>JAJQQW010000002.1:92421938-93038188 GCA_025583905.1 Ia io | reverse complement strand
GACAAGTCATGTTTTGGTTTTTTCAGTTCTTGAGAGGTCTTTACCCAAATCAAGAGAAGAAATATGTTTGAATCTTCAACTTCACAGATTCAATAACAACATGATTTCATGAGAAGCAAAAAGGCATCAACTATCCTTAAGTCAAAATTCCCCCAGTAAAATAGCTTCCAGTGGAAATATAAGCCTAGTTGGTTCTCCACCTGCCCCTGAGTATGCAAATGCATTTCTATTTATAACCTGGCTTTTGTGAAACAGGAAATGTAGGATACAGAAAAACAAGACAGCTTTTTGTGGCGATGTTGGCTCAGATTATTGTAGTAGATGAAGTACATTAGTGATCATGCAAACTCTGGTTTGTAAATGTTTCCTCACTTTCCACAGCCATTACTGTTTTTGATCCTCAACAACCTTGAGAGTTGGGAAAAGTCAAAACTTTTATTCCCACTTCTACAGATAGGGAAATGGAGACTCAAAAAGATGAAGCAACATTTCTTATATAGTACATGTTTGTGCAGAATTAAGGCCAGAGTTCAGGTCTTCTTGGGGTCCAGTGCTGCTCTCATGACCTTGTTATCCTATGGCACTTTGTGATAGACAGGGATGAACCTTCCCAGTCAGATGATGGTGTCAGAGTAGTGGCCCTTTAATTTGGGGTTCACTGGACAAAGCCTGCCCTAATGACAAACACTTGGGCCTGGGGCCTCAGAGTTCAGCCAGAGACACATTCTATCTTGGCCCTATTTTCTTGTCTCTAAAATAAAAATTCTGACCTACTTCATTAGACTGTCCTCAGGGGAGAGGTCAACAATTTTAAATTAAATTATAATTGTATTTGTAAATGTCCTAATACAAAATAATAATTCTTTGCCTTCAATAATCCTCTCTATTCCTTGACAATCTGAAAGATATTAATTTATATTATTTCAGTTAATACAAATGTGTTATGGAGAATGAAAGATACAAAAATGCTAGTAATTTTCCCCAGGGAAACCATATAAGTCATTTGCTTATTTGCTCTCAGATTCAAATAGGCATGCTATGATATATATATATAGCATATTGTTCCTCCATTCATCAGTTAGATATCTGGATTGTTTCCACTTTTGGTTATTATTAATAACTAGAGGCCCAGTGCATGAAATTTGTGCATGGGTAGGGTCCCTAGACCTGGCCAGAGATCAGTGCCGATCGGGGCCTTCCTTTGTTCTGCGCCACCCTCTGGTAGTGGGCACATGTCATAGCGAGCGATAGAACTCTTGGTCGAACTCCCACGGGGACACTTTGACTTTGTATATTAGCCTTTTATATATATATATATATATATATATATATATATATATATATATATATATATATATACACTAGAGGCCCAGTGCATGAAATTTGTGCACTCAGGGGTGGGGGTCCCTCAGCCCGGGCTGTACCCTCTCGCAGTCCGGGAGCCCTTGGGGGATGTCTGATTGACATCCTTAGCACTGCTGCAGAGGTGGGAGAGGCTCCTGCCATCGCCCCTGCATTCACCAGCCATGAGCCCCCCCTTCTGGCTGAGCAGCACTCCCCTTATGGGAGCACACTGACACCAGGGGGCAGCTCCCGTGTTGAGTGGGATCGGTCCAAAATGGGCTCTCCGATATTCCCCGAGGGGTCCCAGATTTTGAGAGGGCACAGGACAGGCCAAGGGACCCCACCAGTGCACAATCGCCAGGCCGGGGAGGGTCGCAGGAGGTTGGCCAGCATGAGAAGGATCACAGGAGGGCTCCAGGGCGTGTCTGACCCATCTCTCTCATTCCCAATTGGCCAGACCCCAGCAGCAAGCTAACCTACCGGTCAGTGTCTGCCCCCTGGTGGTTAGTGCATGTCATAGTGACTCATCGTCTGGCCAACTGTCTGCCCCCTGGTGGTCAGTGCCCATCATAGCAAGCAGTTGAGCGGCCTTAGCATATCATTAGCATATTACTCTTTGATTGGTTGAACGGCTGACTAGATGACCGGACACTTAGCATATTAGGCTTTTATTATATAGGATAGCTACTGCTATAAACATTCATGTACAACTCTTATACAGACATAGCTAAGAATAGAATTGCTAGGTCATATGGCCAATCTATATTTAATATTTTGAGAAACTGCCAATCTGTCTTACAAAGTAGCTGTACTATTTAGCTTTCCCACCTATGAGGGTCTCAGTTTTTCACATCTGTGTCAATATTTGTTATTGTCTTTTTTATTATAGCCATCCTCATGTCTGTGAAGTGGTATCCTATTGCAATTTTGATTTGCATTTCCCTAGTGACTAATGTATTAAGCTTCTTTTCATATGTTTCTTGGCCATATTTGTATGTCTGCCTTGGAGACATAATCAAATCCTTAATTCATTTAAAAATTGGTTTATTTGTCTTTGTATTAAGTAGCAAGAGTTCTTCAGATATTATAGATACCAGTCCCTTATCAGATATATAATTTGCAAATATTTTCTCCCAGTCTATGGGCTGTCTTTTCAATTTCTTCATGGTATCTTTCGAAGTATAAAAGTTTTAATTTTGATAATATCAAATTCATCTACTTTTCTTTTTTGGCATTCTTTTTATATTGATTAGAGAGAGAGAGAAAGATCAATTTGTTGCTCCACTTATTTATGCATTCATTGGTTGATTTTTGTATGTGCCCTGACAGGGGATTGAACCTGCATCTTGGTATATAAGGACAATGCTTTAACCAACTGAACTACCCAGTCAGGTTCTCCTCTAGTTTTCTTTTAGAGCCTGTGTTTTTGGTGTCCTATCTAGTTGTATCCAAGGCTATGAAAGTTTACTTATATTCTTCTAAGAGTTTCATAATTTTAGCTATTACATTTTGGTCTTTGATCTATTTGGGATTAATTTTTTAAAATTTATTTTTATTGATTTCAGAGAGGAAGGGAGAGGTACAGAGAGATAGAAACATCAATGATGAGGGAGAATCATTGATTGGCTGCCTCCTGCACATTTCTCACAGGGGATTGAGCCCACAACCCAGGTATGAGCCCTGACTGAGCATCAAACCATCACCTCCTGGTCATAGGTCAATGTTCAACCACTGAGCCATACCGGCTGGGCTATTTGGGGTTACTTTTTGTAGGTGGTGTGAGGTAGTGATTCAACTTCATTATTTTGCATGTGGCTATCCAGTTATACCAGCACCATTTTTTGAAATAATTATTATTTCCCCTTGAATTTTCTTGGAATCTTTGTCAAAAATCAACTGGCCATAAATATAATGGTTATTTCTAAACTATTAATTCTATTTTGTAGATATATTATGTCTATCTTTATACCAGTGCTAGCCTGTCTTGATTGCTGTGGCTTTAAAATTAAGTTTTGAAATCAGGAAGTTTGAGTCCTTCAACCTTATCATTTTTTAAAGATTGTTTTTGATTGTTCTGGATCCCTTGCATTTTTATATAAATTTTAAGATCAGTTTGTCAATTTCTGCAAAAAAAAAAGGGGGACAGGAATTTTGATAGGTATTATGTTGAATACATAGACCAGTATAGAAAGTATTGCCATCTTAACAATATTAAGTCTCCCAACCCATGAATATAAGAGATATCTTTCTACTTCTTTAGGTCTTCTTTAATTTCTTTTAGTGATATTTTATAATTTTCAATGTAAAGTATTATGCCTCTAGTTAAGCTTATTCTTAACTATTTTATTTTTTTATGGTATTGTAAATGGAATATTTTTCTTAATTTCATTTTTAGAGTTTTGATGCTAGTGTATAGAAATACAATTTATTATTATACATTTCTCTCATATCCAGCAACCTTATTGAACTTGTTCATTGGTTTCAATAATTTTTTTAGTGGGTACCTTAGGTTTTTCTATATACAATATCATCATCTGCAAATAGAGACAGTTTTACTTACTCCTTTTGAATCTGGATGTCTTTTGTTTCTTTTTCTGGTCCCTGATTAGGACTGCCAACACACTGTTTGATAGAGTGGCAACAGCAGACGTCTTTGTATTGTTCCTGATCTTAGAGCAAAAGCTTTCAATCATTCACCATTCAGTATGACGTTAGCTGTGAATTTTTCATAGATGTTCTTTATCAGGTTGATGAAGTTCCCTTCTATATTTAGTTTATTGAGTGTTTTTATCATTAAAAGAATATACTTTTGTGCCCTAGCCTAACCCATAGATTTTTATAGTTTCTACTGTGCTGAATTAATTTCTTCTTTTATTTCCATGGAAATGACAGCAAACAGCTACTACATTTGATCTCTTCCCACTAACTAGATAATTCTCTAAGATTGAACAAAGCAGTTAAACTGTTTGGAAAGGTATTTAGGATGTTCTATAATGTATAAAGCATACATGAAACAAAAATTTAAAAAGCATGAAAAGAAAAATATCTGATAATACAAAATTTTTATTTTATTAATTCCAGGTGTCTATTGTTGCTTGAGGCCCCCACCCCCTTTATTTCTTCTTGTTTTCCCATAGCAATTGGCATTAGTATGCCTTTCTCAGTCACTTGTGAGAAGCAGGTGAGAGTGGGGTTATACTTTCTTTGTAACTTAGAGAAAATTACTTAATTTCTTTGTACCTTAATTATCTCATCTGTAAAATGATCCTGAGTACTTACCTTACACAGATACAAATAGCCTACCTATGTAAAGTACTTATTTCCTGACACTTGGCAAGTGCACAATAAAAGTTAGCTTCTATCATTATTTGAATTATTTTATTACTAATACACTTAGCCACATTTGTGTTTCTAGTTCATATTCCACAGGTTATTTGACATTTATGTATGAAGAATAAGCCATTTAGAAAGCTGAAAGGAAGTTTGTTATAGTCTAATAAACACCATAATAGCCAGTTACTACTTTCTATCAAATATTAACCATATCTGAGCCTGTATTTTTAAAGATCAACATAGACACAAGATCATTGAAAGTAATTTTGAAAATTCTGACCTATAGAATTTTTACTTTATCCTCTGTATTTTCACTATCTTAAAAAAAAGTCCTAGAAATAAAAGGAAAGTAATGCAATTAGATAGTCCTTTCTCAGTGTTACTAAATAGAAACATTGAGCACAAGATACTTTTCATGTCTCAGAGGGAATAAATAGTTCCTCTCACATATATACACACCCCCTTCAAAAAAAAAGATGGACTCGTGCTCCCTGTTGCTTCCGTGTTTTCAAGGCTGGGATGCTGCGGGGAAGGAAGGGATATGCCTTACAATCCATTCCCAAGTCCTGTCTCTTCACTTCTTAATGCCAGAGTGGGAACCTATTTCACCATCAATTTGGGGAATTTGAGCTGAAATGTTTTTTAAAGGCAAAGACAGATAGCTGCCCCCAAAATTCATGCTCTTTCCCTAAGCAGAGCTGTCACTGGGAAATGGCTCCTCAGCCAAGGGCCACATTTCTATGCAGCTTGATTATACCATGTTCACTAATGGAATGCCCAGAGAAACGATGCCATTTCTTGAGCTGCTCATAAAACTTTATGGGGCTTCTCCATGCTTTTTTTTCTTCTTGGTTGGAATATAAATAGCCCTCAGGGAGTTGAAGTGGCAAAGCCTCCATCACGCTGGGTCCCTGAACAATGGTAGGCAGGAAGCTGCTTTACTGATCTCTACCTGCTGGTACTGTTATGTGAGTTAGAAATGAAATTCTCCCATGGTAAGCTTCCGATAGTTCGGCATTTGTTTCAGCAGCTAGCATTACTCTAACAGCGATTTTCAACTGGTGTGCCGCAAGAATGTTTAAAACATGCAATACCTGACTATTTAGTCATGGAAACTGACCCCTTCGATTGTCAAATAAAAAAAAAAAAAAAAGTGACAACAGCCAACACAACAGTCCAGTGTGAATGAATCAAAATGATACCTATTTTTTGGTCAGATCAGCAAAAAATATATTTTGGGTGTGCCACAGAAATTTAGTAATTAATGTGTGCCATGAGATGAAAAGGTTGAAAACTGCTGCTCTAACTACTTCAGCTTTTTTCACTTTGATAAACCCCAAATATTTATATAATTTGGGTTGATTTTACACTAAGCATTTGTCCTAGCCTTTCTGGGCTGCTATATAACAAATTACCACAGACTGGGTGACTTATAAACAATGAAATGTTTTTCTTACAGTCTGTAAGCTGAAAGTCTGAGACCAGGGTGCCAAATGGTTGGTTGGATGAGAGACATCTTGCTGTATCCTCACATAGTAGAAAAGACGAGCTAGCTCTGCAGAACCTCTTTTATAAGAGCACTAATCCCAGCATAAGGGCTCCTCTCTCATAACCTAATCACTTCCCAAAGGCCCCACCTCCTAAATCGATCACCTTGGGCATTAGGTTTCAATGTATGAATTTTGGTGAACACAAACATTCAGGCCATAGCAGCATTATAGGGGGTGGGAATTTTTTTCTTTCCCTAAATAGTGAAAAAATATCCACCTTGATTCATTTTAGAAACTGGATTTATCAGGCCATGTTAATTTGAGAGATTAATGGATGAGCATATGCATTGATATATATGTATAGTCATATGTTTATAAACATCTTTCTGAGTAGTCATCTGCTAAATCCTTAAACACGAAGGACCTATAGTAAGCCAGGCACCGTTTGACTATAGTAGAATAAAGGTTAATAAGATACAGTCCCTAGTATCAAGACACTCACAGAAAGCTTCTAGCCTAGTTTTGCAGATATTCCATATATTCAGATAATTTATCTACTGGTGTGACACAGAACACCAGATCTTCTATGAGTTTTGGGGTAAACTCTAGAAATTGTCTGGAGCATGTGCTCACTTTTCATTTTCAGGAGGAGAGTATTCTCTAGGAGGAGAAGCTTAGACCAGAACCCTCCCAGAAGGAAAAATCAGTCCCCAGTCTTCACAGAAATGTCCAGGAGCTGGGTAATAATAAGGACAGGGAGAAGGCTAAGGAGGAAATATGAAAAAGAAGTTCATCCACACCTGAAGAATAGAGAAATCCCCAGACTTCAAGCACACAACAACTCAAGTCTCTTCTCTTCTAAGGCTATGAGAAAATAAAGCATGAACATTTCTAAAACTAGTTTGAGAATGAAAGCACAAAAATATGCATTTGTGGAATCTATCCATAAGGCTCTCATAACTTCAAAAGATTGCAAGGAAACAACATTGTTAGGAATTGGGTATGAATGAAACAGAAACATATGATTTAGATTTCTATGAAAATAAACTCAGCTCCAGAGGGGGAAGAGAAACATCATCTGAGTGCCATATGCCTTTGGGTGGGCCTCTGTGTTTGGAAACCCACAAACATTGCAGAAACAGTTGAGAATCTCAGAGCCTCAGCAATATCTAGCTCCCTGCAGAGCCAGCCTTATTGAGCTGGATAATGAAGCTTAGCTGGGTGTTCCAGAGGCTAAAATCTTTGCTTGGTATTGGAGACACTTAGAGACAGTAAGAGAGAGAGAGGGATAGGGAGAATAATATTGAGATTTACTCCTCAAAAAGCAAGGTTTATAAAATACATAATGTATTTTACTGTGGATTTTATGTTAAATCAAAGCTCCTGTCTTAGTCAGTTTGTTATAACTACTAGAGGCCCAGTGCACGGATTTTTGCACATGCACCGGTGGGGTTCCTCAGCTTGGCCTGTGTCCTCTCACAATCTGAGGCCCCTCAGGGGATGCTGGACTGCTGGTTTCAGTCTGATCCCCACCGACAGTCCAACATCCCCCAAAGGATATAGTAGTGCGGATGTAGTAGTGGGTGAAGCGGCAGGTGGCTGGGGAGGAGCCCAAACCAGGGCTGGGCGCCGGGCCGCTCCCATTCGGTAGTGCTGCCGTGGAGGCAGGAGAGGCTTGCACTGCCACAGCTGCACTTGCCAGCCATGACCCTGGGGTCTGGAGCCCATCAGTCAGCTGAGCAGTGCTCCCGCTGTGGGAGCACACTGACCACCTGCATTGAGCTCCTGCATTGAGCATCTGCCCCCTGGTGGTCAGTGTGTGTCATAGCGACCGGTCAACTGGTTGTTTGGTCGGTTGGTCACTTAGGCTTTTATATATATAGATAACAAATATACCATAGACTGCAGGGCCTAAACAGCAAACATTTATTTCTCACAGATATAGAGCCTGGGAAGTCCAAGATCAAGGTGCCCACAGATACAAAGTCTAATGAGGCAATGCTTCCTGGTTTGCGATGCCCATTTTCTCATTGTATCTTCACATGGGGATGAGGGAAGAAGAGCTCTCTCAAGTGTCTTCTTATAAGGACACTAATCCCATTATGAGGGCTCCACCCTTATGACCTAACTACCTCCCAAAAGCCCCACCTTCTAATATCACAATACTGGAAATTAAGATTTTAACACATGAATTAGAGGAGAGGAGGGAGAGAGGAGAGGAGACACAAACATTCAGTCCATAAAAAGTCCCAATCAAACCTGGGGGCTATTGGACAACATGGGACCAAACTGGAAGGACAACTATTTGTTGAATCTCTGGGGATAATTTTTTTTTTTTGTAATCTTCCAAAATTAAGGAAAATAGTGTCATGCTTCCCTCTAGAAACCATGTCTACCTGCATGGCAGCTAGAAATCTGTACAGCCAACTTTGTGCAAATGGCTTGACCCTACACAGTAGGTACTGCCCCAAAGGATCAGGACAAATTAAATGACTCTTCCATGCTTCCCAAATTATCAACTGCTTTCTTGTGCCTTCCCCCAAAAAGGGGTCCTTTAAACTCTGATCATTCTCTGATGTTCAAAAACAGATATGTGTTGTTCCAGAAATAGCACCATCATGCTTTGGTCTTTGGTCACAGTGCCTGAGCTATGTCTCTCAAATCATAACTGTAACTGTGTTCCAGCCTGGACTTCCAACTGTCAGTAGCTGGGACTTCTTTGCCATAGGACTTCTAGAACTAACAAAGACTGTAGCCTGAGACACAGCAGGCCAGAAGTACCAAGAAATTAACACCTCCTAGTAGCAACTCTCAACTAATAACTCTTAGGAAATGGTATATATAAATACCTCACTCCCTCTACTCAAAATGGTATCGTGCTGAAGCATGGTAGCTAACTTAATAACAGGTTTCCTTTCCTTGGATCACTTCCCCACTCTCTTGCTGGGACTTCTAGGGAAACCCACACCAGAACAGAAACTCAAATGCTTAGCTGAATCTCCAGGCTTTAGCAGCCAACCTCTCTTCCTAATTTTAAGTAAGAAGTTCATAAAGTGATTTCAGGAAGTTTGAGTTAAATGTAAAAGCTCTAATCAGATAAAAGATGAAATACCCTCTAGGAAATTCTTAATTTCCAAACAAAGGAAAGAGAGCTGTGCTAAGCATTGCAGTCATCAGCACCCTCTATCATCAGTCATCAGTCATTGTCTCATACTCTCTCTCTCATTCACTACTAGATCCACTCTCATCCAGCTATGGAGCAAGGAAGTTTATTGGATAACCCCTTAATTGGGTTAAAGGATTAATGTCCAGCCAACACAACATTGGTAAGTTAGTGGGAGGTCTCAGATCTAGGCTCAAAGCCGGCTTAGGTCATTATTTGAATCTTTAAGATCAATTGCATTTGCATTGTTCTCTTTAGCCAAAGATTTTCCATTGATCAAACTTACTTCAATCCACCAATTTTTTTGAAGAATAGTCATCAATTATCTTTCTCCCTTATTTATTATTTATTTCTTTAGTGGTGTGGTTTTTAGTGTGTATTTTCTTTTTTAATTGCCAGTGGTAGAAGTCATAACTTGAAAATAAAATCAGTGAGAAATATAAAGACAAAACACACTGCATAGAAATGAAGGGGAAAGGAGAAGAGAACCTTCCCAGAGTATCGATTCCAAGTGGTATGGAAGCCCCGCTGTGTCAGCAGGGGTAATTGATGTGGGCTATCCATCACTGAAGGCCTTAAGAAATACATTCCTTCTCTTTGTCAAGAATTTCCCCACCCTGCTATATTCTTATAGACTTGAATATTGGGTTGGGAGGTCCTATTTTCCCCTTAATGCATGGTGATTTATTTCCAAAAATTCTGAATCACAGACAAGCTTGCAAAGCAGTCAACTAAGAGGGACACATGTGCTTCTAAAGTGTTCAGTCATCATATAACACTACTTATACTCAATTCCAGCTTTGTTTTGGGTATGCTCACTCTCAAGAGCATGTTCAAGAGAAAATCGAAAATGTGGGTAATGGTAGACAAATATCAGTCAATTCATTGATTCATTTATTGAGCACCTAATAGATGCTAGGCACTGAAAAAACAAGACAGAAAGGATACCTGACCTTATGGAGCTCTCAGTCTGATGGGAGTGAGAAGCTAAATCAATAATTTTACCCCAAAAATTTACTTTTCAGCAATACACTACTCTGTTTTCACTATACTATGCCCCTGTAATACTGTTATATCTAAAGTGACCAGACATCTGGTTTCCCTGGGTCAGTACTAGTTTACCCTTATTGTCCCCACATAATTATTACTAATGACCCCTTTCATTCTCAAAAGTGCCTCAATTTCTGTAGAAAATTGTATGATTACCTGACTGTAACTACTCTCTCTATACCACCTCGATCACACTATTGATTTTCTTAGTTCGTTTTCTTACAATAGCTAGCTCTCAGCAGAGACATCACCACTCAGCAGGTATTGATTACAATCTGAACACCTCAAGAGCAAGAGCAAAGAAATGAATCACATCTACTTCTATACTGTATAAACCAGTCTTTCCAGGAGATGGATAATTCATCAACTTGTCTGTGAGGTAGTGCTGTCGTGGGAAGATATTGATTAGACTAGGAGTCCAAAGAGGTGTTTTCAGTGATAGCTTTGTCATTTACTAGATATCATTTCATTTACTGGAGTGGCTTTATCTTCAAAATGGGAATAATAATACTTGCCTGACTATTTTAGAGGGCTGTTTTAAGAAGCAAATGTATGTGAAAGTATCTATAAATTGTAAAGTGCTATACAAATGTGAGGTATTATAAATATGAAAGTACAAATATACTTGATATTTTATAATTGACATAGTTAATACAGAATATGATTCCTACTTATAGAAACATATAATGTTTGTGTGTAAAGTACAAATATTTTGAAGAGATATTTTATTATTATTAAAAATATTTAATAATCTATCTATATATATAAAAGCCTAAGCAACCCAATGACTGAATGACCAAATGACTGGTCGCTATGATGTGCTTTGACCACCAGGGGGCAGGTGCTCAATGCAGGAGCTGTCCCCTGGTGGTCAGTGCACTCCCACAGTCAAGCTCCCACGGCCAGCCAATCTACTGCAGTCCCTTCTTCCCAGCCGGCCCCGACTGGGACTGGGCAAGATGGCCCCAATCAGCCCCAGTTGCCGGCCAGGCTGAGGGACCCCACCCATGCATGAATTTGTGCACTGGGTCTCTAGTATTATATATAACATTTAATAACATAAGCATTAAATCTGGTATTTAATAATATCTATACTAATAAAATGGTAATATGCTAATTAGACCGGGAGACTTTCCAGACGTCCTTCTGGACAAAGTCATGGTGGCGGGGCTGAGGCAGAGGAAGTTAAGGGCAATCAAGCCAGGAGGGGAGGGCAGTTGGGAGTTGGGGGCAAGCAGGCCGGAAAGGAGGGGCAGTTGGGGGTGAGAAGGCTGGCAAGGGGGGCAGTTGAGGATGAGCAGTGGGGGGAAGTTGGGGGACAGCAGGCTGGCGTGGGGCAGTTGGGGGTGAGTGGGTCGGCAGGGGGGGCAGTTGGGGGTGAGAAGGCCTGCAAGGGGGGCAGTTGGGGGTGAGCAGGCTGGCAGGGAGCAGTTGGTGGTGAGTGGGTCAGCTGGGGGGTAGTTGGGAATGAGCGGGTTGGCGGGGGGGGGCAGTTGGGGATGAGCAGGATGGCAGGGGGGCAGTTGGGGGAGAGCAGGCTGGTGGGGGGGGCAGTTCGGAGTGAGCAGGCGGGCAGGCAGAGTTGTTAGGGGCGATCAGGCAGGCAGGCAGGTGAGCAGTTAGGAGCCAGCGGTCCCAGATTGTGAGAAGGATGTCCAACTGCCGGTTTAGGCCTGATCCCACAGGGGCATCAGGTCTAAACCAGCAGTCGGACATGCCCCAAGGGGTCCCAGATTGGAGAGGATGCAGGCCAGGCTGAGGGACCTCCCCTCTGTGCACGAATTTCATGCACTGGGCCTCTAGTATTTTCTATAACATATATTATTCTATATCATATGCTAGAGGCCCAGTGCATGAAATTCATGCACCGGAAGGGGGTCCCTCAGACCGGCCTGCACCCTTTCCAACCTGGGACCCCTCAGGGGATGTCTGACTGCCTCTTGCAATCTGGGACCACGGGCTCCTAACTGCTCACCTGCCTGCTGCCTGATCACCCCTAACCCCTCTGCCTGCCTGCCTGATCACCCCTAACCACCTCTGCCTGCCTGATTGCCCCTAACCACCTCTGTCTGCCTGATCACCCTTAACTGCTCGCCTACCAGCCTGATCGCCCCTAATTGCTCTCCTGCTGGCCTGATTGCCCCTAACCACCTCTGCCTTGTCCCACACCCAGGACCCAGGATTCCCTCCTCCTGCCAGTCACAGCCACAAGGGACCGTGGGCAGGCAGTTTCACCCAGGCCGAAGCCACAGCCGCAGGCTCTTGGTACCGTGCTGCGAGCAACTTGTCCCTCTCCTGGGCCGCAACTGCAGGTGCTGGTGCCCAGGACTGCAGGGACCGTGGGGCATGCAGATTGTCCCTCTCCTGGGCCACAGCCCCAGCCGCTGGCACCCAGAATGGTGGGGCAAGCAGCTTATCCCTCTCCCAGGCCGCAGGCACAGGTGCAGCTGCTGGCACCTGGGACTGCGGGGTGGGCGGCTTGTCCCTCTCCCAGGCCGCAGGCACAGGTGCAGCCACTGGTGCCCAAGACCATGGGCCGGGCAACTTGTCCCTCTCTCAGGCCACAGTCTGGCTGGTCCCCATTACTCTCTCACGAGCTCATTTGTGCCTGGCTGGTCCCCATTCCTCTCTCCTCAGTGTTGAGTGTCTGAGCCATTAAAGCATGATGGCGTGAGGGTGTGACAACCATTTGCATATTAGCTCTTTATTATATAGGATAAATAATTACTTTATACAATATATTAGATATTCAGAAATAGAACACATTATTTAAATGACAAAGGATTTTAACTATTCCAGCCAGTATGCCAACTTCTGTCACCAAAAAGAATATAAGGTATAGTACATGCAATCACCTTCACCCAACTTTTTAAAATCAAATAGCCCCAAATGTATCTGATTCAGTTTTGTCCACAACCATCACATGGTCTTTCAACTTTGTCAGTCTCATGCAGAGATCTCTAAGGTATTTTGTTGACAAAATGTCATCAAGTTCCATACAAACCTGACTAAAGTTATATGTTAAGCAAAAATGTTATTCACCAAGATAGTATTGGTTTTTTCCGTCATTTTCCCCCTTTATTTTATTATTATTTTTCCATCACAATTTTCCACCATATACCTTCTTCCACCTTCCCCCACCCAATCCCCCCTGCAGTCACCACACTGTTGTCTGTGTCCATGAGCTCTCTCTCTCTCTTTTTTTTTCCTTTTTTGCTCAATCCCTTCACTCCCCCAATACCCCACCCCAGAGCTGTCTGCCTGTTCTCTATCTATGTTGCTTATTCATTCAGTTTGTTCATTATATTCCACATATAAGTGAAGTCATATGGTTCTTATCTTTCTCTGACTAGATAACATCACTTAGCGTAATGTTCTCTAGGTCCATCCATGTAGTCTCAAAGGGTAAAATTTTCTTCTTTTTTTATGGCGAGTAGTAGTCCATTGTGTAAATGTACCATAGCTGTTTTATCCTCCCATCTACTGATGGACAGTTGGGCTGCTTCCAAATATTTGCTATTGTAAATAATGCTGCAATGAACATAGGGGTGAGTATATTCTTTCAAATTAGTGTTTCAGGTCTCTTTGAATAAATTCCCAGAAGTGGAATTCCCAGAAGGGTCATAGGGCAGTTCCGTTTTTAATTGTTTGAGGTAACTCCATACTGCTTTCCACAATGGCTGCACCAATCTGCATTCCCACCAACAGGGCACCAGGGTTCTCTTTTCTCCACATCCTTGCCTATTGAATAGACTTTCTTTAGCCCATTGTATATTTTTTCCTCCTTTGTTGAATATTAAATGACTATAAAGGCGTGGATTTATTTTGGTGCTCTCTATTCTATTCCATTGATCTATATGTCTGTGTTTATGCCAGTATCATGCTGTTTGATTACTATGGCCTATATGGTTTCATGTCAAGTAGTGCGATTCCTCCAACTTCGTTATTCTTTCTTAAGATCACTGTTGCTATTCAGGGTCCTTTGTGGTTCCATACAAATTTTTGTAATATTTGTTCTGGTAACATGATACATCACAGAAACAAAATGAAGGTTAAAAATAATAAGATCATATCAATAGATGCATTAAAAGCATTTGATAAAATCCAGCACACATTTATGATAAAAACTCTCAGCAAAGTGGGAATAGAGGGAACATACCTCAACATAATAAAGATCATAAATGGCAAACCCACAGCCAACATCATACTTAATGGGCAAAAACTATAAACATTTCCCTTAAGATCTGGAACAAGACAGGGATGTCCATGTTCACCACTCTTATTCAACATAGTCCTAGCTACAACAATCAGACAAAAAGAAGAAATGAAAGGCACCCAAATTGGAAAGGAAGAAATAAAACTCTCATTATCTGTAGGTAACATGATACTGCATATAGAGAACCCTAAACAGGCCACCAGAAAACTACTAGAACTGATAAATGAATTCAGTAAAGTAGCAGGATACAAAATAAACATCCAGAAATCAGTTGCATTTTAATGAACTATCATAAACGGAAACTAAAAAAACAATCCCATTCACAATTGCTTCAAAAAGAATAAATACATAGAATAAATTTAACCAAGGATGTAAAAGATCTGTACTCGGAAAATTATAAGACAGTGAAGAAAGATGATACAAATAAGTGGAAGCATATACCATGTTCATGGATAGGAAGAATTAACATCATTAAAATATCCATACTATCCAAAGCAATCTACAGATTCAATTCTTTTATGTGTCAGTTAAGTTGACACATAAAATTAACTATCGCAGTCCCTATAAAGAGTTTTTGGTCACCTGGTGTCTACTATACAGGATTTTGGCAAAGACAACTGGTGTTAAACCAAATGTTGTCATCATTTGAACCATTGACTCAAATAAATGCTTATCAAGATACCAAAGATAGTATTGTTTTACACGTGATAACAAACTATTTCCTAAATGTAGGGTATAGTCTGCTGTCACAACCAGGAAATTTCTCTGGCAAATGATATATCATGGAGCTCTTCAAATATTAGAATAGACACACATAGCATTGGAGAAAGTTTGTTCATAAGACTGGTAAAATAAACTATGGTAAATTCAGCTCTTATTCTCTAACTTATTAATCTCACAAACCTGAGAGGTGAGTTTTATAATTCTCATTTAACAATGAGAAAACTGTGGCTCAAAGAGGCTATGCAAATTGCCCAAGATCAAATAGCAGGTAAGTGGTTGAGTCTGTCTAACTCTGGATTTCATGCTCCTTCCAGAAAACCACACTGCTTATCAACATTTTCTTCTTCAACAGATTTACAAGTTGGTTATGTTAACTGCATAAGTCCTTTGGAATTAATATCAGTGAATGTTCCCCTATTAGTCAGGATTCTCCAGAGAAACAGAATCACTAGGATATAAAAGGAGATTTATTATGAAGAATTGGTTCACACAATTATGGAAGCTGAGAAGTCCCATAATCCGCTGTGTGCAAGCTAGAGATCCAGGAAAGTCAGTGATATAATCTGGTTTGAATCCTAAGGCCTAAGAACCAAGGACACTGATGATTTAAACCCTAGTACAAAGGCAGAAGAAGATGAGAGAAGACGTCCCAGTTCAAGCAGTGTAGCAGTGTGGCAGAAAATAGATGCCAATTTCTCCTTCCTCCACCTTTTTGTTGTGTTCAGGCTGTTAACAGATCAGTTGATGCCCATCCACACTGGTGGGGGAGAGGGGCATTCTACTAAATTCTCTGATTCTAATGCTAATGCTAATCTCATCCAGAAACACCCTCACAGACACACTGAGCAATAATGTTTAACTGTATATTGGCACATCTCTTTATCCAGTTAAGTTGACACATAAAATTAACTATCGCAGTCCCTGTAAAGAGTTTTTGGTCACCTGGTGTTTACTATACAGGATTTTGGCAAAGACAACTGGTGTTAAACCAAATGTTGTCATCATTTGAACCATTGACTCAAATAAATGGACTTCTAGCCACACCCACATATATTAGGGACTAGACTTGTACAAGCACATACACTTAAACTTAGAGTCAATAGAGTCTTCTTCACTGAAAACAACACTAAATCAATTTGTAGTGAGATTAAAATGTTAAGATAACAAGGAGAATAAATGTCCTGCCATACTCAGAATCAAAGATCCATTGTATCACTGTTTTATAAGCCATGTGGGGAAAAGTAAATTGAAGGTCAAGCTGACAGATTTTCATGGTAATGAATGGAGTGTTCAGACACCAATATTGTCAGACCCAAGCTATAGCCCAATTACACTTTTCTTACATTGACCTATCCAGACGGAGAGGAAATTAAAGCACCTACTAAACTGAATGTAAAAGTGATCACTAAGAATTAGTATGACCACCCTGGCCAGTATTGTTCAGTGGTTATAGCATCAGCCTGTGCACCAAAGGGTTATGGGTTCGATTCCCCATCAAGGGCAAGTACCTGGGTTGCAGGTTCAAGCTCTGGCCCCAGTCAGGGTATGTGCAGGAGGCAACCAATCGATGTGTCTCTCTCACATCGATGTTTCTCTTTCCCCCTCCTTGCCTCCCTTCCACTTGCTCTAAAAATCAATGGAAAAAATATCCTTGGGTAAGTATTAACAACAACAACAAAAGAATTAGTAGGACCTGTGCCCTAAAGGTTAGGACATGTCTTTATTGCTCAAGCTGAGTGACAACTTGGATCTATAGATTTAGCATTGCTCTTGGCATTTCCTTACAGCTCAGTGCTTTTAAATAGTTCATTTGGCTGGTACCTTGGTAGTGAAATGCAGTCGGTACAGTTTTACAAATCCCTCCCAGAAAACAAATTAATATATATCATCTCCCCTTTTGGCACATGGAAGCCCATCTGTCCCAGTCTAACCTGCCAAGTCAGCTCAATACTGAGCCAGTCAGTGTTGGCTGACACACAAGCTGGTGTCCTGCAAGATGCCATCCACCTGATGTCTCAAGGCTTGTATTGCAAAATTGGGTTGTATTTTAGTGTTCACTCATTCAGAAGTCCTGTGCATGCTGGTGGGGAAAATAAGTGGAATTCATCCCCCCAATATCTGATGGCTTTTCATGGCCAGATATACATCTGTTGGAACATTTTAGGGGTGGCCTTGACTAAAAGCAGGGTGACAGCTGGTTAAATGACCCTTCAGGATGTCTGTCCAGTTAAGGAAAAAGAGCCTGAATTCCAGATCCATTTGGGAAGGCAGGGATGGGTGGGTGAGTGGGTGGGAAGAGATCAACCAAAGAACTTATATCCATATATGCATAACCCATGGGCACAGACAATAGGGTGGTGAAGGTCTGGGGTGAGGGGCTGGATGTGGGCTAGAAGGGATCAATGGGCAGAAAGGGGGCATATGTAATACTTTCAACAATAAATATTTTTTTAATTTAAAAATAATTTTTAAAAAGATTAGCAAGAAATTTGGGGCAAAAGACAGTGCATTTAGACTGATTCTAGGAAGAATTTCCTACTTAAAGAGGATAAGACATTGGAATGCATTATTAAGGGAGATTGGGAAGACTCTTTTCTAAAGACTTTAAAGCAATGTTCCAAAGAACATTGACTAATGTTCTGCCAAGCTTCTCTGAACCAAGGCATATACTGGAATTCTATTCATAGTCAACTTTCATGTTTCTGTGATTGCCCAGCTTTACTTGGATTTTAGAGTCCCTTCCTAGGAAATGTAGTGATGTTAACATTTAGTTTTTGCATATGCTCTATAATTTCCCAAAGTGCTATTATATATGATCATATTTTATTGTTACAGGAAAGTATGAGGAAGGTAGAGCATGATTATAGGTTAAATATCATAAAATATTACAAAGATTTTATTTATGGTGCCTGGAGCAGTGGGGAGAGAGCAGACAGGAAGGATGGTAGTCCTCAAAAAAGAATTCCTCTCTTTGGCAAAGCATTGGTGTATGCCTCTAGAATAGTGTATTATGATAACCAGCCTTAAAATGGACAAGCAAAAAGGGAAGTGAGAGACCATCAAGTGTATTCTCCAGTTTTCCCATCAAGAAATGGGAAATGATCAGGCCAAGTTATGTCAAGAGAGAAGCAGAACTAAACAAAAACATAGGTCGCCTAACTCCCAGCCCTGTGCCTTTCCCATTCGTCTACCCAGCCTCCCTTGTAATTCTCACTTCTTTCAGTTTTATACCTTATCCATACCAGTAACCTGAGTTTAAAATTTTTTTTTTTTTTTTTTTTTTTTTTTTTAGAATGGAAATACTAGGCAGGGCTTTATTTTTTTTTTTTTTTTTTTAATATATATTTTATTGATTTTTTACAGAGAGGAAGAGAGAGAGAGATAGTTAGAAACATCGATCAGCTGCCTCTTGCACACCCCCTACTGGGGATGTGCCCGCAACCAAGGTACATGCCCTTGACCGGAATCGAACCTGGGACCCTTGAGTCCGCAGGCCAACGCTCTATCCACTGAGCCAAACCGGTTTCGGCCTGAGTTTAAAATTGATTGTAAGTGAGCAATAAATAATTTTACTTATTTCCTATGAAAAACATTATGAGCATCACTTTAACTTTTAGGTGCCAGTTTTAAAGAACAAATAAGTAGAAAATAAATAGCAACTGATAGTAAGAATGATCATAAATTCCATATATAAACATATCACTATTTATCCATTGATGGACATTTATTTATCCTCCAGGTGGGTTATTCTGAATAAAGCTGCTAGGAACATTCTCACACAGGTCTTTTGGAGGCTATAAGCACTCATTTCTGTTGGGTTATATTCTTAGAAGTGGAATTACTGAATCATGGGAGATTCTTGATATTTCCCCTCAAACCTTATATTCCTTGAACTTCTCACATCTGTAAATGCCACCACCACCACCACCTATTTTCACACTCCAAATCTATGTGTTATCTCACCTTCTACCCCACCACCATTCACTCATCCATGAGTCCTTTTGACTTCAAAATGTAATCTGAATTTGTCTACTTCTAACATTCCTGCTACTAACATCTTCTTTCAGTCACCATCACCCTATCTCAAGGCTACTGAAATGATCTCCCAAATGTCTCCTTTCTTCCACTTTTGTCCTCCTCAGTTTCTCTCTACATAGCATTCAAGGTCTTAGTATTGTAAATCATCCAATATAATAAAAGGCCAATATGCAAGTCAACCGAATGGTGGAACGACTGGTCGCTATGATGTGCACTGACCACGGGGGCAGACACTCAATTCAGGGGGAGCACAGCTCAGCCAGACCACAGGGGGAGTGCCACTCAGCCAGAAGACAGGCTCATGGCTGGTGAGCTCAGGGACGGTGGTGGGAGTCTCTCCTGCCTCCGCAGCAGTGCTAAGGATGTCCGACTGGGGAGTGGGCCTAAGTCATCAGTTGGACATCTCCCGAGGGCTCCTGGACTGCGAGAGGGTGCAGGCTGGGCTGAGGGACCCCCTGAGTGCACGAATCTCATGCACCGGGCCTCTAGTATCATATAATTTGCTTGCTTAAAACCTTCCTTCAAAGTTCTAATAAAACCAGACTCCTTTCTTGGCTTACAAAGTCCTATTTTTTTTATCTGGCCACTACCTACCTCTGAAACTTTCTCTCTTATGCCAGTGCTCCAGCTACCTCTGGACTTCCTTCTTGAGTACACTAAGCTCATTCCCAAGGCACTGGCAGCAGGTATCTTCTTCAGCTGAGAAGGCTATTCCCCTGATCTTTGCATGTCTAGCTCCTTCTGTTCACTCAGTTCTCAACCCAAAAGTCACCATGTCTGAAAGGCTTTCTCTGAACACCTGATCTGGCATAGCCATTTTGTTTCTGGTTTTTACAACAATGTAGTTTAATTCTTTGCAGGGAAATTATGACTATCTGATATTTTTATTTATTCCTTTCTTTATTGTGTGTTTCAATACAGCAATGTATGCTCTATGCGGTCAGGGAGCACTGCCTGTAAACTGCCATGCCCATGCTGACTCCAGACCTGGCATACAGAATAAATAAATGACTTTAGTGACAGCAGGGGTCCAAATGTCCTCCAGCAGTCCTCAGAAACTAACATGTAGAACTGGAGAAAGCAGATGGTTAGAATAATTCAAGTTATAAGTCTAACAGGTGGATGCAGGCTTTGTTCAGGAAGTGATGGTATTGAGGGCATTGGATAGCAAAGGGAAGAAGCTATGTAGGGGAGACAATATGGCTGCTGAGGGGAAACTGGAGATCTTGACATAGTTATCAGTAAATATTTGCTGAATGGATGGATAAATTAGTGGAAGGATACATAAAACAAAAAGATGGTAATAATTAAATGAATTACGATAGCATTCAAGACTCATTCTACCGTGTTGCTTCTGAAAGTTAAAAGAGGACAGCTTGCCCAAAACATATCAATAAAAGGCCCAAGACCCAGCGCTAGTACCAGCCTGCCTTGTTCATAGCTGGACCTCACCTGGGCACCTCCAAGCCCAATAAAAATAGCAAATAGCAGCTGTCTGCAGATCCCTCTGTAGCTCCTGCCAGGCAGAGGCTGACTTTGCACCTCCCTGGAGGCTCTAGAGCCAGTGAACCAGTGGACAGCTTCAGACCATAGCAGATTACAACTCTACACATCCACAAGTGACACACCAAGAGGTAAACTCAATGAGCACCAGAGCCCCACTGAAGCAAGTTCTGCTCCATATGGGTGTTTCCTGCACAGCAGTTCTTCCATTGTAGACACAGCTATTCCTCACAGATAACTGGCCTGGAGGTCAATTCCTCCCAGGGATGCCAACAGCAATCAAGGCTCAACTACAAGACTGTGCAAACAGCCCACACCTAGAGTGCCCAGCTCAGGTGACTGGGGAGGCTAAGCCACTGGGCTCTATAGGGCACCTAATACACAAGGCCACTCTACCAATTCCAGGAGACATAGCAGCTCTACTTAATACATAGAAACAAACACAGGGAAGCAGCCAAAATGCTAAGACAAAGAAACATGTCACAAATGAAAAAAAGGGAAGAAAACAAACTACTGGACACAGAGTTCAAAACAATGATTATAAGGTTGCTCAAGGATCTTCATGAGACTTTCAAGAATCTTAGTGAGAATGTCAAAGACATGAAAACAGACCTGTCAAGAATTAAGCATACGCTAACTAAAATAAAGAATAATTTATAGGAATTCAACAGTAGAATAGAGGATTCTGAAAATCAAATCAATGAACACTTGATCTGGTATAGCCATTTGGTGTCTGGAAGCAAAAAACACCCAATCAGAAGAGCAAAAAGAATTTTAAAAATGTGAAGATGGTGTAATGAGTCCTGGGACAACTTCAAATGTATCAACATGCGCATTATGGGGGTGCCAGAGGAGAAGAGAGAGAGCAATACATTGAAAACCCATTTGAAGAAATAATGACAGAAAACTCCCCCTATCTGGTAAAAGAAATGGACTTATAAGTCCAGGAAGCACAGAGATTCCCAAACAAGAGGAACACAAAGAGGCCCACAGCAAGACACATCATAATTAAAATGCTGAGGGTTAAAGACAAAGAGAGAATTTTAAAAGCAGCAAGAGAAAAGCAGTTAGTTACCTACAAGGGAGCACCCATACGACTGTCAGCTGATTTCTCAACAGAAACTTTGCAGGCCAGAAGTGACTGGCAAGAAATATTCAAAGTGATGAATAGTAAGGACCTAGCACCAAGTTTACTCTACCCAGCAAAGCTCTCATTCAGAATTGAGGGTAAGATAAAGAGCTTCACAAACAAGAAAAGCTAAAGGAGTTCATCACCATCAAACCAGTATTACATGAAATGTTGAAGGGTATTCTTTAAGAAGAGGAAGAAAAAGAAGGAGAAGGAGGAGAAAAGGAAGGAGGAGAAGATAAAAAATATGAACAATAAAATGGCAACAAATACATATCTATCAACAATTGAATCTAAAAATAAAGAATAAATGAACAAGAGTTCTAATGAACAAAATAAACTGGTTAATAAAATAGAATCAGAGGCATGGAAGCATGGAACAGACTGACGAACCTCAGGGAAGGGGTGAGGAGGGACAGGAAGAGATTAACCAAAGGTCTTACCTCTGGACTCAAACAGTAGAGTGGTGAAGGCCTAGGGTGGGGTGGGAACCAGGTTGAGGCAGGTAATGGGGGAAATAAAAGGGGGAATCTGTAATACTCTCAGCGATAAAGATTTAAAATTGGGGAAAAAAGAAAATTAAAAGAAATAATATATTTATGTAACTATGTAACCTATTTTCAGCAGGTCGCTGATGATATGGCTAGCTTTCTCCCTCCCCCCACCTATAATCTAAGGAATAAGCCAAACTGTTTGAGATGGCTTTCTTACAGACTCACAATTAAGACTCTATCCATATGTATATTATTAATTTCCAATTGCACTAAATTGAACAGTACCTAATGTAAGCATAATAAGTTTGCTACCAAAAAAAAAAAAAGCCCACAAAAAACATTATCACTCAGTTTTCCTGCACTGTCTCTATAAATCAATGCTGTTTTTTTTTTTTTTTAAAGTTCAAGATATACTAAAAACCTTACTAAATACGAACATCATAAATCATTAGCTGGTCATTTCTAAAATTTATTTTAACTCCAGCCAGTGGTAACTGTTACTGGGATTTGTTTCCACTCACAAGCACGCAGTATTATTTCAGGATAGTCAATGCTGTAATTTTGAAAGGGTCATCTAAAAATAGACCTTAAGTGAAAGCAATGGGAAATGTTGCCAATAGAATACCGAGTGGCTGTTGGCTTAAAGTCTCATAGAAGCCTTGATAATGTCGTTTCCCAGCAGTCAAATCGGAAGTCAGCACCAGGTGGCCTTGTTGACAGTCTGGGGAAGGATCTCACTGCCTGAGAAAGAGAGAGTGTGAAGTCCGGTGAACCCCCAGAAGGATAGAAATAAAGGAAGGAGTAACAAAGGAGGCAAAAAAGCAAATGAGCCCAGAGAAATTCCCAGAACATGATGGAGCCAGAGATCTCATCAGGCTGCTGAACAAAAGCAAAGAGACTCCATTCATCTCTGCTTTCCAGAAGGCCCTTTTGTTTTACTCATATGGTTTCTCTTTTATTCATATCTCACAGTGTTGAGATGATATCTAGAGAAAAGGGAAGTAGAGAGAGAAGAAGAGGGAGAAGAGTAAAGAAAAGCACTTCTTTCATTAGAAAAGCATTTTATTTCCACAGGGAAATGGTCTAAGATAAATTTATCTTCCCCAACATTCTGAAAATGCTCCACAGGCCAATAGGCCAGTCCATCCCTGTGGGAAGCCACTATCTACAACTAGCTTGTTGGTTTTATTTAGACCAGGCATCAGCGCAGTACCTCAGTTTCTTTTTTCTCCATTTGAAAATGTGATTGACCCCACTGACTGATGGTAATGTTGTAAAGCATGCTGAACATCTTGGGATGAAACCTGTTCATGGATAGAACTTTCAACTCTACGCATTTAATTCCCATGACACTAAGCAGCAGTGTCACCATTGTGGAACATTTACCATATGCCAGCTTCATGAGAAACAAGTTACTTACAGGACCTCATTGGAATTTAACAGTATTTACATATACAAATGTACAACCACCAGGGAGGAAGATTTCTCCATCCTACAGCTAAGGAAGCTAAAGCATAATAACTTATTATGAAAGTAATAAAATGGTTGAATTTGGACCTGAATCCACATCTCACTCCAGAGCCCAGGTTGTCTTAAAATAGTTTTAAATTAGATAAAATAAAGCAATCAGAATACTGAGTTTGTTGGGAGTTGGAGTTAAGGAAAAGATAAAGTGGATTTCATAGCAAAGTTGGAATTATCTACACCACCCTTGAGCCCACGCACTTGCACAGAGAATTGATTGTTGACTGGTAAGTGGTGAAAGCGACAGTCATCTTGGGTTCCAGGCCAGGCTCTTCCTCCTGACCACAGTCATGCCCCTAACCTCCTTAGATCTCTTTACATCTTATCTGTTAAATTAGATGTCTCACAGGGCCCTTTCAGCTCCAAAATATAGCCATGGGTTCCCATCGGTAGCTTATTTCTAGGTAGCCTGAAGTATGTCACATGCCATCTGAAAAAGGAGGTTACATTAGTAATTATAAAATTAGGTCAACAACACCTACAGAACTGCCTGTAGCACTAGTGAATGCAAAGTATCCTGACATTAAAACTAGCAAATTAATTGGGTAAAATGGGTTGGTATACTAAGTTTTAGGTGATTCTGTTGTTATACTAGTTGCTTTCTGTTCTGGATAGTATGCTGTGTAACAAGCAGCCCCCAAACTAGTGGCTACTTGATTTTGCTCACAATTTTGTGGGTCAGAAATTTGGAAATAACTCAGGTGGGCTGTTTAATTCTGATCCACATACATTATCTATGGTGGCTGGGGCTGGAGGATACCCTTCCAAGATGGTTTCCTCATCTGCATATCTGGAGACTCCCTCCTCATGGCTTCTCATCCCTCTGGCCTCTTCCTGTGGCTTAGACTTCTCCCAGGATGGCGGTCTCAGGGTATTCATACTTCTCACATGGCAAGTGGCTTCTAAATGTCCAGACAAAAGCTGTCAGTCCTTGTAGAGGCTATGCCCAGAGTGGAATAGTGTCACTTCCATTATAACCTATTAGTCAAAGCAATCACAGAGTAGTTCAGATTTAAAGGGAGAGGAAACAGCTTCCATGTTTCAATAGCAGATGTGTCAATCTACCATGGTGTCCTGCCTCAGAATCTGGCCAGAAAGGTCCCAGGTAACGTTTGGTTTTGGAGAAAGTGAGTGTTCCAGGACATAGAACAACAACTACCCCACCAGAAAGGACAGGGTCCGTGGGCAGATGCTTTTGCCTGCCCGACACACGTGATCCAATGAGGTCTCTTCTGGCAGCAGCAACTTGGGGAACCTGACTTACTTAGCTTTTAGTTCAGTTCATGTGGTTTGGATAGCAGATAGATTTTACCCCCTGGAACATGTGATTTGGACCTGACCAATCATCATTAGTGCCTAGAACAATGTCTGGAACACAGAAAGTCTTCACTATGAATAAGTGGAAGAAAAATAATTCCTCTGGTCACAAGGGTTGTTTCAGGGATGGGCACATGATTCAAGTTCTAGGACTTCTAGAAGGACAGAGGTATCCTCTTTATGCTGAACTTGGAGTTGTCAGCATATAATCCTAAAGTCATTGAGAGACACTACAAGGTAATTCACTGTAAGAGAATGGAGCTGACCCAGGGAAAAGGAAAGCTGAGAGATGAAAGAAAAAAGCGAGACAGAATCTTGATGACATCATTTAACATTCAGCTGTGCCTAAAGTTAGTCTATCTCCTGGACTATTCAACTAAATGGCTAAAATCCAAAACACTGACACCACCAAATTTGGTTAGGATATAGGATAACTAGAACTCATTTGTTACTGGGAATGCAAAATAGAACAGCCACTTTGGAGGACATTTTGGTAGTTTTTTTACAAAGCTCATCATTGTCTTTACCATACTATGCAGCAGTCATGATCCTAGGTATTTACCCAAATGAATTAAAAACTTACATTTACGGAGGAGGGCGGTGGGCGGGGGCAAAGGGGGAGGTAAGGACACATATGTAATACCTTAATCAATAAAGAAAAAAGAAAAAAAAAACATTTACACAAAAACCTGCACATCCCCTAGCCAATTTGGCTAAGTGGATAAAGAGTTGGCCTGCGGACTGAAGGTTTCTGGGTTTGATTCTGGTCAAGGGCACATACCTTGGGCACCAGCCCCAGTCGAGGTGCATGGGGGAAACAACTAATTGATGTGTCTCTCTCACATCGATGTTTCTCTCCCTATCTCTCCCCCTCCCTTCCACTCTCTCTAAAAATCAATGGAAAAATATCCTCGGGTGAGGATTAATAAAAAACAAAAACCTGCCCATTAATATATATAGCAGCTTTATTTATGATTGCCCCCAAAATTGGAAACAACAAAGATTTACTTTAATAGGTGAATACATAAGCTGTGGTACATCCATGCAATGGAATAGTATTCAGATATAAAAAGAAATTAGCTATCAAGGCATGAAAAAAAACATGGAAGAAACTTAAATGGATATTGTTAAGTGAAAGAAACCAGTAATGAAAAGTTAAAGGCTACACAATGTATGATTCCAAATATATGACTTTCTGGAAAAGGCAAAACTCAAAAGGGACAAGTAGAGGAAGGGAGGGAAGAAGGAGTGAATAGTTGGAGCACAGAGGATTTTTGGGGCAGGGAAACTATTCTGTATGATACTATATTAGTGGATGCATGTCATTTTACAATTGCCAAAACCCATAGAATATACAACACAAAGAGCAAACCCTAATGTAAACTATGGATAATGATAATGTATCAGTATTGGCTTATCAGTTGTTATAAATATACCACACAAATGCAAGATGTCAATAATAGGGGAAACTGTGTGCAGGGGGGAAATGGCGGTGGTGGGAAGAGGGGTATATGGAGACTTTATTTTCTTTCCAACTTTTCTGTAAACCTAAAATTGCTCTAAAAATAAAGTTGTTTTTTAGAAAAATGTTTTTATTGATTTCAGAGAGAAGAAGGGAGAGGGAGAAAGAGATAAAAACATCAATGATGAGAGAGAATCATTGATTGCCTGCCTCTTGCACGCCCCCCTACTAAGGATTGAGCCCACAACCCAGGCATGTCCCTGACCAGGAATTGAACAGTGACTTCCTGTCCAGGCTAAGGTGTTTTGTTTTTTTTTTAAAGCTGTATAATCTTGATGGCATAATTTGTCATACCTATGCCTAAAATTAGTCCATCCCCTGGACTATTCATTTACAAATCAATACATTGTCTTTTTAGCTTAACCAAGCTTGGGTTAGTTTTCTGTTACTTATGATTTAAAAAACAACAACAACAAGAGCAAAAACACCATAGTCCTGATAGGTTTGGGGAGGAAATTCAGTTTGGTGGCCACAAAATGGCATGCAAAGACTATGACAGAACCTGACTGAAGACAGACAGCAGTCAGCAAAGGATATTAGGATTTTTGAACAACCAGGTAGTGCTAGGATGGGCCTTCCCATGGCCCTGGTAATGAAAAAAATGGCAGCCAATATGCCAGGCAGAATCAAGGTGCCAGGTGAAGGCTCATGGACAGGACTCCAGACTAGAGAATAGGTAATGGAAAGAGAAGGTGGGAGCTGAAATACTGGACAGATTGTCAAGACAGCCAGATATCAAGAACAATGAAGCTTACTATGAACAGACCATGTAACATGTCAGTTGCATGTCACTCAATAGTCACTCCCAGTCTCCCTTAACTCTCCTACTTTTTCTTTATTCCTTAGCATTTTATCACTAACAACTATTTCATTTACTTATTTATTATGTTCCACTTGGGAAAATCTGAGATTAATGAGGGCAGCACTCATCTGTTTTGTTCACTCACGAACCTAAGACAGTGCCTGGAATATGGTAGGTGCTTACTAAATACTTGTTAAATGCTGAATGAATTATTCTTCTTTTCATTCTTGGATAAGATGATGGGAGAGAATTAAAAGAGGGACTATAGATTGCTTGAATTCAAATATTAGTATAGGGTTGGATAATAAAGTGCTAGAAAGGAAGTAATGGCTAGATTTTAGCAATTCTCCCTGAATCTTATATCACCCCTTAGTCCCTGCACCATCTCTTTCCTTCTCTTTCATAATCAAACGTCCTGGAAAACACTTTGAATTCCTCATCCCCACTCTCCCAGATTCACTGTAATATTGCAGCCACCACTCCACTGACACAACTCTCATACAGGTCATACTTTCTACCAAAATCAAATGCACTTTGTTTTAAATGTTTATTGTTGAAAGTATTACATAAGTCCTCTTTTTCCCCCCATAAACCCCTTCCAGCCTGATCCCATCCTCCCACTGCCCCCAGACCCTCAGCACCCCATTATCTATGTCCATGGGTTATGCATATATGCATACAAGTTCATTGGTTGATCTCTTCCCACCCACCTTCCCCTGCTTTCCCTCTGAGGTTCAACAGTTCATTCATTTTCTGTAACTCGGGTCTGTTTTTAATCATCAATTTGTTTGGTTCATTAGATTCCACATATGAGTGAAATCATGTGATACTTATCTTTCTCTGACTGGCTTATTTTGCTCAGCATAGTAGTCTCCAGGTCCATGCATGATGTTGCAAATGGTAAGAGTTCTTCCTTTTTTATTGCTGTGTAATATTCCATTGTGTAAATTACCATAGTTTTTTTATCCAGTCATCTGCTGATGGGCACTTAGGCTATTTCCAAATCTTAGCTATTGTAAATTGCACTACTATGAATATAGGGGTGCATATATTTTAAATGCACTTTTTAGTCTCTATGTCTCTTAGCATCTTCTACTTTCTCCTTCTTTAAAGCTTCTCTTCCTTCAGCTTTCACACCCTTCTGGTTTTCCTCTTGCCTCTGTTTTGTTGTTGTTGTTCTTCAACCTTTCTCAGTCCCTTCACAGGCTCTCTTTACACTTTTCTTGAAATGCTTATGATCCATACCCATGTGATATCCTTGGACCTCCTTTCTCCCTCTGCTTACTCTAGATTCTCCCTAAGTGATCCCAGCCACTTCCATGAATTCAACAACGACAAACCTCTATCTTCAGCTTATCCTACTTTCCTCTGTCTCCCAGTTATCTGTATGCCAATGCCTCATAGGCACCTCAAACTCAAAATTTCCAAAATCAAACATGTCTTCTCCCTCCAAAATCTGTGACATCACTCTCTCCATCACTTCCCAGCATATTAAATTGGAAGTAATCTGTAACTTACTTTCCTTTTTAAAATCTCACATTTAACCAGCTATCAAGTCCCATAAATTCTATCTTCAAAACGTCTCCTAAATTATATCATTCCCTGGCATTATTTCTTCCCCAGATTCCTGTAGTAACTTCCTAAGTGGCTTTCTTACTTTCAGTCTTGTCCCATGAAGTTAATTTCCCATAATAAAGTGATGTTTTAAAAATTATTTTCGTGAACCAGAACACCCAGGGTCCAGCAGGGAACCTACAAACACTGGGTCTCAAGCAGCACGAATACATGGACTTGGACGAGCTCTCCACCTTCTCACGGAAAGGTAAGATTTCGCCCAGAGAAAGTCAACGCAGGAGAGAGAGAGCTACATAATCAGACACCCAGAGAGGTGAGATCATGGGGAGACAAAGAAATAGCCCACATACGAAAGAAAAGGAGGCATCACCAAAAAAGAAAGTAAACAAAATGGAGTCAAGCAATATGTCAGAGAAAGAATTCAGAGAAATGGTCATAAGGTCGCTGAAAAGGTTGGAAGACAAATTCAACAATATGTGTAAGAACCAAGAGGAAATGAAGAAGAACCAAAAAGAAATGAAAAATGACATCAACAACTCAATAGAAAGCATCAACAGTAGACTAGAAGAAGTGGAAGACTGCATCAGTAAGCTAGAAGACAAAGTAGGAAAAAAATACCCAAGCGGAGCAGCATTTAGAAAAAAAGCTTAAAAAACAAGAGGAGAGCCTAAGGGAACTTTGGGACAACACAAAACAAAACAACATTCAAATAATAGGGGTTCCAGAAGGAGAGAAAGGAAAAGAAAACCTGATGATCCATACCCATGTGATATCCTTGGACCTCCTTTCTCCCTCTGCTTACTCTAGATTCTCCCTAAGTGATCCCAGCCACTTCCATGAATTCAACAATGACAAACCTCTATCTTCAGCTTATCCTACTTTCCTCTGTCTCCCAGTTATCTGTATGCCAATGCCTCATAGGCACCTCAAACTCAAAATTTCCAAAATCAAACACGTCTTCTCCCTCCAAAATCTGTGACATCACTCTCTCCATCACTTCCCAGCATATTAAATTGGAAGTAATACAGTCATAGTAGGGGACTTTAGTACCCCACTAACACCACTGGACAAATCCTCTAAACAAAAAATCAGCAAATAAATATCAATCTTAAATGATATTTCACACAGACTGATACTGAAGGGATGGGAAAAAATATTTGAGGCGAATGGAAATGAAAAAAAGGCTGGGGTAGCAATACTTATATCTGGCAAATTATATCTCAAATAATGAAAGAAAACTTCCCTGATATAGGGAAGAAAAAACTCACACAAGTCCAAGAAGCTTACAGAGTCCCAAACAAAATGAATCCCAAAAGACCGATGCCAAGGCACATTATAATTAAATTGGTAAACACCAACAACAAAGTAAGAATCTTAAAAGCAGCCAGAGAGAGACAGAAAGTTACCTACAAATGATCCCCCATGAGACTAGTGACTGATTTCTCAACAGAAACACATCAGGCCAGAAAGGAATGGAATGAAATATACAAAGTCATGCAAAAGAAGAGTCTGAATCCAAAAATACTGTACCCAGCAAGGCTGTCAATCAAAATTGAGGGTGAATTCAGGAGCTTCACAGACAGAAAAAGGACTAAGGGAGTTTATCACCACCAAACCAGCAATGCAAGAAATTTAAAGGGTCTGCTATAAAAAGAAGAAATAGGAAGCAAAGAAGGAATGCAGGCATAAAAAATAAAAATGGCGACAAACAAGTACCTATCAGTAATAACTTTAAATGTAAATGGATTAAATGCCCCAATCAAAAGACATAGGGTAGTTGATTGGATAAGAAAACATGACCCATATATCTGCTGTCTACAGGAAATCCACCTCAGAAAAAAAGGACTCGCACAAACTGATAGTGAAGGGATGGGAAAAGGTATTTGAGGCAAATGGAAATGAAAAAAGGCTGGGGTAGCAATACTTATATCTGGCAAATTATATCTCAAAGTGAAGGACATAAAAAGAGATAAGGAAGGCCACTTCATAATACTAAAGGGAGCAATCCAACAAGAAGATATAACTCTGGTAAATATATACGCACCCAATACAGGAGCACCCAAATACATAAAAAAAAATTCTGGAGGCTATCAAGGGAGAGACTGACAGTAATACAGTCATAGTAGGGGACTTTAATACCCCACTATCACCACTGGACAAATCCTCTAAACAAAAAATCAGCAAAGAAATATCAATCTTAAATGATACACTAGATCAAATGGAATTAATTGACATCTTCAGAACATTTCACCCCAAAGCCACAGAATATACATTCTTCTCAAGTGCACATGGGTCATTTTCCAAGATAGACCATATGTTGGGACATAGGCAAAGTCTCTTCACATTCAAGAAGATAGAAATCATATCAAGCATCTTCTCAGATCACAATGGCATAAAACTGGAAATCAACTACAATAAAAACAATAAAAAAAATCAAACACCTGGAGGCTAAATAGCATGGTATTAAACAATGACTGGGTTATCAGAGAGATCAAAGAAGAAATAAAAAGCATCATGGCAACAAACAACAATGAAAACACAACAATCCAAAATCTATGGGACACAGTGAAAGCAGTCTTGAGAGGGAAGTTCATAGCTGTACAGGCCTACCTCAAAAAACAAGAAACAATGGTAATAAATTATCTAACCCTACAACTCAAAGAGTTAGAAAGAGAGCAACAAGAAAAGCCCAGTGTAAGCAGAAGGAAGGAAATAATAAAGATCAGAGCAGAGATAAACGACATAGAGACCAAAGAAACAATACAAAAGATCAACAAAACCAAGAGCTGGTTCTTTGAAAGGATAAACAAGATTGATGAACCTCTAGCCAGGCTCACCAAGAAGCAAAGACAGAGGGCCCAAATAAACAAAATCAGAAATGAAAGAGGTGAAGTAACAACTGATCCCACAGAAATACAAACGATTATGAAAAAATACTATGAACAAATCTATTCCAACAAAATGGACAACCTAGATGAAATGGACATATTCTTAGAAAAATACAAGCTCCTAAAACTCAACCAAGAAGAATCAAAAAACCTGAATAGGCCAATAACTACTGAAGAAATTGAAACAGCGATTAAAATCTTCCAGCAAACAAAAGCCCTGGTCCGGACTGCTTTACAGGGGAGTTCTACCAACCATTCAAAGAAGAACTAAAACCTATCCTCCTCAGACTATTCCAAAAAATTCAAGAGGAAGGCACACTTCCAACCTCTTTCTATGAAGCCAGCATTACCCTAATCCCAAAACCAGATAAAGACACCACAAAAAAAGAAAACTACAGGCCAATATCCTTGATGAACATAGATGCTAAACTCCTCAACAAAATTCTAGCAAATCAAATTCAGCAATACATTAGAAAAATCATACACCATGACCAAGTGGGATTTATTCCGGGGATGCAAGGATGGTACAATATCTGCAAATCAATAAATGTGGTGCATCACATAAACAAACTGAAAGACAAAAATCACATAATCATATCAATTGATGCAGAAAAAAGCATTTTACAAAATCCAACACCCTTTCTTGATAAAAACTCTCAGCAAAGTGGGAATAGAGGGATCATACCTCAACATAATAAAAGCCTTATATGACAAACCTACAGCCAACATCATACTCAATGGGAAAAAACTAAACCCATTTCCCCTAAGAATAGGAACAAGACAAGGATGCCCATTTTCACCACTCCTGTTCACCATAGTCATAGAAGTACTAGCCATAGTGATCAGACAAGAAGAAATAAAAGGCATCCAAATTGGAAAAGAAGAAGTAAAACTGTCCTTATTCGCAGATGACATACTATATATAGAAAACCCCAAAGACTACTAGACCTAATAAATGAATTTGGCAATGTAGCAGGACACAAAATCAACACCCAGAAATCTATGGCCTTTTATACACCAATAATGAACTAATAGAAAGAGAAATGAAAAAAATATATATCATTTACCATTGCACCAAAAAAAATTAATACCTAGGAATAAACTTAACCAAGGACATAAAAGACCTGTACTCATAAAACTACAGTACATTGAAAAAAAAAAAGTAGAGGAAGACATAAACAAATGGAAGAACATACCACATTCATGGATTGGTAGAATCAACATTATTAAAATGTCCATACTACCTAAAGCAATCTATAGATTCAATGCAATACCTATTAAAATACCAATGGCATATTTCAAAGATCTAGAACAAACTCTACAAAAATTCATCTAGAATAAAAAGAGGCCCTGAATAGCCTCAGCTATCCTGAGAAAGAAGAACAAAGTTGGAGGGATCACAATACCAGACATCAAGCTATATTACCAAGCCATGGTTCTCAAAACTGCCTGGTACTGGCACAAGAACAGACATATAGACCAATAGAACAGAATAGAGAACCCAGAAATTGACCGAAGCCATTATAGTCAATTAATATTTGACAAAGGAGGCAAGAGCATACAATGGAGTGAAAACAGTCTCTTTAATAGATGGTGCTGGGAAACTTGGTCAAATGCAAAAAAAAAAAAAAAAAATGAAACTAGATCACCAATTTACACCATACACAAAAACAAACTCAAAATGGCTAAAGAACTTGAATGTAAGATGGGAAACCATAAAAATCCTCTAAGACTCCATAGGCAGCAAAATTGCAGACATATGTTGTAGCAATATCTTTACAGACACAGATCCTAGGGCGAGAGAGACTAAGGAGAAAATAAACCAATGGGACTACATCAAAATAAAAAGCTTCTGCACAGCAAAAGAAACCATCAACAAAACAACAAGGAAGCCCACTGTATGGGAGTACATATTTGCCAATGTTGTCTCTGATAAGGGTTTAATCTCCAACATTTACAGGGAACTCATACAACTTAACAAAAGGAAGATAAACAATCAAAAAAAAAAATGGGCAAAGGACCTAAATAGACACTTTTCAAAAGAGGACATTCAGAAAGCCAAGAGGCATATGAAAACATACTCAAAGTCATTAATCATCTGAGAGATGCAAATCAAAACAACAATGTGGTATCACTTCACATCTGTCAGAATGGCTATCATCAGCAAATCAACAAACAAGTGCTGGAGAGGATGCAGAGAAAAAGGAACCCTCCTTCACTGCTGGTGGGAATGCAGACTGGTGCGGCCACTGTGGAAAACAATATGGCGTTTCCTCAAAAATTTAAAAATTGAACTGTCATTTGACCCAGTAATACCACTCCTAGGAATATATCCCAGGAAAACAGAAACACCAATCAGAAAGGATATATGCATCCATATGTTCATAGCAGCACAATTTACAATAGCTAAGATTTGGAAACAGCCTAAATGCCCATCAGCAGATGAGTGGATTAGAAAACTGTGGTACATCTACACAATGGAATACTACGCTGCTATAAAAAAGAAGGAATTCTTACCATTTGCAACAGCATGGATTGAACTAGAGAGCATTATGCTAAGTGAAATAAGCCAGTCAGTGAAAGAAAAATACCACATGATCTCACTCATTTATGGATAGTAAAAAACATTATAACCTGATGAACAAAAAGATAGATACAGAGGCAGAGAAGCATCGAACAGACTGTCAGATTACAGCAGGAAGGCTGGGGAAGGGTGAGGGGAGTAAGAGATCAATCGAAGGACTTGTATGCATGCATATAAGCATAACCAATGGACGCAAGACACTGGGTGGGTGGGGTGAGGGCATGTGCGGGGGATAGGGGTGGCTGGGGGAAGGTCAGTGGGGGGAAAAAAGAGACATATGTACTACTATTTATAATACTTTAAACAATAAAAAAAATTATTTTCCTTAAAATTCCACAATTGTTCCCTATGACCTTTAGTATAAAATCCAAAATTCTCAATAAGGCATACAAAATTTTTATGTTCTGTCTGCCTATCACTCAACCCCATCCCCCATCAGATCCTTCCTTGCAATCATATACAGCCACAGTGAAGTTTTTCCTAAAATACAATCACCTGTCTTGTCTGGGCAATCCCACTTATTCTTCAAGATTTAATTTATGTGTCACTTCCTCTGATTAGGAGCCCATTGTTTATTTCTGTCGAAGCATTTGCTATATCATTCTTATTCTGTTTTTCTATATTCCCAACTAAATTAGGGGTTACTTGAGAAATGGTTATTCTCTTTCGTTTCTATATTCCTCTCAAAAGTAAACAAGTGCCTGGCTCTTCGTAAGTGTTCAATAAATATATGTTGAATGAATGAATGTCTTCAAGTTGGGAATGAGGGTCAAGGTTAGATCTAACAAAGGATAATGGACATCTATCATTCTTTTTGACCACTCAGTATCTGAACCTTCTTCCCATGTCTAAAGAATTCCTTTAAATCTCAGTGGGAAGCAGAACCTACCTCCCACTTTTGATCCTGAAGATATCAATAGCTCTCAGTTTTTCCTGTAGCTATAGCAAAGGCTCTACTTTGACTTCCTCCCTCAAGACTTTGAATAGAAAGCTAGCAGTAGTTGGGACTGGAAACAGTTGCCATTAGGCAAATGTGCATTCTGGGCCAGCAACAGCACTGGTGCTACTAGCAGCATCCAGTGTCCAGAGCTAGTAGAATCAGAGGAGCAAGTACGGCATCTATTCTAGCTAAGACCTTAGAACTGTCTTCACAGGAACAGTCTGCCATACAGTATAGGGTGTTGTTCCAGACTGTGAATCCCAGAGCCTAATCTTTCAGCCTCCTGGTGACTCTATAAACTACACAGCTATCCTTTGATCAATTTTATTTCAATCAACCAGAATTAATTTCTGCTGCTTGCAACTACAAACTCTGATTGGTACCTAGAAATTTCAAAGGTAAAGCAATTAACCAAGATGCAGCACAAAGAAAACCAGGTAAAATTCCAGGGGCACCAAAGCCTCAGCAGTCCCAATGGGACCATATGACCTACTTGCTCAAGTGCCAACTGGCCTGGATTTTACCCTCTCCTTCCTCAAAGCAAGGTGTAAAAATAGACCCCTTTGGGATCTAGAGTAACTTTCCTTTAAAAAAGGGAAAAAATCCTAATGCCACGTGTTCTGTGGTATGCTAAGAGTTCAGCACTAGGTGAGACCTTTTAAAGGGCTGCAAGAGAACTGGAGTTTGGCTCCAGCCAGCCTTTCTGGGAAGATGAATCGTTGAGATGGAATGACTGTATCTGTAAGCCAGGGAATATTGCCATTCAAAAGAAGCAAAAGTCCAGATCATGTGACCTACCAGCCTCTGGAAGCCAGTTTGTCTGATGACTTGGAACAGGAGTGACACTCAGAGGGGTAGCTGGTGACTGGAAAGCCTTTCCCTGTTCACAGGATCTAATGCATTGTTTGCTCAGGGCCCCTCAATGAGATCCTCGTTGTTGTTGTTTTGCATTGCCCTGTGACCCCAATTCCCATCTCAATCAACCTGGCTTCTGAGATATTAGTGCCCCATTTCTCCTTCCTGGTGAAAATCTACTCTGTAAAGCAAAGCTAGACTGTGAGTTCATCTAAGTAAAATGTACATATTTCATATAATAATTTCCTCTGGTGCCAGCACCCTTACTCTCCAGCCAAATGAATAATGTACTGGCTTTTTGTAGAGCTGAGGCATGGCCAAAGTTCACATGCCAGTCATAGTGAGGTCTTCAGAGACATGAAGTGAGTCAGAAAGATAGTAGTTGCTATATGCCAGGATTGCTCTATTTGCATAATTTCTCACCATTGGCCTCTTAAAGCTCAGGGAGCAGAGGCACCAGCAACTCCCCCCATCCCCAATAATATTCTTTCTACTATTTTGCTGTAGTGACTAAAATCATCAGCAGTCATGTCTTTGAGATATGGCATAGTTCCAAAACCACTTTATGACAACGCACATGTGTTATGGAGATATCATTAGCAGCCATGAACACAACCCCAGCTAGTAAACCTAGAGAGAATGAAACCTAAGATAAGAAGGAAGGGGGAAATAAAGGTCTAATCCCACCATGGAAGCCAGTCATGGCTGAGGCACCTTAGTGATAGTCCTGAGGAGCTGGGGCAATTGAAAACTCAGAAAGATGGGAGTGACCAGCTCATAGGGAAAACACCTAGGACAGTGGTCGGGAAACTCATTAGTCAACAGAGCCAAATATCAACAGTACAACCATTGAAATTTCTTTTGAGAGACAAATTTTTTAAACTTAAACTTCTTCTAACGCCACTTCTTCAAAATAGACTCACCCAGGCCATGGTATTTTGTGAAAGAGCCACACTCAAGGGGCCAAAGAGCCGCATGTGGCTCACAAGCCGCAGTTTGCCCACCATTGACCTAGGAGAAAACCACCTGGAGGCAGGAGAACAATTTGGAGGCAAGGCCTGAATAAAAACCTATTGGCAGCATCCCCAAGGCCTTTCTTATGGAAGCCAATTGCACTCCTTCATGAATGGTTTCTAAATGCATCTTCCCGGACAACTACTGACCATGGTTTGAGCCATGTCTTGGGTCATAGGACATCTGTGGAAACCAAGGGAATATAAGTATCATAATGGAAAAATATAAAAATGACATTTGCTGGGAAAGCATTTTTAAAGCACTGTAAAGCCATAAAAAATGAGAACATTCAGGTCTATGAAAAGTGCAGGCATAGTACATGCCTTTTGCTGATAGTGTGACAGAGATCTCATGAACCTACAAGACCCAGAAGCTAGTCCTTAGACCCAGGCAGTCAGAGCCTCTACCTGCAGCACTTTGCTCTAGAGATTCTCACTCTATGAGTTCTGGGCCAGGAGACAGGCCCACTTCCTTTTTCCAGGCATCACTTTCCAGACTGCACCAATCTCCCTTCCAGACCATGCTCCAGGTACTTGGGACCCAAAAATTCCCTGACCTAACCATGCCAGGTGGAACCTTCTTCCTCGGGTCTGCATTCCTGGAGGGACCACATGGCAGGTGTGTGCACCTATAGTCAGGAAGAAGGTTCAAAGGGTGGCTCTTTGGGGTGGAATGGGCGGCATTGGGACCCGCAGGCTGAGGTGTACAGACATGTGCTAAAGTGCAAAGCAGAATTAGGGATGGCACAAAGAGGGAGCTTGGCCTCAGGCTTTTTTTTTTTTTTTTTTTTTTTTAATCATTGCTCCAATCCTGCAAATATCAGGAGCACGTCTGCCCAGCGCATTATTTCTAAGTCAGCACATCTGTTAAGGGTTTGGCCCCATCGGCTTTTGGACATCTGCCAGATAATGAGAAGGAGGAGCACAATAGGCCCCAGCTGGGCCGATGGGGTGTGTACATCTGCTCCCTTTCTTCCTCATTATGACCCCCTGGGAAAGGTTGAATCCCAACACAAAGATCCCACCTCCAGCCTTCCCAAACAAGAAGTGGTTCCAAAGCAAACTCACAAGTGTGGGTTTTTAAAGACACTCATTTACTATTAAAACTATAGGACATTTTGGGAAACCCTTCGGTTTTTATATAATTTCTGACATGTCGGCCTTAGTCCTTCAAGGGGCTGAGCACAGCTTGTCCTCTGTGACTCTTTTCGAGTTTATCAGTTAAGGACCGGGAAGTTCCCCTGAAAAGGGAATGCTGAACAAGTCTGGGAAGCCAAGCATTGGGCAGAGTTCCTAACGGAGGCAGGTAGAGTGGAGTAACCTGATAGGCTAACCCTTGAAAAATGTGGGAAGTACTTTGGGATGTCTGTAGAACATCCCCAGATGCCCCTGAAGTTGTCTCTCTGCCCTAGTCTCCGGCTGTGAGAGCTTCAGGGATGAGTAGGCAAAGAAGTGTCAGGTTGTAACATACCCAGACTGAAGTCTACCTGCTCTGAGCTCCCACCTCCACCTCCAAAGAAGGGGAAGGGTTGTGAACAGAAAGCTTTCCTCAGTGGTTGTGAAGGCAGGGAGGTTGTGAAAAGAATGAAAGGAATCAGGAAAGAGATGGAATCCACAGCTTCTCTCTTGCTCTGGATTCCATTTTTTTTTTTTTTTTTTTTTTAATACCGACCAGTCTCCCTCTTTTGATATTTACTGGGCCAGGGTGGATTTTTCCATTTCAAGCTGATGTCATTCCTGGCCTGCAGGTTTCCCAATATCCCGTCTGCTGTTGCCACTGACTCCTGCAGACACTGACCCATTCACTCTGGTCTGAGAGGGCATCCTTCCTTCCTGTTTTTGCTGCAGTCTGGAAAGTGATGCCTGGAAAAAGAAACTCAACCTGTCACCTATCAAATCTCTATGATGTCAGAGTTTCTTTCTTTTTGCTCCTCACTCATCTCCTCAAAGGTGGCTTTCTGAACCACCCTGGCACAGAGCCCAGGGAAGGGACAGAATGCCTGGAAGGGATCCTGCTTTACACTCAAAAGTTTGCTTTTCCCATTCCACTTGCAAAAAGTTCAGACTAGAATTTTCCTTCCTCTTCAGGGCCAAGTCTAGATGCCAAGGCATATAGCTTCTAGTAAACCTTGGTTGTTAATAAGAAGAGTTTGGTATAGAATATAAACAGCCAGTTCAAATTTCAGTATGGAATAGGAACTAAATTTCTACCATGGTGTATAATCCTCTCATGTATGTGAGAACCTCATGTGTGACAGTATCTGTTGATTGTAAGATGAGGTGGATAAGGCTCCTGTAATTTTAGCCATTCAAATACAATATTGTATAAAAGAAAATATAAACATGGGCAATTTTTATCAGCCTAAGTATAATTTTAATAAATGCTTCCTAGGCACAAAGTTTCCAGTTCAAAAGCTATTATGAGATTATTGAAAGAGTACTAATAAAAAGAGTGGTAACAGATGTCTCTGTATGCACATGCACATGTACACGCATGCATGTGCACACACACACACACACACACACACACACACTGACATACATACACTAAGTTTTTATGACCACCCTTTTCGTGACAAACCAAGCTCTACTATTCACTCCTAACCAGGATGGCAACAGGAACTAGAAGTTCAAAGTGGGAGTAGAAAGCTCCATTATATTGAAGACACGGAGATCAGACTAAAAAACAAGTTCTCTTCCTGGTCTCCAAACCTTAATCTCACAGAGGGCTTCCTCAGATGTTGATGCTTGGGCAAGATACACTGTATATGGAAGGAACTTCTAGATTTACTGAGAGTCATTGTAATTATTTAATACTGACTTAATGGTAAACTAGAGTTATTTTCTGGTTTTCCTCATATCCATATTATATTTACTGTGTGTGGATGAGTAGAAGGAAAATGAGAGGAAAGAAATGGAATATTTAAATGAGTGACATTTTGTTTATTTCAACTTTTTACTTTACATCTAGTCTCCAATGACAAAGAGAATTTTTACTGCTTTTCAAAGAAGGGAAAAAGTATGCTTATTTTTGATAATCAAAGAGAGTATTTTGTGAATTGTTTTCCAAATTTTCAACATCCTCCTTACCTGTAATGGCTAAAAAAGATTTACTTTGAAATCAACTAACAAATTTTTCACGTCAAAAAAAATTTTTTTTATTGTTTAAAGTATTACAAATAGTAGTACATATGTCTCCTTTCCCCCCCCCGCAATTGACCTTCCCCCAGCCTCTCCTACCCCCCAGCACATGCCCTCCCCCCCCTCCCAGTATCTTGCGTCCATTGGTTATGCTTATATGCATGCATACCAGTCCTGTTGATCTCATACCTCCCCCCCGCCCCCCAACCCTCCCCAGCCTTCCCACTGTAATCTGACAGTCTGTTCAATACTTCTCTGCCTCTGTATCTATTTTTGTTCATGAGGTTATAATGTTCTTTATTATCCATAAATGAATGAGATCATGTGGTATTTTTCTTTCACTGACTGGCTTATTTCACTTAGCATAATGCTCTCCAGTTCCATCCATGCTGTTGCAAATTATAAGAATTCCTTCTTTTTTATAGCAGTGTAGTATTCCATTGTGTAGATGTACCACAGTTTTTTAAGCCACTCATCTGCTAATGGGCATTTAGGCTGTTTCTTAATCTTAGCTATGGTGAATTGTGCTGCTATGAACATAGGGGTGCATATATCCTTTCTGATAGGTGTTTCTGTTTTCTTGGGATATATTCCTAGAAGTGGTATTACTGGGTCAAATGGCAGTTCAATTTTTAAATTTTTGAGGAAATGCCATACTGTTCTCCACAGTGGCTGCACCAGTCGGCATTCCCACCAGCAGTGAAGAAGGGTTCCTTTTTCTCTGCATCCTCGCCAACACTTGTTGTTTGTTGATTTGTTGATGATAGCCATTCTGACAGGTGTGAGATGGTACCTCATTGTTGTTTTGATTTGCATCTCTCCGATGATTAATGACTTTGAGCATGTTTTCACATGTCTCTTGGCTTTCAGAATGTCCTCTTTTGAAAAGTGTCTATTTAGGTCATTTGCCCATTTTTTGATTGGGTTGATTATCTTCCTTTTGTTAAGTTGTATGAGTTCCCTGTAAATGTTGGAGATTAAGCCCTTATTGGTGATAACATTGGCAAATGTGTTCTTCCATGCAGTGGGCTTTCTTATTGTTTTGTTGATGGTTTCTTTTGCTGTGCAGAAGCTTTTTATTTTGATGTAGTCCCATTGGTTTATTTTCTCCTTAGTTTCCATTGCCCTAGGAGCTGTATCGTTAAATACATTGCTACTACATACGTCTGCTATTTTGCTGCCTATGGCTTCTTCTAAGATTTTTATGGTTTCCCAGCTTACATTTAAGTCCTTTATCCATTTTGAGTTTATTTTTGTGTATGGTGTAAGTTGGTGGTCTAGTTTCATTTTTTTGCAAGTATATGTCCAGTTTTCCCAACACCATTTATTGATGAGACTGTCTTGACTCCATTGTATGGTCTTGCCTCCTTTGTCAAATATTAATTGCAAAAAATTTTTTTAAACCCAAGTAATTTCTGAAATATATATGTATGTGTCATTAAGCCTCTTGTGAAGCCCCTTCCCCAATAAACATCAAAGCACTATGAGTAGGATAGCCTCGAGCTCAGCTCCAGAGTAGGATCTGCCTTGTCTAACCAAGCACTATAGTTCCATCTCCTTGGAAATCAAGACAATAAGAGAAACTCTAAGGTTTGTTTTATGGTTAGAAAAGAAATATTCTCTCTTCCTGCCAAACTTTTTCCTCCACTGAACAAGGATGTGAAAGCCCTGAGGAGTACTGACAGCCATGTTGTATGTTGTGACTATATGAAGGGAGCCAGCCTTTAAGAAAAAGAAAGTGACACTGTGAAAGGCAGAGAAGCAACAGGGAAAGAGCTGGTCTTTGGTGCCCTCTTTGAGCTCCTGTATCAAACACTGCAAACCCTGCCCTGACTCTGGACTTTTCAGTAATGAAAGCTCTATTTTCCTCACTTGTTTGAGTTGTGGTTTCTTCAGCTAAGATGCAGCATACCTTGCCAGGTACAGCACATCTATGTGTCTGCAACCATATGGATCATTTAATTTCTCTTGTAGAAATCCATTATAGACTGAAAATTATGAACTTCTTTTCTTTTAAAGTTATTCAGTCAAAGATGAAATACAGATCTGGAGATAATGAAAAATACTTAACACCAAAGCTTGGATTAGATTCCTAAGAACAAGATGTAGTGAGTAAACATGGCTGAGGTCACCTCTGCTTGTCAGGGCCAGGGCCAGGGTCTAAGTTAAGAGTAGTTTTATAACAGTTTAATTTATCTGCCAACACTTTCACTGTCGGAAGAAAATAGATTTTGAAGGTATAGAAACTTGGAAACTGATCATTTGAACCAAGTCAGCAACTATAGGAGTTTGGTGACTTGACACTTTTAAGGAGTACTTAACACTGACCATGGTCTAAATTAAGCTCAAAATGATTCAGTGTTCCTGGAACAAGGACAAATTGCTCTAGGTAATAGCCCAGAGTTGATTTGAGGAGAGTATAGCTACCAGCAATGGGATAAAAGGAACTCAGAGATCCCCAAAGCAAAGGCTCTATAGTTACAATGCTCTAGCATCTTCCTCAATATAAATCCTTCCAATCAATTCCATTATAACTTCTCTCCCCAAGAATCACTCCATCAATTCCTTTTGATTTTTAGAGAATCCATTGTTCCCCAGAAAACACCTTTTCACTCACTACAAATCCCTTCTAATAATAGCCACAAAATTCATAACCAAGGAGCATCTGTAATTGTAATATGAAGGGGAAGACTTTCAGGACATTGAGTGTCCTTGGAAGGTTGTGAGAATTTTAGAGCGGAATGAGACATCACTGCCTTGGAAACTTCTTATCTATGCTCCATCCCCACATTTCTGGAAGAGTACAATCAGGCTCTAAAAGTTTGTGAAATGTGTTCAAGATCCATTTAGCAAGAATTGGGACTAAAAAGCCCAAATGTTCTTATTCCAAAATCCATGATGCTTTTCTCTTTATCAAACTCAGAGATAGTCTTATGTGTCAACTTGGCGAGGCTATGATACCCAGGCATCTAATCGAAAGCTAATCTAGGTGTTGCTGCGAAGGTAATTTGTAGATGTGGTTAACACTTACAATCGGATGACTTTCAGTAAAGATTACCCTTGATAATGTGGGCAAGACTCAGCCAATCAATTAAAGGCCTTAAGAGCACACACTGACACTTCCCAAAGAAAAAGGCATTCTACCTGAAGACTGCAGCAAGTCCTGCCTGAGTATCCATCTGCTGGCTTATCCTGTGGATTTCAGACTTGCAGATCCACACAACTTGGTGAAACAATTCCTTAAAATCTCTCGATAGGTTCTGCTGGCATGACTCAGTGGTTGAGCGTCGACCTATGAACCAGGAGGTCATGATTTGATTCCCAGTCAGGGCACATGCCTGGGTTGTGGGCTCAATCCCCAGTGTGGGGCATGCAGGATGCAGCTGATCAATGATTTTCTCTCATAATTGATTTTTCTATCTCTCTCTGCCCCTCTCCGGTCCTCTCTGAAATCAATAAAAATAAATCTTTAAAAATCTCTTGATAGATAGACATAGATAGATAGAAATTGAAATATAGAAATACACACACATGCACACACAGACACACACACACACACACACACCTGTTGGTTCTATTTCTCTGGAGACCTCTGATATACTATCCAATAAGCCAGATGGGGCAAATCCAAAATTCCCCTAATGAAAATCAAAAAAGTGAGAGGGAAATCCTTTGAATGTAACAAACAACTTCCAAAGCCATATCTGAGTTCCCATCAGTAAGGCCCACAAGGTTCTCTCCACCCTGGTGATTCCCTGAGGCTCCACCCCATCCAACTTGCAACCCCACCCAAGTTGTTTGCAGCAGCTTTTCCATATGAATGGCCTGTCTTGGATCAGGTTTCAGACTTTGCTAAAATCTCTCAAAAAAAGCAGCACCTGGGATCATTGTGCCCCAAACCTATCAGTAAAAGGCCCAAGACCTGGAACTAGCACCAGGCTGCCTTGCTTCATTGCTGGACCTTGCCTGGGCACTTCCAAGCCCAATATAAGTAGCAGCCATCTGCAGATCTCTTTATGTAGCTCCCACTGGGTGGCCCTGGGCAGTGGCTGACTTTGCACCTCCTTGGAGGTTCCAGAGCCAGTGTACCCAATGGACAGCTTCAGACCATATCAGATTATAACTCTACACATCTACAAGTGACACACTCAAAGGACAGACTCAGTGAGCACCAAAGCCCCACTAAAGCAAGACACTCCATAGTGGGTGTCTCCTGCACAACAGTTCTTCCATTGTAGATGCAGCTGTTCCTTGCAGCCAATGGTCTGGAGGTCAATTCCTCCCAATGACACCAACAGCAATCAAGGCTCAACTACAATAAGACTGTGCACACACCCCACACAGGAGTGCACCTAGAGTGCCCAGCACAAGGGACTGGGGAGGCTGAGCCACTAGGCCCTACAGGTCACCTGCTATACAAGGCTACTCTACCAATTCCAGAAGACATAACAGCTTTACCTAATACATAGAAACAAATACAGGGAAGCAGCCAAAATGTGGAGACAATGAAGCATGTCACAAATGAAAGAAATTGAAGCAAGCAAACTACTTGATACAGAGTTCAAAACAATGGTTATAAGGTTACTCAAGGATCTTAGTGAGAACTTCAAGGGACTTAGTGAGAATGCCAAACACATGGAAAAGGGTCAGTCAGAAATTAAGCATACACTGACTGAAATAAAGAATATTTTACAGGGATTCAACAGTAGAGTAAAGGATTATGAGAATCAAAAATTTGAAATATGAAGAAGCAAAAAAGATAAATTCAGAAAAACAAAAAGAAAAAAGAATCCAAAAATATGAAGATAGTGTAAGGAGCTTCTGGGACAACTTCAAGCATACCAACATTTGCATTATGGGGGTGCCAGAAGAAGAGAGAGAGAAAGATATTGAAAGCCTATTTAAAGAAATAATGAAAGAAAACTTCCCTTCCCTAGTGAAAAAAATAGACTTACAAGAATATGAAGCACAGAGAATCCCAAACAAGATGAACCCAGAGAGGCTAACACTGGATACACCATAATTAAAATGCCAAGGGCTAAAGACAAAGACAGAATCTTAAAAGCAGCAAGAGAAAAGCAGTTAATTACCTACAAGGGATCATCCATATGATTGTCAGCTGATTTCCCAACAGAAACTATGCAAGCCAGTGCTTGCTTCAGCAGCACATATACTAAAAATTGGAATGATACAGAGAACATTAGCATGGCCCCTGCACAAGGATGGCATGCAAATTCGTGAAGCATTCCATATTTAAAAAGGAAAAAAGAAGAAAAAGAAACTATGCAGGCCAGAAAGGAGTGGCAATAATTATTCAAAGCACTGAATAGCAAGGACCTAGACTCAAGATTATGCTACCCAGCAAAGGTCTCATTTAGAATTGGAGATCAGATAAAGAGCTTCACAGATAAGAAAAAGCTAAAGGAGTTAATCACCACCAAACTATTATTACATGAAATGTTAAAGAGTATTCTTAGGAAAGGAAGAAGAAAAAGATAAAAAATATGAACAATAAAATACATATCTATCAACAATTGAATTTAAAAATCAAAATAAATGAACAAGAAATGTAATGGACAAAATAAACTGAGGAATAAAGTAAAATCAGAGGCATAGAAACATGAAACAGACTGAGGAATCTCAGAGGGAAGGATTGAGGGGAAGGCACAAGAAGAGATTAACCAAAGATCTTATATGTATACTAGAGGCTCAGTGCACGAATTCATGCATGGGTGGGGTCCGGCCAGCCTGGCCCCAATTGGGGCAGATTGGGGTTGGGCCTGTTGGGAGGAGGAGATGGTGGGAGGTTGGCTGGCCAGCCCGCCCAGATCAGGGCCCAATCAGGCCCAGGCTGGCTGGGGGAAGGGGCCACAGGCGATTGCCTGGTGGGCCCCGACACTGATTGGGGTTGGGGGGCCAATTGTGGGTGGGGTTTGGCCATGGGGAGGGGCTGTGGGTTGTTGGATGGCTGGCCCTGCCCCCAAATGGGTAAGGGGTGCCAATCGGGGGCCAGTGGCCTGGGGGAGGGGCCATGGGTGCTTGGCCAGCTGGCCCTGCCCCTGATGGGGTGGGGAGGCCAATCTGGGGCAGGGCCAAGTGGGGGGAGGGGCTACAGGAGGTTGTCCACCCAGCCCCACCCCCTATTGAGGTGGTGGGGTGCAATCAGGGGCAGGCTGGCCAGTGGGGAGGGGCTGCGGGCCTATCGTGGTGGGTTGGGCTGATAGGGGACAAGGCTGGCCCTGGGGAAGGGAGGGGGTGTTTGGCCGGCCCACCCCACTCTTGATCAGGGTGGGAGAGTCGATCAGGGGCAGACAGGCAGCGGGGAGGGGCCGCGAGGTTGGCCAGCCGGTCCCACCCCCTGATCAGGCCGGTTCGCTGGCCACAGTGGGCGTCCTAGTGACCAGTTGTTATGGTCGTTATGGTCACTGGCTTTTTATATATATAGATATGCATTACCTCTGGATACAGACAATAGGGTGGTGAAAACCTGGGGCAGTGTGGGAACTGGATGGAGGGGGGCAATGGGGGCAGTAAAGGGAACATCTGTACTACTCTCAACAATAAAGTTGTTTTTTTTTAAAGAAGGAAACCACTGCATAATGACTTCTGCAGGTAGATGGTGATGTGTAAATAAAACTTCAAAACTGTGTCATGCAGAGAAACCATGGGGGTGGGGGGATCTCCAGCAGGCAAAAGATTTTACTATTGAGGATTTCTTAAAGCAGGCAAAGTCTTTTCCTAATAATGTTTCTAGATAAAGGAAAAATAATATGCTCTCATATCTTTTCATGATTCGGTCTCTTTGCTTCTTTCAACAACTCTGAAGGCTACCAACCTCTGTACTTCTAGTTATGTGAAATAAGACATGTCCTTCCTTATTTAAACCAATTAGAGTTAGGTTCTCAGTCATTTGCTACCAAAAATGCCTTTCTCTGCCTTGCTCACTGGGTGAGCGTCTTCTCAGCTTTGAGACCCTGCTCTTGTGCAGCATTGATTCACTATCTACCTTCCTAGTACTCCACACTTCTATCATACACCTGTGCTCTTATGGATATTTCCATTTCTGTTGGCCAGACAGCAAGCTCCTCAAGAAAAGGAAATAAGTCTCATTTATTTTGTTTTTTCCAAAACTAAATGAGTCTCTGGCACAACAGTTGAAAGGTAAATGAGTGGATAGATGGATGGATGACCTTGGAAATAGAAAGTCTCTGTGACAACAGAAATGCTGAAGCATAAATATGAGTCAGGAGAAAAGGAGTGAAGAATGATAAAGGAAAGCATAGGAGTAGTGAGTTAGGAGACAGCAAAATGGGGAAAAATTGAGATTATGATTATAAAAATCTGATATATGATCAGATTAGGGTTTATGGAAATTTCTTTTGGTGGGAAAGAAAAAAGACACATCATAATTAAAATGCATATAATTATATAAATGTTTTTAACACTAAGTCATAGAAATGAGATGTGTTGATGCCATTTTGGCATTTGTTGTTTCATTTTGCAGCTGTTTATTTGCCTGACTCCTGTGTTAAGGGGCAAGCAACTCAAAGGTAAACCAGTGCTTTGTTCTTCGTGGCATGCCCACTTCCTGACACAGCACATGCTGGGCCCATTGAAGTTTGATGAACTAAGGAGTGAATGAAGACTTTAAAGTTTCAAAGTTAGACTTCACACTAATTACTGAAAGCACAGAAGAAATAACCTACTGAACATTTTATTTGAAATTATTTGTTCCTCATTAAATTAAATTACTTCTTTAACACCCTCCAACAACAAAAATATGGCTTTTATCTTGAATTTAGAAAGTAAGCTATTAAGTACAAAATAATATGCTTCAAACTTAAATCAGGTTAACTAACAATGTCTTTTAGATATTGAGGTCTCTGAAAATCAGTAAAAAAAATATTTTTCAAGCAAAAGTATTGTAAAGCCAGAATTGTGGGGGGGGAATAAAACATTCTTGACAGTGTCTTTAATGTAGCTTGGTGTCTTATTAATGTGAACAATATAATCCATGTACTTTCCACATGCTAGTAAAGTAATAAGATAAATGCATACCTTTGTTTTCTTCTGTTCCCATTTTAATAGTATTATTTGTGTTATTAATATTCTATATTTTCTCCTATAATGCTTAAAGTTCCATATAGTCATTTTTTTCCCAAAACAGTACTAGAATCGTAAGAACTTTCATTATCCTCATTTTGCAAATAGGGAAATGAAAGCATTAGAGAGGTTAGTTCTTTGCCGTGTGGGAGATCCACTGAGGGTTCAGGAAATGAACCAGAAGGGTAGTAGAAAGGAAAGTGACTGCTTCCTCTGTCTGAATTCACTTTCAAATAAATGTTTCTGGCTCTTTTGTCTCCAACCCTAGTAATATACAGTCCATTCTTCAAGGGGAAAAATTATCTCAGTTCCTATCCCCGGGAGTGGTCTTAAATTATTTCCATCCACTTTAAAATAATGAGTAGAACACAAAGACATAGGCAATACTAAACAAAGATTACATGATAAGAATATATGAAGACTCATAAACCTCTTTCCTGATTTTGATGTTATCGATTCATCCTTTAATTTATTTAATAAACATTTATTTAGTGCCAGGCATTCTAGGCACTACCCATCCTATATAATAAAAGGCTAATATGCAAATTATCCTCAAGGGCAGGAGTTCGACTGACTGGGAATCAGATGTTCGCTGACCACCAGAGGGCGGTGCGGAACATGGCGGGCATCGGCTCCCCCTCATTCCCCCCCCCCCCACACCCGCCTGCAGTGGCAGCCATTAGGGACCATACCCATGTAAGAATTTCATGCACTGGGCCTCTAATAATAGATAAAAAGAAAAATATGTACGGCCCCTGCCCGCAAGGTCTTCACAGTTTAGTGGAAGAGTCAAACACAACCTATAAATAAAGGCTTGTGTTTGACATAAATAAACAGATGCAGTTTAATAAATGCTTTAATTGAGGTAAACACCAAGTGCCAGGGGAGCCCAGGAAGGGGCATCAACCTCAAACTAGGTGTTAGCGATAGTGCCAGAAAATGGTGACAGAGAAGGAGACAGAAAAGGGACTGTCCAAAATGTGGAGGTAGTGAGGAAGGGAGAAAGCTATTTCATAACCACAAAGGAAATCACTTGCAAGATGCAGCCAATGTTGTACATGACTGAGCAGAGAGATGGAGGATCTAGATGCTCAGTGATTTCATTGAAGTGCTGCATCCATCAATCCTAGAACCACCCTACCTCACATCTTGTTTTTAAGTGAGATAATCCGTTTCCATATGGTCTCACTTTAAATAAGGTTTTCTGTTTCTTGCAGCTAAATGTATCCTAAGTGATATACAGAGGCTTGCGGGAGAGTTCATTGCTAAACATGTGGAATTTGAAATGACTATGATACCACCTGAAGGTTTTCCAGGGATAGTTGAGTCACGATAATTCTTGTGAAAACAGTTTTTAATTATTTTTAAATACTCAGTGTAAACACTTTGAGTATCTATACCCTAAGGACAGTTAAAATGGCTCGAAATGACTCCATGGCATCCTGAAGCACCCACGTGCTTTTTGGCCTTCCTGTTCTGCCATCTCTAGATTGCTTGCTTTATTTATAGGCTTGTCCTCTCACACAGAGATGCCAAGCATCCCATCCTCACCCAACAATGTTCTAAGACCAAATTCAAGCATATTTTTCTTGGTTCTTTCTTGAGAGCAAGGAAAGTTTTGGAACCAATGCTCAAAAGTGGTTGGTTAGTATTTGAAGGACTCTAATTGGAAGTTTGCATTCAGAGGTGGCTATAGCAAGTGTTTCAAATGAGGTTAGCTAAATCTGACCAGAAGATTCACTAATTAGCATAAGAGATTTTGGAAATCATTTTTCACTTGTGAAATGAAGGCTATTCAGATACATGACTGACCAGCATTTTTGCCTTTGAAAAATGAAGTGTAAGAATGTGGCAAGTTCAGAAGTCCAGCTCTTTTATAGTAGCATCCTGGATCTTGACCCACCTTTAATAGAAGGCTCCTTCACCACCTGTGACTATAAGGCTTGCTGGTTTTGCTGTTAGAATATTGTCACATTCCTATTTATCACTTTATTCATATAAGAGACTACTAAGTAAAAGTTGAGGAACTTCTCTGACATACAGAATCAGGGATTATGCCTCTTTTTGTGTCTGCTTGCCAATATATATACATATATACATATATATATACACATACATATATATATACATATACATATACATATACATATACATATACATATACATATATATATGTATATGTATGTATATATGTACCTGTGGCACAATTCATGTGAGACTTTCTTTATTACAACATATCACTGGGAAACAAGTTGTGGGTGGGCAGACATATAGTCCCTACATGCCTCTAATAGTTCGAAGCCACCGAAAGGCCTCCTGGAATCCTGAAAAGGGCCTGGGAATGGGAATCTTCTGGGAGAACCATCACTCGTTAAGTACCATCCTATTCCAAAGGTCTCCTTTCTCCATCACTGCTTCATGTATATCTCTCCTAAAACACCCAGATCAGTCAAAAAGGAAAGCAATTCCCGATAAGAGAGGAATTACTACTGGTTAACAGTGTACTCATTGATGCTCCCATTCAAGAGCTTCCATAGATAGAACTTCACCCTTTATTTGGCCTCTATATATGTGATTTTATGATACCCATCACTCATAGTCAGGAACGTGTCCAGCACTTCCTCATGGCTAGCAACTCCCCAGCTCTCATCTCCTTTCTTTCCCCCTTAAGTTATTATACCAGAAAGCAGATGCGTGAGAGTGATATTTTTCCAGCTTTATTGAGGAATAATTAACAGATAAAAACGTGTATATTTCAGGTGTACAACATGATGTTTTGTGTTTTGATATATGTGTACATTTTTTAAATGATTACCACAATTCACTAATTAACAAATCCATCCTCCCACAAAGTTACCTCTTTTTTTGTGGTAAGAACACTTGAGACCTGCACTTAGCCAATTTAAAGTATGTAATATGTTGTTATTAACTGTACACAGTATGCTGTACATTAGGTATCCAAAATTTATTTGTCTTATAACTGAAAGTTTATACCCTTTGACCAATACCTCCCCCTTTTCCTCACAGCTCCAAGTCCCTGGCAACAATCACTCTGTTACTCTGAGTTCAATGTTTTTAGATTCCACATAAAAGTGAGATCATGCAGTATTTGTCATTCTGTTTCTAACTTATTTCATTTAGTACAATGTCCTCCAGGTTTATCCATGTTGTCACAAATGACAAAGAAAGATTTACCTCTTTCTTAAGGCTGAATAATATTCTGGGGTGTGTGTGAGTGTGTGTGTGTGTGTGTGTGTGTGTGTGTGTGTGTGTGTGTGTGTGTCACATTTCTTTATCCACTAATCCATTGACAGACATGTTCAAATATTTCTTAAAGGTAGTGATTTTACTTCCTTTGGATGTATACCCAGAAGCGGGGTTGTTGGATCAGATGGTAGATCTACTTTTAATTTTTTTGAGCAACCACCATACTGTTTTGATAATGGCATGCCCACCAATAATGTATAAGGGTTCTCTTTTCTCTACATCCTTGCCTTTCTGGTATTGTTTGGCTTAATAGGTATGATATCTCATTGTAGTTTTCATTTGCATTTTCTTGGTGATTAATAAAATTGAGCATATTTTCATATACCCATTGGCCATTTGTATATCTTCTTTGGAGAAATGTCTATATAGGCACTTTGTCCATATTTTAATTAAGTTATTTTTATGCTATTGAGTTGTATGATAACTTACATATTTTAGATATTAGACCTTATCAGATACATGATTTACAAATATTTTCCCTCAATCTGTAGGTTGCCTTTTAATTTTGATAGTTTTCTTTGCTGTGCAGGAGCTTTTTAGTTGTACATAGTTCCACTTGTTCATCTTTGCTTTTTGTTGTTGTTGTTGTTGTTGCTAATCCTCACCTGAGGATATTTTTCCCATTGACTTTCAGAGAGAGTGGAAGGGAAAGAGGGGGGAAGAGAGAGAGAGAAAGAAAGAGAGAGAAATATCAATAAGAGAGACCCATTGACAGGCTGCCTCCTGCATGCACCCCACCGGAGGGCCAAAAGTGAACCTCCAATCCAGGTACCTGCCTTTGAGCAGGAACCAAACCCAAGACCCTACAGTGCATGGGCTGCTGCTCCACCACTGAGCCACACTTTCTCCTTATTTTTTCTTCTAAGAGATTTAAGGTTTCAGATCTTTAATCCATTTTTAATATATTTTTATTGATTTCAGAGAGGAAGGGAGATGGAGAGAGAGATAGAAACATCTATGACAAAAGAGAATCATTGATCAGCTGCCTTCTGCACACCCCCCACTGGGGATCAAGCCTGAAACTCAGACATGTGTCCTTGACTGGAATAAAATCCAGGACCCTTCAGTCCCCAGGCTGACGCTCTATCCACTGAGCCAAACCAGCCAGGGCTCTTTAACCCATTTTGAGTTGATTTTTGTGTACAGCATAAGATAATGGTCCAATTTCATTCTGTTATATGTTTAATGGTTTTTCCAACTCCATTTCTTGAAGAGATTATCTTTTCTCTATTGTTTATTCTTGATGCATTTGGTGAACATTATTTGACCATATATCAGTGACTTTTTTAAAATATAATTTTGAATTGACTCTAATTACAAGTGTACAGATGTCACATTTGATTTTTTATAAGACTATCCATTGTTTTATATAAAAAATAAAAATTTTAAGTTTTTAAAGTCCGTTAATTATTTACAAATTGCAGTTCATTAATTACATTAGTTATAAATAATGTGAGATCTCTTTTTGAGATTTGATGTTGTAAGTTACAGAGACTGACTCTCCTAATATAGGTGACTTATTTGAGGGGAAGGTTCTTATTTCCTATGGAAAATAAGAAATAACCTGAGTTGTTATTTTCCTTTTAACTGAATGTGCGATACCACAAACCAGCTTCCCACAACAAAATTATAAATACTTCCCACAAGAGTTCCTATGCCCATTATGGAGACACCCCCTTCCTCTAATTGCCTCAAATTTCCAAGCTCTCACCTCTCCTGGTGTGGAATTATGAAACCGAGTGTGTCAGTTTTATATTGGAAAAAAGTGTTAAGTTGATGAGTTCTATTTTCTTTGGAAAGGAGGAACTGTGAGTGCAAAACCTAAGGTAATTCAGATCAGGTTAACAGATGCCCTTGGCTGGAGAAAGAACTTCTAATTTCCCATAATTGATATAACACATTCATTCAAATAGCCCTTGTGGTTCCTACAGCATAAGAAATATAAAATTTTCCAGTATGGCCAGGGAGTAGAATATTGAATTTTTTTTTAAATTGAAGTACACTGCATATTATATAAACAGAGGATGGAAATTCCAATTCTACAGACACAGGTATTTGGGGAAAATGGGTCTTGTCAATAAATTGGAATATCCTCACTGGTGCTTTGGTTAGACATTGCCTAGGTACAAAGTAAGCCCTGCTCTTTTATTAACCACCTGTGAAAATGAGGGCAAAGGATCAACTAGGTCATGGACAGATTCCCAGATTCCCTCTGATAAGCTAGTAATAGATACTGCTAAAAAATGGGCTGACCTTTTCCTTTTATACTTTTCTCCTTCCAACATATCAACACCTACTTAGAAAATATTTATCATTCTTATCTGAATTATAAATGCAGGAGTAACCTCACTTGAAAATGATGCTTTAAAATTCTACAAAATTATACACTCAACTTTTCTTTCTTAGTTTGGAATATATGTGCCCATCAGCTCTAATTGATCTGAACATTTGGCATTTTTGCCATTCTCCGCAGTTATTAATGGATGGTCTCCGATAGTCAAAGCTGTACAATGTAAATTTTCATGGTTTATGAGGACAATTTATTTTACTTTATTCTAAAAGAAGCAAAGAAACTCTCTCTCTCTCTCTCTCTCTCTCTCTCTCTCTCTCTCTCTCTCTCACCCAGCTGGGATGCAACTGAATATCTAGTTTGGAAAATTCCTATCCAAGTATACTGGGTATATCATGCCACTATGTTTAACATCTTCTGAAAGTAGAAACCCAGCATGAGAAATCATCAGGGCTTAAAAGGAATGGGATAGGATTCATACCAGCTCATTAAGATGTCTTCCTTGTTTGGCATGGGACAGTTCATGATTTTTCTCAGGAGCATGAAAAGGAACTAGAAAACTAACATTTGATTGCATGGAAATATAAATTACTTTCTACTAAAAATAATTATGTCAAATTATATGTCTAGCAGACAGCTTTTTTTAATAGAGTATTTATTTTTATAGGTAGCCTAGGATTCTTTTTCTCTTCTATTGGGATTCATAGAAAAATGAAAATATTTAATTCTAAAGAAATGCAGGAAAACTGTTTTGTACTATAAAACAGAGATGCAGCCCAGCAGAGTTTCCCCCAATAATGCTCAAATAAGGATAATGCAGAGTTAGGTTGGGATGAAGGGTTATAGATGTTTACCCCCAAAAGTTTACAATGTGCTTTTAAGCAGCACTGCCCTCCATTGATACTCCCAAGGCTTGACTTCAAGACAACTATAAAACATAGAAAATTAAAATCAATTTGTTGAAAGAAATCAGTTGCCTAAGGTGGTGAACACCTCCAAGAGCTTTTCTGTTAATAGGTATCCAGGAATCTCTTCGTTAAATTCCAATTAGCATAGCCTTGATGTAGCTTCAAGAGAGTATGACTGGAATATGATACTAAAAAAGCTGAAGAGAAACCAAGATGGCGGGATAGGTAAACACCTAAACTGCTGCCTCACACAACAATTTCAAAACTACAACTAAAAGACATAGCAGACATCATCCAGAACCACAGGAAGGCTGGCTGAGTGGAAATTCTACAACTAGAAGGAAAGAGAAAAGCACACTGAGACTCAGAGGAGCTGCAGGAGGCAGAGGTATTGAGACGTGCACGTGGAGAGGACTGGCAGCTGAGTGCGTGGCTGGCTTTCTCAAGCGGGAGGGAGACAAAAGCTGCTGACTGCACTGAACTCCAGTTCCGGGCGAGACTCTGGGGACCCAGACTCATTCAGGGAGAAACTGGACTGTCTGGTGGTGGGCAGAACTCGAGGGCAGCTTTCTCTCAAAGGTGCTTGCAGCAATTACCACAAGACACTGAGACACAGGGGCCTATTAGGGAAGGGTTGACGGAAAACCGGTGCTGTCTGCTCCGCCCTGAGACTCCGCCCCATTCAAGCTGAGCACAGAGGCTTTTGCAAATCTTGTCTCATAAGGGTCTCTCCAGCAAAGAAGTTATCCCAGTGTAGACACAGCTGATCCTCACAGCCAATTGGCCTGGAGGTCAATTCCTCCTAGTGATACCAACAACAATCAAGGCTTAACTACAACAAGACTGTGCACACAGCCCACAAAGGGGTGCACCAAGAGTGTCCACCTCAGGTAACTGGGAAGGCTGAGCCACTGGGCCCTATAGGACACCTAGCACACAAAGCCACTCTATCAACTCAGGGAAGCAGCGAAAATGCGGAGACAAAGAAACAGATCACAAATGAAAGAAATGGAGGAAAGCAAATGACTGGATATAGAGTTCAAAACCATGGTTATAAGTTTTTTCAATAATTTTCTAGAAAAGGCCGATAAATTTAGTGAGACCCTCGAGGATACGAAAAAGGATCAACTAGAAATTAAGCATACACTGACTGAAAAAATATATATACAGAGATCTAACAGCAGACTAGAGGATCGCAAGAATCAAGTCAACGATTGGAAATACAAAGAAGCAAAAAACACTCAACCAGAAAAGCAAAAAGAAAAAAGAATCCAAAAGTATGAAGATAGTGTAAGGAGCCTCTGGGACAACTTCAAGCGTACCAACATCAGAATTATGGGGGTGCCGGCAGAAGAGAGAGAGGAAGATACTGAAAACCTATTTGAAGAAATAATGACCAAAAACTTCCCCCACCTGGTGAAAGAAATTGACCTACAAGTCCAGGAAGTGCACAGAACGCCAAACAAAAGGAATCCAAAGAGGACCACACCAAGACACATCATAATTAAAATGCCAAGAGCAAAAGACCAAGAGAGAATATTAAAAACAGCAAGAGAAAAACAGTTAGTTACCTACAAGGGAGCACCCATACAACTGTCAGCGGATTTCTCAACAGAAACTATGCAGGCTAGATGGGAGTGGCAAGAAATATTCAAAGTGATGAATAGCAAGAACCTATAACCAAGATTACTCTACCCAGCAAAGCTATCATTCAGAATTGAAGGTCAGATAAAGAGCTTCACAGATAAGAAAAAGCTAAAGGAGTTCATCACCACCAAACCAGTATTATATGAAATGCTGAAAGGTATTCTTTAAGAAGAGGAAGAAGAAGAAAAAGATAAAGATAAAAATTATGAACAACAAATACATATCTATCAACAAGTGAATCTAAAAATCAAGTGTATAAAAAATCTGCTGGACAGAATAAACTGGTGAATATAATAGAATCAGGGGCATAGAAAGGGAGTGAACTGACAATTCTCGGGGGAAAGGGAAGAGACTGGACAAAATCGTACACCTATGGATGAGGACAGTGAGGGGGGAGGTAAGGGCAGAGGCTGGTGTGGGAACCGGGTGGAGGGGAGCTATGGGGGGAAAAAGAGGAACAATTGTAATAATCTGAACAATAAAGATTTATTAAATTAAAAAAGAAAAGAAGCTGAAACCCAATTAATTAAGCTACCCTAGGTTTTAACAAAGACTGTGCCAAGAAAAGAGAAGGATGGGCATGGAGCCTAGACAAGGAAAGCAGAACAAGCAGCAATTTAGTTATTGATAGTGTAAGTTCTGCACTGCCCAGGAAAGTCATGCTTTGACCAGTTGACTTGAGCTTCTCCATCTACTGGAAGGATTACCCTTTAAGTGGAAATGGGTCCAATGTTTAATTCCCCTGAGTCCTAGTTTCTCCATCAGTAACAACAGTAGGTGGTGAATTCAGAGAGGTATTGAGGGTATTGGGGAATTTTTTCCAGATATAGAAAAATTCATCCTAAAATTCATATGAAATTTCAGTAGACCCCAAATAGCCAAGAAAATCTTGGAAAAAAAAGAAACGAAGTTGAAAGTCTGATTTCAAAACCTACTACAAAGCTACAGTGATCAAAGCAGTGTGGTACTGGCATAAAGACATATAGACCAATGGAATAGAATAGAGAGCTCAAAAATAAACCCTCACATATATGGTCAAATGATTTTTCACAACAGTGCCAAGACCACTCAATGGAGAAAAGACAGTCATTCCAGAAAATAGTGTTGCAAAAATTAGATATCCACATGCAAAAACAAATCCATTTGGATACTTACTTTCACCATATTACAAAAATTAACTCAAAAAGGATCAAAGATCTAAATATAAGAACTAAGATCTAAAAATGTAAAGAACTAAAACTCTTAAAAGAATACATAGAGCCCTAGCCAGTTGGCTCAGTGGATACAGCCTTGGCCTGCAGACTGAAGAGTCCCAAGTTCAATTACAGCGAGGGACAGATGCCCAGGTTGTGGGCTTGATCCCAAGTAGGGGACATGCAGGAGGCAGCCAATCAATGATTCTCTCTTTCATCATTGATGTTTCTATCTCTCTCTTGCTCTCCCTTCCTCTTTGAAATCAATATATATATATACACACTAGAGGCCCGGTGCACGAAATTCCTGCATGGGGGGGGAGGGTCCCTCAGTCCAGCCTGCACCCTCTCCAATCTGGGGACCTTTGAGGGATGTCCTACAGGGATCGGGCCTAAACGGGCAGTCGGACATCCCTCTCACAATCCAGGACTGCTGGTTCCCAACTGCTCGCCTGCCTGCCTTCCTGATTGCCCCTAACCGCTTCTGCCTGCCAGCCTGATTGATGCCTAACTGCTCCCCTGCCAGCCTGATTGCCCCTAACTGCCCTCCCCTGCAGGCCTGGTCCCCCCCAACTGCTCTCCCCTGCAGGCCTGGGTCCCCCCCCCAACTGCCCTTCCCTACTGGCCTGGTCGCCCCCAACTTCCCTTCTCTGCCGGACTGGTCACACCTAACTGCCTTCCCCTTCAGGCTTGATCGCCCCCAACTGCCCTCCCTTGCAGGCCTGGTCCCTCCCAACTGCCCTCCCCTGCTGGCCATCTTGTAGTGGCCATCTTGTGTCCACATGGGGGCAGGATCTTTGACCACATGGGAGCAGCCATCTTGTGTGTTGGAGTGATGGTCAAATTTGCATATTATTCTTTTATTAGATAGGTTTAGATAGGATAGAGGCCTGGTGCATGGGTGGGGACCAGCTGGTTTGCCCTGAAGGGTGTCCCGGATCAGAGTGGGGGTTCTCTTGGGGCATGGGGTGGCCTGGGCGAGGAGCCTGTGGTGGTTTGCAGGCCAGCCACACCCCTCGGCAACCCAAGTGGAGGCCCTGGTGTCTGGAATTTATTTATTTTCTATAATTGAAACTTTGTAGCCTTGAGTGGAGCCAAGCCTCCTGCTCGCTCCATGGCCACAGCCATTTTTGTTGGGATTTATTTATCTTCTATCATTGAAACTTTGTAGCCTGGAGTGGAGGCCTAGGCCGGCCAGGGTGTGCGGAAAACTTGGCTTCCTCCATCTCCAGGGGCAACTCAAGCCTCCTGCTCTCTCCATCTCCGTGGCTGCTGCCATTTTTGTTGGGATTTATTTATCTTCTATCATTGAAACTTTGTAGCATTGAGTGGAGGCCTGGGATGGCAAAGGCAGGTGGAAAGCTTGGCTTCCTCCATTGCTGGGGAAACCCAAGCCTCCCTCCTCGCCACCTTGGTTGGGTTTATTTGCATATTTGCTCCTGATTGGCCGGTGGGCGTGGCTGGTGGGTGTGAGTTGTGGGTGTAGCAGAGGTATGGTCAATTTGCATATTACTCTTTTATTACATAGGAGATATATATATATCATGGAGAAAAAGCTTCATGATAATATATTTGGCAATGACTTCTTGAATAGGACACCAAGAGCACAGGCAGCAAAAGAAAGAATAGATAAACTGGACTTGGTCAAAAACTATAAAAAATTTTAAAAATATGTTTTCATTGATTTCAGAGAGAAGAAGGAAGAGATAGAGAGAAACATCAATGAGAAAGAAACATCAATAGGCTGCCTCTTGCACTCCCCCTACTGAGGATCAAACCTGCAACTGGGCATGTACCTTGACCTGCCGGGAACCAAACTAGCCACTTCCTGGTGCATGGGCCACTCAACAAACTGAGCCCCACTGGCTGGGCAAAACTAAATTTTTGTACATCAAAGGACATTATCAACAGAGAGAAAAGGCAACTCACAGAACAGAAGAAAATATTTGCAAATCATATATCTGACAAGGGTTTAATATCCAGACTATGTAAAGAACTTATAATTCAACAACAAAAAATTTTAAAAACCAATTAAAAAATGGGCAAAGTTCTTGAACAGACATTTCTACAAAGAAGATTACAAATGGCCAATGACTTTTGCACATAAAAAGATGTTCAACATCACTAATCATTAGGAAAATGCAAATTAAAACACAGTGAGATAACACTTTATACCCATTAGGATAGTCATTATCAAAACAAACAAAAACTTCAGAAAGCAACAAGTTGTGTCATGGATGTGGAGAAGTTGGAGCCCTTGTGCATTGCTCTTGGGAATATAAAGTGGTACAAACATTTTAGGAAGCAGTATGTCAGTTTCTCAAAAAATTAAAGAATTACCTTATGATCCAGCAATTTCACTCAAAAAATCTGAAAATATGGGTCTTGAAGATATATTTGTATACACATATTGATAGCAGCATTATTCCCAATTATCAAAAGGTAGAAATGACCCAAGTGTTCATCAACAGATGAATGTGTAAACAAAGTGTGATATATACATGCAATGGAATATTATTCAGCTTTAAAAAGGAAGGACATTCTGACACATGTTTCTTTCTTTTTTTATTTTTACTATAAATCCAGAAATATATTTTAATTCAAAACACCTAAAAATGGTAAACATCCTATCACAAACAATATAGTTGAGGATGGCTCTCAGGTACTTTCTTTCTGCAATGGACATGCAACTCTCTGGCCCAGAAGAGGTCAGCTATGAGACCAAGTGAAGTCATGTCACACAGTGAGAGCCACCCTCCATGCCCCATACCTGCTTCTTGATGACCTACCTATTCTTTAAATTATTAGTGACGCTTGACACTGGGCAAGATCTCTGATTCATGTGATTCTGATTTGACAGTCTGATCCTTTATGTATAACAAATTGTAGATTAGGATTTTTTATTTTTCAATTACAGTTAACATAAAATATTATATTAGTTTCAGGTGTACACCCCAGTGATTAGACATTTTATGACTTACTAAGTGATCATCCTAAAAAATCTCATACCTATCTTACACCATACATAGTTATTAAAATACTAGAGGCCCAATGCACGAAATTTGTGCAAAAGTAGGCCTTCCTTCCCCCGGCTACCAGCACCAGCTTTCCTCTGGTACCCAGATCTGGGCTTCCCTCGCAGCCCTGGCTTTGTCCAGAAGGTCGTCTGGAAGGACATCTGGAAGGTGGTTTAGCTGTTTGGTCTAATTAGCATATTAACTCTTTATTATATAGGATTATTGACTATATTCTCACTTTACATCCCCATGACTATTCCATAACTACCAATTTGTACTTCCTAATCCCTTCACTTTTTTCACCCATCCTCCCAACCCTGCTCCCATCTGGCAACTATCAAAATGTTCTCTGCACCCTAGATGATTTGGCTCAGTGGATAGAGTGTTGGCCTGTGGACTAAAGGGTCCCAGGTTTGATTCCAGTCAAGGGCAGATGCCCAGGTTGCGGGCTCAATCCTCAATAGGGGGCTTGCAGGAGACAGCCAATCAATGATTCTCTTTCATCATTGATGTTTCTATCTCACTCTCACTCCCTTTCTCTCTGAAATAAATTTAAAAAATATTTTTTTTAAATGACAACAGCCAACACGACAATAGCCATCTGATGTGAATGAACTAAAAGTGTATATTAAAAAAGTTCTCTTCATCTATGAGTCTGTTTCTGTTCTGCTTCTTCATTTGCTTTTGTTTTTAGATTTAATTGTTGATAGACATGTATTAATTGCTATTTTATTGTTCATATGTTTTAGCTTTTTATCTTTTTCTACTTTATAAAGAAGATCCTTTAACATTCATATAATACTGATTTGGTGGTATAAAGTATAGCTTTTTCTTGTCTGGGAGGCTCTTTATTTATTCTTCAATTCTAAATGATAGTTTTGTTGGGTAGAGTAATCTTGGTTGTGGGCCCTTGCTTTATTATAACATTGAATATTTCTTCCCAGTCCCTTCTGGCCTGCAAAGTTTCTCTTGTGAAATCAGCTGACAATCTTATGGGAGCTCCTTTGTAGGCAACTAACTGCTTTTCTCTTGCTGCTTTTAAGATTCTCTCTTTGTCTTTAACCCGTTGCATTTTAATTACAATCTGTCTCAGTATGAGCCTCTTTGGGTTCATCTTGTTTGGGACAATCTGTGCTTCCTGCACTTGTATGCGTATTTCCTTCACCAGGTTAAGGAAGTTTTCTGTCATTATTTTTTCAAATAGGTTTTCAATTTTTTGCTCTCTTTCTCCTTCTTCTTGCAACCCCTGATCTCAATGTTGGTTCGCATGAAGTTGTTCCAAGGCTTCTTATATTATCCTCATTGTTTTGGATTTTTCTTTTTTGCTGTTCTGACTGGGTGTTTTTTGCTTTCTTATATTCCAAATCACTGTTTTGATTCTCAGCTTCATCTACTCTAATGTTGACTCCTTGTAAATGATTCTTCATTTCAGTTAGTATAGCCTTCATTTCTGATTGGTTCTTTTTTATGGTTTCCATGTCCTTTTTTATGCTGATGAAGTTCTCTCAAAGTTCATCTACTCTTCCCCTAAGTTCATCAAGCATCCTTTTAGCCAGTGTTTCAAACTCTGCATCTGGTATACTGCTTATTTCCATTTAATTTAGTTCTTTATCTGGATATTTGTTCTGTTCTTTCATTTGGGACATGTTTCTTTGCCTCCTCAATTTGTCAGCCTCCTGTGTTTGTTTCTATGTATTAGGTACAACTGCTATGTACCCTAGGATTGGTAGAGTGGTCTACCTTAGTAGGTATTCTGTAGGTATCAGTGGCACAGTCTCTCCATTCACCTGAGCTGCCTCGCCCTGGATTATGTACACCCTCCTTTTCTAGTTGAGCCTTGATTACTGTTGGCATGTCAATAGGAGGGATTCACCCCAAGGCCAGTTGGCTTAAAGAACTGGCTGCAACAGATCAGCTGTGCAGGGGCCCACCCCACAAAGTAGGACTCTGATGCCCATGAAGTCCACTCCTTGAGTGTGTCATTTGAGGAGATGGTTGGGTGGTGGTCCTTCAACAGGGTCTGAAACTATCCACTGGGTGCACTGGCTCTGGGGCCTTGCAGGAGGTGTAGGCCAAGGTCAGCCACCACCTGTGTTCTGCCCCAGGCCACCTGGCATGAGCTACAAAGTGATCTGTAGATGGCTACAACTTTTGGTATGCATAGAGGTGCCAAGATGAAGCCAAGCCATGAACCAAGGCTGGCTGCTGCTAGTGCCGGGCCTGTGGCCACCAGATACAACTGGTTTGAGAGGCTTTAGGAAAATCTGAAGCATGAGCCATGACAGGTCATTTGTATAGAAAAACCAATGGAAACAGCTTGAGTGGGCCCGCAAGTTAGTGGGTCGGGGTCTTAGGGCAGGGCAAATAGTGATAGGCAGGTTGATGGAGACTGATATGGAAACCTGCTGACTCTTTGGGGTAAGGGCTCAGAAAAAGAACAATAGCCTCTATCAGCACTCTGTCTGGGAGAAAGCTGCCCATCAAGCTCTCATCCTGATGCCAGAAAGTTTAGTTCCTCTTCATATGTCCCTGGTGCCTTTGGAGCTGCTGCCCCAGTGCTGTAACTCAGAAGGAGTGAATCCAAGCAAATCCATGTGTGAGCCCTTTAAGAGGAACTGTATGGATCACCAGCAGCCTCTGTCCCCTCTGGGTTTTACAGCCAGAAGTTATGGGGACTTTTCTTCCCAGCACTGGGACCCTGGGCAAGGGGGCCTGGTGTGGGGCTGAGACCCCTTGCTCCTCACGGGACACCTCTGAAGCTGAGATGTCTCTCCCTCTTTTTATCCACCATACAAGGGTATGGGACCAGCCATTTGCATCTTCCCCCTCCTACTAGGCTCAATGTGGCTTCTTCTTTATATCCTTAGTTGTAGGACATCTGTTCAGCTAAATTTCAGGTGGTTCTGAATGACGGTTGTTCTCTAGTTTAGTTGTATTTTGTTTGTTTGTTTCTTTGTTTAAAGTATTACATATAGAATTACATGTCTTCTTTTTCACCATTGACTTCCCCCTAGCCACCTCCACCCCCCAGCACATGCCCTCACCCACCCTAGTGTCTGTGTCCATTGGCTTTGCTTATATGCATGCATATAAGTCCTTTGATTGATCTCCTACACCACCCCCTCTAGCCTTACCCTGCCTTCCCACTGAAGTTTTACAGTTTGTTCGATGCTTCTCTGTATCTATTTTTGTTCATTAAATTCCACAAATGAGTGAGATCATGTGATATTTATCTTTCTCTGACTGGCTTATTTCGCTTAGCATAATGCTCTCTATGTCCATCCATGCTGTTACGAATGGTAAGAGTTCTTACATTTTTGGTGCAGAGTAGTATTACATCGTGTAGATGTACCACAGCTTTTAAATCCACTCATCTGCTGATGGGCACTTAGGTTGTTTCCAAATCTTAGCTATTATAAATTGTGCTACTATGAACATAGGGGTGCATATGTCCTTTGATTGGTGTTTCTGGTTTCTTGGGATATATTCCTGAAGTGGGGTTACTGGGTCAAATGGGAGTTCCATTTTTAGTTTTTTGAGGAAACTCCATACTGTTCTCCACAGTGGCTGCACCAGTCTGCATTCCCACCAGCAATGCACAAGGGTTCCTTTTTCTCCACATCCTCCCTAACACTTATCATTTGTTGATTTGTTGATGATAGCCATCCTGACAGGTGTGAGATGATATCTCATTGTCGTTTTGATTTGCATCTCTTAGATGACTAGTAGCTTAGAGCATGTTTTCATATGTCTCTTGGCTTTCTGTATTTCAACTTTTGAAAGATATCTATTTAAGTCCCTTGCCCATTTTTTAATTGGATTGTTTATCTTCTTTTTGTTAAGATGTATGAGTTCCCTATAAATTTTGGAGTTTAGACCCTTACTGGATATAACATTGGCAAATATGTTCTCCCATGCAGTGGGCTTTCTTGATGTTTTGTTGATGGTTTCTTTTGCTGTGCAGAAGCTTTTTATTTTGATGTAGTACCATTGGTTTATTTTCTCCTTAGTTTCCATTGCCCTATGAGCTGTATTGGTAAAGATATTGCTATGACATATGTCTGATGTTTTGCTGCCTCTGGATTCTTCTAAAATTGTTATGGTTTCCCATCTTACATTTAAGTCCTTTATCCATTTTGAGTTTATTTTGGTGTATGGTGTAAATTGGTGGTCTAGTTTCATTTTTTGTATGTATCTGTCCAGTTTTCCCAACACCATTTATTGAAGAGACTGTCTTGATTCCATTATATGCTCTTGCCTCCTTTGTCAAATATTAATAGAGCATAATGACTTGGGATGATTTCTGGATTCTCTGTTCTGTTCCATTGGTCTATATGTCTATTCTTGTGCCAATACCAGGCAGTTTTGAGAACACGGGCTTTGTAATATGGCTTGATATCTGGTATTGTGATTCCTTCAACTTTGTTCTTCTTTCTCAAGATTGCTGTGGCTATTCAGGGACTTTTTTTATTCCATATGAATTTTTGGAGAGTTTGTTCTAGGTCTGTGAAACATGCCACTGGTATCTTAATGGGGATTACATGGAATCTATAGATTGCTTTGTGTAGCATGGACATTTTAATGATGTTGATTCTACCAATCCATGAACATGGTATATTCTTCCATCTGTTTATGTCTTCCTCTATCTCTTTTGTCGACATCATGTAGTTTTCTGAGTACAGGTCTTCTACCTCCTTAGTTAAGTTTATTCCTAGGTATCTTAATTGTTTTTGTTGCAATGATAAATGGGATTTTTTTTTCAGTTTCTCTTTCTCTTTCATTATTGGTGTATAAAAAAGCCATAGGCTTCTGGATGTTAATTTTGTGTCCTGCTACATTGCCAAAATCATTTATGAAGTCTACTAGTGTTTTGATGGAGTCTTTAGGGTTTTCTGTGTACAATATCATGTCATCTGTGAATAATGAGAGTTTTATTTCTTCTTTTCCAATTTGGATGCCTTTTATTTCTTCTTCTTGTCTGATCACTATGGCTAGCACTTCCAGTACTATGTCAAACAGGAGTCGTGAGAGTGGGCATTCCTGTCTTGTTCCTGTTTTAGGGGAAATGGTTTTACTGTTTGCCCACTGAGTAAGATATTCGCTATAGGTTTGTCATGTATGGCTTCTATTATGTTGAAATATTATCCCTCTATTCCCACCTTGCTGAGAATTTTTGTCAAGAAAGGGTGTTGGGTTTTGTCAAATGCTTTGTCTGCATCAATTGATATGATTATATGGTTTTTATCTCTCAATTTGTTTATGTGATGTATCACGTTTCTTGATTTGCAGATATTGTTCCAGCCTTGCACCTCCAGAATAAATTCCACTTGGTCATGGTGAATAATCTTTCTAATGTAATGCAGGATCCAATTTGCTAGAATTTTGTTGAGGATTTTAGCATCTATGTTCATCAGAGATATTGGCTTCTAATTCTCTGTCTTTGTAGTGTCTTTATCTGGTTTTGATATTAGGGTAATTCTGGCTTCATAGAAAGAGCTGGGAAGTGTTCCTTCCTCTTGAATTTTTTGAAATAGTCTCAGGAGGATAGGTTTTAGTTCTTCTTTGAATGTTTGATAAAACTCCCCTGTGTAGCCATCTGGTGCAGGGCTTTTGTTTGCTGGAAGTTTTTTGATTACTGCTTCAATTTTCTCCATAGTTATCAGACTATTCAGATTTTTTATTCTTCCTGATTGAGCTTTGAAAGGTTGTATTTTTCTAGGAATATTCATTTCTTCTAGGTTGACCAGTTTGTTGGAATAGAGTTGCTCATAGTATTTTTTTTTACAATTCTTTGCATTTCTGTGGGGTCTGTTGTTATTTCACCTCTTTCATTTCTGATTTTATTTGGGTCTTCTCCTTTTGCTTCTTAGTGAGCGTGGCTAGAGGTTCATCAATCTTGTTTATCCTTTCAAAGAACCAGCTCTTGGTTTCATTGATCTTTTGTATTAATTTTTGGTCCCTATGTCATTTATTTCCACTCAAATCTTTATTATTCCCTTCCTTCTGCTCACTCTGGGCTTTGCTGTTGCTCTCTTTCTAATACTTCAAGGTGCAGAATTAGATAATTGCTTGGTTTTTTTTTTTCAGGTAGGCCTGCAATGCTATGAAATTTCCTCTCAGGACTGCTTTCACTGTGTCCCTACAGTTTGGATTGTTGTGTTTTCATTGTCATTTGTTTCCAGGATGTTTTTTCTTTCCTTTTCTTCTTTGATCTCTTTGGTAACCCAATCATTGTTTAATAGCATGCTACTTAGTTTCCAAGTGTTTGAATTTTTGTGATTGTTTTTATTGTACTTGATTTCTAAAATTATGCCATTGTGATCTGAAAAGATGCTTGATATGATTTCAATCTTCTTGAATTTGGAGATACTTTGCCTGTGTCCCAATATGTGGCCTATCTTTGAAAATGTCCCATGTGCACTTGAGAAGAATTTATATTCTGTAGCTTTGGTGTGAAATGTTCTGAAGATGGCTATTAAGTCCATCTGATCTACTGAGTCTTTTAGGATTGCTGTTTCTTTGCTGATTTTTTACCTAGAGGATTGGTCCAGTGGTGTTAGTGGGGTATTAGAGTCCTCTACTATGATTGTATTGCTGTCGATCTCTCCCCTGATATCTTCCAGAAGTTGGGTGTGGTTTGTTTTTTATGTATTTTGGTGCTCCTGCATTGGGTGCATATATGTTAACCAGAGTTATATCCTCTTGTTGTATCAATCCCTTTAGTATTATGAAGTGGTCTTCCTTGTCTCTTGTTATGGCCTTCACTTTGAGGTCTATTTTGTCAGATATAAGTATTGCTACCCCAGCTTTTATATATATATATATATATATAATTGATTTTTTTACAGAGAGGAAGAGAGAGGGATAGAGAGTTAGAAACATCAATGAGAGAGAAACATCAATCAGCTACTTCCTGCACACCTCCTACTGGGGATGTGCCCACAACCAAGGTACCTGTCCTTGGCCAGAATCGAACCTAGGACCTTTCAGTCCGCAGGCCGACGCTCTATCCACTGAGCCAAACTGGTTAGGGCTACCCCAGTTTTTTATTCATTACCATTTGCCTGAAAAAATATTTTTCCATCCCTTCATTTTCAGTCTGTGTGAATCCCTTGTTCTGAGGTGGGTCTCTGGTAGATAGCATATATATGGGTCATATTTTCTTATCCATTCAGTCACTCGATGTCTTTTGATTGGAGCATTTAGTCTATTTATGTTTAAAGTTATTATTGATAGGTACTTATTTGTAGCCATTTTTATTCTTTATGCCTTTGTTCCTAGTTCCCTTTCTATTTTTTCTTTTTACAAAAGTCCCTTTAGCATTTCTTGCATTGCCAGCTGGGTGGTGATAAATTCCATTAGCCTGTTTTTGTCTGTGAAGCTCCTGATTTCACCTTCAATTTTGAATGATAACCTTGCTGGATAGAGTATTCTTGGATTCATTCCCTTGCTTTGCATCATTTTGTATACTTCATTCCTTTCCCTTCTGGCCTGATGTGTTTCTGTTGAGAAATCATTTGATAATCTAATAGGAGATCCCTTGTAGGTAACTCTCTGTCTCTCTCTTGCAGCCTTTAAGATTCTCTCTTTGTTGTTAATGTTTGCCATTGTAATTATGCTGTGTCTTGGTGTGGGTCTTTTTGGGCTCATCTTTTTTGGAACTCTGTGCTTGTGTGACTTTTTCTTCCCCATATCAGAGAAGTTTTCTGTCATTGTTTCTTCAAATAGGTTCTCTAATCCTTCCTGTTCTTCTTGTCCTTCTGGCACCTCTATTATACATATGTTACTTCATCTCATCTTGTCCCAAAGGTCCCTTATGCTCTCCTCCTGCTTTCTAATTTTTTTCTCCAGTTGCTGTTCAGATTGGGCTTTTTTCTCTACCTTGTCTTCTAACTCACTAATTCCGGCCTCTGCTTCTCCTAGTCTATTCTTGAAACCTTCCATCATGTTTTTTATTGCAGTGATATCACTTTTGATTTCTTCTTGATTCTTACATATGTTGTTCATTTTCTTGCCCATCCTGTTAATGAACTGTACAACCATTACTCTTAATTCTTTTTCTGACATATTGCATGCCTCAGTTTCATTCAGTTTCTTTCATTTCCTTTGGGGATTGTTTCACTGTCTCCCCATAGATGCTAGCACCAAAGGGTCCAAGCACTGAGAAGCAGGGGCCTGAGCCCAAGAGTCACAGGTGAGCTCAGGTTCCAAGATGCACAGCTGCTGCGTATCGGCGGGGGTACTGCATGCACTGAGAATCAGAGTCGGGCGTGCTTTGGGGCCTGTGGCGTGACCACCATGAGTCAGCAGCAGCTTTGCATGCCTGGACCAAGAGTCAGAGTCACAGGCCTGCTCGTCACAGGTGTGCTCGGGAGCTGAGTCATGTGGCTACAGCAGGTCGGTGGGAGCCCCGTGCACGTGCGCGCCAAGAGTCAGTCACAGGAGCTTGGGGGCCAGGTGGCATGACCGCTGCAGGTCGGCAGGAGGCCCTCTTGTGCACTGCTGTGGCAGATCAGTGGTAGGGGAACATATTCTGGACTCACAGGAGCCTGCGACCAGGATGGCTGGAGTCTCAGTGTCCATGTGTCTGTAGCTGTGGTAGCAGGTCTTTGTCCAGAGTGGCTGTAGGGTCCCAGTTTGCATCTGAGGCCTGTCTGGGTGGTGATGAGGCTGGGCTCCCAGTCACAGCTGCTCTGCCCTTCAAGATGGCATGGTTTCTGTGCCAGCGCTGGCTACCTGGGAGTGCTTGTAGCAGCAGAGGTGACTGCCCATCTAAGACAGCCTGGTCCGCCAGCCCATGAAAGTCCTACAGGATCTAATTGTCCCTCAGTCACTCACACACACACCACACACATCCACACACTCCCCTTTCACTCCCTCACTCTCTCACACTCTCTCTCTCACTGCCGTCCTGCCGGTGGCCATCTTCACAAGTCTGTGTTTTTGATGTGGTTGTGGAAGAAGGAGAGTACCTATGCCACCATGTTGACTGGAAGCCCCTGACATATTTCAACATGGATAAACCTTGAGAACATTATGCTAAGTGAAATAAGCTAAATATAAAGAACAAATAGTGCATGATTCCACTTACATGAGGTAATAGAATAGTTAAATTCACAGAGACAGAAAGTAGAGTGGTGGTGGCCAGGGGATGGGAATAATGGTAAATGGGGAGTTAGTTTTCTATGGGTAAAGAGTTTGAGTTGGAGAAGATGAAAAAAGTTTTACAAATGGATAGTAGTGAAGGTTGCACAACAATGTGAACATACTGAATGCCACAGAACTGTACACTTAAAAATAATTAAAATTGAGAGAGGAACCAATATGGCGGCATAGGTAAACACCTGTACTTGCTGCCTCCCAAAACCACATGAAAATTACAACTAAAATACAGAACAACTATCATCCAGATGGTGGTAAAGCTGGCTGAGTGGAAGTACTACAACTCGAGAGGTAAAGAAGAAAGCACATGGAGACTAGTAGGAGGTGCGGAGGTGCGTAATGGGCTGGTTTGACACTGGGTGTGCCACTTTTTCAATCAGGAGGGAGACCTCTTTGGATGCTGCCTGGAGGAGCAGGGAGTCCCAGCCCCACACCAGACCCCCAGCCCGGGGTTCCATAGCTGGGGAAAGAAGTCCCTACGGGCAGTAAGAACTACAGGCTGTAAAAACAAGTGCAGATTGGGGCTGAATGACACACAGGCTGCTAGAGACCTAGCTGCTCCTCTTAAAAGGCCGACACCGGGAACTGAATTTACAAGCTCCCACTTGCTCTGAGCTCCAGTGCCGGGTGAGGCTCTGGGGGACCCTGACAGATATGGGGAGAAACTGGACTGTCTGTCATCAGGGCAGGAACATTGGGGCAGCTTTCTTCCAGATGGAGGTGCTCACAGCAGTCATTGTTCCCATGCTGTAACCTCCCCAGTGCAGGGCTGACTGGCAGACATTTCTGTTCACTACATCCTGGATATTTCCTGAGACCTTGCCCCACCCAATTTACAACCCCACCCAACCTGTGTGCAGTGGCTTTTGCATGTGAATGGCCTGTCCTTTCTTAGCCTAAAACTGTCAAACAAGCTGCAGCTGGGTCAGGGAGCCCCAAAGCTATCAAAAGAAGGCCCAAGGCTGGCACCAGTACCAGCCTGCCTTGCTTCACAGCTGGGCCTCATCTGGGCACTTCCAAACCCCATACAAAGAGGAGAAATCTGCAGATCTCTCTGTAGCTCCTGCTGGGTGGCCCCAGGCAGTAACTAACTTTGCACCTCCTTGGAGATCCAAGAGCCAGTGTACCCAGTGGTCAGTGTGAGACCATACCAGATTACAACTTTTCACATGCATAAGTGACACACTCAAGGGGCAGACTCAGTGAGCACCAAAGCCCCACTGAAACAAGTCCTGCCCCATAAGGATGTCTCCTGCACAGTAGCTCTCCCACTGTAGTCACAGCTGGTCCCCACAGCCAATTGGCCTGGAGGTCAATTCCTCCCAATGATACCAACAGAAATCCAAAATTATGAAGATAGTGTAAGGAGCCTCTGGGACAACTTCAAGCGTACCAACATCAGAATTATGGGGGTGCCAGAAGAAGAGAGAGAGCAAGATATTGAAAACCTATTAGAAGAAATAATGACAGAAAACTTCCCTTACCAGCTGAAAGAAATAGACTTACAGGTCCAGGAAGCACAGAGAACCCCATACAAGAGGAATCCAAAGAGGACCACACCAAGATACATCATAATTAAAATGCCAAGGGCAAAATACAAAGAGAGAATCTTACAAGCAGCAAGAAAAAAAACAGTTCATTACCTACAAGGGAGCACCCATACGACTGTCAGCTGATTTCTCAACAGAAGCTATGCAGGCCATAAGGGAGTGGCAAGAAATATTCAGTGATGAATAGCAAGAACCTACAAACCAAGAATACTGTACTCAGCAAAGCTATCATTTAGAATTGAAGGTCAGATAAAGAGCTTCACAGACAAGAAAAAGCTAAAGGAATTCATCACCACCAAACCAGTATTATATGAAATGCTGAAGGGTATTCTTTAAGAAGAGGAAGAAGAAAAAGGTAAAGATAAAAATTATGAACAACAAAGTGACAACAAATACATATCTATCAACAAGTGAATCTAAAAATCAAATGAATAAAAAATCTGATGAACAGAATAAGAAGTCCCTATGGGCAGTAAGAACTACAGACTGTAAAAACAAGTGCAGATTGGGGCTGAATGACTCACAGGCTGCTAGAGACCTAGCTGCTCCTCTTACGGTGAATGAAATAGAATCAGGGGCATGGAAATGGAACAGCCTGACAATTTTCAGAGGGAAGGAGGTTTGGGGGGTGTGGGAAGAGATTAGACAAAGATCTTATATGTATGTATGCAGTACCTATGGACATAGACAATAGGGTGGCAAGGGCTTGGGGTGGGGTGAGAACTGGGTGGTGGGGAGCTATGGGGGGAAAAAGAGGGACATCTGTAATAATCTCAACAAGAAAGATTTTTTTAAAATAATAATAATTAAAATTGTAAATTTGAGTTATTTGTATTTACTGTAATAAAATAATGTAGCTTCCCCTTCCTCCGAGTCTATACTCTTCAACAAATTTCTAGTTGTCATTTCTTTTATGTCTAATTTTCCTGTGGAGAAAACATATGGCTTAGTCAGCCCTTTCCTGACAGTCCTCAAGGCTTACAAGTAACACAACATTCTAATTTATACATCAGGCTCTTGTAAGTGTGGGTACCAAGCAACTATCTTTGCCCAGCTGGTATTGCTCAGCAGTTGAGTGTCAACCCATGAATCACAGTTCGATTCCCAGTCAAGGCATATGCCCAGGTTGCAGGCTCATTCCCCAGTAGGGGGCTTGCAGGAGGCAGCCAATCAATTATTCTCTCTCATCATTGATGTTTACCTCTCTCTCCCTCTCCCTTCCTCTCTGAAATCAATAAAAATATTTTTTAATGAGACTATCTTTTAGATAAGGATGACTGACAAATCTGTCTAGAGAGCTGAAACTCAGACCCTAGAAAGCAGTGACTACCTGAGCCTCTGAGGCTTGGTCCAGGCCACCATCTGGGTTCTGGGGATGTCCTAACTCCAAGATGGGCCCTGTTTCCCACCCTTATAAAAAAAAAAAAAGTTTTTATTGATTTGAGAGAGAGAGGAAGGGAGAGGGAGAGAGAGGTAGAAACATCAATGACAGAGAAACATTGATTGGCTGCCTCCTGCATGCCCCCTACTGGGGATCAAGCCCACAACCCTGAAATGTGCACTGACTGGGAAGCAAACCAGTGACCTCTTGGTTCATGACTCAACCACTGAGTCACCCCAGTCACGCTTCCCTTACTTTTTGTAAAACAGGCTTTTAGTTAGAATACCCAGGAATGATTTCCTAAACCACAATTACTTTCTCTTCCTGTGTGAGGCTGGCTATGTTGTTAGAGTAATAACAAGATAAAAACTTACAACCGAAAGACCTTCTAAAACTACCCAACTACTCTGAGACCGCTCAGTGTGGAAACTGTGTCTTTCTTAAACTGCCACCATTATTAAGGGACAGTGAGCGAGAAGGAAAAACAGTACCATTGAACTAAAAGGGTGCCGTTTATAATTTCTGTATGAAATTATAAAAGAACTAGAGGCCCAGTGCACGAATTCATGCACAGGTGGGATCTGGCCGGCCCGGCCTCAATTGGGGCAGATCGAGGCCGGGCCTGTCAGGAGGAGGAGATGGCAAGAGGTTGGCTGGCTGGCCTGCCTGCCCAGGCTGGCTGGGGGGAGGGGACACGGGCAATTGGCTCGCAGGCCCCAACCCCGCCCCTGAATTGGGTGGTCAGTGGCCAGGGAAGGGGCCGTGGAAGGTTGGCTGGCCAGCCCCACTCCCTATTGGTGTGGGGGGGCCATTCAGGGGTGGAGTTGGCTGGGGGGAGGGGCTGCAGGCCTATCAGGGTGGTGGGGGCTGATTGGGGGTGGGGCCGGCCATGGAGAAGGTTTGTGGATGGTGGGCCGACTGGGCCAGCCAGACCTGCCCCTGAATGGTGTGTGTGGGGGGGGCAATCAGGTGCCAGTGGCCTGGGGGACGGGCCATGGGTGGTTGGCCAGCTGCCCCTTCCCCTGATCTTAGTGGAGGGACTGATCAGGGGCAGGGCTGGCTGGGGAGGGGCTGCAGGAGGTTGGCTGGCCGGCCCCATCCCCTATTGGGGTGGGGGGGGCTATCAAGGGCGGGGCCAGCAGGGCAAGGGGCTGCAGGCTGATCGGGGTGGGGTGGGCCAATTGGGGGCAAGGCTGGCCACAGGGAAGGGCCAGGGGGTTGTTGGCCAGCCACCCTGCCCTCAATCGGGGTGGTTGAGGCCAATCCAGGGTGGGGCTGACCGGGGAGAGGGGCTGAAAGAGGTTGGCTGCAGGCCCCACCCCCTGATCTGGCCAGTTCGCTGGCCACAGTGGGCGTCATAGGGACCAGTCGTTCTGGTCCTTCTGGAGTTCCGGTCACTGGCTTTTTATATATATACTAGAGGCCCGGTGCATGAAATTCGTGCACTGGGGGGGCGGTGTCCCTCAGCCCAGCCTGCACCCTCTCCAATCTGGAACCCCTCAGGGGATGTCTGACTGCCGGTTTAGGCCCAGTCCCACAGGGAAACATTGATTGGCCCAGAGACGCTGACTGGCACAGAATCCTGTGGGATTGGGCCTAAACCGGCAGTCGGACATCCCTCTCACAATCCAGGAATGCTGGCTCCTAACCGCTCACCTGCCTGCCAGCCTGGTCGCCCCCTAACCGCTCCCCTGCCAGCCTAATTAACACCTAACTGCTCCCTTGCTGGCCCGATTGCCCCCAACTGTCCTCCCCTGCTGGCCTGATCTCACCCCCAACTGCCCTCCTCTGCCAGCCAATTTGGTTCTGATTGGTTGGTTTCTATGCCAGTCAGCATCAAAAGCTCTGCCTCCTAGGCAGCCATTGGCTCCTCACAGTTGACCCAGATTTGGTTCTGATTGGTCAGTTTCTATGCCAGTCAGCATCTCTGGGCCTATAACAGGGCCTGATCAGAAAGATGGGGCTGGTCAGCAGCCCCGGTGGAGGCCTGGAGAGAAATGGAGGTGCGGCTGCTGGCCAGGCCCAGAGAGAAAGAGAGAGGCAAGTGCTGATCAACACCTGCCACAGAGGCTACGGATCAGACCCTGCTTCTCTCTTCAGGCCTCTCTCCAGGCCTGATTCGCAGCCCCATCAGCAGTCAGTGCTGGGTCACCGTGCCTGCTGCCATAGCAGGCTGTGCCACGGCAACCCAGCGCTGATTGCAGGACTGACTTCCGGTTGGTTGAGCCTCCAGTCATGACGGACACAGGGTTTTTATATATTAGGATAGATAAGGAAGAAACCCACTCTCCTCCATATATTTCAGCCTCCCCTGTCTTCCCAAGGCTAAGATGGGAGACTCTTTCATGTGCTCCTGTGCCATCCAGTGTTGACCCATAAGCCTTCTCTGCATTGATATTGCCTCTTTACCTAATTATATTTCCCACCAGAATATGAGCAACTTCAGGGACTGTGTCTTAATCATCTTTGTTTCCCTAGAGTTAGTGCTGTCCTGGTGCACAGTAAGAACACATAACTTTTGGCTAAAAGAAATAAATAGCATACTTCTATGTTTCATTGGCTCTATGACCCTACCAATTATAAGACAATTCAATGGTAACACTACTAAGAAAGAAAAAAATCATAATCAGAAGATATAAGACACTTTCTAATTTTAGGATTGTGATCACCTTAATTGCACACCTGGAACAGGGAAGAGATTACCTAAAAAGGTTGAAGACTAATCAGCATCCTACCTAATAAAAGAGTAATATGCAAATTGACCCTAACTCTGCTATACCCACAAGCCACTCCCACAAGCCACACCCACCAGCCAATCAGGAGCAGATATGCAAATAAACCCAACCAAGATGGCTACAGCCACAGAGAGCAAGGTTTCCCAGGCAATGGAGGAAGCCAACCTTTCCGCCTGCCCTTGCAGGCCTAAGCCTCCACTCAAGCTACAAAGTTTCAATTACAGAAGGTAAATAAATCCAAACAGAAATGGCGGCAGCCATGGAGCTGGAGAGAGCAGGCCAGGGTTGCCCCCGGCAACGGAGGAAGCCAAGCTTTCCACCTGCCCTGGCTGGCCTTGGCCTCCACTCCAGGCTACAAAGTTTCAATTATAGAAGGTGAATTAACCCCAACAGAAATGGCTGCCAGCCGCCACAGAGCAAGCAGGAGGTTTGGCTCTGCTCCAGGCTACAAAGTTTCAATTGTAGAAGGTAAATAAATTCCAGATACCAGGGCCTTTGCTTGGGTCGCCAGGGAGCATGGCTGGCCTGCAAACCACCATAGGCCCCTTGCTCAGGCCGCCCCACGCCCCAAGGGAACCCCCATCCTGATCCAGGACACCTTTCAGGGCAAACCAGCTGGCCCCCACCCCTGCACCAGGCCTCTATCCTATCTAATAAGAGACTAATATGCAGATTGACCATCATTCCAACACAAAATATGGCTGCCCCCATGTGGTCAAAGATCCTGCCCCATGTAGACACAAGATGGCTACCACAAGATGGCCAGCAGGGGAGGGCAGTTAGGGGTGACCAGGCTAGCAGAGGAGGAAAGTTGGGGGCAAACAGGCTGGCAGGGGAGCAGTTAGGCATCAATCAGGCTGGCAGCAGAGTGGTTAGGGGGTGATCAGGCTGGCAGGCAGAAGCGGTTAGGGGCAATCAGGAAGGCAGGCTGGCGAGTAATTGGGAGCCAGCAGTCCAGGATTGTGAGAGGGATGTCCGACTGCCTGTTTAGGCCCGATCCACTGGGACATCCCAGTCGGACATCCCTCGAGGGGTCCCAGATTGGAGAGGGTACAGGCTGGGCTGAGGGACACGCCCCCCCTTCATGCACAAATTTCATGCACCGGGCCTCTAGTCACTTTATAAATAGACACACGCACACATAATTACACATACATAAACTTTCCCTTTTTACTTAGTGCACTTGGCTTCTCTACCTTGAGCTTTTCCTCTAAGACCAGATGTTGTTTCAAATTTAATTGAATCTCCCTCCTATCTGAACACCAGTTAACTAAAAATGGACAGAGGGACTCGTTTGTCCCCATTTCTTAGCTATGGTTATGTTCTGAGGCTGAACTCAACAACAAAAAGTGAAAAAAGTATTATTTGTTGCCTCTACTAAGGCAGCTTAAATGATGGGGATCAATGCATCCAAAAGGGAAATATTTTTCCATCAGGCAAGATCATAATAAAAGAAGCTCATTTATCATCTAATGAGTGGAAACGTGTCACAGCAAAATTACTAGGTAGTGAAAAAACTGGACTGGGCTATGGCACTTTTAATCAGAAGATCTCAAAGCAGTCCCACACTGTCATCAACAAAATCTTGTCATCAGCAGGATGCAAATGAAAGTGTCCCTTTCCACCTTGTGATACACCATGAAACTAAGATAAAAAAGGTTAAGCAAATTAAGAAAAATCAAATAGTAATTATTATTATACACAAAGATACATTTATATATAAACCAGAGGCCCGGTACACGAAATTAATGCATGGCGGTGTGTGTCCCTCAGCCCAGCCTGCACCCTCTCCATTCTGGAACCCCTCGAGGGATGTCCGACTGCCCATTTACGCCCGATCCCAGTGGGACCAGGCCTAAATGGGCAGTCGGACATCCCTCTCACAATCCAGGACTGCTGGCTCCCAACTGCTCTCCTGCCTGCCTTCCTGGTTGCCCCTAACTGCTTCTACCTGCCAACCTGATCACCCCCTAACCACTTCCCTGCCAACCTGATTGATGCCTAACTGCTCCCCTGCCAGCCTGATTGCCCCTAACTGCCTCTCCCCTGCAGGCCTGGTTCCCCCCCCCCCCACAACTGCTCCCCTGAAGGCTTGGGTCCCCCCCAACTGCCCTCCCCTGCAGGCTTGATCGCCCCCAACTGCCCTCCCCTGCTGGCCTGATCCCTCCCAACTGCCCTCCCCTGCTGGCCATCTTGTGGTGGCCATCTTGTGTCCACATGGGGGCAGCCATCTTTGACCACATGGGGACAGCCATCTTGTGTGTTGGAGTGATGGTCAATTTGCATATTACTCTTTTATTAGATAGCATATGTACATATACACACAATGGAATTTAAATTTGATTGCATAGAAAGTGAGATCATGTATGAAAATGTGATTGGAAATCCCCAAACACCACACAAATAATAATGAGCAGTAGAAGCCTGTTATAATTAAGATGTCAGACTTTTGAATCAAACAGACCTGGGCTGCAATCTGGCTCTATCACATCCCTCTTCTGTGTGACTTTGAGCAAGTCTTACCCTCTCTAAGTGTCAAAGTCCCCATCTGTAAAATGGGAATTATAAGAAAATGTACCTCTGGGATACTGTATGTAAAGCACTTAGAAGAATGTCTGGCAAATAGCAAGAGCTCTGTAAATTTTAGCTCCTTGCATTTAACAAGATTAGGTGCCCATTTACCATGCCCACATGACCAGTTCTTCCCACACACCCTGGCACTTAATTTTGCTGTATTTTCATTTCATCACTCCCAGTTTGATTTCACCACCCTCTCTATCTAGTCTGTACCCCAGAGTCAACTGCTGCATTTGCTACCACATGGGTCCCTTTTTTGCCCCTCCTATCTCACCCTCCTACTATTTATTTTTGTAACTCGTCAGGCTGAGATCAGTGGCTGCTCAGCTCCAGTGTTCCCAACTCTAATCCAATCTACATGGCTCTACCTCTTTATCTTCCCAGAATGAAATCCCAAGCATGATGTTTCTCTGTTCAAAATTCTCAGTGTCGCTACTGCCAAATGAATTAACTTTTCACTACAGCACTCAAGGCATCTCACTTTGGATCTCAATCTACCTTTCCCAGTATTTTTCCAATCTAGCCAATCTGATGTACCTATTGCTATACTACATACCCCTACATCCAGGATTTTGTACATACAATTTTCTTTTATTGAAATGTCCTCCCCTTCATATCTGCCTTTAAAAATCCTAACCTTCTCTCTAGACCAATCTCAAATTCCACCTTCTTTACAATGTACCTTCCAGAACCTCCAACCTCCTTTGAACCATTTATGTGTCTCTCTTGGGGACACTTCTATTTAGCCTTACCTTATGGCTACTTGTCATAAGGCTTATCTAAACTCTGTCATCTATCCATGGCTTTGTTCATGCCAAGTAGACAATAAATATGCCTGTTACCTTGCTATGTTTAATTGGTTATATTTGAGTACACATATTTACTTTGAGGCCCTGTATCACATATGCCCCTAAAACAAAGATAAAATCAAATCAACCCTCTGTAGTTGCTGCTGTACTTTGCAATGAAGGGTAGGTCCTGGGTTGCTAGAATGTTTACCCAACAGAAAGTCTTCATTCAGTTTCATTAAAACAAGTACATTATTAGTTCATTTAACATGCAAGAAATACAAACTTGGCCTTGACCTCCACTCAGCTAACTAGAACACTACTAAAATACCTTAAACTGAAAATTGAACACATTTTTTAGTGGTACTAGAAAAAATACTACAGTTCTTGCTATAACAGAGGGCTTGGTGAAATTCTCTGTTCATTTAATGTTTTTATATAAGTTTGTAGACTGTCAAATGAAACTGTTTTTTAAATTATGTTTTAACCCTGTCTTCATTGTTTGGCAGTTTCCATTGCTAATGAGGCTTCTTGGATTCAAGTCAGCAAGTCAAACAAAAATGATTTGTTAAAGAAAAGTATTACTTTCCATTATAATACTTTAGTAATGGATCCTCAAAGACTTCTCAGTTATATAAGTCTAGTCCTAAGCTTTTTGCCAGGACTATGACCAAAAAATGTTCAAGAGGTACTTGGTATTTGGAAAACATCATTCAAGAAACCCTGCCTCTACTCTGCCTCCCTAAATTGGAATTACCAAAAACTTTGAAATGATTGTGTAGCTCAATCCAATCAGAATATCCAACAATTAAAATTCAGTAATGCCATAAAAAGAAAAAAGGTAAATAACTCAAAATGCTGCCTTATAAAAGTAGCAGAACTATATTTTTCAAACAACTTCTTTCTCCTGCCTTTAAGTCTCAGAAAACAATCACAGAAACACCCATATTATGAATAGTTGCATCAGTCAGTTCCTTTGTTTATTGCTCTGTATACACTCAGTGATCATCATTTCCAAATTTGCCCAGATTGCTTTGATATCACCCAATTTATTTTAAATGAGGCAAATTCTTAAATTCTATAATCCAACTCACACAGTGTGCCTTTTCATGTAAATTCACAGGCCAGTTTTTTTTTAAAAGAGATTTCCAGGTGATATTACCCCTAATATTTTATTGAGACACTGTTGGCTCTGAAGCACCATGGGCAGTTAAATAAAGGTCAATATTGGTGATTGCTAAGGCCCCAGTGCTTATTGTCCTTGCCTCCCTCCACATCCTTTGAGAACTTTATGAGGCTTTGCACACTTCCTCTCACTAGTAAGTGTTCCCCTCAATGTCTTATTTACTTATAATGTTAAACAAGTTTGTTCCCTGAAGGTATTCACCAAATTATCAGAACTCTCCTCCAAAACCATTCCGTCTATAACATCATTGGGAATACTCACCATTGGCATTTCAATAACTGATGGTCTGGGGATAGAAGTCTGAAAAGTAACTACTTCACAGTCCAAGTCACCATCTGGAGACCCAGGCATATCCACAGAGATCTCAGCAGGCTGGACAGCAGTGTGGTTACCTGAATTCCGATTTGCATTGCCATTTCTGTCTAAATGGGTTCCGGAATCTCGCCTTTTCTCTGGAGTCCCTTCTTCCCCTTTCGGGTGACTTGGGTGTCGACATGCTTTGGCCATGGGCTGATCATAGATGGTGGAATGAGTATCAGGCACTATGGGCTGATCGCAGGGAGCATTCTCCCTCGTATTCCCAAAGCAGGCCAGCAGAGCTGAACATGGAAATGGATGCATCCTTCTAGATGGAGATTTCAGTCTTTTGGCGAGCCTTGCTTTCCATGTGGACATGACCTCCAGTGAAACATGACAAAGTTCATGCTTTGGAAAGAAAAATTTCCAGGGGTTCAGATCACCTCCAGTTTCCTTATTGTAAATAGCTATTTCCTTGCCTGAAGAGAAGGACTTTCTAGTAGTTGCCCCTAAATAGATTAGAATATGGCAAGGCCACCCTCCCTGAGAGTCACTCAGCAGCCATCACCCTTCGAAAGCGCTCCTCCTGGACGATTTTGCTAAAGAAAGCTGTCTGTGAGGTATGTGGTTGGCTCAGGTTACAGTCCCCAGGCAGGGCAAACGCTTCAGTGCAAGGCAGTGCCAAGTCAATAGACAGTTGCTTCAGGTTACCTTGGAGGCATAAAGATAATGTAGCCTGATAGTATCCACTATAATAGCGTCAGCCTGTGTATCAATAACATCATAACAGCCGCATAACCTTCTTTAGTTACCCACTTCAAATATTTATTCCTCCAAACAAAACAACCCCACCCAGATATCTATCACAAATGAAGACCCCCCAAGAGGATCCTCGACCTTGGCAGCTAATTCATTATTAAAATGGGAGGCAGACTTGAATCTTTTGTCTGGAGAGACCCAAGTTTGGATTTGATGTCACAAGGACTTTTCTGGATCTTTCCTGAATCTTTGCCTCAAACTTCCTGGGTTCAGGATCCACAATTGCCCCTCCTGGTAACTATAATATGTCTTTGTTAACTTGCTTTTTTACTATCATGCTGAGTCCTTGATTAATTTTCAACAACACCAAAAGAAAAACACAAATAAAATGGGCCCATGAACAATTAACACAGGTATTATGTATGTGTGAATGTGTGTTCTGTTCACCTACTGTATATATTAATTTCTGAAAAGAACACCTTTTTGAACATACGTCTTCTACTTTTCAACACATTAATATGTGAATGGTGAAAATAATAATTATAGCCATATTCTAAGATAGTGCTCAAAATGGGTATTTTTTTTTTCTCCTTAGCCAAGCATCTGCTAGGAATGTTAGAGAAATACAATACTATAATGGTTTTACCATTAATAGTGACTTTTAGGTCAAGATTTCAGGGTATATTACTCATTCTAATTTACTTGGTTGCTCTCTCTTTTAATTTAATATCAAGATGTGCTCTTAACCGACAGTAGGGGGGCAGGGGCATGTGCTGGGGGGGTGGCTAGGGAGAGGTCAATGGAGGATAAAGAGACATATGTAATGCTTCCAACAGTAAAGAATTTAATTTAAAAAAAACAACGATGTGCTCTTAAGCCCAGACAGGTGGTAGATATTATAGCACTAAATCCCGTGTTACAGAAGCAGTAACCAATTCTTTGGAATTTCAGGAAGCAAGGTTAAGCTACTGAGGAGGGCCATTTAAAAGCCCAAGATCCCTCCTACTCTATCTGGTCTTTGAGTCTCATTCGGCCTGGAAATCATCTTATCAACATAACATCTGTACTTGTAATATGTCTTGAATAGGCTGTTATATCCATTACACAAGAAGTCACACATGACTTGAGAAAGAGTAAATACAGCATCAAATGCAGGCTTTATTTTAATCTTTACCAAAACTTAGAAATAATGTATTAAAAGCTGTCACTTACTTAGAGGATACCATGTAGCAACCAATGTGCTACCAAAATTTCCAGTATTGAAAAATCATTCTCCTTTTAATACCCAAGTATGAGCAGTCCTACACGGCAGCAGGAAGTCCAGGTGTTTAGCTCAAGTGTTCCTAGGGAGCCCTAGAAATTGTGTTTGCCTCTTTTCAGCCCTAGTTGCTTCTGTGACTTCAGACAGGGTGACTCCATGATGCTTCTCTCACTTGTGCCTTCTCCCATGTCCCCTCCCTCCCAAACATGCTTACAGTAAGGCTAGGCTGTAATAAGACTTTATTGAAGAGTAAGGATGTTAGGAAGGAATTTAAGAGAAGAAAAAATAATTCTTAAGCCTGTTTTCATTCACTCACTCATTTATTCACTCAACTATGTGTCAAACTAAAGGGACAGCAGTTAACAATGCCACTCTCAAGTGGCCACATTTGGTAGACTACTGGGTAAGAAAGCTCCAAGCCCCTCCCTGAGCTCAGCTGTATCTCTCTTCTTGTCCCCATTTGCAGCCCTGTGTGGGTTTTACCTTATCTCCACCAAAGGTCATGCCAGAGGCATCCACCAGAGTGCTGCTCCAGCCCACCATAAATCTGACTCATTGTTTTTGTATTTGTTTTTTTTCACTAGTGCAGTTGTAAGTCTTTTTTTTTTCTTTTCTTTCTCTTCTTTTCCTTTTATTTTTCATTGTTTTTTTATTTACAGTGGCCTCTTTTTTGCTAGTGTGGTTGCTAAGTCTCACCTAGAATAATAACATTAGCCGGTAATAGTTATTGAGTGTTTATTATCAGACATGGATCTCAGCAAATCGACTCATTTAATCCTTACAACCCTAGGAGAAAGGTGATATTATTAATTCTCATTTTTACTCATTAGAAAAACAAGACACAGAAACTTAAGTAACTTGCCCAAGGTCACAGCAATGGTAAGGAAGAGAGCCAGGATTATGAGCACAGGCAGCCTGGCCCCAGAATTCATGCTTTTAACCACTATGCAATATCACTTTACACACACACACACACACACACACACACACACTCCAAAGAGAAACTTTCCAAAAACCTTCAATCCATTACTCTGCCTCTAGGAATTTACTCTACAAATATGTATGTGCATAGAGCTATGTCAAAAAATGTTCATAACAGCAGTATTTGGAGTCAAAAATTTTATTTTTAATCAGAAGAAGACAAGTTAATATATAAGAAAACATCTATACCAGCAATTTTCAACCAGTGTGCAGCAAGAATTTTTAAAACAGGTAATATCTGACTACTTAGTCAGTGGCACTGACCTCTTTTCCCTTAGACTGTCAAATAAAATAAATGACAACAGTCAACACAACAATAGCTGTCCAGTGTTAATGCCCTGTCCTGAGACATAAATATATAGATCATATAATAGAGTTGCATCTTATTGGTCACATCACATAATAAGATTGCATCTGATTAGTTAATTCTTGTAACGGAAATCCTTATATACAAGTATAGGCACTTTTTTTTTTTTTTAAAGTCACTGTAGAGCAAAAAGGGTAAGTAACTACTTTTTAAAAAATCAATAAAAACTATACCTTTTTTTCAGAACTGCAAAAAATATATTTTTGGTATGCTGCAGAATTTTAGTAATTAGTCTATTGTGCCATGAAATGAAAAAGGTTGAAAAACACTGATTTATACAACTGATTGCTATACAGCTATTAAAAAGAAGTTATGTAGAGACTTCAGGTTTAATGTTGTGTGCTAATTAAGCACATGTATTCATATCATTCCCTTTCTAAGAAACCCTTAAGATAACAGTAATGGATTTCTTTTAAAGGCTTAAATCCACAACACAAAAAATAGAGAGAGGCCATTAATATATAAGAAAATTCAACAGACTCCTGTAGAACAAAAAGGAGACAGAATATTATTAATTAATGAGGGGAAGAGGCCAGCCTGCAGAGAACTCCAAAGAAGCTCTTGACTTGGGGAGCAGTACAATGGAACTTAAGAATAGGTCTGAAAACGTGTGATTTATTGAAGGTCTAATCATGGAAATCAAAGGTTTCCTATACCCTTCTATGTCTGCTACAAAGTTAATAGATGAAATGAAAATATGAATGACTAAAATTAAATTAATAAAGAAATGATTAAGTAAATAAAATAAAAATTAAGGTGGGGCCTTAAACCATTTAATGAACTGTCTAATCAGTTCTTATCTAAACTATTTAATGAACTAATCAAAGTAGCTTGTGTGGATGTCAGTATCCAATAATAGAGTCTTTGGGTCTATTTAGGATCCAACATAATAGCAGAAAGCTTCCTGCCAGTTAAAGTGAACTAGTCTTTTCGCTAGTGTGGTTGCTAAGTCCTGTCAGCATTCACAGAGCTCCTGATCAACGTTCAAACTCCTTCCTCCTTTTTGTAACAATACAAATAGATTAGAAGACATTACAAGAAATTTTTAAATAATTGCAACATCAATGACAACAACCAAGGTAAACAAAAAAGGATCCTTCAAGGAAGAGTGAGGAAATGGCAGTTGGGTAGGCAATAATACCTGCCATTCAGAGTACAGTGTGTACAAGTATGCAGTGAACTATAATGCTCCTGGATTCTGAGCAATGGATGGAGAGTAAGGGGGAGAATCTTTGCAACTGGATACCAAAAACATTCCCTTTGAGTGCCGCAGTAGTCATAACAGGGATCCTAGAGAATTTTTGAAACATTAATTCACTCGGCCATAAAACCTGTTTACACTTTATATATAATATAACATTATAAACACTATTTTCATTTTTTAACTTTAAGAATTAATATGCAGATCAATAATTGCACATTGATGGCTCTCAAGCAAAATTAGTTCTCCAGATGTGTTTTGTTTGGCTAATGACATTTAAAAAAATTTATTGCACTGCTGTTAGATCACAGTAACCACCACTCATTCAGTTCTCAGGTTTATATAAACAGAACCCTGAAGACATTAGAGTTTGTGTTCTAGGGTGCGTATTTGTTATTATTGGTGCACAGTCTCTTTTATTCTTTTCTTTTGGTAAAAGCACCCTGATTTCCTTTGGGGGAAACTTTCTATGCTCTGTGTAGAGCTCCAGTCCTGGTTCCAGAAATGGGAGTTAGATAATCAGCACATCCAAAGCCTCTGCTCACAGCAGTAGGTTCAAAGTTGAGCATAAGAACACATTGTTCCAGTCAGAATAAATTCCAAACCTTGATTTACTAGACTTAAACTTAAAAGAGTGAAAGTCTGAAGCAGTTGCCAACATCTTGCCTCTTTGAAGGAAGAGCTTACCCCGATAGGACCCACCCAAAATAGCATTTAAGAAGTGCAGAGAGCCCTAGCTGATTTGGCTCAGTGGATAGAGCATGGGCCTGTGGGCTGAAGGGTCCCGGGTTTGATTCCCATCAAGGGCACATGCCCGGGTTGCGGGCTCATCCCCGCAGTAGAGGGTGTGCAGGAGGCAGCCAATCAATGATTCTCTCTCATCATTGATGTTTCTATCTCTCTCTTCCTCTCCCTTCCTTTCTGAAATCAATAAAAATATATTTTAAAAAATAAAGGTAACTTTAAAAAAAAAAGAAACGCAGAGGGAGAAACTGTGTCCTGATAAACTTCTGGATGAAGCTTTAGATGAGGCTCCATCTGTTCCTACACTTGGGTGTTATGTGAGCAAATTAATTCCTTTCCTGCTGCATTTGTTTTGAGTTAAGTTTTCTGTCACTTGCTACTGAAAGAGTCCTAATCTGCATATGATCCATAGGTACCAGCAAATCACAGAAAATTTCCTTATGATTACAGAATAGAATAAAAACTTTATAAACCTTGATAATGGCAAAACAAAGGGAGAGCTGAGAGATTTTGAAAGATAAAAGAATTGCTGTGGAGGGGGTAATATAAGTGCAGAGAAGGAGAGGTGGAACAATATTGGGAAGAGATAGAATGGAGTAATTAGCTAAATGTTCACCTACCTTATTAGAAATTTAATAAACAATATCTAAAATTGGTAGGTAACTATCAATTTTAAAAGCAAGGCTAGAGGTGAGGGGATGAGGCAGAAAATGATTCCCATCCATTATAAACCATTGCATATGTTTTATATTTATAACAGTTGCAAATATTACTTTAACTTTTATTTTTAGAAAAGGAATGAGGTCAATTTACATGTGGTGATAAGGAAAATCTCCAAGATATATATTTTTTTAATTCTTTATTGTTTAAAGTATTACATATGTCTCCTTTTTCCCCCATTGACCTCTCCCTGGCAACTCCCACCACCACCACCCCCCCCCCCCCAGCATATGCCCACACCCTCCTTAGTGTCTGTGTCCATTGGTTATGCTCATATGAATGGATAAAAGTCCTTTGGTTAATCTTTTACCCCCTCACTCGACCCTCCCCTGCCTTCTCTCTGAGGTTTGACAGTCTATTCGATGCTTTTCTGTCTCTGGATCTATTTTTGTTCATCAGTTTATGTTGTTCATTATATTTCACAAATGAGTGAGATCATGTGATATTTATCTTTCTCTGACTGGCTTATTTCGCTTAGCATAATGCTCTCCATGTCCATCCATGCTGATACGAATGGTAAGAGTTCTTTCTTTTTTTACAGCATCATAGTAGTCCACTGTGTACATGTATCACAGCTTTTTAAAAAGAAAATATTTTCATTGATTTCAGAGAGAGGAAGGGAGAAGAGAGAGATAGAAACACCAATGATGAATCATCGATTGGCTGCCTCCTGCACGTCCCCTACTGAGGATTTATCCTGCTACCCTGGCATGTGCCCTTGAATGGAATCGAACCTGGGACCCTTCAGTCTCAGGCTAATGCTCTATCCATTGAGCCAAACCAGCTAGGGCTGTACTACAGCTTTATAATCTACTCATCAGCTGATGGGCACTTAGGCTATTTCCAAATCTTAGCTATTGTAAATTGTGCTGCTATGAACATAGGGGTGCATATGTCCGGTCTGATTGGTGTTTCTGATTTCTTGGGATATATTCCTAGAAGTGGGATTACTGGGTCAAATGGGAGTTCCATTTTTAATTTTTTGAGGAAACTCCAATCTGTTTTCCACAGTGGCTGCACAGGTCTGCATTCCCACCAGCAGTGCACAAGGATTCTTTTTTTCCACATCCTTGCCAGCACTTGTCGATTGTTGATTTGTTGATCTTAACTATTCTGACAGGTGTGAGATGGTACCACATTGTCGTTTTGATTTGCATCTCTCAGATGATTAGTGACTTTAAGCATGTTTTCATATGTCTCTTGGCCTTTTGTATGTCCACTTTCAAAAAGTGTCTATTTAGGTCTTTTGCCCATTTTTTGAATTGATTGTTTATCTTCCTTTTGTGAAGATGTATGAGTTCCCTATAAATATTGGAATTTAGGCCCTTACTGGATATAACATTGGCAAATCTGTTCTCCCATTCAGTAGGCTTTCTTGTTTTGTTGATGGTTTCTTTTGCTGTGCAGAAGCTTTTTATTTTGATGTCGTCCCATTGGTTTATTTTCTCCTTAGTTTCCATTGCCCAAGGAGCTGTATCAGTAAAGATATTGCTATGACATATGTCTGCTATTTTGCTGCCTATGGCGCCTTCTAAGATTTTTATGGTTTCCCATTTTATGTTTAAGTCCTTCATCCATTTTGAGTTTGTTTTTGTCTATGGTGTAAGTTGGTAGTCTAGTTTCATTTTTTTGCATATGTCCAATTTTCCCAACACCATTTATTGAAGATACTGTCTTGACTCCATTATATGCTCTTGCCTCCTTTGTCCTACCTAATAATAGACAAATATGCAAATTAACCATACCTCTGACACACCACAAGCCACGACCATAAGCCACGCCCACCATCCAATCAGAGCGAGCATGCAAATTAACCCAAACCAAGATGGCTACAGTCACAGAGAGCAAGGTTTCCTAGGTAACAGAGGAAGCCAAGCTTTCCGCCTGCCCTTGCCAGGCCTAAGCCTCCACTCAAGCTACAAAGTTTCAATTATAGAAGGTAAACAAATTCAAACAAATGGCGGCAGAATGGAGCTTGAGAGAGCAGGCCAGGGTTGCCGCCGGCAACAGGGGAAGCAAAGCTTTCCGCACACCCTGGCCAGGCCCACCCACTTAAGGCTACAAAATTTCAATTATAACCCCAACAGAAATGGCTGCCGACTTTGGAGGGAGCCCCAGGCTTGGCTCCGCTCCAGGCTACAAAGTTTCAATTGTAGAAGGAAAATAAATTCCAGATACCAGGGCCTCCGCTTGGGTTGCCAGGGGGCGTGGCCGGCCTGCAAACCACCATAGGCCCCTCGCTCAGGCCACCCCACGCCCCAAGGGAACCCCACCCTGATCCAGGACACCCTTCAGGGCAAACCAGCTGGCCCCCACCCATGCACCAGGCCTCTATCCTATCTAATAAAAGAGTAATATGCAGATTGATCATCACTGCAACACACAATATAGCTGCCCCCATGTTGTCAAAGATCCTGCCCCCATGTGGACACAAGATGGCTACCACAAGATGGCCAGCAGGAGAGGGCAGTTGGGAGTCACCAGGCCTGCAAGGGAGGGAAGTTGAGAAGGACCAGGCCTGCAAGGGAGGGCAGTTGAGAGGGACCAGGCTTGCAAGGGAGGGCAGTTGGAGGTGATCAACCCTGCAGGAATGGGCAGTTAGGGGTGACCAGGCTGGCAGAGGAGGGAAGATGGGGGCAAACAGGCTGGCAGCGGAGTGGTTAAGGGGGTGATCAGGCTGGCAGGCAGAAGTGGTTAGGGGCAATCAGGAAGGCAGGCAGGCAAGCAGTTGGGAGCCAGCAGTCCTGGATTGTGAGAGGGATGTTCAACTGCCCATTTAGGCCCGATCCCACTGGGATTGGACATCCCTCGAGGGGTCCCAGAATGGAGAGGGTGCAGGCTGGGCTGAGGGACAACCCCTCTCCATGCACGAATTTCATGCACCAGGCCTCTAGTCAAATAATAATTGAGCGTAATGACTTGGGTTGATTTCTGGGTTCTCTGTTCTGTTTCATTGGTCTATATGTCTGTTCTTGTGCCAATACCAGGCAGTTTTAAGAACAGTGGCTTTGTAATAAAGCTTGATATCTGGTATTATGATGCCTCCAACTTTGTTCTTCTTTCTCAGAATTGCTGGGGCTATTCAGGGTCTTTTTTTATGCCATATGAATTTTTGGAGAGTTTGTTCTAGGTCTGTGAAATATGCCACTGGTATTTTAATGGGGATTGCATTGAATCTATAGATTGCTTTGAGTAGTATGGACATTTTGATGATGTTGATTCTACCAATCCTTGAACATGGTATATTCTTCCATTTGTTTATGTCTTCCTCTATCTCTTTTGTCAATGTCATGTAATTTTCCAGGTACAGGTCTTTTACCTCCTTAATTAAGTTTATTTCTAGGTATCTTAATTTTTTTTGTTGCAATGGTAAATGGGATTTTTTTTCAGTTTCTCTTTCTGTGAGTTCATTATTGGTGTTTAAAAAAAGCTATAGATTTCTGGATGTTAATTTTGTATCCTGCTACATTGCCAAATTCATTTATTAAGTCTAGTAGAGGTTTTTTGGTGTGTTTTTTTTTAAATATTTTTATTGATTTCAGAGAGGGAGATAGAAACATCAATGATGGGAGAGAATCATTGATTGGCTGCCTCCTGCACACCCCCACTGGGGATTGAGCCCGCAACCTGGGCATGTGTCCTAACTGGGAATAGAACCATGACCTCCTGGTTCATAGGTCAATGCTCAACCACTGAGCCACGCCGGCTAGGCAAGTCTAGTAGTATTTTGATGGAGTCTTTAGTGTTTTCTATGTTCAGTATCATGTCATCTGCAAATAATGAGAGTTTTACTTCTTTTCCAATTTGGATTCCTTTTATTTCTTCTTCTTGTCTATGGCTAGTACTTCCAGTACTATGTCCAATAGGAGTGTTGAAAGTGGGCATCCCTGTCTTGTTCCTGTTCTTAGGGGAAATGGTTTTACTTTTTGCTTATTGAGTATGATGTTGGCTGTAGGTTTGTCATATAATGCTTCTATTATTTTGAGGTATGATCCCTCTATTCCCACTTTGCTGAAAGTTTTTATCAATAAAGGGTGTTGGATTTTGTCAAATGCTTTGTTTGCATCAATTGATATGATTATGTGATTTTTGTCTCTCAATTTGTTTATGTGGTGTATCACATTTATTGATTTGTGGGTATTGTGCCAACCTTACATCCCCAGAATAAATCCCACTTGGTCATGGTGTATGATCTTTCTAAAGTAATGCTGGATCCAATTTGCTAGAATTTTGTTGAGGATTTTAGCATCTATGTTCATCAGGGATATTGTCTTGTAATACTCTTTCTTTGTAGCGTCTTTATCTGGTTTTGAGATTAGGGTAATTCTGGCTTCATAGAAAGAGCTTGAAAGTGTCTCTTGCTCTTGAATTTTTTGGAATAGTCTGAGGAGGATAGGTTTTAGTTCTTCTTTGAATGTTTGCTAAAACTCCACTGTGAAGGTGTCTGACCCAGAGCTTTTGTTTGTTGGAAGTTTTATGATTACTGCTTCAATTTCCTCCATAGTTATTAACCTATTCAGAATTTTTTATTCTTCCTGATTGAGTTTTGGAAGGTTGTCATTTCTTCTAGGTTGACCAGTTTGTTGTAATAGAATTGTTCATAGTATTTTTTTTACAATTCTTTGTATTTCTGTGGGGTCTGTTGTTATTTCGCCTCTTTCGTTTTTCATTTTGTTTATTTGGGTCCTCTCTCTTTGCTTCTTGGTGAGCCTGGCTAGAGTTTCATCATACTTGTTTATCCTTTCAAAGAACCAGCTCTTGGTTTCATTGATGTTCTGTGTGGTTTTTTTTGGTCTCTATGTCATTTATTTCCCCTCTGATCTTTATTATTTCCTTCCTTCTCCTCACTCTGGGCTTTTCTTGTTGCTATCTTTCTAATTCTTTAAGTTCTAGAGGTATATAATTTATTACCAGTTTTTCTTATTTTTTTTGAGGTAGGCCTGTAATGTTACAAACTTCCCACACAAGACTGCTTTCACTGTGTCCCATAGATTTTGGATTGTTGTATTTTCATTGTCATTTGTTTCCAAGATGTTTTTTATTTCTTCTTTGATCTCTTTGGTAACCCAATCATCTATATATATAAAAAGCCAGTGACCATAACGACTAGAATGACAGGTTGCTATTATGCCCACTGTGGCCAGCCAACCAGCCCGATTAGGGGGTGGGGCCGGCAGGCCAACCTCCCTCGGCCCCTCCCCCCAGCCACCCTGTTCCTGATCAGCCTCTCCCACCCTGATCAGGGGGCAGGGACAGCCGGCCAACCTCCTTCTGCCCCTCCCCCCAGCTGACCCCACCCCTGGTTGCCACCCCCTACCCTAATAGGGGGCATGGCCAGCTGGCCAACCTCCAGCAGCCCCTCCCTCCAGCCAGCTCCATCCCCGATCGGCCCCACCACTTCGATCAGCGGCAGGGCAGGCTGGCCAACCACCCATGGCCCCTCCCTCAGGCCGCCAGCCCCCAATCAACCCCCCCACCCCATTGTGGGGTGGGGCCAGCCAGGCCACTGCTCACAGCCCCTCCCCATGTCTGGCCCCACCCCTGATCAGCCCCCACCACCCTGATCGGCCCATGGCCCCTCTCCCCAGCCAGCTCTGCCCCAGATCGGCCACCCCCACCCCAATCAGGGGTGGGACCCACCGGTCAATCACCCGCAGCCCCTCCCCCCACCAACCTGGCCCTGATTGGGCCCCGATCAGGGCGGGGCAGCCAGCCAACCTCCCACCGTCTTCTCCTCCCAACATGCCTGGTCCTGATCCTCCCTGATTGGGGCCAGGCCGGCTGGACCACATCCATGCACGAATTCATGCACTGGGCCTCTATTTGTTTAATAACATGCTACTTAGTCTCCAAGTGTTTGAATTTTTGTGATTGTTTTTATTGTACTTGATTTCTAATGTTATGCCATTGTGATCTGAAAAGATGCTTGATATGATTTCAATCTTCTTGAATTTTGAGATACTTTGCCCGTGTCCCAATATGTGGTCTATTTTTTAAAATGTCCCATATACATTTTCAAAGAAGCATATATATTCCATAGCTTTGGGGTGAAATTTTCTGAAGATGGCGATTAAGTCCATCTGATCTAGTGAATCATTAAGGATTGCTGTTTTTTTGCTGGCTTTTTGTCTAGAGGATTTATCCAGTGATGTCAGTGGGGTATTAAAGTCCCCTACTATTATTGTATTGCTGTGGACCTCTCCCTTGATATCTTCCAGAAGCTTTTTTTTTCTATGTATTGGATGCTCCTGCATTGGGTGCCTATATGTTTACCAGAGTTATATATCCTCTTGTTGTATCTATCCCTTTAGTATTATGAAATGGCCTTCCTTAACTCTTGTTATGGCACTCACTTTGAGGTTTATTTTGTCAGATATAAGTGTTGCTACTTTAGCTTTTTTTTTTTTTTCATTTATGTTTGCCTGAAAAAAATTTTTCCATCCCTTCTTTTTCAGTCTGTGTAAGTCCCTTGTTCTAAGGTGGATCTCTTGTAGAAAGCATTTTATATGGGTCATGTTTTCTTTCTTTTTTTTTTAATATATTTCTTTATTGATTTCAGAGAGGAGGGAGGAGAGAGATAGAAACATCAATGATGAGAGAGAATCATTGATTGGCTGCCTCCTGCATGCCCCCTACTGGGGATCAACCCAGGCATGTGCCCCTGGCCGGAATCGAACCTGGGACCCTTCAGTCGGCAGGCTGACACTCTATCCACTGAACCAAGCTGGCTAGGGCTGGGTCATGTTTTCTTATCCATTCAGTCACTGATGTCTTTTGATTGGAGCATTTAATCCATTTATGTTTAAGGTTATTATTGATAGGTACTTGTTTGTAGTCATTTTTATTCTTTATGCCTGTGTTCCTTGTTCCCCATCTATTTCTTCTTTTACGCCAGTCCCTTTAGCATTTCTCACATTGCTGGGTTGTTAGTGATAAACTCCCTTAGCCTTTTTTTGTCTGTGAAGCTCTTGATTTCTCCTTCAATTTTGAATGATAGTCTTGCTGGATAGAGTATGCTTGGATTCATTCCCTTGCTTTACATCACTTTGTATACTTCATCCCTTTCCCTTCTGGCCTGATATATTTCTGTTGAGAAATCATTTGATAATCTAATGGGAGATCCCTTATAGGTAACTCTCTGTCTCTCTCTTTCAGCCTTTGAGATTCTCTCTTTGTCATTAATGTTTGCTATTGTAATTACGCCATGTGTTGGTGTGGGTCTTTTTGGGTTCATCTTGTTTGGGACTCTCTGTGCTTATGTGACTTTTTTCTTCCCCAAATCAGGAAAATTTTCTGTCATTATTTCTTTAAATAGGTTTTGTAATCCTTGCTCCTTTTCTTGTCCTTATGGCACCCCTATTATACATATGTTACTTCATTTCATGTTGTTCCAAATCTCCCTTAGGCTCTCCTCCTGCTTTCTAATTTTTTCCTACAATTGCTGTTCAGATTTGGTGTGTTTTTCTACCCTGTCTTCTAACTCACTGATTTGGTCCTCTGCTTCTTCTAGTCTATTGTTGAGACCTTCCATTATGTTTTTTATTGTATCTGTATTATTCTTGATTTCCTCTTGACTCTTACATAAGTTGATTATTTTCTCATCCAGCCAGTTTAGGAACTGTATGATCTTTTCTCTGAATTCTTTTTCTGACATATTGCATGCCTCTCTTTCATTTAGTTCCTTTTCTGATGATTCCTCCTTTGCTTCCCTTTGGGAGTTATGTCTTTGACTCCCCAATTTTTGTTCTCACCAAAGGGTCCAGGTCCCAAGGTGTATGGAGTTTGTGGTTGAAGTGGCAGGCTTGGCGGGAGGGTCATGCACTCAGAGACTCCCTGGAGGGCTCAGTCACTGATTTGTGCAGGGCCTGTGGCTAAAGCGGTGGGCTTGGTGAGTGGGTCACACACTCTGGGACTTGCCAGAGGGCCCAGGCACCAGGTAGTGAGGAGCCTGTGGCTGAAGCGACAGGCTTGGCAGGAGGGTCACACACTCCGAGTCTCAATGGAGGGCCCAGGCGCTGCATTGTGCAGGGCCTCCAGCTGAAGTGGTGGGCTTGGCAGGAGGGGAGTGCACTTCGCAACTCACAGGAGCCTGTAGCCAGGGAGGCTGGAATCCTGGTGTATGTGGGTCTGCAGATGAGGTAGCAGGTCTTTGGCCGGAGTTGTTGTAGGGTCCGATATGGTATCTGAAGCCAGTTTGGGTCGTGGTGAGTCTGGGCTCCTCGTCACAGCATTTCTCCCCTTCAAGATGGCATGGTTTCTGTGCCAAAGCCAGCTGCCCCAGGAGTGCTTGCAGTGGTAGCAGGGGCTCCCCATCTAGTAGAGTCCAGTCTGCCAGCCCCCAAGACGCCTGCAGGATCTAACTGTTGCTCACTCACACACACAAACACAGATCACTCATCCACACACTCCCCTTTCACTCCTTCTCTCACTCACACTCTCTCCCTCACTGCTGTCCTACCATACACCATCTTGACTCCCTCTAAGATGTATTTTTAATGAGATATAACACACCTGTATAACATTGTCTAAATTTAAGGAGTACAACAAGTTGATTTGATACCCTTATGTATTGCAATGTGATTATCAGCATAGCATTAGCTAACACCTCCATCACATCACATAATAATCATTATTTTTTTTTTTTGTGGTGAGTTTAAAATGTAATCTCTAAGCAACTTTCTATTTTTTTTTAATATATTTTATTGATTTTTTACAGAGAGGAAGGGAGAGGGATAGAGAGTTAGAAACATCGATGAGAGAGAAACATCGATCAGCTGCCTCCTGCACACCCCCCACCAGGGATGTGCCCGCAACCAAGGTACATGCCCTTGACCAGAATCAAACCTGGGACCCTTCAGTCCGCAGGCTGACGCTCTATCCACTGAGCCAAACCAGTTTCGGCTTCTCTGAGCAACTTTCAATGCTGCATATAATATTCTCCAGAGTATTTATCTTCTAATCTGAAGTTTGTACCCTTTGACCAATATCTCCCCAGTTCCATTCCCCCAGTCCTGCCCCTAGTAGCCACCATTCTACTCTGTTTCTATAAGTTCAGCTTCTTTTTTAGATTTCACATATATGTGAGATCATACAGTTTTTTTATCTTTCTCTGCCTGATTTACCTCACTTAGCATAATGCTCCAGTAAATCCATGTTGTCACAAATGGCAAGATTTTCATCTTCCTCAGGGCTGAATAATATTCATTATATCCAGATAAATATAATGTATATACTGCATATGTACTTATATGTATATGTGCATATCACATCTCCATTATCCATTCATCTGTTGATGGACACATAGGTTTTTTCCATATCTTGACTATTGTGAATAATGCTGTATTGTGAGTGCAAATATCTTTTTGATATTTTGTTTTCATTTTTTTGGATATATTTATACCCAGAAGTGGGATTCTTGGATTATATAGTAGTTCTATTTTTAATTTTTTGAGGAACCTCCATGCTATTTTTCACAGTGGCTAAAGCAGTTTACATTTTTGTCAACAGGGTGCATGGGTTCCCTTTTCTCCACATCCTTGCCAACATTTATCTATTTATCCATTTTCTTTTTTATGATAGACATTCTAACAGGTATGAAGTAATATCTCATTGTGGTTTTGATTTATATTTCTCTGATGATTAGTGATGTTGAACACGTTTTCATTTACCTATTGGCCAATTGTATGTCTTCTTTGGAGAAATGTCTATTCAGTTCCTCTACCCATTTTTAAATTGGATTGCTTGGCTTTTGTTGTTGTTGCTGTCATGGAATTTTATGTGTTCTATATATATTTTGGATATTAGCCCTTTATCAGATATATGGTTTACAAATATTTTCTTCCATTCCATAGATTGTCTTCTCATTTTGTTGTCTGTTCTTTGATGTGCAAAAGCTTTTTAGTTTAATGCAATCCCACTTGATTTTTGTTTTTGTTGCATGTGCTTTTGGTGCCATATCAAAAAGTTGTTGCCAAGACTAATGTCAAGGATTTTTTTCCTATGTTTTCTTCTAGGAGTTTCAAGTATTATGGTAGTCTTTAATTCATTTTGAGTTATTTTTTGTGAGCAGCATAAGATAGGAATCCAATTTCATTTTTGTGCATGTAGTTGTCCAGTTTTCCCAACACCATTTATTAAAGAGGTTAACCTTTCCCATTGAGTATTCTTGACTCCCTTATCAAATATTAGTTGATTGTACATGCAAGAGTTTATTTCTGGGATCTCTATACTGTTCTATTGGTATGTGTCTGTTTTTATGCCAGAACCATACTGTTTCTAGTATAGTTTGAAATTAGGAAGTGTGATACCTCCAAAATATATTTTGAATGACAAAAGCAAATTGGAAATTAAGTCATTAATATGTGTGCATATCTATAAGTATGGACGTATAAATGTATATATGTATGTGTTTACATTTATAGAGAAAATTTATGGAAGTGTACCCAAGAAGTTAGTATCTGCCTCTGGAGAAAAGACATTAAACATCTGGCCTATAGCCCTAGCTGATTTGGACCAGTGGATAGAGCATCAGCCTGTGGACTAAAGGGTCCCAGGTTCAGTTCTGGTCAAGGGCACATACCCGGGTTTCAGGCTCGATCCCCAGTAGGGGCATGTAGGAGGCAGTTGGTCAATGATTCTCTCTCTTCATTGATGTTTCTATCTCTCTCCCATTCCTTTCCTCTCTGAAATCAATAAAAATATTTTTAAAATATTTTTTAAAAAAACATCTGACCTAGGAAGATGACACTTTTCATGATATACCCTGTTGTAGTGTTTAACTTTTTTTAACCACATGTAAATACTAATTCTTCCATTTTAAAAAGCTAATATAAAAACATCCCAATATGATATAGCACCAAAGTAATCATTTCTAGAAAGGGACTCAGAAGTCATAGATTTTGCACACATTATCTGTTCAAAGGGAAAATCAACAGGTTGATGTTAGTCACCTAAGAGTGAATGAAGTCATTCCATACCATCATCAGAATTTCTTAAGAATATTAGTCATTTTCCATATAAGACTTAGAGGTAAATCACTATCATTTTGGCTCATTTATTTAAACAATATATATTAAGAACCCAATATATAGCAGATTCAGAGTTAAGTGCTATTATGGGGATATGAGTAAAAAAGAGAGGATCCTTACTTTCTTGGAGCTCAAAGTCCAGTGGCAGCATATGAGCATGCTAAGTACCAAAAAAATAACAAAAAAAGAAAACCCCACTAGCTTTCAGAAATAAATACTGATTGTGTAGAGAAGAATGGCTGACCTCACAGCCCATATCCTGGTCCCCTGACATTCACTTTCCCCTTGGGGATCCCACTCATCACTGTTCTGATACAGTGGCCTTAGGAGGCACTGCCCTCTCCTTTATAATCCCAGCCCAGGAATAGTCACATCTATCCCTTCTCCTACACAGTTCAGCTGATACTAGTCTGTGATTGTGGTGGTTGATTTTATGTGTCAACTTGACTGGGCTACAAGATGCTAAGATAGCCGGTAAAACATTATTTCTGGGTACATCTGAGAGAGTATCTCAGGAAGAGATTAGCATTTAAATCAATGAGCTAAGTAAAGAAGAACTACCCTCCCCAATGTGAGTGAACATCAGCCAATCAGTTGAGGGCTCAAATAGAATAAATAGGCAGAAGGGGCAAATTTGCTCTCTGGGATGTCCGTGTTCACCTGCTGTGGGATGTCAGTGTTCCTGATTCTCAGGCTTTCAGATTTAGATCAGGACTTACACCATTAGCTCCCTGATTCTCAGGCCTCTGAACTCAGACTGAATTACACCATTGGCCCTCCTGAGTCTCCAGCTTATAGATGGCAGATCATGGGACTTCTCAACCTCATAACTGTGTGAGCCAATTTCTCATAATAAATCTTCTCTTATATCTGTCTACCTCTCTATCTATCTGCCTATATCTATCTATCAATCTTATTCGTTATGTTTCGCTGAAAAAGCCTAAATAATATATTGGTGTTTGAACAAACTTCACTGATTTTTAAAAATATGTTTTTATTGATTTCAGAGAGAGGAAGATAAAGGGAGAGATAAAAACATCAATGATGAGAGAGAATCATTGATCAGCTGCCTCCTGCACGCCCCCTACTGTGGATCAAGCCCATAACCCAGGCATGTCCCCTTACCTCCTGGTTCATAGATTGATGCTCAAACACTGAGCCACACCAGCCGGGCCAGATTTTACTGATTATAAAAGGGAATTACATCTCTCAAAAAAAACAAAAATGTTGGTTTTTGTTTGTTTGTTTGTTTTACTGGCTGCTAGATAATATCATTGACAGTGTCCCAAAGCCCCAGGTTATCCTTTCAGTCTCTCCCAGGGCTTCCTCCCTGCCTCCTATCTGTCCAGTCTCCAAGTGGCAATTTATATCTTATCCCTTCATGCCATCTAGACTCCTCAGAAACTGGGCTTAAGCCAAAACCGGTTTGGCTCAGTGGATAGAGCGTCGGCCTGTGGACTCAAGGGTCCCAGTTTCGATTCCGGTCAAGGGCATGTACCTTGGTTGCGGGCACATCCCCAGTAGGGGGTGTGCAGGAGGCAGCTGATCGATGTTTCTCTCTCATCGATGTTTCTAACTCTCTATCCCTCTCTCTTCCTCTCTGTAAAAAATCAATAAAATATATTAAAAAAAAAAAAAGAAAGAAACTGGGCTTAAAAGACAAAGCCCTGAGAAAGGAAGGAGCCCCCTCCTGATCCTGAGAACCACTTTTCTAGTCATTTCCTGTCCCTGTATGATTGACATTGAGACTTCCCCTCTGCCCACATCCCACCAAGGCAAATAATAACAATGGCGTTCATGAGTTCAGTATCAGTCTCTGAAAGTAGCAAGGGGGGTTGGCTTCCTTCTAAGGGTGGAGGAAGGAAGGTCACCTAACCACGAGAGGGGTTATCACTGTTCCACCATCACTAGTTATGCGGTTCTCATCAGCAGATGGCTGGTTGGTGACCCACCTTCAAAACTCCATTTTAGAGTCTGTTTCCTAGGACCACTCTGACAAAGGACTGTTCAGATTGGGTTCCCTGGCAGGCAGACTCTGAGTCAGAGATTGATATGTAGAACATTTATTGAAAAGTACTCAAGGAAATAGGATTGGACAAAGAGAGAAGATGAACTGCAATGTAGTTACATCAAAGGCTTCAGCTGATCCCCCGAGGAACTCTGGAGCTGGGATGGCTCTCCAGAGTTGTTCCAAATTCAGCACACATGGTTGGGCTTTGATACATATACATTGACAAGTCATCAAATACAGCCTGCCCCAGAAAGGGAGCCTGACTTTGGACTAGGTAGCTCTTCAGAAGAGAGTAGTTCTGGAAGAGGAATTTAGCTGACAGATCTAAACCACTCACATTCCCAGCAGTTGGGGGAATAAGAGCTTCAATCCTGAAGGAGGTATCATATTATATCATTCATACAGACTCCCAGGAGCTCTTAAAAAACTTTGAGGGAGGTGAGAAGGCTGGAGCTGTCATATAATGGATAGAAAGGGTACAACCAGAGATATATATACTATGTAGATACTATGGTTACCCTATTCTTATAGTCCAGGTAATAGAGATTACACATGGTTTGCTATTTGCCCCTACCTTTCACAAAAACCCTAAGACTAATATATACAGAAATAAATACTTAAACATATTATACATGTATATAATACATGTATAATATATTTACTAGAGGCCCGGTGCACGAAATTCATGCACGGGGGAGGGGGGTCCCTCAGCCCAGCCTGCACCCTCTCCAATCTGGGACCCCTCGAGGGATGTCCGACTGCCCGTTTAGGGATCGGGCCTAAACGGGCAGTCGGACATCCCTCTCACAATCCAGGACTACTGGCTCCCAACTGCTCACCTGCCTGCCTTCCTGATTGTCCCTAATCGCTTCTGTCTGCCAGCCTGATCACCCCCTAACCACTCCCCTGCTAGCCTGATTGATGCCTAACTGCTCCCCTGCCAGCCTGTTTGCCCCTAACTGCCCTCCCCTGCAGGCCTGGTCACCCTTAACTGCCCTCCCCTGCAGGCCTGGTCCCCCCCAACTGCTCTCCCCTGCAGGCCTGGGTCCCTCCCAACTGCCCTCCCCTGCAGGCCTGGGTCCCTCCCAACTGCCCTTCCCTGCAGGCCTGGGTCCCCCCTAACTGCCCTCCTCTGCCAGCTTGGTCACCCCTAACTGCCCTCCCCTGCAGGCTTGATCGCCCCCAACTGCCCTCCCTTGCAGGCCTGGTCCCTCCCAACTTGCCCTTCCCTGCAGGCCATCTTGTGGCAGCCATCTTGTGTCCACATGGGGGCAGCCATCTTGTGTGTTGGAGTGATGGTCATTCTGCATATTACTCTTTTATTAGATAGGATAGAGGCCTGGTGCACAGGTGGGGGCCAGCTGGTTTGCCCTGAAGGATGTCCCAGATCAGGGTGGGGGTCCTCTTGGGGCATGGGGCGGCCTGGACGAGGGGCCTGTGGTGGTTTGCAGGCCAGCCACGCCCCCCGGCGACCCAAGTGGAGGCCCTGGTATCTGGAATTTATTTATCTTCTACAATTGAAACTTTGTAGCCTGGAGCGGAGCCAAGCCTTCTGCTTGCTCCGTGGCAGCAGCCATTTATATTGGGATTTATGTATCTTCTATAATTGAAACTTTGTAGCCTTAAGCGGAGGCCTGGGCAGGCCAGGGTGTACAGAAAGCTTGGCTTCCTCCATCGCTGGGGGCAGCCCTAGCCTCCTGCTCTTTACAGCTCCGTGGCTGCCGCCATTTCTGTTTGGATTTATGTATCTTCTATCATTGAAACTTTGTAGCCTTGAGTGGAGGCCTAAGCCAGCAAGGGCAGGTGGAAAGCTTGGCTTCCTCCATTGCCTGGGAAACCCAAGCCTCCTTCCTGCTCTCTGTGGCCATAGCCATCTGGTTGGGTTTATTTGCATATTTGCTCCTGATTGGCTGGTGGGTGTGGCTTGTGGGCGTGGCTTATGGGTGTAGTGGAGTGATGGTTAATTTGCATATTACTCTTCTATTAGATAGGATACTGGCCCATATCTATACAGATATTTCTTAGCTCTATCACTGAGAGGACCTAGACACTCTGGTGGCAACGAGCACACCTAGTTCCAATATCCTGGTTTCTAAATACCATTCTCAAATTAAAGGAAACAGGGCTCTTTGGAGGAGTGATTAGGACAAAGAAAATACCAGATGAGCCTGGAGCATCTTTTGGTAACCAAGAGTAAGGAAGTAATAAAAAGAAAGGTGGCATGTTAAAGGAACACAAAAGCCAACCTGGAAGAGCTCCCAAGGTCTAAATCTGGAACAAATTAAGTAATAAAATAAATAATGATGATATTGGGTTATAATCCAAAGCTCAAAAATAATACCCACAAGACCATACTGATATAAATAAACAATTGAATAAATAAATAGAAGGGAAAGGATAACTCTTCCTTACACAAGAACACAAATTAGTAAAGGTAAAAATAAGGGAGGTAAAAAAATCACCATTGAATACCACATGTACTGAAGAGAATTACTGTGGAATAATGGATCATAATGCCCCAAAGGAGGGGATTGGCCACCACAATATTTACATTTTCCCAAGGCAACATATTTTGGTTAATTATCAGTCGGGGGCTAAGCAGGCAACAGATGGTACACTCAAAGTGTGAAATTAAAGGTGCTTAATGGAGAATTTATACAGAGGTGTGAGGAGGTTTAAGGGAACCAACAAGGAAAGGCAAAGCATTCTGACCCATGGATCTAAACAGACAAGGGGAGGTACCATGGGCCCAGAGAGAGCTGGAGCCCCGGAAGCAGGGTTGCCTCATAGAAACTGTAGTTGCAGCAAAATGCACCCACTGCCAAAACTGCAGAGATTCAAGCAGGGAATGGGGAAAATAAATACCCAACCTGTCACTCTCCTGCCCTCTGATCTCCTATTGGTGCCTCCCATTGGCCAAACCCAACAAGAAGTCAGAAGTCAGGCAGTCCACAGAGGTCAGCCTCCAGGGACACACAACAGGGCAAGGAACATAAGGAATGCTTCTGGGAGAACAAATGGAGAATATGTTTACACTGATCAGGAAAAAAATCATGAATTTTAATTCCATTAATATGTGTTATGGATTAAACTGTGCCCTCCCAAAATATTTGCTGAAGTCCACCCCTCAAAATGTGACCTTATTTGGATTTAGGGTCATTGCAGATGTAATTAGTTAAGACGAGGTCATACTGAAGTAGAGTGGTTTTTAAAAAAATTCAATATGACTGGTGTCTTTAAAAGAAGAAGAGTCAGAGACAGACACACAGGGAGAATGTCATTTGACTACAGAGACAGAGATTGGAGTAATGGGTCTACAAGCCAAGGAATATCAAGGATTACCAGCAAACACCAGAAGCTAGAAGAGCCAAGGAAGGATTCTTCCTAAAGGTTTCAGAGGGAGCATGGCCCTGCCGACACCATGGGTTTGGACTTCCAGCCTCCAGAACTGTGAGACAGTGCATTTCCGTTGTATGTAAGCCTTCGTAGTGCCTTGGGACAGCAGCCTAGGAAATGAATACAATGTGTTTATGTGAATCAGAAAAGGAAATCATAAATTTTGATTTCTGCCATATAGAAAACTTTTTATCTAGTGAAACCCACAATTTTCCTAATAGTCTTTGTATTTCACTTTTGGGACATCCTCATTTGAAAAAGTAAATAATTTCAAAGATTTCAAGGTTTTGTTTTTAAAAACATATTATATCTACTGTACATCAGCAATACTATGCAATAAGAATTGATATTGACATGGACTGTTACAGAACTCTGCTTCAAAGAGCAAGTTATACTTCATATACTTCATTTTATCATGTAAGAAATGGACTGATAACACATTAAAAATGTCAATAACTAAGATGAATATTGAATAGCTTTTTATGTTTACTCACAATTGCCAGAAAATTGAAAATTTAAAAACAATTTTAAAAACAAATTTAAAATTTCCCAAGTAGAAGTTAATCATTTTATTCTATAACAGTTACCCTCACCTTTTATTTGATGTTACTTTTACTGACTCAAGCATCTTATGGTATCTGGTAGCATATCTAGTGAGAAGACTGAAGCAACCAAAGGCTGCATCTACTACCTGTAGTGGTCAGGGAGTAGCAAAATACAGATCTAAAGGGGAAGCAAATATGATTTTAAGATTTATTAATAGATTGCCATCTGCTGGTTGGAAGATCACTTTTATGACTTCTGTGTATGAACTTGTTTCTCTTAAGATGTCAATGAATGATAAAATAAGCATGTTTAGGGCCATGGTAATGCATTTAAAATAGTAATGGGCTATAAGTCAGGGGTCTCATGTTATAGTCCCAACAATGCCAGTGAACACATGGCCATGCACAAGCCATGAAGTCTCTCTTGGCTTTCATTATTAAATCATTTTAATTGATAAAACCATTTTAATTAATAAAATGATATCCAACTGTCTGATTTATAAACACATCACCCCTCACTTATTGTGATATTTTAGAAATTAGGTGAAATTATTATATGTGTACCTTATCAGCAGCATAAGAAATTATTCAGAACCAAAGGCCCAGTGCACGAAAATTTATGCTTTGCGGGGGAGTGGGGTCCCCTCAGCCCAGCCTCCGCCTTCTCACAGTCCAGGAGCCCTTAGGGGGTGTCCGAGCAGCGGCCCCGGCCTCTCCCCATCATCCCTCTGCTGCCGCTTGTCACCACAGCCCCCCCCCCCGCGCCCCTCCGCCATCGCTGTCCCCTCCCTCTGCCTGCTGGCACGCCTTGGCTGGCCTGGTGCTGCCTGCTCACTGGCTCGCCCGCCGCTGAGCAGTCCTTCTGCCACTCAGTCGGTCTGCATATTATGCTCTTATTATATAGGATAATCATTCAGTGTGGGGTCACTAGGGTGCCTATCAGGGCACTTGTGGATTTGTCCAGGAGTTCCCACTCTGTGAAGCTTTGCCTCGGGGGTTTCCAATTTCCCCTGCCTTTATGAACAGGCTCTGAAATGATCACTGCTTTTCTAAAACCACTTTCATATCACCTTGAAGAGTTGAGCTCAGAACACAGTAGTAGAAGCCCTTGTGCGTTTTTGAACCTCGGTATCTAGTTTTCTCTTCTTTCACCTGAAGCATGCTAGGCCCTGAAGCTAACTACCAGAGACTGTAAGTAGATGCAACCAGCATCTATTAGACTTACAGATTGTATTTCAAAGCCCCCTTCTCCATTGCCTTTGTACAAGTGTCTCCCCTGCACATTGGAAGGTCCTTATATCATTTTTCATAACCATTTGTTACAATGGCTATGATTTCAAGAGAAAGACAACTAAAAAATAGTTTTAGCAAACTAAGGAATTTGTTGGCTCATAAGGGAGTGTAGAATGGGCTTTGGGCAGGATTATGCATGAGGAGTATCCATATGTACTCTCCACTGGCCTTTTCCTACCACCACTCAAAAGTTCTCAAGTCATTCCATAAATGAATGAATTCAAAATCTTACCCTTAAGTAATTCTGTGAGTTTTTCTACATTTATCTTGGGTATCCAGGAGTTAAATTTATCTTTTTGTCTGAAAGTTATTCACAGAGCACTCCACTGGTTTAGCTTTTTAAATCTTGGTCAGCTCTCAGTCAGGTTATAGTAATTTATATTTTCTCAAACATGCACAGACCTAGTTTCAGGTGTTACCCATTGTGACCAAATTATTAAGAATTCCATGTACTTAAAACTATTAATATGAGGGGAAAGAAAAATATAATCAAAGGAAGGCTAGCAACTCCTTGCTTTATTCTAACCCACTCTAATAATTGTATTAAAAATACAAAATTACTCAATACACTTTTACCAGAGAATGTGAATAAGAACTATTCATTTTGTTCTCTGATCCTGAAAAAATATATATATATATATAGATAGATAGATAGATAGATAGATAGATAGATAGATATATCCTACCTAATAATATCCTACCTAATAATAGACAGATATGCAAATTGACCATACCACCATCCAATCAGGGCGAGCATGCAAATTAACCCAAACCAAGATGGCTACAGCCACAGAGAGCAAGGTTTCCTAGGTAACAGAGGAAGCCAAGCTTTCCGCCTGTCCTTGCCAGGCCTAAGCCTCCACTCAAGCTACAAAGTTTCAATTATAGAAGGTAAACAAATTCAAACAAATGGCGGCAGAATGGAGCTTGAGAGAGCAGGCCAGGGTTGCCGCTGGCAACAGGGGAAGCAAAGCTTTCCGCACACCCTGGCTGGGCCCACCCGCTTAAGGCAACAAAGTTTCAATTATAACCTCAACAGAAATGGCTGCCGGCCTCGGAGGGAGCCCCAGGCTTGGCTCCACTCCAGGCTACAAAGTTTCAATTATAGAAGGAAAATAAATTCCAGATACCAGGGCCTCCGCTTGGGTTGCCAGGGGGCGTGGCCGGCCTGCAAACCACCATAGGCCCCTCGCTCAGGCCGCCCCACACCCCAAGGGAACCCCCACCTGATCCGGGACACCCTTCAGGGCAAACTAGCTGGCCCCCACCCCTGTACCAGGCCTCTATCCTATCTGATAAAAGAGTAATATGCAGATTGATTATCACTGCAACACACAATATAGCTGCCCTCATGTGGTCAAAGATCCTGCCCCCATGTGGACACAAGATGGCCACCACAAGGTGGCCAGCAGGAGAGGGCAGTTGGGAGGCACCCGGCCTGCAAGGGAGGGCAGTTGAGAAGGACCAGGCCTGCAAGGGAGGGCAGTTGGAGGTGATCAACCCTGCAGTTAGGGGTGACCAGGCCAGCAGAGGAGGGAAGTTGGGGGCAAACAGGCTGGCAGCAGAGTGGTTAGGGGGTGATCAGGCTGGCAGACAGAAGCGGTTAGGGGCAATCAGGAAGGCAGTCAGGCAAGCAGTTGGGAGCCAGCAGTCCTGGATTGTGAGAGGGATGTCCGACTGCCCGTTTAGGCCCGATCCCGGTGGGATTGGGCCTAAACGGGCAGTCGGACATGTGGGATCGGGCCTAAACGGGCAGTCGGACATCCCTTGAGGGGTCCCATATTGGAGAGGGTACAGGCTGGGCTGAGGGACAACCCCCCCCGTGCACAAATTTCATGCACCGGGCCTCTAGTATATATATATATATATTTCTACCAGCAAATATAGAGAAAATTCTGAAATACTTAAAACAAAAAAATTTAGACATAGAATAGGTCACCAAAATTCCCTTAAGTTGTTCCTATTTCTTTATGATGTTATTTTGCTTAAGATGTTAACAGGATCTCTCAAAATAATACTATGAAAATCCCCCACCCAAATACAGCAACTTACTTTTGTGACATCACTATATAATTTATAGCAGAACCTTTGCTTTTTAGAGTTTCCCATTTTCTTAAGTATTATATATTTCTAGTAACTTTAAAAATTATTTATTATATATTTAATGTTACACAACCTAGGAAATGGATATTAAAACCTTCTAGAATTTCACTACCCTAGGACTAATATAATTTCTAGTCTTCTTACTTAAATATTTTACCTACCTCATAGAGTATATACAACTTACTAACCCTATTTTCTTCACTTATTAGAAGTATTTCACAGCTCTACAAAGTCTTTACATTATCGTTTTCTATTATATGTTGTATGACTACTTTCTGCTTTTTACTATAAGAAAAACACTGGGAGAAGAATTTTCATGAATACAGCCTTTTCTCTATATTCAGATTATCCCATCAAGATATTAACCCAATAATATAAATATTTTCATGGTTCTTGAAATTGTCAAATCTTCTAAAAGAATGCACTTTATTTCTTCTTAACAGTAGACTCCTTGGATATGAATAAAACACTAAGCAGAAGATTGCATACAAGATTTCTACTAGCCAACAATCCTTTTTAATATGACTCAAATTATAGGTTTTGAAAATATTTTAGTTTTATTCAAAATAATAAAACATGTATTAAATTTTTTTTTAATTCAGAGAAATTCAAAGGGAAAACAAGCAAGCAAAATAAGGCTACAATTTACCTGCTAGGATCACTCGGTTGACATTTTTTTTTCCTGTTTTTTTTTTAAATTTCTTTATTGATTAAGGTATCACATATTTGTCCTCATCCCCCATTCCCATCCCAAACCCCTCCCCATGTTTGCCCCCACCCCCCTGTTGTCCGTGACCACTGGTTAGGCTTACATGCATGCATACAAGTCCTTTGGTTGATCTCTCCCCCTTTCCCCCACCCTCCCCTACCTTCCCTCTGAGGTTTGACAGTCTGATCGATGCTTCCCTGTCTCTAGGTCTGTTTTTGTTCATCAGTTTATGTTGTTCATTATTTCCCCTAGATGAGTGAGATCATGTGATACAAGAAATACACTTATAAGAACCAAAAATGAGACAAGCAGTAATGGTTATGCTGAGAGGCAAATGAATCAGATCGGTTGACATATTTTAATAAAAGTAATACATATATTCAGTGAGAAAACTTGAACTACATAGAAAAAAATGCCACATAAAAGTAAGAAAACCTCACATGATTTTCAATCTTCTCCCCAAAGCAAATTACAGCTCAAATTTTTGTTCCAAGTATAGAATCTATCTTCTTCCTGGGGCAAAGGGGAGAATTTGAAATACAGAAAAATATAAAACAGAGGTATTTTTAAATATATATTTAAATAATATGTATATGAAAATGAAGGGAAAGAAGTAGAGATGACTCTTTTAAGATATTATAAAAGGAAACAGAAATATGAGGCAATAGCTGGTGATTGGGGAATTTGGGAATATTTTTGTTTGTTTTTTGGTGGGAGATAAAAAGGCAGATTTTTCTAACAAGTCAACAAAAAACAAACAACCCAATTAAAAATTGAGCAAAGCACTTGAACATATTTCTCCAAAGAAAATATACCAATGGCCAACAAGCCCATAAAAATATGTCCTTCAAAATCACTAGTCATTGCAGAAATGCAAATCAAAACTGCAATGAGCCCTGGCCATTGTGGCTCAGTTGGTTGGAGTGTCATCCTGTACACCAAAAAGTTGCAGATTCGATTTCCAGTCAGGACATATACCTTGGTTTCAGGTTCAGGTGTGTACAAAAAGGTAACAGATCTCTCTCTCTCTCTCTCTCTCTCTCTCTCTCTCTCTCTCCCTCTCTCTCTAAAAATCAATAAGCATGTCCTAGGATGAGGCTTAAAAAACACACAATGAAACACCATTGATGGCAATTATATTTTAAAAAGCAGAAAACAATAGGTGTTGGTGAGGATGTAGAAAAACTGGAAACCTTGTACATTGTCAGTGGGAATACCAATATAGTGTAAACACTATGGAAAACAGTGTGGCAGTTCCTCAAAAAATTAAAAATAGGTCTACTAGATGATCCACCAATTCCACTTCAGTATAAGAATTGAAAGTAGGGACTCATGGTCATAAGAGCATTATTTTCAACAACAAAAGGTGGGAACAACCTAAGTGCACATCAATGGATGAATGGAAAAACAAAATGTTGTATGGATCTGGGGTGATGGATTTCAATAATCCATATCCTATCTAATAAAAGAGTAATATGCAAATTAACCATCACTCCAACACAAAGATGGTGGCGCCCATAGCCACAAGATGGCGGTGCCCAGTCCTCGCAGCCCTGCTGGAGTCCCCCAGTCCCAGGGAATGGCCACTGAGAGCAGGGCCTGCTTGGCCATCACTGCGGCGACCCGGAAGCAGCCAAGCGGGCCCCTGCAGACAGCAGAGAACCACAAGGAGTGGGCCTAAGCCATCAGTAGGACATCCCCTGAGGGCTCCCGGATTGGAGATGGTGCAGGTCGGGCTGAGGGACACCGCCCCCCCGCCCCCCGTGCACAAATTTCATGCAGCGGGCCTCTAGTAATGGAATAATAATCCATACAATGAAATATTATCCAGCCTTAAAAAGAAGAGAAATTCTGAAACATACTACAACATGAATGAACCTTGAGGACATTATGCTAAATTGGTCACAAAAAGACAAATACTATGATTGCACTTATATGGGTTATCAAGAGTAGTTAAATTTATAGAGACAAAAAAGCAGAATGGTGGTTTCCAGACACTGGAATGAAGAGCAAATGGGCAGTTATTATTTAATGGTACAGAGTTTCAGTTTTGATAAAAAAGAATCCTCGCCCCAGCCGCAGGCTCCTAAAAAGTTTGTCCAGGGTAGACAAAATGGCAGCCGAATAGGCAGACAGGTCCGGCACCTTCTCACAGGACAGATGGAAGAAACAGCTGATTTGAATAATATCTACCCAGAATTGGCGAATTAAACCCAGCTGGAGAGACAATCCAAAGACAGAAATACCAGGCTCCTCCTAGCAGCACAGCTGCACCCAGCCTTGAGCTCAGCAGGGAAACAAAGATTTGAAATACCCCCAGGGAGCCCTGGGGGACTGGGTTGAGGGGCCATTTGTCCCGGAAACTAATACAGAAACACCACCACCTAAAGGCCGTGTCAGAAATAGATGCTTGTGTAAATATGACTGAAAGCAGGCAGAAAAACAAAGCGGGCAGATTGGTCCCACCTGGCTGAAACCAAGGCAGTGGCATCTGACACAGAGGAGTGGTGGATTCCTGGGAGCTTCAACATGGTGCTGACTATCTAGCAGGAAGCTAAGACATGACAGAACAGTGGAGGGGGGTCTTAGACCAGCCCCCAAGGGACATTAAATACTAAGCTGAAGTGAATGAACTTCACTACTTTACTTTTTTTTTTATCTTTTACGTAAGAAACTAAAAACTTGTTTCTTTTCTTTATTTTTATGATTTTTACTTATTATTATTATTATTACTAGAGGCCCAGTACACAGATTTGTGCACTGGTGAGGTCCCTCGGCCTGGCCTGCAGGGATCGGGCTGAGGTCAACAGTCCAACATCCCCTGAAGGGTCCTGGAGTGCGAGAGGGCATTCTGCAAAGTTGCTGTCGTTCAGCAGCTCCTACGTTGAGTGTCTGCCCCCTGGTGGTCGGTGCACATCATAGCTACTGGGCAGGCAGCCAGGCTGCTGGTAGCTTAGGCTTTTTATATATATAGATTTTTTTTTTTTTAGATTAGTGCTCTACATTCTATTTTTATTTTTATTTTTATTTTATTATTTTTATCATTATTTTACTCTATCTCATTTTTTCCTTTATGCCAACCCTTTCTTCCTTACTTCCCCTTTTTTCATCCTGTTTCTCTTCTCCTGTTCCTGCTTTAGTTTTGCTCTCTCCTTTCTTTTTACTCCTTGTTAAAAACTTATCTTCTTTATGCTCTATGGATGCATTACTATGAAAATAGTCTCTGTTGGCTTACTCATATATCTAATTTCCTCTCCCCTGCTCCAAGTTAAAGCACCCTTCTCTTTTCTCTTTCTTCGCTAGCCAATTTTTTTTCTCGTTATTGTTGTTTGTTTGTTTGTTTTTGTTTTTTTCATTTTATGCTTTTGTTTTCCCTCTTCTTACTTGTTTTTTTCTTCTACTAATTGCTTAATCAGTTTCACTCACCAAACTCAGACCTATCTGCTCCCTACTCTATTCTCCTTTTCCAAAAATAGATAAATATATAGATAGGTAGATTAAAGAAAGGGGATTTTTTTAATTTTTTATTTTTTTTTTTATATATATATATATATATAATTAATATATTTTAATATATATTTTAACCATTATTATTTTTTAATTATTATTATTTTTTATTGAGTATTTTGTTTTTTACTTTTCTTCTTATATACTCATTCTCTTTCTATCTCCTCTATACTGAATCAGGGCCATTCCCCCATTCATTCAATTCCTTTACCTTACCTTCTGGAAATAAGCTCAGTCTCTTCAGATTCAGTTCCCCTCCTTTTTTCTGGGTGTTCGTTGTTTGCATTTTTTGGTTTAGTTGTTGGTTTGGGGGAGTTTTCCCCCTATATACGTATATTTTTCCCCTTCTTTTTTCTTCTTTTTCTTTTCTCTCTTACCTTTTTTCCTTTTCTCAATATCATTTTTGCACTCTTTTCTCTCCCCTAATTCTCTTTTCTCTGGTGGCCACCTTTATTTGGGGTTATTGGTGTTGTGAATACACTCGTGCTTTGTTCCCTCTGTATTGTGTCATGTCGAGTTGTATTTTGTGCCTTTTGGTCAACATGGTAGAGACTGAGTCACATAACCAGACACCCTGAGAGGAGCAAAAATGGGGAGACAAAGAAATAGCCCCCATACAAAAGAAAAGGAGGAATCACCAGAAAAAGGAAGTAAATGAAATGGAGGCAAGCAATTTGTCAGAGAAAGAATTCAGAGCAATGGTCATACGGACACTGAAAAGGATGGAAGACAAATTCAACAACATGTGTAAGAATCAAGACGAAATGAAGAAAAACCAAGAAGAAATGAACAATGACATAACTGAAATAAAGAACACAATAGAAAGCATCAACAGTAGACTAGAAGAAGCTAGAGGACCACAGCAGTGAGCTAGAAGACAGGGTAGGAAAAAAACACCCAAGCAGAGCAGCAACTGGAAGAAAAAAAAAACTTAAAAAACAGGAGGAGAGCCTAAGGGAGCTTTGGGACAACACTAAATGAAACAACATCCACATAAGAGAGGTGCCAGAAGGAGAGGAAACTGAACAATGAATAGAAAACCTGTTTGAAGAAATAATGACAGAAAACTTCCCTGATATTGGGAGGAAAAAAAAAAGAATTCTAAAGATGGAGGGTGGTGATGGTCCCACAACTATGTGAATATCACTCGACTGCACACTTAAGAATGATTACAATGGTGTGTTAGTTTGCTAGGGCTGCCATTATAAAATAATGGCACAGACTGAGTAGCTTGAACAAGACATTTATTTTCTCACAGTTCTGGAGGCTAGAGTCCAAGTCCCAGGTGGCAGCATGTTTGTTTGCTTCTGAGATATCTCTCCTTGGTTGGCAGATGGCCATCGTCTCTCTGTTATGTTTACATCATCTTCTGTCCAATTATATTTGTGTCCTAATTTCCTCTTCTCATAAGAACACCAGTTATATTGGATTAGGGCCCATCCTAATGACCCCATAATTATTTCTTTAAAGGCCCTTTTTTCAAATATAGTCACATTCTGAGATACTGTGGTTTGAAGCTTCACCATGTGAATTTCAGGGAAACATAAATCAACCCATAACAAATAGTAAATTGCATGTTATATGCATTTCACCACAGCTAAAAACTTTAAAAATAAAACCAGTGTACATATATGTTAATGAGAATGATCCAAAAGAGGGGAGGTGCCCAAGAATGCAGTGAAGAGAAGGATTCAGGAGCCAAGTACCCAAGTAGGTAAGAAGGGGTTAGCATGGACTGTTCATCATTCCTAACAAAAGAGGAAGCAAAGTATCTAAGTCCAAAGGAGAAGGTTGGTATATTTGTGAGTAAAGTCCAGGATGTCCTCTTATGATCACATCAATTATTCAATTGGAATCAAGGGCAGCAGCTGAGAGGGAGGACCCCTGAGAAGGTTCTGGTATTTCGGGAAAGAACAGATATGAAATGATATTCTCTCAGTGTACAAGAGTTAACTGACTAGGGAAATCAGGTGGGACTGCCAGGTGCACTGAGGGCTCCCTAAGGTTGATAGTCATATAGCTGACGTGGGATAGTCCTCAAGGTTGGGAACCTATCTCCAGTCACATTTAGCTGCTCAGGTGCAGGGACAGAGCCAGCCTGAGATGGATTTCATTAGGGTTTGCCAGGAAAGTACTGGGCAAGGATCAAAGGAGTTGTGCATATATGCAGCATTGATTATACCATTGCTAAGCTTGGTGAGAAGGGAAATAATGGTGTGGGGCAGGGGTGATGGATTTCAATAAAGAAATTGAGCTATTACCAAATGCTTGTTAAATGATAAAAGCAGCAAACTCAGCAAACATGCTGAGATGATATATGGCTTTAGTTCCTCCTGGTCCCTTGTCACCATCTCCCTTGTATGTTCCTTTCTTCCTTCCCTTGGAGTTTGTATACACAGCAATGCATTTTCTACAAAAGCTGAAAAGTCATTTATGTTTTAATATGATACTTTCTTTTTGGTGAATAAAATGTTCCAGAAACAAAGTTCTCAAATCTCTAAGGGTGAAATTTCAAACCACTAATAGATAGTAAGGAATAAATTTTGGGCAGAATACCTAGAACAGTGATGGGCATCCTTTTGAGCTTGGTGTGTCAAACTTCGCCAAAAAACTGAGCATAACTCGGGTAGTGTGTCACTTTGAGGAAAAAAAACATTATTTCACAATGTTTCATCCTCAGGAGCAGCAAATGTTTCATCCTCGGCATGCGGCCGCCTCAGCGGCCTCGTGTCATCAGAAATGGCTACGGTGTCAGTGCTGACACGCGTGTCATAGGTTCGCCATCACTGACCTAGAATACACCAATATGTTCATTAAATGAATGAAATATACAGATGACATGACAGAACAGTGCCCTACACTGGTGAATTTTGATGGACATGGACATAAGTAATGGGAAAATCAGTGGGTCTTTAGAAGAATTACTCAAAGGGCTGCAAAGCTAACTTAAACTTGGACTAGAATCCTTTCATTGGTTAGGTGGTAAAAATTCCAAGGATAAAAAGCTAATTTACATATTCTTCTACCCTCTTTTCTTCCCTTGGCACCAATATAGTGTTATGTAACCTTTGAGAAAATATTTACAAGATGACCAAGCATATGGTCAGTGGACCAGCCAGATGAACTGACACCAACATCAAAGGCAGGACAGAAGGGATGAGTCCATGAATCATTGTGTGCACATCTCTTAGAGTGGTGATCCTCCACATCCTCTGAATCTATTCTAGAGCTTCATTTGCTCCCCCAAACACCTCAGCACAGAGAAACTTCAATGATGTAGCAGTTAATAGAAAGGTTTGCATTATTGTTTGCCCCAGAATCTGGATTGCAGCCAGCCTCTGCAGTAGGTGACTCATTCTGATCAAAGAGTGAGGAAACTTGTTCCCTGGCTTCTACTCCTGGGAGGAAAGGGGCTGCCAACACAGAAGTGCCCACCAGGAGGAGTGCATTGTCCACAAGGTTAGAGTGTGTGTACCCTGGCAGGCGTGCTGACTGCTTTATGGGGATGTTGTACTGCCAGTGAGTCTCAGGAGAATCAGGAGTGGTACCCAGAGGGCCTCTCATCTTCACCCTGCACTGGAAGAAAAGAAGGGAGGGGAACCCCATAATGTTAGTGCCTTTCACCCAATGTGCACAGAATTAAGACTGGAAGGACCTATTCCCAAATGTAAATAGTTATCTTTACCTGATGGGATTACCAGTGATAGCTATTACCTTATTTTGGCTTATCTGCATTTTCTGAAAATTATACAGTGAACGTTTTCCTTTTGAAAAGGGGTGAGAGAAGGAAAATGTTCTTTAAACATCCCCCACTTCATGTACATTAGCGGGGTTCATTCTTGCACAACAATTTTCTAAGGAAGGGCAAACTCCCATCACCATCCTCAGTTTGCAAATAAAAAACTAAGGTCTTGAATTTACAGCATCATTCTGCACTGGCTTATAGTTATTGCAAGTGAACTAATGTCATCGACAAGCTTCCTTTTTGATGCCTCCCTCCCACTGGCTAGTACAGCCCACCCATTACCCTGAAGCCCTCTCACACTGTCCATGTCCTGTGGCCTGCTGAGGTTGCTGTCCATTGTTCAGTCAGCGGCTACTTGATAGGAAGAATAAACGGCAGAACCCTTTATTCTGAGGCTCAGGGTCTATATCCAAATCAGCAAGAAGCATCAAGGCGGGCCTGCTTTCTCCTGCTTATGGCCTCTCTTTGGAAAGAGAATCTTAGAGACAAGAAGAAATTAACTAGTTTACCAAAGATCACACCGCTAGCCAGGGCATAGCTATTATGAAAGCCTAACATTCTGTCTGTAGAGATTTCTCAGTTAACCACTAGATTACATCCCCTCAGTAAAACCATCAGGATTTCACTGAAAACGATAGAGGCATGGGGCTCCTGGCTAGCAGCTCACCCCCGGAGCCAGGAAAACCTCTCGGTTCTTAACCTGCAGGAGCCGGTGTGAGTCAAAGCACCTGGGCCGAGAAGACAGCCAGCACGGATGGGAGGCTGGCTGCAGCCAAAAAGAATTATTCAAACACATTGAAAATAATGGGAGCCAGGTTTCTCACTGATGAAGGGTTGTACAAATATGGAAAAGGAAAGGCTAGAAAACTCCTGTGGTATTGGATTATAATTGGAGGCATTGGCATGAACATAGGTTTTCCAAAATACATAGATACATATATAGATGATGTATGTATGTGTGTATGTAGCTCTATCCCCTGAGAATACCTAGTAGCACTGAGCAATTGTAATGGCTAAATTTTGAATTCTAAATATTATTCTCAACTAAAAGGAACTAGGTCTCCATGGAGAAAGGGTGATTCCAAGGCTGGAGCAGGGAATATATCAGATGAGCCTGGAATTTCTTGTGATAGGAAATATGGAAGCTCTCAAAGAATGGTGGAGACAGGAACTTAAAAAGGGTCTCACTGGCCAAATCTGGGCCAGTTTGAGTGTCAAATGAAACAATGCTGGTAATGAATTATAACTCATTCAATAAAGTGGGAATCCATGAATCCATACTGATATAAATAAAGGAGAAGGGAAGGCTCTATGTTATAGTAGAATACCAACTAATAAGTGTAGAAGGAATGGTAGCATTATATAATTATCTATCAACTATCTTAATAATAATTAGGTCAGGTAAGAAGCATCTGTGGATGCCAAAGTTCATGCATAGAAGTATAATGGGGAACCAGATATTGATGCAGCCGTAAACTATCTCCCCCACAAAACAGTAAAACCTTAATGAATATTTATCAATACTTATTAATATTACAACCTCATATTTATTAGTTTATTGGAGAGAAACCTGACAGACACCATCTTAACCAAGTGGTAAAAGTCAACATCACTAGTAATAAATTAAATTCACACCATGTACCTTCTGATAACATGCACTGAGAAGAACACACCATCATTTCTGTCATCTTCCCATAATATAACTGAATCTAATCGTGACAAAAATTAGACAACTCCAAATCGAGGGGCATTCTTCAAAGTAACTGCCATCTACACTTCAAACATGTCAAGGTCGTGAACGATAAGGAGAGACTAAATGAATTGTTCTAGACTGAAGACGGCTAAGGAGACATGTTCAGTTCTGGAATTATAAAGGGCATCATTGAGGCAATCAGTGAAATTTGAGTAGGGATCTTTAGATTAGAAAATAGTATGGTATCAAAGTTAATTTCCTGATTTTGATGGAATTCTGTGGCTATGTAAGGAATGTTCTTATTTTAAGGAAATACACATTGAGGTATTTAGAGGTAATGGAGCATCATGCTTTTGCAACTTAATTTCAAATGCTCAAGTGAAAAATAATATATGTTTATGTAGAGAGGGTAATGGAAATGGAAAAATAACAATTGGTGAATCTGAGGGAAGGTATATAGGACGTCTATGTACTATTCTTGAAACTAAAATTTTTCAGTAAGGTTAAAATTATTTCAAGGTAAAAGTTACCCCAAAAAAAGTATAAGACAAATTCAATACCAACTTTTAACAAAAATAAATAATACATGAGTGGAGAGAGAGAAAAGAAGAAGGGGAAAAAGAGAAAGAGGTGTAATTTGGGACATTTTTCTATGCTTATGCACATGCACAGGAGTTTTGTTACTGTTTTAAAAAAATAGGATCACACATACAAACTCGTCTGCAACTTGCTTTTTTCACTTAATATCCTAGTGATCTTTACACATCAGTAGAGATAAATCTACCTCAGTCTTTCAATTGAAGCATAGAATTGCCTTATTTTGATACTTTCATTTTTAAATCAATTCCCCATTAGAAGATATTTAAGTTGCTGCCTAATGCTCATTAAAGCGTGTATTTAAAAAAAACAAAAAACTTTTTACTAATAGATAAGATCATGTGCTAAAGTCAGCATGTGAATGACTGCATATCATAGGAGGAAAATAATCTTCAGACTTGGGTTACCCAAGTATTCCAAAGTAATGATAAACTCAAGGTAAAGTTTGTACCAATGAACAAAATCACTAAGACCCTTCAATGGGGCCTGAATATTTCATGTGCCTATCTCTGGCAGTGCAACTAGCAAATTTTCAAGGTGTCTCTTTTCTTTTTAACCTTCTATTCTCTTTTAATTTAAGAGGCTTCTGTCAGCCTACTTAGGAATGGGCGTTGCAATTTCTTCCCTTGTCTGATAACTGTGAATGTTTTACAGAAGGAATACACATGTGAAATTATTTAGGCGTATTCATAATCAGCAAAAACATAATCAGAGGAAACCATTTTGTCTGTGGTGTTTGTTGCTAAAAAACAGTTTCTTCCCTGATATACTCCTTGGAAATAACAAAGTTTCTGCACACATGTCATTATTCTGTAATTAGAAGAGGGAAGTAGGAGACGTCGCCATGAAAGAGCTTAAGCTTTCCAAAGCAGATAGGGTTGGGTCAGAGGTATTTGCAGAGCCATCACTCTGCCAACATCCCGGGGAGACATTAAGCACAGTAGGAGCACAGCTTACGCTAGGACAAGCATCCAAAGCCTTGGACATTTCTCTTGCAAAACTGACCCCCAAGTTACCTGGGCATCACTGGAAGCACAAGACATGATTTATGTGCATAAGCAGAAGGGAAGCTTGTATATGGTTATTTTTGTGAGGCTTTGATTTTGTACATTGGGGCCAATGAAGCTAAGAGGAAGGCTATCCTAAGAGTCCTTCCTCCGTTTCCTAGGAAGTGACATACTTATCAAAGAGTCAAGATCTTAGGAATAAAAACTTTATAAACACCACTGCCCCAATCATCCCTCAACTCAAGCTACATGTTATTGGTCACATTAAAAACATCAAATCATCGTCATTCTTACGCTGGGGGGAAATTGCATTTGAGTTAACTGCAGTGACTATTACAAGCTTCTAAGTGGCTTTGTTTTTTAATGTAATATTTACTCATGAAGACTTACGTTTAAAATTAAGGCATAAGTAGGCTTTTAACTAGAGCACATCCATAGATACTCATTGACTTTCCCAAGCACTATATTGTGTATTTCCTCCTCCCTCCAGAAGAGAAATATATAATTTAGAGTGCACTCCAGTAAGTATAGGTTAGGTGAAAATAATTGATACTACTATGAAAACAAGAGAAGTAGGTCAACACCTATGTTCTCTAACAATTTAAACAAATGAAAAACAACTCTTCAAAAATAGGACAATAGAGTATGATATTATATTATATTATCAATCTTACCTAATAGAAAAAGAAAGACAGATGGGAAAATTACTAATAGTCAAACTAGTTCAAATAAAGCACAACCCACAAAGTGCTTCATTTGAGATTGCTGAGTTTCAAGAGTTTTAATAGGCATTCTAGAGATATATGCTGATGTATAAATTTCCCAGGTGTTTCCAGAGAATCAACTGATGTGGCTACAATAAAAAGATCCTTGAACATATTCATCATACTTATTGTTGTTGGACAAGACAGTTGACCTAAATTCTCTTGCATCTCACATGACGCAATTCATGTGAGAGGTGTGTAGAATTAAAGGATGCTCCAGAAATATTGAGTCACCCTAAATAAAAGAGCCCACTATTGATCACAAGTGCCATTCCAGAACACATTATATTCATTACTAGAGGCCCGGTGCATGCAAATTCATGCACTGGAGGGGGCGTCCCTCAGCCCAGCCTGTCCTCTCTCACAGTCTGGGAGCCCTCAGAGATGGGAGGTGACCCGGCAATCAGGGGAAGGCGACGCCCCCATCACACCTCTGCTGCTGCCACTGCCAGCAGCACAAGCCTCAGCTGGCCCTGGTTACCTGAGCCTCGAGCGGGTCTGGCCACACCATGCGCCTGCCACCCACCCTCCCCCTGGAGGGGCTGAAAGGACTGTGGGATTCCAGTGGGGCTGAGGGGACTGGGCGCCGCCATCTTGTGGCTATGAGTGCTGCCATCTTTGTGACAGTGTGATGGTCAATTTGCATGTTCCCTCTTTATTAGATAGGATTTATCAAATTCCAATCACTTGAGGTGATTTTTATTTGACTCTTTTTAAAAAGGAAAAATATTTTTTAATTGATTTCAGAGAGGAGAGAGGAAGGGAGAGAGAGAGAGAGATAGAAATATCAATGATGAGAGAGAATCATTGATTGCCTGCCTCCTGCACTCCCCATCGAGCCCACAACCCAGTCATGTGCCCTTGACCAGGATCAAACCCAGGACCCTTCAGTCTATCCACTGAGCCAAACTGGATAGGGCTAGACTCTTTCTTTCAATCCCTTTAAGAACACAAGGTATGAATATGACGGCTTCCCAAAGATCACTATATTTATTTTTAAATATGTTATTATTGATTTTAGAGAGAGAGGAAGAGAAAAGGATAAAGAGATAGAAACATCATCGATCGGCTGCCTCATGCACACTCCCCACTGGGGATCGAGCCGGCAATCCAGGCATGTGCCCTGACTGGAAATAGAACCAGCCACCTCTTGGTTCATGGGTTCACACTCAACCACGGAACCACACTGGGTGTGCCCAAGGATCACTTTAAAGTCCTACTTTTCAAATCATCAATCTATTTCACCCCTGAATTTCTCATTCTAAAAATTACATCCGAATTTCGGGGGAGGAACCAAGATGGTGGCAAAGTTAAACAACTAAACTGCCGCCTCGCACAACAATTTCAAAAATACAACTAAAAAACAAAACTTCTACCACCCAGAACCACGGGAAAGCTGGCTGAGTGGTAGATTTACAACTAAGAAGAAAAGGGAGCGCAAACACTGGAGAGCTGAGGTACAGAGGCGCACGCGAAGCGGGCTGGTGGCGGGCGACTGGGCACGCGGCTTTTCTTCAAACCAAAGGGAGACAAACTCCTGATCACTCTGAACTCCAGTTTCTGGGGACACGCGGGGGACCCAGACGCCTACGGGGAGAAGCTGGACTCTCGGCCATCTGTCGGAGAGTGAGAGTGACTTTTCTGCAGAGGTGCGCCGAGCAATCAGGGTTTGCTGCGCTGGAGCATGGGACATGGGGACTTGGAAATGCAGAAAGGCAGATACGGCTGAAGGCAGCCATGGCCATTGGCCATGCCCCAGCCTAGTGACGCCCTGAGACCCCGCCCCACCCTGAGACCCCGCCCCGCATATTCTACAAACCCGCCCAGGCTCCACACAGCGGCCTTTACATATAAATGGCCTGTTCTGTGGCAGCTCAACCAAATCAACTGCAGCTACAGTCAGACTGCTCCAAAACTGCCCAAGCAAAGAGGAGAAAACTGTAGCTCTTGCTGTAGCTCCTGCTGGGAGGCCTCAGACCTGCACCCCATTTGAGATCCAGACACTAGGGTGTCTAGTGGTCGGTGTGGACGACACCAGATTTCAACCACTCTCATAAGGGACACATTCAAGAGGCAGACTCAGTGAGCGCCAAAGCCCTGCTGTGTCTCCAGCGCAGCAGCGCTTCCGTTATAGACACAGCAGGTCCTCACAGCCAATTGGCCTGGAGGTCAGTTCCTCCCAGTATACCACCAGCAATCAAGGCTTTTAACTACACCAAGACTTTCCACTCAGCCCACAAAGGGGGGTACCAAGAGCGACCACCTAGGGTGATTGGGGAAGCTGAGCTACCGGCCCCTATAGGTCACTGACCACACAAAGCCACTCCATCAACACAGGGAAGCAGCCAAAATGCGGAGACACTGAAGTATGTCATGAGTAGGAGAGATAGAGGAAAGCAAACTAATGGATGACACAGTGTTCAGAACCACATTTATAAGGTTGCTGAAGAATCTTCTAAAAACCGCTGAGAAACTTGAAGAGACCTTCAAGGACCTTAATGAGAATACCAAAAAAATGGAAAAGGACCAGTCAGAAATTATGCATACACTGTCTGAAATAAAGAATATACAGACACTCAACTATAGACCACCGTACCCGAAGAGCCAAACCAAAGATCTGGAATATGAGGAAGAAAAAAACACCCAACCAGAGAAGCGGAAAGAAAGAAGAATCCAAAAGTGTGAGGATAGTGTAAGGAGCCACTGGGATGGCTTTAAGTGTACCAATATCCGAATTTTTGGGGTGCCAGAAGAAGAGAGAGAGCAAGATACTAAAAACCTATTTGAAGAAATAATGACTGAAAACTCCCCCCACCTGGTGAAAGAAATAGACTTAAAGTTCAGGAAGTGCACAGAACCCCAAACAAGAGGAATCCAAAGAGGACCACACCAAGACACATAATTAAAATGCCAAGGGCAAAAGACAAAGAGAGAATCTTACAAGCAGCAAGAGAAAAACCGTTAGTTACCTACAAGGGAGCACCCATACAACTGTCAGCTGATTTCTCAACAGAAACTATGCAGGCCAGACGGGAGTGGCAAGAATTATTCAAAGTGATGAATAGCAAGAACCTACAACCAAGATTACTCTACCCAGCAAAGCTATCATTCAGAATTGAAGGTCAGATAAAGAGCTTCACAGACAAGAAAAAGCTAAAGGAGTTCATCACCACCAAACCAGTATTATATGAAATGCTGAAAGGTATTTTTTAAAAAGAGGAAAAAGAAGAAAAAAGTAAAGATAAAAATTATGAACAACAAATACATATCTATCAACAAGTGATCCTAAAAATCAAGTGAATTAAAAATCTGAGGAACAGAATAAACTGGTGAACATAATAGAATCAGAGGCATAGAATGGGAGTGGATTGATAATTCTCAGGGGGAAAGGGGTGTCTGTGTGGGGGGTACGGGAAGAGACTGGACAAAAATCATACACCTATGGATAAGGATAACGGGGGGGAGGTAAGGGCAGAGGGGGGGTGGGAACCAGGTGATGGGGAGATATGGGGGGAAAAAAGGAGAAACAATTGTAATAATCTGAACAATAAAGATTTATTAAAAAAAATAAAAAAATAAATAAAATAAATAAAAATTACATCCAATCCAGAAATCAAGTGACCTGAATTCATTTCCAGGCTTTGGTGGGCAAGTCACTAAATGTTGCCTCTGCCTCACTTCCTCATCTATAAATGGGCCAATACTCACCATGCCTTCATGCAGAACACTATAACAATAAATGAAATCTTTAAAAGTGCCACTCAGATTCAATTAATATCTATTGAGGTATTTACCCTTAGCTAGACACTCTATTATATTTTATTTATTTATCCCCATTTAATCCTCACAATCACTCAATTAGGTAGACATTACTAGCTACATTCTAAGATGAAAAACTGAGGGTCAGAGAAGTTTAATGACTCTTCTCAGATAGCACAATTAGCCATTGGCAAACCGAGGGCTCAAATTCTAATTTAGTGCTCTTTCTGTCTTATTATTTCTACTTCTATCTTTGTATATTCAAGATGCACTTACAGTAATAAGATTTTCCAATAAAATGAAACTTTTGGCAACTACCAATAAACTGCATTATAGAAAGCAAAGGGGACTGCAAAGGTCATTTGCGAATGGGTCTGAAGCAGGCTCTTGAGCACTTACAGCCTAAGGCCAAGGTGCTGTGACACTGAACTTTCTAGGGAAGCAAAAATATATACATATGAATATAATTTGGAAAGGAGAAAACTCCAGACTCCTTTCTGAGAGAAACAAGGAATGTATTAATTTAGGACTGAGAAGGAATAGAGATATATAAGAAGTAAATATTTGGCTGACAATAGAAGAATCAGGAATGAGAACACCTAATTTACTGAGACAGATGCACATTCTGAGATATTATATATCAGGTGAGCAAGTTCACTGCCTGCTAAAAATTGCACAGACCAAGATCCCTCAGAACATATTTATAGCTGTTCTGTCACTAAGGAGCCAACATTTGATCTGTTCTTTCCAAAACAGGTTTTAAAAAATTCAAAAGGAAAAAAGGCAAGAGCCCTGTAAACAACATCTTCTGCAGCTCCTGTAAACATTGCAGCTACAGCAACTATCAGACAGCTGGTTGCAAAGGCTGAGCAGACTTTCAGTCTGATGAGAAAAGTCTTCAGGGTGGTGGTTGCAGAAAGGGGGAGCAGCTACTCCTTTCTGCTGCTTCGTTGTCATGACCTGAAGAGGGGAAACTACAGCTGACCCACCTGTTTGAATGGAAAACAACATGGTGTGCACGTTTCCTCGGTAGATATTTATGTCTATCCTGCACTATGCTCAGGGAAGGCTTGTAGCCCACGAAGGAAGCGCAGGCATCTAGAGTCCTAATTCTCTGAGGCCCCTACAGCTGCTTTTCAACTCCTTTCTAGAAGAAGTCCTGTCTGTGGGAGACTAGTCCATGGAAGGTAGAGAGGTTCTATCTAAGGAGGCCCAAAGTCTTAATTAATGATTAATAACACCCAAATTGGAGTCACCAGAGAATGGCAGTGCCACAATCTCTCATCCAAGATTCAGAAACCCAAAAAGCTCTGAAAATAAAAAGTTCCTTTTTTGTACTTCTTTGACAAGCAAAACCTGACCTGACTTCTTCTGTTGGCAAAACCTGGTCTGGATTTATGGGAGAGTGTTACAGGGTGCTGCCCCAAGCTCCTAGAGGATTGTGAAATGTTTAGTATATGCACCATAGTATCTTTTCAGAATCTGAAAAATGTTATGAATTCCAAGAATACCTAGCTCCAAGTATTTTGGTAATGGATGTGGACCTCTAGTCCATGTCCTTATGCATTCTTTTTGTTTCTTTTGTTCTAAATACTGATTAATTCATCTCTTCCAAGTATAATTCAACTAATCTACAGTATCTTAATAAACAGGGATATGTTCACAGAACATACTCAACTTGCCAGACCGGGTATGTTAACTTGCAGGGTAAACCACAAAACTTTGGAAGAGCCAAACTGGGTAGGCTGAGCTTAGCACACCAAGAAAATAGCACTGCTGGCAGGGAGCTGGCAAATTAGATATATAGATAGCACCTAGGACAGCCTCACAGGGAAATCACCTAAGAAGTTTTAAAAAATACTGCCTTAAAACTGATCCACTTCACTGACACTAATAACCTTACCTCCCGCAGCTACCACATTTAAAATTTTAATTTGTCAGTCTCACACATTAAATTTTTAATTTAAATCCTGGTGAGCTTTAGAAATTCAGCACCAGGGGTGCCTGCACAATCCAAATTCTCAACATTTTTGTAGGTGAAAAGCATACCTAAAAAAAACAAACACAGAAAACATAATAATATGTACTATTCGTTCTCTCTTTTAGTTCTCTCTTGCTGGAATTATTTTATTTCAAACACACTATAAAAGAATGGGCACCTGACAATCATTTCTTCTGAATGAGAGTCGATGGACAAACTCAGACATCTGCTAGAAGACATGTATCAAGAGCTGCTCACAGATAGGGCCTCTGGATCACAAAATGCTCTGCTGTTTTTTAGGGATCTCATAGTCAAATATTTTCTTGACCTACATGCCAAGCTACTTTGTTCTAAATTTAACCCTCTTCAGTAGAATGTGGATTACAGATATCCATACTCAAAGAACTACAACTTTTAAACTGTGCTCCAAATGTTATATCTAGTCTCCCATGTGTATTTAGGAAGCAAAGTAAAGGGCTGTCTGCTTGGAATTTTAGAAATTTAGAGTAGATCAGGAATAATGTCTGACCCAGACCACTGTTGTTTAAATGCAAGTCTTTAGCCCAGAGTTTTGTCATGTCTTACTTCTTAATCTTATGCATACACATACACAAAAATGCATACACATACACACCACACACACACACACACACACACACACACACACACACACAGAGAGAGAGAGAGAGAGAGAGAGAGAGAGAGAGAGAGAGAGATTAAAAATAAAATAGAAAAACAGTTGCTACTTCTCGACAAACGAAAAAAGAAGACATAACTGCCTATATTTATGAAAAAGCAAATAGCATGAAAGGGGGTGGGGAGGGGAAAGGCTGCCCCAAAGAGGCTAACTCGGTGCAGAGGCAGTCTTTTCATGCCTTCTGCTTCTGGAACAGTGTTCCAGCAGCCAACTGGGCAAGGGTTTAAAATGGAACCTACAACTAGGATATGAAGCAAAAAAATAAGAGCTGAGTCCCTAAGAACTTGGTAGAAGTGCCATATTTACTCTGGACTGGCTACCTCTGGACTACTTTTACATGAAAGAATCAATGCTTGTGATTTTATTGTTATTGTTGTTGTTTTGTCATTATGGTTGTATTCAGCTCTATCATAAACCTAACTGATTGAGACTGGCAGAAGGAAAAAATAAATAAATCACAGGATCCATGACTCAGGCCCTTGCTACTTAAAGTGTGGTCCCTGGAAGAGCAGCCTGGGCATCACTTGAGGCTTGCTAGTAATGCAGAGGCTCAGGCCCCTCCAAGATCTACTAATTCCAAATCCCCATTTTAACAAGATCCCTAGGTGATTTGGATGCACAGTTTGAGAAGTTTGAGTAGCACTGGCTTAGATTAAATTCCCTTTGAGAAACTAGACTAAATAGCATGGGTTTGAATGACTTGCTGGATTTATATCCTGGGGAAAAAAGACCCTAAGAAATATGACCTGATTTTGAGATCAGATGTCAAACATACTTTTTTCAAATAACAACTTTCTCAATAGGTTCAAAATGCACTAAAGAAAACAAACATAAGTGTTAGGACTATAGGACAATATAATCTTTAACAGCCATTTGTAAGCTTCCTACCACAGGAAAACAAAGATCAGGAAAAACTTGCTGGACACCAGGAGTCAAACCATATAAGGAATTAAAACTGTCCTAAAGACACCTGATCACACATCCACATTCCATCCACATTCTAAGCCCACCAACTCAGCCCCCAGACCACTGAGGACTCCACTCCCCAAAAGGACTCCCAGTCAGTAATTGCAATTCCTTAAACGCACAAGAAGTTTTGAATCATTTAATTTTAGTTAATTTTCAAATAATTTTTCTACAGCAGTATTTTAGATATAATTTACATACAACAAAATACCCAGATCTTCATTTTACTACCAGATGAGTTTAACAATGATATTCACCCATGTAACCACTATCAAAACATAGGGGGTCCCATCACCCCAGAAAGTTCCCTCAAGTTGCTCTGCAGTCATTCCCCACCTCCACCTGCCACACAGAGGCAGCCACTTCTACAGCAGATCTCCTTCTTATGTGACCAGAAAATGGAGCCAAAAATTGTTTTTACAATTTAAAGCTGATAAAATAGCACCGAGAACCATAAAACTCCATGTTGCCTGTATGTGCCCTTAATATGTTTTAATCCTCTATCAAAAGCTTACCTACTGTGTGATAGAAAGGCATGCAAAAGACCTTGAGTTTTGTTCACTTGTGTTGATACAATTTGCTAAAACATTGGCTACACTTGAGTGGATTCTTGATCTATTTCCTTCAAGGAGCTATAAACAGGTTTTAAATAGGTTTTCTTCTTATGGGAGACTCTGATTTAAAGTAGTGCCTCCTGCCCTCTAATTTCTGATATCAGAGAGAACTAGAAAGTAGAACGATTTGCAGTTGAAAATACAATTTACTTTTTTTAAAAAAAAAAAAAAACAACTTTTTATTATGCCAGGTTATTCTTTTGAGTTGAAGTGCAGAGTTAATAAGCTAAACATTGTTCCTTTTGCCCTAATCCAATCCATTTAATTAAATATTTGTTCACAGAGAGGGGTCTGTGAGCATTATCCTCCTTCTTAGAATCAATTTACTACATCAATTTTTCAATAGTTTGCTTTTCCCAATTTTAGGAGGTAGCCAATGATCATTTACACAGTCCTTAGAAGAAAATTATGAGAAAGGCACTTTTAGGTTTTGGTACACTGAAAATGTAAGATACCACTAATATTAACAGTTTTACTTACAAACCCAAGCAACCAGTCCTGAAGTGTCATATCAAAACAAAATGTATGCAACCATGCACAGTGCAATTCCTGGTTACTCTCAACCAACTCATCCATATCCTAGGGACTCATTATGTCTCTAATTACAACCAATGGTGCCCCAGCATTCGAGGGTCAGAGCTCTGTCCTGGGGTGCGTTGCTGCATACTTGGGTGCCAGCTCCTTGATCAGATTCACGTAGTCGGCTTTCTCCGCGCAGGCCCTGCATTCTTCTCCCCAGCTGTACAGGATCTGTTTCAGCTCTGCCACTCGCATCTTCCACAGGTCCACTGATGCTAAGTCTAATTTCTTTTCTAAATGACAAAAAGGAAAAACACAATTTTTTAAAAACAACTCTGAAACATTTAGAAAGGCAAATGGTGTTACTTAATCTGGGTGCTGGCAACCTTATGATCCAATGTGGAGAACAGTTCCAATTTCTATGGAAATCAAGAACCTAAAGAAAGTGTATATATATATAGAGCTATTGGGATAAGTTGTTCTATCAGACTTTCTCTCCATGGGGCCCTTGGGGAACTTGAATTATACTTGCTTCAAAACGGGGGCTTCAAAACTGCTGCTACCGCCCCAAGCAACCAGTCCTGAAGGACTGGTTGCTTGGGTTTGTTTTTTAGGTCAACAATCCTAAAAATAACAGCAGCACATTCTAATTGCTGCTCCTAAGGTAAAAGAAGGGAACCAATAAGAAGGGATGCCTTGGGACAAACTGTGTGTGGCCAGCTGAAATCCATAGGCCATAAATAACTAGAAAGTTATGGCTCACTTTTTATATAAAGATATGTCTTCAGTAAAACAGGCATACATTTACAAAGCACTATAAAATCTTTAAATACAAATATATAGAAATCCAAACACATGAATATATTTAGGAGCATTTTTATTGATCCTTATTTGTTTTTGCTTAACCTCGCCTGATCCCCCACCCCTACTGGAATTACTAATTTATCATAGCATTCACTTACAGTCCTTTGGGGGATCCCCACTTCTCTATGCTGGTGCTTCAGTGCCAGCCAATCTAGCTTCTAACATTCTTGCCAATAATACTTGTCACCAACATCTAACTCCTTTAGCAAGACTACCATTTCCCTGTTTACAAATTTTCTGCGGAGAATGTTAAGACTCAACTACTTTTCTATTGTCAAGCCCCAAAACAGAAAAATAAATTAAGCTTACCTATAATATATTTATGATTATAATTCCCCTATCAGAAAGGAGTAATTTTCCTTAAATTTATACAATGTTTTAAGTCAATTATAATCTCAATAAATCTGGAAAAAATAATAAAAGTTGGATTTTGAAGCATTGTTTATTTGGAGGGTCAGATACAGATGAAAGGGTCAGCCATCCTTACATTTTTATAATGATCCCCATCCTTTTAAGATACAGAACAAGCAAAAATATTATTTCAGGTCAAAAACCAAATGACACCTTCCTAATTGAAAATATATCCAACTCTACACTTACCTTGATCATACTTTCATGGATGACTTGAAGAATTCCTTTAAAAGTAGAAGCATTTATAGCCCAAATTATTAATATCCCACAGCTCAAAGGCCCCTGTTCAATCTCAACTTTCTTGCCAACAATAAGTAGGGAACAAAAAATTAGGACTAGTGGTCTATTCAAGATAAATGGTTGAAGGAGAAATATAATTTCTTTCAAGTGTCAGCAGTTTCCTTGAGCTTTTCTAAAGAACTTGGAATCTGGTATTAATTTTAAAAATGGGAAACCTCTATGACACCCCAAAACTACAAGAAAAAGGTTGCTACTAAAATCAAAACTAGTTCATGGTTGCCCAAGGGCCTCTAGTGGCCACCATTGCGCAAATACTAGTAAATACTCATTTCTTAATAATATATGATTAATTTTTCTATTATTCAAGGAAGCTAGTAACATGTCTGGCACATAATAGAAGATATTCAAAATAAAGTTGTTGAATTAAAGAATCAGCATAGGTTTGTCCCTTTCAAGACTATTGTGTATATGGACTCAGTGATTCCTGCCTCTACTTCATTACTTGAAAGCCAATAAAAAGGGATGCCTGTCCCATAATCACTACCCTGGAAGTTAGGGCATGCCCTTGGCAAATTGAGAGACTTGGGGTTTTTTGGTACCTTCCAACCTTAAACCTATTTAAAGCCAGCTATGTAGTTATGGTCCATAGGCATATTACACAGCTATGTTATAAAATAATTCGGAGCTGGGTGCTAATTAGGTAGTTTACAATACTACACTGGTATGTAACATAAAACAATGACTTGAACAAAAGAAATGGGTCTCTACTGGTGGAATTTCAGGTATTAAGGCTAGGCTAAGGGAGGAATCCCCCGAGCATTTATCATACCTACTCAATCTACCCAAAAGGCTGGTCCAGATAGAAAGTTTCAGTGTAACAATGGAATATTATGCTGCCATAAAAAAGAAGGAATTCTTACCATTTGCAGCAACCTGGATGGAATTGGAGAACATTATGTTAAGTGAAATAAGCAAGTCAATGAAAGAAAAATACCACATGATCTCACTCATTTATGGATAATAAAGAACATTAAAAACTTGAACAAAAAGATAGATACAGAGGCAGTAAAGCATCAAACAGTCTGTCAAATTACAGCAGGAAGGTTAGGGAGAGGTGGGGAAGATAAGAGATCAATCAAAGGACTTGTATGCATGCATATAAGCATAACCAATGGACGCAAAACTCTGGGGGGTGAGGGCATATATGGGAGTGGGGTGGGGGGGGCAATGGTAAGATATGTACACATATAATACCTTAATAAAAAAATTGGAAAAAAAAAAAAAAAAAAGAAGAAAAAAAAAAAAAAAAAAAAAAAAAAAAAAAAAAGAAAGTTTCAGTGTAAGAATAGATTTATCTATGTGAAATGTATAAGGCCAATGATAATGATTTAAATAAGACATCTTTCTTTCCTCGCTGTTTATTTTAGGCACCCTCAATAAGGCTATTTCATTGGCAAAACCTGATTTGAAGTGAATAATCTATTTCCCAAAATTTAAAGCTAGCAGAATAATAGGCAAATCTAAGGGAAAATATGCACACACATTTAAAACTTCAAAGTCTTTACATCACCTTTGAATCTTTGAATAGATGCAACTTTCCTTAATAGGTTGCCAAGAGCTAAATTACCATGAGTAGTTGTTCCCTCGATATATTGAATTTTTCCTTGACATACACAGTTGACACTGCCTTGGTGATTTAAGAGCTTAAACTTTCCTATTTGGGATGACAGTTTTACCTACAGCTGATTATGCCGGTATTTATTTCTCTTATCCCCCCAAAAAAGATCAAGTGGCATTAAGTATCATTTAGCAGCCTAACAACATAATGATAAATGGAGAATTTCTTTTCTTCTAACAGTGACTTTTTAGAAAAAATAGCCTGTTTTGAGAATTGGCAATACTTCACACATCCTAGGGGAAAAAAGACTTGACTCCATTATACCATATTTCAGCTCACAGATTTGACTGTCCATCTTCTTGAGCTTCTCACAAATCTTCATTGCAGGCATGTGCACACTCATTGGACGAGTGACTTCACTTAGGATCTTTGTGGCTGCATCTTTTGTTGCTCCTAGATAATAGCACTGATGGAGAATGAAGAAAATTTAGTGGCCCAGACACTGAGATAAGCAAGTGATATGGTTTTGAAAACTAAGAAAGAGGTTAACCCAGTTTTCATGGCCCCACTATTAAATTTCAAGTCCTGCTAAGACACAAGAAAACAAATGACTGCATTCCTGTGATCATCCTAATTAGATGTGCCCGACAGTTCACATGATGCTCCAAGGCTTGCTAAGTGTTTTCCTTGTGCCAGGTACTGCTGTCAGGGATTTACAGGTATTGACTTATTTAATTCTCACAACAATCCTGTGAAGTAAGTACTATTATTATCCCCATTTTATACCCAAGCCAACTGAAGATCACTCAGCTAGCAAGTGGAAGAGGTTACATTTTTTTTAAATCTAGCATTTGGGCTCTACAGTCAGTGCACTTTTTCATGTTATACTGCCTTTCAAGCTACCCGACTTAAGCATTTCACATTTAAAAATATAAAACTTAATGATACAAATAAATGCTGAGAGTTTTTAATGTGCTAGAGGTGAGCTGTCAGCAATGAAACTTTAACTGGAAATTAAACATGACAATTTAGGGCAAAAGGAATTGCCCTAAGATTGTTTTTAGTGATATAAACCAGTTTATTTTAAAAGTCATTTGTGTATATTCAGGAAACACTATACAAATAACATTACATGAAAATTTCATTGGTTATGTATAAATAATAATATAAAATATTTGGAAAGGTTGAACTAATTGTCTCGGTAAGAAATAGAAAGTCTATCCATTCTTAACTCAGGACAGTAAATTCTCAATTAGACACTCAATTGTATAATTTTATTAAGAAAATATGGGCGCCCTAACCATTTTGGCTCAGTGGATAGAGCATCGGCCTGCGAACTGAAAGGTCCCAGGTTCGATTCCGGTGGTCAAGGGCATGTACCTTGGTTGCTGGCACATCCCCAGTAGGAGGTGTGCAAGAGGCAGCTGATTGATGTTTCTCTCATCGATGTTTCTAACTCTCTATCCCTCTCCCTTCTTCTCTGTAAAAAATCAACAAAATATATTTTTTAAAAAAAAAGAAAAGAAAAGAAAATATGGGCTTGGTTGTCTGTGGTTTGTCCAAAAGCAAAATTAAATCAGATGTATTCTAGATGAAAATTCATATGACTGCATTTCACTGAATGATCAATTTTTGCTTGCTCTCTACAGTGAACATGCCTGAGGCCAGCATAAGCAGGAGGACATTAAGTCCAAGATAAGAAGTGAAAGTATTAGCACTTTCCCTGAAGTACGAGGTGAAAATGTACCATACCAGGCGGTTTTCTTTTCCTTTGACGCCCAAGCAAAAGTTGACCAATTCTTTTTCTATGGTGTCCAGAGAAAAGTTAATTCCTCTGGCTATCAAGGAATTGTAGAATCGGTTCAAGAATTCTTCACATACTAGAAAGAACAAAGAAATTATGTATTTATATACAAGATAACCACTACCACAGTATGTATATGTCCTACTCATCAAATAAAAGTGTAAGTATGATTCAATGTATTGTGACAATGAATTAAAATTTTAGGAAGAATGACTTGGGCCTGTAGCTATTAGCTTAGGATTAGGCTTTGAGTAATATGAGTTTATAGAATCAATCAATCCACCTTCAGAACCAAGTTCCACCTGAAATTAAAATATTCCTACAAATTTTGGCTGACCCTAAAAGAAAATACAGCTTTCTATAGGACATGATGCTTTGGACATGGAGGGTTACATTCAATATTACTTTGTATTAGTTTCAGGCGTACAGCATAGTGGTTAGATAATCATATACTTTACAAAGTGGTCCCCCTGGAATCATACATAGTTATTACAATACTAGTGGCCCGGTGCATGAAATTCATGCACATTAGAAGGGGATTAATTAGAGAAAATATTTTAATATTGCTATTTGCCCTTTCTCTATAATAGAAGTGTCAGAGATGAAAGAAAATTAGTAAAATGTATATGAAAATCTTCCTCCTGTCAGTCTGGGGCATGCCGCAGGACCCTGAGTAAAGTTCCCGCCCACCTGCATGCACCTCAAAATCACACGAGATCCAGACCCAGCTGACCCCACCCCCATTGAGCGAGATCCAGACCAGGCCAGCCCCACCCTTGTCAAGGGGGGTGAGGCCTCAGGTCCCCTGGCCCGGCACCGGGCAGAGGGTGCAGCCTCAGGTCCCCCGTCATACCCCGCTGGGTGGGGGGATGCAGCCTCAGGGCCCCCATCAAGTCCTGCAGGGTGGGGGGTGCAGCCTCAGGTCCCCGTCAAGCCCCTCCAGGCGGGGATTGCAGCCTCAGTCTCCACGGCCCTGCACCGGGCGGAGGGTGCGACCTGAGGTCCCCTGGCCCGGCACTGGGGTGGGGGTCGTGGCCTGAGGTCCCCCGTCAAGCCCCACTGGTGGGGGCACGGTCTGAGGTCCCTCAGCCCAGCGCCAGGGTGGGGGGCAAGGCTTGAGGTCCTCTGGTCTGGTGCCAGGGCAGGGGTGTGGCCTAAGGTCCCCCAGCCTGGGCCAGGTCAGGGGGAGCACCTTGAAGTCCCCAGTCAAGCCCTCCTGGATGGGGGATGCGGCCTGAGATCCCCTGTCAGGCCCTGCTGGGCGAGGGGGCATGACTTGAGTTCCTCTGTCAAGCCCCGCAGGGCAGGGGACATGGCCTGAAATCCCCCATCAAGCCCCACCAGGCAGAGAGCGCAGCCTCAGGTCCCCGGCCCAGTGCAGGGGGAGCAGCCTGAGGTCCCCAGCACAGCACTGGGGCAGGGGGCTCACCTTGAGGTCCCCCATCAAGCCCCGCTGGGCACGGGCACGTCCTGAGTTTTCCCGTTAAGCCCCGCCAGGTGGGGGGCACACCTTAAGATCCCTCATGAAGCCCCGTCAGGCAGAGGACTCAGCCTCAGGTTGCCCAGCCAGAAGGGGGACGTAGCCTCAGGTCCCCTGCCCCAGCCCAGTGCCACACAGCCTCAGGTCCCTGCTGATTGCTCGTTAAGGCTCATTACGGGAACCCAGCCTCTGCTGTGGGTGCAGCCATCTTGTGTTACGAAAACCCCACCTCCCCTGTGGGCACCGCCATCTTTGTGATTGCATGATGGTCAATTTGCATATTCCCTCTTTATTAGGTAGGATTATTAATTATATTTCCTATGCTGTGTTTTATATTCCCATGATGACTTTTAACCACCAATTTGCACTTCTTAATCCCTTCACCTGTTCACCCAGGGTTCCAACCCTCTTCCCTTTGGAAACCACTAGTCTGTTCTCTGTAACTATGAGTCTGTTTCTATTTTGTTTGTTCATTATTTTCTCTTTAAATTCAACATATAAGTGAAATCATATGGTATTTGTCTTTTTCTGTCTGACTTATTTCACTTAGCATAATACCCTCTAAATCCATCCAAGCTATTGCAAACAGGAAGGTATCATCCATTTTTATGGCCAAGTATTATTCCATTTTATATATGTACCACCACTTTTTTATTTACTCATCTATTGATGGGCACTTGGGTTGGTTTCATATCTTGGCTATTGTAAATAATGCTGCAATAAACATATGGATGCATATATTCTTTCAAACTAGTGTTTTGGGTTTCTTTGGATATATACCTAGAAGTGAAATCATTGGGTCCATTTTTAATCTTCTGAGAAAACTCCGTACTGTTTTCCATAGTGGCTATACAAATCTGCATTCTCACCAACAGTGCATAAGGGTTTCCTTTTTTCCATATCCTCACCAACAGTTGTTGTTTGATTTATTGATGATAGCCATTCTGACAGGTATAAGGTGATATCTCATTGTGGGATATTTAGCATTTCTCTGATTAGTAATGTTGAGCATCTTGCATATGTCTATTCGCCATCTCTATGTTCTCTTTGGAGAAGTGTCTCTACAGGGCCTCTGCCCATTTTTTTTAACTGGATTGTTTGCTTTTCTGGTGTTGAGTTGTATGAGTTCTTTCTGAATATTGAATATTAACCCATTTTCAGATGTATAATTGGTAGATTTGTTCTCCCTTTCAGTAGGTTGTCTTTCCTTTTGCTGATAGTTTCTTTGTGCAAAACTTTAGTTTGATATAGTTCCATTTGCTTATTTTTTCTTTTGTTTCCCTTGCCTGAGGATATATCAGAAAAATATTGCTAAGAGAGATATCAGAGATTTTACTGCCTATGTTTTCTTCTAGGAATTTTATGCTTTTGAGTTTTTACGTTTAAGTCTTTAACCCATTTTTACTTTATTCTTGTATATGGTATAAGAAGGTGGCCTAGTTTCATTTATTTGTACATATCTGTCCAATTTTCCCAATACCAATATTGAAGAAATAGTTTTTATACCATTGCATGTTCTTGATTCCTTTGTCAAATAGTAGTTGATCATAAAGGCATGGACTTATTTCTGTGCTCCCTTTTCTGTTTCATTGATCTATATGTCTGTTTTTATGCCAGTACCATGCTGCTTTGACTACTGTAACTTTGTAGTATAGTTTGACATCAGGTAGTGTGATTCCTCCAACTTTGTTCTTCTTTCTCAAGATTTCTGTAGTTATTCAGGGTCTTTGTGGCTCCATATAAATTTTTGGACTATTTGTTCTAGTTCTGTAAAATACATCATTGGTATTTTTATAGGAATTGCATTGAACCTATACACTGAGTGGCCAGATTATTATGATCTCTGAATGCATAATAATCTGGTCACTCAGTATAAATATATATATATATATCTTACCTTATAATAGACAAATATGCAAATTGACTGCACCTTCGCTATGCCCAAGCCACGCCCACCAACCACGCCCACCAGGAAACCGTTGCAGGGACGTTGGGGTGTGGCAGAGCCCAAGGCCGGGAAAGCAGCCCGAGGCTTTCCCGGCCTTGGGCACCAGCGGAGAGCCTGCATGGATCGCAGGAAACCACTGGGGGTCGGCTCCTGCGATCCTTAGCAGGGATGTTGGGTGCGGCCGAGCCCAAGGCCACCGCCCGGGGCCAAGCCCCGACCCTGAAAGAAGGCAGAAGGTGGTGGCCACAGCCAAGGCCTGGGTCCCTGGTGCCGGCAGAAAACTGGTGCAGGCAGCCAGGTGAATGAAGGTCTATTGCACGAATCTTCGTGCAAATGGGCTACTAGTATATATATATATATATATATATATATATATATATATATATATATATATATATGCACACACACATATATATATTAGAGACCCAGTGCATGAGTTCGTGCATGGGTGGGGTCCAGCCAGCCTGGCCAGGGGGGGGGGAACATGGGCGTTTGGCCGGTCTGCCTGCTGGTTGAACTCCTGGTCGAGGGGACAATTTGCATATCAGCCTTTTATTATATAGGATATACACTGAGTGGCCAGATTATTATGCGTTCAGAGATCATAATAATCTGGCCACTCAGTGTGTGTGTGTGTGTGTGTGTGTGTGTGTGTGTATGTGTGTTTGTGTAGCATAACTGTTTTATCATCTGTGTCTGATAATTCTGATCTCTAAATGTTCATGACCGTATTTCTTTTTTTGTTCTTTCTATGATTCTTGCTCCTGGTGCCCTGTTTCTTTGTGTGCTTGGTTATTTTGTACTGCATGATGCCCACAGTCCTTGAAACATATTTGTGGAGATTATGTGAGGCCTAAGATAAAGATGCCTTATTTCAATAAAGGATTTGTGTTTGTATTTATCAGGCCTAACTGGGACCTCATTAAACTAAGTAGATACTTTGAAGGTTTTTGGAGAATTGATGTGAATTTTGACTGCAAAGTCAAGTGAGGGACATTTTGTGGTAATAATCTCTCAGAGATGTTTTCCTTTTCTTCTGCCCTGCTCAGCATCAAGGAAAATTTCCTTATTGTCTTTTATGAGTAAGGATGGGTTAGGTTTACTACTTATTCAACCTTAGTTTGAGGAAGAAATCCTTTGGAGAACCCAGGTTAATGTGAAAGAGTTCTAGTACACAGATTTGCTAATTAAAACAAGTCTTCTGTATCCCTCACACCAAAGGTCACCTTTACACTGACTGGCCAATGTCCCCAAGGCAAAATGACTTATCTCTCAGAATTGCTGCTTTCCTTTCCACTTTGTTCTGTTCAGTCTATCTTGCCAGCTCTTTGGTTCTTTTATGCTATTTTTATTTTTTCACCAGCATTTGTAGCACCACCTGGCCAGAGGATTGCTATAAACTGACTCACATTCTAAATACTAACCAGCATGATTCTTTTTTTTAATCCTCACCCGAGGATATGCTTATTGATTTTAGAGAGAGGAAGAGAGAGAAAAAAACATCAATCTTAGAGAGAAACATCAATTGGTTGCCTTCCATACACAATCTGACTGGGAATTGAACCTGCAAACTTTTGGTGCTCAGGCTCTGCTGTCAGTCTCCCTGGGTCCAAATTCTGGCTTTACTACCTACTACCTGTGGGGCCTTGAACCTTTAACCCTTTGCACTCGCTTGCTTTTTTCTCGATTCCTTTATTCTAATGCTAACCTTGTCGAGTCACACTGGACATCCGAGTGCAAAAGGTTAAAGCATTGCTAATTCATCTGTCAATCTAATCACCGTGCTTTTGAAGGTCATCAGTATTTTTTCTCTGACTGTGGTTAAGATTTTCTCCTCCCCCCCCCCCAATTCCTTTATTATGTGATTAGATATTAGTCATATAATTTTATTTCTTTGGTTTGGAGCATATTGGACTTCTCAATTTGTGGATTGATGTCATCCATGAGTTTGGAAAATTGAGCTATCCTCCTCTTCTTCTGGAAGACCAGTTAACCTATGTTGGAATTCTTTTGTATCCTCATTTTACCTTCATCTTCCTTTCATAAATTTTCTTTCTTAAATCTCAAAGATTCCTTCTTGATAATTACATCAATCTTCTCACTAATTCTTTTCTCAGCTGTTTAATCTACTGTTAACCCATTAATTTCTACTTGTAGAAGTTTGGGGTTTTTCTAAATATGGTTGGACTTTATTAATTGCCTCCTGCCCTTTATTTATATATTCAATCCCTTCCTTTGTTTCTTTAAACATGATAAACATTTTATATTCTACTAGAGGCCCGATGCACGAAATTCACGCAAGGGTCTCGGCCCTCACAGTTGTGGTGGCTTGCCTCGGCCCTCACAGCCCTGGCTTCATCCGGAAGGTTGTTCAGCTGTCCAGCATAATTAGCATATTACGCCTTTATTATTATAGATCCCTAGTAATTCCAATACCTGAAGTCTTTTCTGGTGTGCTTCTTCTGTCTCTAGTCCCAACTGGCTATCACTTATGGTGCCTTTCTTTTCTATGGGTTTGTCATTTTTCTGAATATAAGCTTTATTTCTTGGAACTTCAGCTGTGGGAATTATTTGAGGACTAAGTGGAAGGTGGATTCCTATAGGTAAGACTAGCATTTGTTGATGTTTGCTTGAAGTCCCTTTAAATTATCAATTTGCAATGTTTTGAACCATCCATATTATATGAATTTGGGCTTCAGCCCATATGTGGATTAGCTTGTGATTATTAATTATCTGGAGATATTTTTGTTTCCCTGTTAATACTTAAGAAGTTCAAGTAATACAATTCCTTTTTAGTCTGTGAAGATGGTAGTAGGTTGTTCTTATATACACACACACACCCTTACCTTTTATAATGAAGGTCTAGTTCTTTGGAGTTCCTAATTAATTAGGGAGGGGGAAGGGAAAGGACCTAGTATTATACTTCTAACTTGGGAGAGTCCTCGCTTTGTCTTTATTCTCTTCCATGTACCCAAAGCCATGAAAACCTAAGTTCAGAATGCTAGGTAGCAAATGCTGTCAAGGCAAAAGTCAACTTCAGGATTCCTTTAACTGGATCCCACTGTGGATTGATGACAACATACACTGAGTGGCCAGATTATTATGATCTCTGAATGCATAATAATCTGGCCACTCAGTGTATATCCTATATAATAAAAGGCTAATATGCAAACTGTCCCCTCAACCGGAGCTCGACCAGCAGGCAGGCCGGCCAACTGCCCATGTCCCCTCCCCCTGGCCAGGCTGGCCGAACCCCACCCATGCACGAATTCATGCACCGGGCCTCTAATACACACACACACACACACACACACACACACACACTGAGTGGCCAGATTATTATGAGTTCAGAGATCATAATAATCTGGCCACTCAGTGTATATGCATACCTTCATACAGAACAATTACTGAACACTAGGAGATCTGTACTGGATACTGTAGGGAAAATATAGAAGCACAGACCTGGGGGAAAGTGGGAGACCACTGAAAGATACTAAATAAGGGAGTAACATGATAACACTGCTATAGACTAGAAAGGAGGAAGAAAGGTGACAAGAAGGATGCTGCTGTGGCAGAAGGAAGATAAAAATGGTGAATATCTGTAACAAGGCAATGGAGCTGGGGAAGGAGAAAGGAGACAACCAGAAGGTAGAATAAATGGACATAGCGACTGATGGGCATAGGGGATCAGGGAAGAAGAAAAGTCTAGTCTAGTTTACCAGGTAGATATTGACACCATAAGCATAACAGGTTTTGGGGACTGAGAAGGGAGGAGATGATGGCTTTGGTTTATGACTCTGTTGAGTTTGAGATATAAGATATCTAAATGGGGATGTCCAGTAGTCAACTGGATGCAAGTTCTGGGACTCTCAAGAGAAGGATTAGATATAAATATTTGGGATTAATCGGACCATAGTTAGATGGATTCTGATTGTACAGAAGAGTGTGTAGAATGAGAAGAGAGGGGCAGAAGACAGAACTCTGGAAAATTCTAATACTGAAGACTTGGCTAGAGAATCAGAAAGATAACATGAACAAGTGGGCAGAGACAGGAAGTAAAGGCAAGAAAAAAGCATACAGCATCAACACCATCAAAAGAAGGAAGTTTCTGAAAGAGAAAGAAGTCAGTGGTGTCCCATGCCACAGTCAAGGTAAGAATGGAAATTTGCCCTAACTGGTCTGGCTCAGAGGATGGAGCATTGGCCTGTGGACTGAAGGGTCCCAGGTTCGATTCCGGTCAAGGGCATGTACCTTGGTTGCAGGCACATCCCCAGTGGGGAGTGTGCAGGAGGCAGCTGGTCGATGTTTCTCTCTCACTGATGTTTCTAACTATCTCTCCCTTCCTCTCTGTAAAAAATCAATAAAATATATATTTTTTTAAAAAGAATGGAAATTTACTCCTTGGGCTTACATGAAGAGAATAACCTCACCATAAATTGCCTAACAAATTAGTAAGTTAAGTTTCTGGCATGTATTTATTGCTATAACCAGATAACCATACTCTTTTATTTGCTGTGGGCTTTTTTTTAAATTAAAATAGTCCCATAAGCAAACCTATAATTATTTCAAAATAAAAGTGTTTGTTTTTTTTTTTCTCATATGATGCTTTTATTTTCTTATTTATTTTTTACCATGGCTGTACCACAATACGATGTTTGTAATGAGATCTGAAAATTTTTCTATTTTTCCAGTAAGCCTCATATGACTTAACTAATGCAGGGGTCAGAAACTTAAATAGTCTCAGGGTTCAGGCAAGTATAATGAATGGGTGAAAGAAATCTGAGTAGGAAAGACAGAAACAACACCTGGAGAACACATGTCCTTTCTAAAAAGAGTAGCCACGGCCAATTGCCACTACTTGGACATACGGGCTAGTCTTAACAGGTCACCTGAACTTTAAGAAGACAGAAATCTGAATTTTTAAATATGAAGTCTTCCAATTTTAAAAGTAGCCAGTCGATTTAAATGTTTTTTTAAAACGTTTTGCAAACATAACATTTCAATAGGTCCAGGTGGCTCGTGGGCTATCAGTATTTTACCTTTGCCTTATAGTGTGCATATAGCATTTTAATCTTATACCTTGAGGGAGATTAAGTGGCTAGTAATAAAGACTCATATGCAGTAAGAGAGCCAGATCTACAATCTATTTCTTAATTCTAAAACTAGTATTTCCTTTGCTCTACTTCTGTAACTTCTTTAACAAAGGAAATACACACCCAGGTTAGACATGCACGTTAATAATCACAATATGCTATAGTAAATTCAGGAAAGATGGCATAAGCTTCACATTTAATTAACCCAGATGCTCTGGCTCTTCTGAAATGTTTTTAGGTAGAAGCTCCAGAAAATAAATTACCGATGACTAATCAATTGTTTATGCCTCGCAAATCCTGCATTGAATGTGTAGGACAAAATTGTAACTTAGCTAAGTAAGTATCTACTTACAAGTTTTTAAAAAGTACATCGTGTAGATATTCTTAATTTCTGGAGAAAAGTTTAATTATCGCAGGGCTAATAGAAAATTGGGCTTCAATTTCGAGGCTTTATTTAGTTGTAATACAATGTGTACCCACTCATTCAATATACACTGTGTATTTACAATTGCCTGTTAGGTCATGATAGATTGCAAGCTAACAGAAGGGTGAGGATACACATTTAAATTATTTCAATGAACGGAACACGGGGGTAAGTGCCACGGTACTGCAGGAGAATTAAGCCAGTGTAGCTTTTATCTTAGCCCTCTGAAGGGGGTATGATTTCTGCCCGAACCAGGTAAGTCCACCAGAGCCAGAGGGCACGCGTTCAGACTTGAAGTCCGCAGCTGAGATTCTATGAACGGAAAAGGAATCGTTCTTCTGTATTTCTCCTCTAAGAAGTTAACATAACTTCTTGGTAAAGCAACTCTTCCCTGCAGTCGTAACAAAGCAAACGTTATGTCCTCACGGTCCTTAGTTTAGCCACCTCAACTCAGTTACAACCTGTCATGTTTTCTTTTCCATTGGGCAGCTGCAAACTAATTCGAACTCAAAAGGCATCGCCAGCGCACCGAGAGGCCAGTTTCGCCGGTTAGGAGCAGCTGGGTCCACTGGGCACCGTGGTCGCCTGAATCTTGCCGCACAAAGCCGAACCCAGATCCAAACCCACCCGCCTAGACTCCGCCGTTTGTCAGAAGGTGTCGGGCCCGGCTGTAACGTTTGCCTGGGCACGGGCGCAGGGGCTAGGAAACGAGACAAGGCCCGTTTTCTTTTCTGAGCGAAGTATTATTTATAGCCACGGCCTGAAAAAGCCAAAGCCAACAGCGGGCTGGTGCAGCGCGGCGCCAGCGCCATGCAAGCAGGTCTCACACCGCTCACCTTCACAGTCGGCCCCCGGGCGCCGCCCGGCCTCCCGGCCCAGCGCCGGCACCGGGTTAGAGACCCAAAGGCCGGCGCAAAAGGCCACCAAGACGGCGGGGCTCGCGCACCACATGCTGAGCCCGCGGCTCCGGACGCCGGGGCCTGCAGCCCCCGCCGCGGGCCGTGACGCAGGCGTGAGGCTGCGCCGGAAGCTGGGGAGCGGAGCGAGCCCGGAGTTGCTAGGACAAATGACGCACCTCACTCAACCCACACTTGCCCAAGTTGCCATGGGCTCTCAACGAAGGGGCAAAAAACCCGGCGGAGCGAAGGAGCCCTTTCCTTTTTTTCTTTTCCTTTTAAAACATGTATATACCTGTACACACACAAATTAAAAAACCCCGATTTGTGCGTGCGCACGACAGCACACGCTGTGCGGTTTCAGCGGGTCAGGTAGAGACGCACGAAAGCGATTCGTCGGCTGCCGTGCGAGAGGCGGGACCTTCACGCTGATTGGCGACAACGCGGGAGGCCGCGGCGTTCGGACCGACGCGGTAGGCGGGCGGGAACGTGAAGTCTCCGCGGTGCCTGATGGGGCTGTTGGGAGCCGGAGACCTGTAGTCGGCGGGGGACCACTCTACGGCTGCCGCCTTCTCTGCCGCCTCATGGCGGCCATCGGCGTTCACCTGGGCTGCACATCAGCCTGCGTGGCCGTCTACAAGGTGAGGGAGTGGGGGGCTGGGCTACGGGCCCAGTGACAGCCACGCCGTTGCTGGAGTGCGTGTCCAGGTCTTTGGTCACCTCCGGCGTGGTGAACGGCGTGTCGCCGGCCTAGGAACGTCGCGCGGCGAGGCTTTACTGCGGGGAAGTTTCGAAGCAAAGGGCCGGCCTCATCGCCTGCGGCTCCGGAAAGCCAGCCGCGGCCTGGAGGGAGGGTCGTGACGACGCCGGCGAGCGGGGTCCGAGGACGTCAGGGCCGCGGGAGGCCTGGAGGGTCTGCGGGATGTAGTGGCCCCAGGAGGCCTGGAGGTTTCCGGACCTTTGCCGGGAAAGGGCGGGGAGGCCGTGATCTGGGGCTGGGGCTGGGGCTGGAGCTGTCTGGATCCTGCGCGGCGTGTGAAGCGAGTTGATGGTGCGTGGTCTACTGACTCGCCTTTCTGGCAACGAAGAGAGCGTGACAAGCAGTGGTGGCCTTCCTCGCCAGTGGGGAGGCGGAAGGAACAATAATACTGAACTCCCCCGGACGCTAGTCTCACGTTTAAATGTCCGATGACTTGTAAGGAAAAGCCGAAGGGTTAGTGCCACTTCATCATATGTAGAAAAGGGGAGAAAGAGGTATTTGTAGGGGAAGGAAGAGACGCAGAAAGGGTGGTGAAGCAAGACTTGTTATTGGATGTAGAAAGGTTGTTGTGTTTGTTTCCATTATTGACTATGCAGAGAAGACTGGAAGAAATGAGGCAGTTCTTTATGGAATGTGGACCTTTCATAAAATCTAGGAAATGAATAGTTGCGGTTAAATCTACAAGTTTAAAATATTGATAGATCAGTATTTCCACATATACGGCAAAGTAACACTGGCCCACATGTCTCAATATGTCCTATGAGTCTATTTAATTCAAAGTAACAATGTTTTTCTCCAGGATGGCCGGGCTGATGTGGTTGCAAATGATGCAGGTGACAGAGTTACTCCAGCTGTTGTTGCCTACTCAGAAAATGAAGAGGTACTATTTCCCCTCATATTTTTGCTTTTAAATAAGTAAAAATTAACATGCATTGTAATATATTGCTCTTTTCCAGGTTGTTGGATTGGCAGCAAAACAAAGTAGAATAAGAAATATTTCAAATACAGTAATGAAAGTAAAGCAGATCCTTGGCAGAAGGTATGGAATAAAACACTCCTTTAACATATAGGTAATAAAAATGTGTTTACATTCTAAGAATAATGTGGAATGAAACTAGAAACACTATTTGTTTTTCTGGGTTTGTTTTTTTCCAGTTTTTTTCTGACTGAGTTATTTCAGAGAGTACTTCATTAGCCAGTTTCTTTTGATGGTTAGTGTCAAATCTTCTCAAAGATGGGTTTCACTCAGACGTTTGTTTCTTGCTGGCAGGTCAGTTTGTATTGATAAATACCAACATTCCTTCCATTTTGATAGTTTGTGTCATTCAGAGGTGGTAAGTTGGACTTTTTACACTGAGGGAACTTGAAAGATTTTTGGGGAATTTGATTACTTCTTTGCATTGTAGTTGATTTTTGCAAAATCTATTATATTTGGTTATAATTTATGTAGATACTATCAATTTTCTTGGGGTCCTTTTGTGACACTGTCTGCGAACTAACTTTTCCAGTGGCTTATAAATTTAATCATTAGAGAAACAGTTTAATTAGCATCTTACACAAGAATCAGGTTAATCATCTGTTACAGCTTTAATTAAAAGATTAAAGAGTCTTGCTTCCCCAGACACATGTCTCCTCAAAATATAGATTATCATAATACTTAGGGGGTTTCATTTTCACTGTAGTAGTAATACTTGAAATAGTGTTTTTAAGTTTTCAGAGTGCTTTCACATCTATTATTTTATCTAATCCTCTCAAATCTCTATGAGATTATCGGGGCAGGTTTTATCTCTTCCCATTTATAGGTTAGAAAAATCAAGGCATATAGAAGTTATGGTATTCCTAAATTAGTAAGGGAGGTAAACTAGATAGGACTACAATTCAGGGCTTCTAACCTGGACCCAGGTTTTCTTTCTGTGTTGTTCTGTTGAGAATTTAAATAGAAATTTTCTTAACGTTGATTTATTTTTTTATACATACAGATATTTTTTTATTACCCTTTACCTGTAGTTAAGCTGAACTTGACTTTTTCCCCCCTCTTTAGTATAGCTATGCACAAAGTCAGAAACTACAGCGTTTTATAGAGAATTCAAATTTTTGTGGTGATGATGATGATAATTTAGGTGATTTCAAAGATGTTCAAATTATAAGTTCTGAAAAAAAAACAAGGAGTTATAGATGGATGTTAAAGCCAGATTCACTGTAAGCAGCCAACAATATGTTATTTTAATTGAACTTCAATATTTGAGTACTTGTACATAGTATTGTAAGAAATAATTCAAAGAGATGCTATATTTTACTAGATTTACCACTTTCTCCCAATAATATCCTCTTGCAAAATTAATAGTATAGTCTCACAACCTGATACTGACATTGATATAATCAAGATTTAGAACATGTCCACAGATCTATCCCCTAGTAGTCCTATTTGTTTTATGCTGCTGTTTTGGGGGAGACAGTTGGAGTAAAGATATGGTTGTCTTTTGCTATATCATGCAGAAAGCTTTGTATTAACAAGAATAACTTAAGCTTACTTTTCTGGCCCTGAAAGTTATCCTTTAACGAAGGAGTGCAATGGTGACAGTCAGATGGGTAATGCATAGCCACAGTATGCTGCTTGCAGCAAGGTTAGTGAAGGATGAGCACCCTTCAGACAAACTGCTACACCATGGTCCTGCTAGGTGCCTCATGCTCCAGGTGTTTCCCACTTCGTCTGTCTACTTAGAAGGCAGTGGTGGTTTTTACAGACACACGGGTATCCCAGGTTTCAGCCTTGGAAGCATTCTGGCCTCCATGGAGGAGCCAGTCCCCTTGTTATCAAGTCAGTAAGGCCCTTTTTAGCCCCTGGGGCAGTGTCTATCCTGGATGAACTCCCAAAGTTGGGCTTTCTCAGTCTTGGCATCCTACCTGTTTGTGACCTACTTACAGGTAGCACTGCTTAACTTGCTGCCACAATTATCCTTACATCCTTCCTGTAACTCTCATTCCCCTGTGGCCTTCCAGCCAGAAATTTGGTCCTTGGATCTGGCTTCTCAGCAATTAGCCCTGAGAGGGAAGAATCCGTTGGCTCCTGGAAATAAACGGAAAGCACCCAGAGTTTCCCCACACCTTCAGATTTGGACCTTGCTGTCCAGGAGCTTTCGTCAGCTAGCCTTCCTTCCCAGTCCACTATGGCCAGTTCCAATAGCAGTGCGGGCATCCGGTGGTCCAGACAGGAGACGCGAACTCTTCTCTCCATACTAGGCGAGGCAGAATACATTCAACGCCTCCAGACTGTGCATCATAATGCAGATGTCTATCAGGCTGTGTCCAAGCGAATGCAGCAGGAAGGCTTCCGCCGCACCGATCGTCAGTGCCGCTCCAAGTTTAAAGTTCTGAAGGCGTTATATTTAAAGGCATATGTTGCCCATGCCACAAGTATGGGTGACCCACCACACTGTCCATTTTATGAGACCTTGGATCAGCTTCTCCGAAATCAGGTAGTGACTGACCCAGACAACTTAATGGAGGGTGCTGCTTGGGCCAAGCACTATACTCAGAACTTAATGGCCTCTGGCAACCCAGGGGAAGAGGAAACCGACATTCTGAAACCAGAAAGGACTCAGGCACCAGATTATCAGCCTATCTCGAAAACAGTTAAGGAATCAGATGAGGATTGTCAACTGAGAATCACTGACCAGATGCAAGAAACCAGTGACCTTGAGGACTCCTGGGATGAATCCTCAGGTGCAGGTAATTTCCAAACATGTAAAGGATTGGGTCCCAGAGTCACTTGTTTCTAAACAACAGTATATGATTGGATGGTGGTTTTTTTTGACATAACCCCTGTTTTTGCCCCTGCCCTCTTTTTTTAAAACCTAATTATAAGATAATGGGCTCCAAGTGTTTAAAAGCTATGACCCTAGGTATGTAAGGTATAGAACTCTTTAAATATAGAAGTACTCTTTAGAACCAAACTATTTTGGCAGTATTTATAATGGGTACTTAGGCATTTGTGGATATAGAGTGGGTTGGATAGATAAGTGGAAAGGGACTCAGTAAGGCAAGGGGAAGGTTTTGGAAATAAGGTTACAATAGGCTAAAATGTCTAGACCAAAGAAATGAATTCTTCCCAGTCCCTTGTGGAGAGAGGACTTTCCAGGATCCACCACAGTTTTGTAATTGTCTCTCAGCTCTGCTGCTGGCTCCATGCCTTCCCTTAGCAGGAATGTCCTCTCTGCAACATTGTTGCTTTGTTTTTCAGGGTGCTCTCAAGGGACCCCCAGCTACAGCAGTTCCCACCACCTTTTCAGAGGTGCAGTTGCTCCCTGTCAGAGCAGCCCCATGACCAGACTGGGTGTGTCCGGTGAGCCCAGTCCCTGCACCAGCACGGGCCGAAACACTCCTGGGGTGGCCTTCACACAGCAGCCTCCAATCTCCTCCGGAGTTCCTTTTTCTGGTGGGGATAGGCCTTTGACCAATGAGCCCCCTCCAAGGTGGGCAAGACGAAGAAGGCGGTCAGTGGCCAGGACTATTGCAGCTGAATTGGCAGAAAACAGGAGATTGGCACGAGAACTTTCAAAACGTGAGGAAGAAAAATTGGACAGGCTGATTGCTATTGGTGAGGAGGCCAGTGCTCAGCAAGACACTGCCAATGAGCTCCGCAGGGATGCCGTGATTGCAGTGAGACGCTTGGCAACAGCAGTGGAAGAGGCAACCGGTGCTTTTCAGCTAGGGCTTGAAAAATTGCTTCAGAGGTTAATTTCTAACACCAAAAGTTAGGGACTAATGATAAAAGGGTGTATATCCTAAACTGGTAGAAGCGCAGATCCAATACTTGCCTTTTGGTGACGTGGATCTTTTTCCATGTCCTCAGAGAAAAGCGTGGATGAGCCATAAATATGCAGAAGAGTAGGAATACACCTGCTAGTTTTTCCCAAACTTCTCCACTAATTGAAAGACTTCAGATATTTGAGAGGTGGCCTAATGGAAAATGGATGGAGCCAACTCCAGAGCTAGTTAGCCCTGGCTTTGTCACTAATGTGAGGCAATTTAGTTTACCTCTCTGCACCAGTTTCCTCAGCAGTAATGTGGGAGCTAGGTAACAATTCCTAACCTGCCTACCTCACAGGGATGTTGTGAGGATCAAAGAGCTAATAGATGTGAAAGGGTTTAAAAGCACCATATACACATGTAAGTTATTAATGTATATGACCTTGGCCGAGGTAAGGCAAGGATGCGGCACATTAGTTGACAAGATATAGAATTATGGTTGTATACCATGATGACTTCATTGCTTGAATGGTTGTTTAACTTGATTGCTTTCTGAAGTTTAAAGTCTTCATTTTTTTTTTAATGCTTCTATAGCTCAAGACTGCTATAGACACAACATCTATTTGTACCTTTCTCTCATTTTCACTGCTGTGTCTGTGACATACCTACTAGTAAGCACTCAATAGTCAAACCATCTTTCCCTCCATTTTAATAGTTCTTAGTCTCTATAGGATATAATTCAGAACTGATAGGAAGCCACAATCATGTGTTATGGTTCATATTGATAATCTGATATAATGAGATACTGGCTGTTTATAAAATATTAAATGTAAGTAAATTCTTTGCATTCTATATTACTGGGGTTCTTTACATGCATAATTACATATCTTTAAGTTTGAATTGCTAATTGAATATCTTGGAAAGATTTGGGATAATATCAGTTTCCCAGGTGCTTTTTAGCTAATTTCATTCTTTTTTATTAGCATTGTTTCTGTGTTGAGTGTTACAGAAGGCAAGCACTAGAAAACTTTTCTTTTAGGGAACTTTCCAAAATCACTTTTTCTCACATGGTGTAGAAGAAAGATCACCTAGTTAGTGGCATGTGGTAGAAAAGAACAGCTTTGGGAAAAGTTGAGCGTGATGTGAATAAAGACTGCAATAAATAACTCCTTTTAAGCACAAGTTCTCAACAAATACATTCCATTTTCCCCAAAAAACACAGGTGTTGAGCCATATTTCCAATTTAAAAAGTTTTTCTTCAATCTGTAGGCTGAAAAAAAGTCTAAGCATGTTGAAAGAAGTTTTATATTTTGCAGGCTTGGGTGCTTAATGCAGGAAATACAAATAGGTGAAGAAATAGTCAAAAAACAGTGGGAACATACCTGAAACCATGAATAGATGGCAAGCAAGTGAGCTGCATTTGTTGAGTGGATAATGTATGGAGGAGGCAGCTGATGTGGTAGCATACACGAATCAAGTTAGAACTCCTGGGTTCTAATCCTGTCACAGTTACATTGGCAAATCATTTGAATTGTTTTAGGTTGATAAATGGAGGGATATGTGTCAGTTATAACTAGATAACACTAATGTAGGTAGGTAGACATTTTGGAAAAACAGGGAAGTACTTGGTGAAGAATTAGGCCTGTATTGTATTAATCTATTAATGGTGGCAAAATACATAGGCAGTGATTTATTTGAGATAAAGGAAGTGCTAAAGTGTAGAAGTGGAGTTAAACTTTGAAGGTAGTATTGTGAAAAGCTAATGGGTAATGTAATCTTAATGTGGGAATAAAACTAAAGGAAAATGAAGAAGTGAACAGAAATAGGCAAAATATTATAAAGAGGAGGGAAGTTGTAATAAGGGGATGTTGTATGAAAGAAAACAAGCCCAGAAATCCTGCTTAAGTTCCAGGTCAAACCATTACTACCTATGCATCCTTTAGTGGGTCATTTTACCATTCTACTGGTATATCTCAGGATCCTGATAACTGTCCTACCTACCTCATGGGATTGTTGTGAGGGTCAAAGAAACAGATAAAAGTAAAAGTGCTTTCATACATGGAAAGCACTATACTGTGACAGTAGTGGGAAAGAAGACCCTCTAGCACATTAGTGCTGGTATGTTCCCTGTCTAAGGGCCTGCTGACCATGTAAGAGACATGTAAGGAAGGAGGAGGAAGATAAAATGGCATTGCTGATAAAGGTGGTGATACCATTGTAGGGTTAACGTTCTGCCTCCTTAAGACCATGATGTAAATAAGGTGCTGTGTATACTAACCTCCCACCATCCTTTGTTTTTCTGTTACATAATTAATCCTGGTGTAGACAAATAAAGTTTTTATTTGTATGTAGTTGTGGGTCAGTTCGCTACTTTCTGGTGCTATCTGTGATCATTTGTCGTCACCTGCATTCCCTGCTTTCTGCTTTTCTGCTAGTTAATCTCCAGGTTCTTGCCTATACATGGTCTCCAAGAGTTACGTGTGCTTTCTGTCTTCACATAAGCCAGGGCCTTTTTGCATAGCAGTTGAGAAATAATTTTCCTTTCAAAGAGTTTTATAAGTTCCATAAAATATCTTTTCCCAGCAAATATCTTCTCTGAATGATAGGTAGCCTACACAATAGGATAAATTATCCTGGTTGACTTAAATTCTAGTCTAAAAACAACTGGTAAATGTGCACAATTTACAATATTGGTGCAAAAAAATTACTATGGGCACACTTCATCTGATTCTTATTCTTAAAATTATTTGTCCAGGATATAGTCTATTGGGTTTTTGAAAAGGGAGGAAGGGGAGGGTTCAGTAGAAAGAATACTAAACTTTGCATTAAAGATCTGGATTCTGGCCAGTTCTGCCATTAACCATGTGACTTTGGGCAAGCTATTTTATCTGTTTCCTCACTACCAATTTTTAGGTGATAAGAGAAGGAAGTGTGGGGAATCTGCAAGTATTCAGACAGACTTCTAAGCCAAATTAGGCAATTTTAAACAACCCTTTTGTCTTCCTCTTAATTATACAGGTTAGGGTCATCAGATATTCAGTAACCCTTTACCACAAGCATGTCAAACTCAAAGTAACACAGGCCAAATATACAAGGTTTAAGTGTATGTGGGCTGCAAAAAAACAAAAGCCTCAATTTTCATAGAAACATAGGTTTATTTCGATAGAGACATGCTGAATTCAAAGGGCTGAAATAAATGAGTAATCATTAAAATAATAGAACATTTTAATAAAAATTAATATTTTTTCTTGAACATTAACTTACCAGACACTGAATAACTGCACAAATTAATAAGCGTAACTCCAGTAAACCTATTTTTCTTGCTCTCCGAAAGAGAAATATTTCCTGTTGTGCACACCAAACAAGTCAGTGCAAGATTAATGACATGGCAATCGGCTGCTAAAATATTCGCTGCTAGTATAATATGCTTGCTTTAGCACTTAGCCTCTATTAATTTCCACCTCTTCTTATTAAACATTTAAGACGCTAGTTTCTGAACAGAATAGCCAAAGCCCCGTGGAAGAAGGGTTTAGGGCAAGAATGTCAAACTCGTGGCCCACAACGAATAGTTTTGTGGCCCAGCCAATATAATGGTATATAAGAAATGTAACAAAAATTTTGTGACTTAATTTTTACAATATCCTGTTATACATAATTATCACTTAACAAACTACAACATTCACTAATGACTGATTACTATAATTGTGTTGCATTCATTTCCCTTACACGCGGGCACACCATTTCTCTTCACTAATACTAGCATCGAATATTTTAGCAGCTGATTGTCACGTCATTGGTCTTGGACTGACTTGTTTAGTGTGCGCAACAGGAAATATTTCTCTTTTAGAGAACAAGAAAAATGGGTTTATTTGCGTTGCGCTTATTAATTTGTGCAGTTATTCAGTGTCTGGTAAGTTAATGTTCGAGAAAAATTAAAGTGTTCTATTTTACGTTAAAGATTACTCATTTATTTCAGCCTTTTGTATTCAGCATGTCTCTATTGAAATAAACCTATGTTTCTATGAAAATTGAGGCTTTTGGTTTTTTTTGCGGCCCACATAAACTTCAACCTTGTTTATTTGGCCCGTGTTAGCCTTTGAGTTTGACATGCTTGGTTTAGGGGAAGGATTTACTTTATCTTAGTAAGATGAAATTAAACCAAAGATTAGTTACTCCTATTTCTGCTCAAGGGGCAGAAGTACTTAATCATGCATCGTCTTACTGCCAGGCAGTTGGGTAAAGTGAACAACCATACCCAGATAGAAAAAACCTGGGATCAAATACTGACTCTGCCCCTTACTAACTTTTTTAGTCATTGACCCTCTATGAATCTGTTACCTCTAAAATAATGGTGGCCAAATTAATCCCATTAAGGTATTGTGAAGATCAAGTGAGGTAATATATGTGAAAACATAGTCTGCATAAATTGGTATTACTATTTTGAGCAACAAAACACCCATTAATTTTATTTTCTTGCCAGGCACGTTTATTTAGTACCCACTTTATATAGGGCATTATAGATCTGTCCACCTGTAGTACTGTGTACCTTTCCATATGTAACATTTGTACTGATGCTCACTCTTGATTTTGGGTGTTGATTCATGTTCAGACCAAGCAGCAGAGATGGTATTAGGCATGCTGGTTTGCCCTTAATTTGTAGTCTTACCTCTTTTGTCCTTTTTATCTCAGTGGTTGGGTCTTCAGGATTATAGCTTTGGAAGTATGTAAGAAAATCACTGACATTATAAAAAATCACCGCCAAATGTATTATAGTATCTATTAATAGCAGAAATATCAGAACAAGTAAGAGCTACTTTCAAATGCAAATATTAACACTTCAATAGAATTACTATAACCTTTGTAAAGATCCTCTGTAGTAATTGAAATTTTTTTGAAGTTTTTTTAAATATTAAGCAACTTAATTTTGTTTATATTTTTATATTTGTTCAGTGGTAATAAAAAAATGTAGTGTTCTTTAAACCTTACAAATGAAAAATACAGATTTTAATACTTACTTATCTTTATCTTTATGAACAGCTCTGATGACCCACAGGCTCAGAAATACATCACAGAAAGTAAATGTTTAGTGAGTATGGTCCTGTTATTACTTCCCTATTACACAAAGTAATTGCTAAGGTGCTGACCTATAATATTGGTTTGAAACGTGATATTTTTATTAAAATTATTCCTTATTTAACACACTTATAATTTTCTTTCTAGATCATTGAAAAAAATGGGAAATTACGATATAAAATAGATACTGGAGAAGAAACAAAATTTGTTAACCCAGGAGATGTTGCCAGACTGATATTTAGTAAAATGAAAGGTATTGAGCCAAAGCAAAAAATTTTTTAAGAGTTGACCTTAAAAAGTAGACATATTTTTTGCCCTAGGGAGAAGCAGCTGATTGAGCAGATTAGCAGTAAGGAGACCTACACTCTAGAGTATCTGACTGGGCCACTAATTGGCTATGTGACTATGGTTAATGACTTACTTTCCTGACTTCGGTCTCACTAGAAGTAATGTAAATGGATTGGGCTGAATTAGCATTTTCAAAACTTAAGATAAAGTGACCAAATGTGATGAAGAGTGAATATTATATCTCCTTTAAGATTGACAGTACACTCTCAACAATAGTTAAGCAGATTAAGTAGGTCTGGTTTCATCGCTTCTGAAGGCTAGAGCTGAGTGACATTCTTAAAACAATTTAGGAAATTTTGGAGTAGATTATGCATAAGGCTCACATCAGCTCTGGGATTATACTATGAATTTGTGGGATGTAGGCATCCCTTTAATGTGTTGAACTTACATTATACTGTTTGTCTTTACATTGACACATTAGAAGCGCATTCTCAATAAAAAACAGTCTAATTTGGGAGATGGTTGAAACTGAAGCCTAAGAGCCAGGCACTTTGGATAGAACCTAGTTCTATGTCCACAAATTACCAAAACCACATGCATGATTTAAGAGAGCAAAAAAAGAAAATCAGTAGGGTGGGACAGCAAGTGAACTGGAAAATCTTTATAGTGAGAAGATATTTGCTGCAAATTGATAAGCCTCAGAAAGTATCACTTGATATATTTCTGTGTCATCAGAATTTATTTTTATATATTTTTTAATATATAGAAACGGCACATTCTGTCTTGGGCTCAGATGCAAATGATGTAGTTATTACTGTTCCATTTGATTTTGGAGAAAAGCAAAAAAGTGCTCTTGGGTAAGTATAATATGGGTTTATTTTATTTACTTAAAGGAAATACAAATTTTACAGTATCACCATATAGTAAAAAAGTAAAATTGCATTTGAAAACCCCTTGGGCAATAAAATTTTACTTGTAAATACATGTGTATATGTAAATAGTATGGTAAAAAGTATGTTACTGATCATTAATATTTCCTATCTTTTATGAAATGGCAAGAGAATATAAAATTAGATGTACCTTCTTATCTATTTTGATTAGAAATGTTTTTAATTACCAGGTTAAGTTGATGTTTATGAATTACTTTGCCCTACTTTTATGTAATTAGGGTTTATGTTAAAAATATATAAAAATAGGCAATTTTATATGTTTGCAGGTATTCTTTCACCTTAGATCTTAACATCTAACCAAAAAGCTGCATGTAGTTTTTACAGATTATGCAGATGTAATTGGTGAGAATGCATGCCTTTACTTTTGGGATAGAGTTCCACATGAGGCTTTGGCAAGCACCTAGGTTGCTTCTGGGGCAGAGAATTGCTTCATTTACTTGAATTGGTGGGATATTAAAAACTGACGCTAAAAGAAATTGGAAAATTGCAAAATGTGTTATAAATTTGTCTAAAGTTTATAAGCATAGGTATTTTTGAGAGCTTTCTTTTTCTTGTTCAATATAAACACATGGTATTTTCTTTTATTAAGAAAATAGACTCTGAACATTATTATTAATTTTTATAAAACAATACCTAATTATTTAACCAAAGTGAGTTAAAAGTTTAAAGACAAATATAGCTGTTACATAGTTGTGAGTAAACGTTAGCTTTTTTAATATTGAGTAGACTCAGTTTTGAAAAAATAATTCAAGACCTGACAATAAAACTAACATGAAGCACAAGAAATTATTTTGATAAAATAAAATGTTTGCTTTTTAGGCAGATTACTTAAAAGGTAAAGAAAAACCTTTCTCAAACTTTTGTCAGAAACAGGTCAATAGTTGAAGAAAACTCCTTTTAGCCCATCAAAGAAAATTAATTTTTAGTTTTACTTTTACATAAGTATACTATTCATATTAGCGCTTTAAAATCCTATATAATAAAAGGCTAATATGCAAATCGACTGAACAGCGGAATGATCAGTCTCTATGATGTGCACTGCACTGACCACCAGGGGACAGATGCTCAACGCAGGAGCTGCCCCCTGGTGGTCAGTGGGAGCGCTGCTCAGCCAGAAGCCAGGCTGGCGAGTGCAGCAGTAGTGGTGGGAACCTCTCCTGCCTCCACGGCAGCACTAAGGATGTCCCACTGATGGCTTAGATCCACTCCCCATGGGCCCAAGCCATCAGTTGGACATCCCCCGAAGGCTCCCAGACTGCAAGAGGGCACAGGCCGGGCTGAGGGACCCCCCACTCCTTCCACCCCCAGTGCATGAATTTCATGCACTGGGCATCTAGTACTATATAATACATTTGTTCTATTTTAGATAGCTTCTCTATACAAGGTCAGTTCTCTCTGTTTCCAGCTTTTAATTTGTTCTTTATTTCTTTGTTTCTCACTCTTAAATAACCAGTTGTTCTTTAGGACAAAATTACTTTTCTTTTTTGTTTTTTATCTTTATTGTTGAAAATATTACACATATCCTCTTTTTTTCCCCATTGACCCCTTCTAACACGCCCCTGCCCTCTGTCCCAGGTCTTCACCACACTATTGTCTGTGTCCATGAGTTATTCATACTGCCATTTAACCCAGTGATCCCACTTCTAAGAATATATCCTAAGAAACCTGAAACACTAATCAAGAAGGAATATATGCATCGCTATGTTCATAGCAGCGTAATTTACAATAGCTAAGATCTGGAAACAGCCCAAGTGCCCATTGGTAGATGAGTGGATAAAAAAGCTGTGGTACATTAACACCCTGGAATATTATGCAGCAGTAAAAAAGAAGCGTCTCTTACCCTTTAAGACAGCATGGCGGGACTTGGAGAGTATTATGCTAAGTGAAATAAGACAGAGAAAGACAAGTATCACATAATCTCACTTATATATGTAATCTAATGAACAAAATAAACTGCTGAACAAAGTAGATCCAGAGATATAGAAGCATGGAACAGACTTTCGAATCTCAGAGGGAAGGCAGAGGTGAGTAGGAAGAGATCAACCAATGAACATTATTAAATGAAAATGATCTCTTAAGAGTGACATTCATCACTTGTGTCCTATTATTTTGCTTCTAAAGATCATTACCATCCATGTTCTACTTATGAAATCTTATTTGCTATTGCATAAAATCTTACAACAGAACATTTCTAAAATGTAGACTTGAACGTGTTGTGATGTTAAATTCATTGAAAGCAAATTGTCCACAGGGAAGCAGCCAGAGCTGCTGGCTTTAATGTTTTGCGGTTAATCCATGAACCATCTGCAGCTCTTCTGGCTTATGGAATTGGACAAGACGCCCCCACTGGAAAAAGGTAAAAGCCATATTTTCAGCTTTAAATTTTTCAGTGCAGAAAACATTTAAGATTATAGCAATTAAATCAGTAGAGATTATTATAAAATGCAGCGCTTCCAAGCCTTTGTGAATGAAAAGACGTCAAAACTCTCAACTGGAGTTTTTCAAATAGATGAGAAAGGTGTCCTAGGAGAGCAGAGAAGGGTCATAGCAGGAGGGAAGATTGAGCTTATCTATCCTTCTCTTATCACCCACATTTTGTCCCTATCCTACCTAATAATAGACAAATATGCAAATTGACCATACCTCCACTACACTCAAGCCACGCCCACCAGCCAATCAGGGCGAGTATGTAAATAAACTGAACCAAGATGGCTACAGCCACCGAGAGCAAGGTTTCCCAGGCAACAGAGGGAAACAAGCTTTCCTCCTGCCCTTGACAGGCCTAAGCCTCCACTCAAGCTACAAAGTTTCAATTATAGAAGGTAAACAAATTCAAACAGAATGGTGGCAGCCACGGAGCTGGAGAGACCAGGCCAGGGTTGCCCTCGGTAACGGAGAAAGCAAAGCTTTCTGCACACCCTGGCTGGGCTCAGGCCTCTGCTTAAGGCTACAAAGTTTCAATTATAGAAGGTGTATTAACTCAAACAGAAATGGCTGCCAGTGGAGCAAGCAGGAGGCTTGGCTCCGCTCCAGGCTACAAAGTTTCAATTGTAGAAGGTAAATAAATTCCAGATACCAGTGCCTCTGCTTGGGTCGCCAGGGGGCATGGCTGGCCTGCAAACCACCACAGGCCTCTTGCTCAGGCTGCTCCATACCCCAAGGGAACACCCACCCTTATCTGGGACACCCTTCAGGGCAAACCAGCTGGCCCCCACTCCTGCACCAGGTCTCTATCCTATCTAATAAAAGAGTAATATGCAGATTGACCATCACTCTAACACACAATATGTCTGCCCCCATGTGGTCAAAGATCCTGCCCCCATGTGGACACAAGATGGCCAGCAGGGGAGGGCAGTTGGGAGGCACCCGGCCTGCAAGGGAGGGAAGTTGGAGGCGATCAACCCTGCAGGGGAGGGCAGTTAGTGGTGACGGGGCCGGCAGAGGAGGAAAGTTGGGGGCAAACAGGCTGGCAGGGGAGCAATTAGGCATCAATCAGGCTGGCAGTGGAGTGGTTAGGGGGTGATCAGGCTGGCAGGCAGAAGCGGTTAGGGGCAATCAGGAAGGCAGGCAGGCAAGCAGTTGGGAGCCAGCAGTTCTGGATTGTGAGAGGGATAACCAACTGCCCATTTAGGCCCGATCCCAGTGGGATCGGGCCTAAATGGGCAGTCGGACATCCCTCAAGGGGTCCCAGATTGGAGAGGGTACAGGCTGGGCTGAGGGACACCCCCCCCCTTCCATGCATGAATTTCGTGCACCAGGCCTCTAGTAATTGAGATAGATTTGAAATTTGTAAGCTTGGCCACATTCCAAATCAAGCTAGGACACTTAATTTTACTACCAATTTCAGTTATTAAACTTGCTTATAACTAGTGAGTAGTTTTATACACATTTGTCTTGACAGAAGATGGCGAGAAATCCAATGTGAGAATTTAAGAATTATTTTGATTATGAAACAGTAAAACATAACTCCTAACTTAGTTGTCAAAGTTGTCTTAATAGGCCTGACATATCATGCTGCTTCAAGGAAATTAATTCAGATGTGTTAGTTTCCCCTAATTGTTTCACCTTATATCTCACAGTTTGAGTAAAGAAATGAATATATATAAATCAGTAGGAAATTATTTTCAGGTAAACTAGATAAATGTAAAATATCAGAAATTATAAATTTTTATACATAGGAAATTAGCTCCTAGTTTTGGGTATGTTTCATTTTTATAGACATGTTATTGCAGTAGTAACTTGGATAATATTAACACAAAATTTCTAGGTGTTTTTTTTTCAGTCTATAGTGAGTTTCTTTCTGGGCCACAGTTCTTTTGCATCCCGGTTTCTATGTCCAACAGTTGTTTATGTGTTCATAACAGCAATGATATTTCAGTTCTGGATGGTGGACAAATGGTGGTAATGCAGGTCCGACCCTCTCTGGTTTGGTCCTGGGCAATCTGCAGTGACGCACATCTGCTGACTGCTAGTATGGCAAGGCATGGTCAGCGTCTTCCATCTCTGGACTGTTTCTCTTCTGTCTTCATGGCTGGAGCACTCCTGTCAATTCCTCTGTGTTGCAGAAATCCACATGGTCTCGGAGTTGTTTTCTGAAAATATACAAACATATTCTCGACCAAAAGTTAATAAAGGAATATTTTCTATAAATTTGACTTGCGATCCTTTTTCATTTTTTTGCCCAAACGATTTTCCTTTGATTTGTTTTGACAACATGTATGTTTTACCTGGGTGTCTTGCTGTTAGCATTACAAATGAAAGTTAATTTTCTAAAGTAAAAATTTTCTAGATGTAATTTATTAAAATTTCTAGTTTTAATTCTCTTACAATTCACTATAATCACAAATCTTTATTTGAAAAGTTAGTGTTTTGAACTGTAGTTACTCAGAAGAATACAATTTTACCAGCATAACTAAATGAAAAATAATTTTTACTTAAAATTAAAAGATCTGATTTTTAAGCTAAATTCACCAGTAAGTCATGACTATGGACAATTTTTTTTAATGGAACTTATTGGGTGACACTGGTTAACAAAATGTATAGGTTTTAGGTGTACAATTCTACAACGCTGTATTGTGTGTTCACCACCCTAAGTCAAGTTTCTGTTTATCATCATTTATCCTCCCTATACTCTCTTCTACCTCTCTTCACACCCCTCACCCCAGCAATCACCACACAACCATGGACAAGTTAGTTACTCATGTGAGATTTTCCGTTTCCTTATTTGTGATCTAAATGGATTTAACTAAGTGTCTCCTTAGTGTAAGAAGTCCAAACTAGCTTTAAAATATTGTGTTCTCTCATAACTTACTCAGGTTATCTCTTTTTTAAGCAATATTTTGGTGTTCAAACTTGGAGGAACATCCTTATCAGTGTCATGGAAGTTAACAGTGGAATATATCGTGTTATTTCAACAAACACTGATGATAACATTGGAGGCACACAATTTACAGAAACCTTAGCACAGCATCTAGCTTCTGAGTTTCAGAGGTGAGTAATAATGAATTTGATTATATATATTGTTGTTAGTCCTCACCTGAGGATATTTTTTTCCATTGATTTTTAGAGTGGAAGGAGGAGAGAGAGAGAGAGAGAAATAGAGAGAGAAATGTCAATGTGAGAGAAACATGTTGATTGGCTGCCTCCCACACACGCCCCTACTGGGGCCAGGGAACCTGCAATTGAGACACATGCCCCTGACCGGCAATCGAATGCACGATCCTCCAACCATTGAGCCAAACCAGCCAGGGCTGATGATATATTTTGATTGAAGTTTTCCTTTAGTTTTTTTTGCCCTAATTTATTTGAAATTGCTCTGCTTCAAAGGAGGGTATGTTTTTTTCCAATGTACTGGATCTTTTTTGGAGTTAATATCTATCCACGCAAATGTAGGGAAGCATAGGCCAGGCTGTCCAGTGCAGTGTGCTTGGTTGGATTTTTTACTTAGTTTAAGGAATTACTAGACGTGGAACTGTGTGGACTTGGATCTCAAGTTCAGTTTCTTAATTCTTCATGTGCTGCTCTATGTCTCAGTGAAGGGGGATACCAGCTCTGAGGCCTCACTACCTTTTGAACAGTTTTTAAGTTTAGAGCTGATGAAGATTACATTGTTATAGTCACATTCCAGGGAATTAATGGAGTGTTTTTTAATTACTAATCTACTACTACAAAGAAGATTTTAGTTTTGTTACTGGATGCAGTTATTCCATTCAAAATTCTAATCTTGTTTGGCATATCAAGAGCCACATATAGTATAGAAGTTATATTTTGGACATTACTGCGCTAAAAAAAATGTAGCTGAAACAGTGTTTTCATCTATTTAGCTAAACTGGGTAAAAGAAAGTCTTGAAAAAGTGGTAATTTCTCATTTGCTAAATAAAGACCTATACCGTTTTTTGTTATAAAGCTATTCCAACTCAAGGTAGAGCATTGTTAATTTTACTCCCAATTCTAATTAATGTACATGTTTAAAAGCAAGGCCTTTGCTCACTGCCTATCAAGCAGTGTTAATAATTCATCTTGGAGATAGAGGAACTGTAATTCTACATGTTTTGTATGTGTCAAATTTCTATAAAGAACCACTTTTAGTTTATTTTTTTAAAGCTGGACAGATAATTTTACACCATTGAACAATGCCTCAATTGTAAAGGGTAATATATGAGATTTGACCTAGTTACATAATCTCCTTCAACCTCCATTTGTCTCATCTGCAAAAAATAAAAAATAATAGGTACTCTGCTTTCTTTAAAGTATACTCTATTATTAAAGGTACAGAATACAGAACTTCAGAGTATTAAGTATATTGGTTATTGATTTTTCTTTAAGAGATTCTTCTTTTAATTGCAGAGAATTTTCTTCAGAAATTTTGGTGAGTTGGAAGCCAGATGCTAAAATCTGGTATTAATACTGCTTTATGAGTTGCTTATTATCTTAATAGGGATTATCCAGGTTTTAGTTATAATAAATTCTAACTTCAGAAACTATATTTTTAACTTAGATCCTTCAAACATGACGTCAGAGGAAATGCCCGAGCCATGATGAAATTGATGAACAGTGCTGACATTGCAAAACATTCTCTGTCAACCTTGGGAAGTGCCAATTGTTTCCTTGACTCATTATATGAAGGTCAAGATTTTGACTGCAATGTGTCCAGGTAAAATTGAAGTTCAAAAAACCTTCATTAAAATGTCAAGTGCTTTCATGTTTAGGTATAATTTTCTCACTTTTGGGTTTTTTGTTTGTTCATTTGAAATTTATTCACCATCTATAAAAGGAGAGCTTTCTTGTGTTTACTTCTGGGATCCAGTTTTTTGTCAGAATAAGTAACTGTTCTCAAAATAATTACATCAGATGTGATTGATTGTTATTTGCAAAAAGCAGTGTCTGAAAAAATCATCCCAGATCTTTTAAAGAATGGTGAGAGGAGACTTAAGTTTGAGATTTTCAGATTTCTCTTATTAAATGGCAATCCCACCTATATGGCTTCTACTTTATTGCTTAAATTTGATGTGGGGCTTACACATGTTTCAAGGTTGTTTACTATAACTTAATCATTAACACTGTGTGGTAGCCTGTATTCTAAGTATCAGCTCATCAAATCTTCACAACCCAAAGATAATGTCCTTATTTTACATATGAGGAAGCTGAAACACAGAGAGGTTTAATTATTTGTCCAAGGTTACACAGCTAGTAAGTGATGGACCTGGGATTCAGACCTAGCCAATTTGACCCCAAAGTTCATACTCTATAATTATTACACTACTAGGGGCCCAGGGCATGAATTCGAGCACCTTGAAAGGAACTGTGGGCCGAAAGGCTGCCATGGGCATAGGGGCCCCTCCTGCCACAGCTTCTGGGGAGAGGGTGGTCCCTTGTCTGCTGGCAGCCCCACTCCCACCACCACCGCTCCCACATTGCTGAGGGCGCTGGCCCCACTCGCACCAGATGACGGCGCGGAGCAATTGGAGCTGGCGCCAGCAGTGGGTGCAAGCTGTGGCTGCTGCCCCAATTGCTCCTCAGGAGCAGGGGGAGGTGGAAAAGCCCTGAGGGGCAATCGGGGCCTGCAGCCGCCACTCACACGTCCTGACAGTGCTGAGCAATCGCGACCAGCGCTGGGTGCTGGCAGCAGGTGCAAGCGGTGGCTCCAGCACCAGCAGTGGGTGCGAGCGGTGCTGTTGCTGGCAGCGGGCACGAGAGGTGGCTGCTGGCCCCGATCGCCCCTCAGGGGCAGGGGGAAGTGGAAAAGCCCTGAGGGGCAATCAGGGCCTGCAGCAGGTACAAGCATTGGGCAGGACTGCAGCTCACTGGAGCAAAGAATTTTCAGTAACCACCAGAAGGTCGCCTTAATGACAGCGACCAGCACCTCACCTTGGTCTGGCGCCCCCCTCACCGGCTCCACCTTCCTGCCGTGGCTGACGTCCACCATGTTCCGCACTTCACTGCCCGCTGCCAACACCCACCATGTTCCGCACGCACCGCCTGGTGGTCAATAGCGACCGGTTGTTTGGTTGTTCCGCAGTTCGGTCTATTTTCATATTAGCCTTTATTATGTAGGATACTAAAGATTGATACTTATTTTGGTTTTGATTGCTCTGTCACCCATCATCATTTTAAAATTTTAATAGTTGTTATGACTTTCACTAAGCATAGGTATAATGTGCATAAAATTATTTTTAATACCCTTGTCTTTTACATAATCCATATCATTGCTTATCAATGATTGCACTTTTACCCTGTAAGTCCAAAGAGAGGATGTTGCCTTATCATTTTATATTGCATACTAGAAGCCCGGTGCACGAAATTCGTGCATGGAGGTGGGTTGTCCCTCAGCCCAGCCTGTACCCTCTCCAATCTGGGACTCCTGGAGGGATGTCCGACTGCCCTCTCACAATCCAGGACTGCTGGCTCCCAACTGCTTGCCTGCCTGCCTTCCTGATTGCCCCTAACCACTCCGCTGCCAGCCTGGTTGATGCTTAACTGCTCCCCTGCCACCCTGTTTGCCCCCAACTTCCCTCCTCTGCCAGCCTGGTCACCCCTAACTGCCCTCCCTTGCAAGCCTGGTCCCTCTCAACTGCCCTCCCTTGCAGGCCTGGTCCCTCTCAACTGCCCTCTCCTGCTGGCCATCTTGTAGTGGCCATCTTGTGTCCACATGGGGGCAGGATCTTTGACCACATGGGGGCAGACAATTTGTGTGTTGGATAAGGTGACCAGATCGTCCCGCTTTTGGCGGACAGTCCCGATTTTTCCAAAAATAGGGACTTTTTTAAAACGCTGTGGGACGCGGGACAAATTGTTAAAAATCGGGACTGCCCCACCAAAAGCAGGACGATCTGGTCACCTTAGTGTTGGGAGTGATGGTCAGTTTGCATATTACTCTTTTATTAGATAGGATAGAGGCCTGGTGCATGGGTGGGGGCCAGCTGGTTTGCCCTGAAGGGTGTCCCGGATCAGGGTGGGGTTCCCTTGGGTTGTGGGCGGCCTGAGCGAGGGGCCTGTGGTGGTTTGCAGGCCAGCCACGCCCTCTGGCAACCCAAGCAGAGGCCCTGGTATCTGGAATTTATTTTCCCTCTACAATTGAAACTTTGTAGCCTGGAGCGGAGCCAAGCCTGCTGCTCCCTGCAGGGCGGCAGCCATTTCTGTTGCAGTTAATTCACCTTCTATAATTGAAACTTTGTAGCCTTAAGCAGAGGCCTGGCCGGCCAGGGTGTGCGGAAAGCTTTGCTTCCCCTGTTGCCGCCAGCAACCCTGGCCTGCTCTCTCAAGCTCCGTTCTGCCCCCATTTCTGTTTGAATTTGTTTACCTTCTATAATTGAAACTTTGTAGCTTGAGTGGAGGCTTAGGCCTGCAACGGCTATCGGAAAGCTTGGCTTGCTCTGTTACCTGGGAAACCTTGCTCTCTGTGGCTATAGCCATCTTGGCTGGGGTTAATTTGCATACTCGCCCTGATTGGCTGGTGGGCTTGGCTTGGCTGGTGGGCATGGCTTATGTAGCGGAGTGATGGTTAATTTGCATATTACCCTTTTATTAGAGAGGATTACTAACAATAGTAATAGTTACCACTGGTTAAACCATTTAAACACCCCCAAAACCGAACAGGTGAATTGGAAACATAGTGAAAACTTACAGAATTATAACATTGTATTATTTTTAGTATTGTACTGAGTATATTTGGTTAAATTCTCTCTTCATCTGTCTATTATAGTTTAGCTTCCTCACTCTCCCTGGACTTTTCTGAAGATTCTGGCTCTGCATGTCCAATACCATAGCCACTAGCCACCTATGGCCATTTAGATATAAGTTAATTAGAAACAAATAATAAAAAGTTCCATTTCTCAGTAACACTAGCCACTATTCCACTGCTCAATACAGTAAACCCTCGATTTTTCAGACCTTGATTTAACAGACTTCGGATTTAATGGACAAAATTTCGGGTCCATATGTCATATGTGAAAATTAATACCATGTTAATTTTAAAATCCTTTTAACCAAGATTTGCTTATAATTAAATTCAGGTTATCCTTTTTTGTTATTAATTCACAGTTATTTTTACTAAATTTTCTCAATTAGGCCATATGTTGGGAAAAAACACTAATAATTTCGCGGACATACATAAATATTACACATCTACAACTATTACATATTTAAACCGAGGAGTCACTGCTCATAAACAGGGTTCATCGAATGATTAGCACATGATCACAAGCATCGCCCACTTGGTAGTTGGTTCTGTTGTCACTGGCATGACTTTCTTCAGAATTCTTAACGTGTTTTGACTGATTTTCAGACATTCGTTAAGCCATCCCCAGCTGTGTGCAATTGTTTACTCGAGGTGACTGGTGAATGCATGCATTTACTAGATTCTGTTAAGTATAAATTAAAAATTACTGTAATACGTATAGAAAACTTTGTGAAATTAAAGTATTCATACATACTTAATTACACAAACCTGTCTACATAAGTAAAAATAGGTAAACTAACTAACATGTCAATTTTTTAACATACACATTCAGAAAACCTACTTTATTATATAATGGACTTTGGGTTTTAACAAATACTCCCTCACCTGAATTAGTTTGTTATATTGAGGTCTTACTGTACTCTCATGTGGCTAGTGTTCACAGAAAATTCTATTGCTCTAGATCTTTTAAGTGAGATTTGAAGCTACAGCCCAAAAAATAGAAAGGTGGGCAGAGTGTCTATATTTTTTCTATTTCCAGAATTCCTAACTTAGTGCTAAGTTTATCCAAGTACTCAGTATATAAGTATATATTGGCTTATTAATATCAGTTATTAAGAATGAAATATAATTTTTAATTTTTTGTTAAGGAAATTTTGCCTTATCACTAAGATCGCAAGCATAGGAATATTTTACTATCTAGAGATGGCACAAATAAATTTAAAAATTAGTCGTCTGCATCTAAGAAGTTCAGTATAAAATTAGGGAGTACATTTTTCCTGAATGTAGATAATTTTTAAAACTCTATGCTAGTACCCGGCTGGTGTGGCTCAGTGGTTGAGCATTGACCTATGAACCAGGTGGTCACAGTTAGATTCCCGTCAGAGCATATACCCAAGTTTCTAGCTCCATCTCTAGTGGAGGGTGTTGCGGGGGCAGCTGATCGATGATTCTCACTCATTGATGTTTCTATCTCTCTCTCCCTCTCCCTCTCTTAAATCAATAAAAATATATATATTTTTTAATTCTATGCTAGCATTCATGTTTCCCAGATGGTGCCAAAGAGCTACATTTAGTTACAATATAGTCTCAGATTATAAAGAAAAATAATGCGAAATAATTTTTAAAACTTGAACACACAAAAAAATAAATACTTCCAAATGATGGTTTGATTTGGATCAATAGATTTACTGTTGGGACTGTCATACATTGAGTTTTCATTTTCAGGTTATGGAAAACCTATAAGTAGGGCATTGGGTAAGAATCTCCAACCTGAATTTGATCTTAACATGTCTTTATACATTGGTAGATGAATAATTTAGTACCCCCCCCTCCCCCGCCGTGGTATTGCATTGCTAGGTGCTAAACAATCCTGTTCTGATCATAAACCTATTCTTAAGAGAACTGTCACATTAGGTTTTGGCTTTACTCTTCATTAGAAAAAGATGTCCTGTACACAGGCAGCAAATAGGGTAGTTTAGACCTGGGTGGGTGTGTAGAGGCTGAGAGAAGTGGGGAAAGGAGGGGATGGGAAATAATCTGTAATACTATGAACACTAAAAAATATATTTAAAAACAAAAAAAATGACATTCTAGTGAAAGCCTTGGTAATAAAACCAGTTTAACAGATTTTAATAAATTTATGCAATTAATCACATTTCCATGAAAATAAAATTTTTTTTTAAAAAGGTAAAAGATGTCTTGTTTAATTGTATAAGCTTTTTTTCTTTCTCTTCTTTGTGTGTACAGAGCAAGATTTGAACTTCTCTGTTCTCCACTTTTTAATAAATGTATAGAAGCAATCAGAGCACTCTTAGAACAAAGTGGATTTGCAGCAGATGATATCAACAAGGTAATACTTTTATATTTTTCTTATTTATCTTAGGAGTAATTTTAGAATTGGGATTTAGAAAATAGTCCCTTGGTACTGAAATAATATTTTTATGAATTTAAATATTTTCTCAGCTTGTGTTAATGAGTAAGGAAAATTAACTCAAAATACATTTTGATTAATGACTCTAGCAATATATATCAGTTTCCTAGCAAAAGAGAATGATTTCTTTCTAGTATATTGTTTAATCCGTAAGCAGTGATTGACGGGTATTCGAATGTTTGCTCTGTGTGAAGCACTATTTCTAAGTGTTTTACATGCATTAAATTTTTAAAAAATCAATAAAAATATTTTTTTAAAATTAGTAAAGTTATGTAAATTTTTTATTTTAATATTAAAATAGTAAGCATTTATATTAAGAAAACTCAGAAAATACTAAAAGGCTAACAGTGTTATATTTTAGAATATTTCTAATTTAATTTGTATGTATAATTCAAATTTTATTTTCTTCATTTAATATTACACTGATTTTTCCCTATATTTTTGCATAGTCTTAAAATCAATTTTAAATAGATTATTAATATTCTAGGAAAGAAAAGGCACAATAGATGATTTTGTTGTTCTATTGTGGGCACCTAAATTGGGTTTCCACTTCCCTCAGAACAAGGATGTCCACTTTTGAACCTCGGCTTTTACCATATTTGGATTATTCCTTAGAATAGATTCCCATATAATTAAATCAAGGATTAATTTTACTTAATTTTGTATTTTCTTGTGTGTAAATATAAATTTCATCTTCTTTGCCTGCTTTATATAATCAGAATATTAACTCATTTGCTGCAGTCTTCTTTTGAGGCATGTAGTTTACTGTTTAATTTTGGTTCCATTAGGGAGAAGGGTATTTAACATGTAGAAGTTTCACTTATTTATCTACTTAAATCTATTGGTCTGTTACTGTGATTTCTTCAGCTGCTTCTAAGTTTATAAATTCCATCTTTGTTTAGATATATGACAAATATTTAATATTATTTTCTTTTAATTTGTCTATAGTTTGAAAGTTTTTCTATTTTAACTATTTTAGTGTATGCTATATGATGAAAGTCATTTTTTTTTAAAATTTTCTTTGCAATTCAGTAAGTATTTTTTTGAACATGTATAATATGTCAGGTATTATGCTAGGTGCTTGGAGGTTAGGGGCTGGATTCTGAAGAATAAGACCTGAGTATATAATAATAACAAGGTGGCGGTGGGAAATGAATGGGCTTGGAGACAGACCCACCTGAATCAAAGGCTCACAGTGTTAATAGTTCCAGAGTGGGCAAATCACATATTTCGTGAGTTTTATTTGTCCCTTTAATTAGGAGGGTGATAACACTTACAGGTAATTGTTATAAGTATAATTTATTCTGTAGCATTGTTATGAAGACTCAATGAAATATTGTGTGTGGCTTGTTATAGGTGATCATTTAATGTAAGTTATCTTCCTTCATTAACTCGTCATAGAGCCCTGGCATTTAGATATCACAAATGGTACCATTTTCAATTGCTTGAATAGAAGTCGAATACATTATTAGGATTCCAAATGTTATTAAAGATTTACTTTCCAGGTATTTCTAAAATATAGGCCTTTGAGAACTTAAAAATACAGAGTTGTCTCTTTAGAGTAGTGACAGTAGCAAATGAGCCCTAATCTCAGTGGTTTTGTATAGTCAACAGTTTTTCTCACTTATGTTTCCTGTGGGCAGCTGAAGGCGGCTGTAGGTGTCATTCTGTGACCCAGGCTAAAGGAGTAGCTAATTGGGACATGCAGTTCGCATGCTGAAGCTTCAAAGAGGAAGAAAGCTGGCAGAACATGCAGAGATTTTAGCTCTGGTGTACTTGAATGTAGTCACATTCAGTTGTCCAAAGCTAGACAAGAGGGCAGGCCTGACGGTAGGGTTGGGAAACCTACTCCACTGTTGAGGGTTACAATGTCAGGGCAATGGCAGGGCAATGGCAATGGGCGAGGATGTCTATTCCTCTTACGGAGAAGGAGGTGGGAGTGTTTGAACTTGACGTGCGTTGAAACGCTTCATTCTCACAGTAGAACCAAGAAGTAAGCACTGTTACTGCGTTTTCCGGTGCGGAAACGGGTTCCCAAAGACGCTAACAACTTCGTTTCAAGCCCTAATGCTGGTATGTACGTCATGGTGCTAAGGCCGAAACACAGGCAGTGTGCCTCCATACCCATGTTCTTTCCCTACTCATATCCCTTGCCTTTCTCATCTTAGTATCTGGAGGTCAAATCTTAGGAGGATTTGGTGTTTCCAGAAGGTATTTCTGATCTCTTACTTGAAAGAACATATCTGGTGTCTGGTCTTCTGAGAGCAGGGAGCTTCAGGGTCCTTCCTCTTTAATATGCAGATTTTCCATTATTCCTCTTGTTTTTAGCACCATGCCCCCTTTGTAACCAAGTACCATAATTCTGTGGTGCAAACCTCCTTCTCTGAGTGGAAGAATGTGCTGGTGGCACCTGTCTGAGTTAGGGGAAGAGGTCTTGGGGATTTAGTAACTCTGTGCCAGGCTTTCCCGCTTTCACTTCCATGCTTCACCCTTGCTTTCTGTATGTTTGGTGCTTCCAAGCCCCCAACCATTCTGGGATTCTATGAGACAAACCACTTTGCTTTCTCTTTGGTTATCTCAAACTTCATCTGCCTTAAAACAATTACCTCTGCTTTCCAGCTTCCAGAATTTGTTAAAGTTTTAAACTCATAATCTCTCTTCCATTTATATCTTCTTAAATCCCTTTACTGTCTTATGGAAGGGCACATAGCTAAATTGATATAATCAATCCCTCCATTTTAACCAAGCTCCCAGGCTCCACAACTGCAATTTTAATAATGCATTTCATTGCATTAATATACCATCTATGTATATAAAAGGAGCAATTTTATATGAAGTTTTACAGAGACAGATATATATATGTATATGTGTTTGTGTGTGTGTGTGTGTGTGTGTGTGTGTGTGTGTGTGTGTGTGTGTGTGTGTGTGTAAAAGCCTAAGGGCCCATCCGACCGGTAACTATGACACGCGCTGACCACCAGGTGACAGACGCTCAACACAGGAGCTGCCATGATGCGCACTGGCCACTTAAGAATAAATGGCACTGTGGACCTGGGGCCGACAAACCAACACTCGGCTTCCCCCAAGTGGGACACAGGTCCCGCCACCACCCCAGAGCGACACCCCACCAAATCGCAGCCAACACTGCCAAGACCCCATGGTGCAAATTGTGGCCCACAGCGCAGCCCGGAAACAGTCACTGTGGGTGTGGGGTAATGACGTCATGTAGCAATGCCCGGCTTCCTCTCCCTAGCGACTAGCCTCCTTGCAGTATCTTCAGCCCAGGAACACGACTTGCTTTATGGCCAGATGCAAACATTTTACACTTTAACCAAATGTTTGTGAAGCGTTTTCCCATGCCTCATCTCATTTGATCCTCAGAAAAGTCCTGGAGTAGGTAGATAGGAGACGCGGTAGAATCCTATTTTCATTAGCCGGAAAATAGAGATTTAGGAAGTTTAGAAACTTGACCCGACTGAAAAGAAGTAAGAAATTGTGGACCTTGAAAATGACTCCAGGTTTTCTCACTGCGCAGAATATAGTGAAACACTGCTGCAGTTAAATATTTTACCCTTAGTTCTCCCTACGTGATCTACAATAATAATCTGCTTCGTGTTGATATTTACTGCTGTGTTGCTGACAATTACCTGAAGAGAAGTTGGGGTGCTTCACTGGGCTGGAAAAAGTTTAGCTAAATCAGAAAGCAGGTCTAATTAAGCAAGATCATTATATCTATAAAAGGCTAAGTTGACTCGCGCATGCACGATACATATAAAGTTCTCGCTGGCGCCAGTTGCACACGTGTGTTTCGATTTGTCATTGTCGATTGTGAATTTGGTTGACACTTCTATTATAAAGGGCGAATAGCAATATTAAAATATTTCTTCTAATTAATTTTCTTTCAATGTGCATGAATCTGTGCACCGGGTCACTAGTAATTTATAAAACTAATCCTTAATGTTGGTTATATAGGTTATTTTGGTTTTATAAACAGGAATCTTTATGGTTTTGTGAACATTCTTGATTTCCTGAGAATTAAACTTGGAATTTAATTCCCAAATTTAAAGACTTAATATTTATTACCAAATTGCTCATCAAAAAACAGTCTGCTTTCTGAGTTAGATGTAAACCTTCATTATTAACATTGCAATTTTTAAAAATTATCTTGATTCTTACTTTTTTTCAGAGGGCTTTAGAATTATTTTTCATGTTCTAACATAAAAATTTCTAGGAATGAGCAAATCAATCCTGTATAGGGACAGAAGTATGGGAGTGTTTATAAGGAATATAATGTCGTCAGAAAGACAGCATTTGAATCGTCACATCTGATGCACTGATGCTGGGTTATTCCTACAGATGATATGAAAAAAGTCAATTTCTTTCCACGCATAGAAAAATACACTATATCTTAACCCTTTGCACTCGCTTGCTTTTTTCTCGATTCCTTTATTCTAATGCTAACTGTGTTGAGTCACACTCGACATCCGAGTGCAAAAGGTTGAGCAGTGCACCACAATTAAGCTGGCCAGTAGCCATGTGGTACAGCTGATTCACTATACCCTTCCATTCTTCAAAAAATAAATATGTTCCCTACTGTTTTTCTTAAGACATGCATTCCTCTTGGTCTTTAATCCTTTTACAAGACTGAGAGATGGGTTAAGAAAGTTTTAAAAGTTTCACATTGAACTTACTGTAAGAATCATAGCAAGAGCACAAGCATGATTATAAATGGCAAATGCCCACTAGCTGGTTTGAAGGCCACAGCAGGTCATGGTGGGCCTGCCATCTACAGACAGGAGCTATCCTAGTCCAAATGGGGCAGCTGCTGCCCACCTGCTGATTACTACTTTTCAGGGATGCAGGCCAGTGCTGTTGGGGCCTTTGACTTTTTAAGAGACTCTCAAAATAGGGGTTCTTAATAAAATTTTTTAACATTTAAATGTTAGTAACTAACACAGAACTTTTAAAAACATTGTGTGGAGAGAGAAAACATATCTTGCTTGATAAAATTTATAAGTTGCTACTTTGCAGCCTCTGATCCAGCGGGTTTTGTTTTTTAGTGTTTGTTTTTAGTTTTGTTCCTAGGCTACAGGTGCTTATAAAATGAATTGAATACCTTTTCATCTTTTTAAGTATTCCAGATTAGTACATAATGCATGGATATTCTCTGTTCCTCAAGAATTCTAAAGAATTCACCTATAAACAGATTTTGTCTGAAACTAATTTCTGAAGTATTTTTATAATTTTCATAAGTCCTCTTTATTGCTACAAAATTGAATTTAAGTACTTTATAGACCTATTTCATAATGGTTTCTTCAATTTTTAACATACAACTTTGCATAATGTTCTTATAATTTTTTGCCCTAGCCGGTTTGGCTTAGTGGATAGAGCATTGGCCTGCGGACTGAAGGGTCCCAGGTTCGATTTCTGCCAAGGACACATACCCAGGTTGTGGGCTCGACCCCCAGTGTGGGACGTGCAGGAGGCAGCCCATCAATGATTCTCTCTCATCATTGATGTTTCTCTCTCTCCTCTCCCTTCCTCTCTGAAATCAATAAAAATATATTTAAAAATACGTTCTCATAATTTTTGACTTTATGTATCTTTTGATACTAAAATATAAAAGTGTAAAGAAGTTATTTAAATTAAAATGGGCCAATTTCTTTCTCTCCTCCTTTCCTTCTTCTTTTCCTTCTCTTCCTCTTTCTCTTTTTTGAGTTTTTCTGTTTTTTCCTTTCCTAGGATTAATAAATAATTGTTTTATTATTTGCTCTAATTTCTACCACTACCACTCCCAAAAAACTTTCTTAGATTTTTTTTTTCAAGTTATGTTCTTCTCTTTTCTAATTGGTCATGTTCTGTTTTTATTTTTATTTTTTTCATCCTTTCCAGGACACTTTCATTATTTTTCTAAATTCTTACATTGGATGCTAACTCCTGTATTTTACTTTATTTTTCCCTAATAAAAAATTCACTACAATTTTACTTATTAATAGCTTAATTTTAGTCCATAAGCTTTAATAGATTTTATTTTCTTTATTTTCAGAAAAATCTGTAATATTTTTTATTTCCCTTTTTTTTGTTGTTTAGATTCATGTTTTAAATATCCAAGTAATTACAGTGGTTGGATATTTTTAATAGTATTTTATTTTATTAAATTATTGTGAAAATGGTAATTGAAAAGTCCTTAAAATGATTATTTATGTTTTAAATATATATTTTCTATTAAAATTTTAAGTTTAAAGAAATATTTCATACTACAGACTAGATGCTTACAGAATTTATTTAAAACTTGCTGGTTATTGTCAGCATTAATAGTAACACACTATTCATACTTTTTTACCCTTTTAATTGAAAATACCAAAAGCTAAGATTTTCCAGGGTTATTATTTTTTTATATTGCACAGTACCACTTACTGCTTATTAATAAAGCTTTTTGATGTCAAGTATGAGAAATTTGTAAAGATATTCTACATTTTTATGCTCATAGTATTTATGTCGGATCACAAGATTTTAGAGAAGACTTCTTTTTACTAAACTCCAAAACAGACCTTTTGGGAAAGTTTGCCAAGACAATCATGCTTTTCTTTCTTTCTTTGAATTTCTCAGCTGATGTTCCTCATATCCTGACCTGAGGTTAATATGATATTTCTTGTCATTTCACACCTATGTTAGAGGCCTAGTTTTCATCAGTTGATCCTCTTTCACTTCATACTGAGCTTTGAGAACATTCATAAAAAGACTGTGAAATAGAAGTGATTATTGATGATTTTCCTTCTTGGGCTACCTACTTATTTGATATTCAGAATACCTATAGAGTTGTAATTATCAAATATAAGACTTCATGAGGAAATTAAAGTATTTTTAAAGGAGGTTTTATTCAACTTAATTGAGGGATAATTGACAAATAAAATTATAAGATGTTCAAAATATACAATGAGATTTGACATACATATACATTGTGAAAGGATTCCCACCATTGAGTTAGTTAGCACATCCTAAATAATGAAGAGCTAATATGCTAATTAGATCGAGCAGCAGAATGACCATCTGGGACACCTTCTGGACAACCTTCTGGACGAAGCCCGGGCTGTGAGGACAGAGGCAGCAGCCAGGGCGGCTGTGAGGGCCTACCCTTGCCTGAATTTCGTGCTCGGGCCTCTAGTCTATATTTATCTTTGGGAGGGATGAAAAGACTTAACTTCTATTCTCTTAGCAAATCTCAATCGTATAGTACACTTTTGCCAACTATAGTCACCATGTTACACTTAGATCCTCAGACTTTATTCATTTTATAACTGAAAGTTTGAACACTTACTAACCTCTCCCTATACCTTCACTCCCCAGCCCCAATCACTGTTCTATCTGTGCCTATCAGTTTGACTTTTTTAAAATTCCACATATTCTGACTGGTTTGGCTCAGTGGATAGAGCATCAGCCTGTGGACTGAAGGGTCCCAGGTTCGATTCCTGTCGGGGGCATGTACCTTGGTTGCGGGCACATCCCCAGTAGGGGTTGTGCAGGAGGCAGCTGATCGATGTTTCTCTCTCATCCATGTTTCTAACTCTATCCCTCTCCCTTCCTGTCTGTAAAAAAGTCAATAAAATATATTTTTAAAATTCCACATATAAGTGATACCCTGCAGCATTTGTCTTTCTCTGTCTGACTTATCTCGCATAATACTGCATTGTATATATATGTGTATGTATGTAGATACATATACATTGATGTGAGAGAGACATATCCATTGGTTGCCTCCCACACACACTCCAACCAGGGCCGGAGATTGAGCCTGCATCCAAGGTACATGCCCTTGACTGGAATCAAACACGTGACCCTTCAGTCTGCAGGCCAACACTCTATCCACTGAGCCATACTGGCTAGTGCTCATTATCTCATCTTCTTTTTTTTTAAATATGTTTTTATTTATTTCAGGGAGGAGGAGAGAGAGAGAAACATCAGTGACGAGAGAGAATCATTGATTGGCTGCCTCTTGCACGTCCTGCACTGGGGATTGAGCCCATAGCCTGGGCATATGCCCTGACCGGGGAAACAAACTGTGAACTCCATAGGTCACCGCTCAACTACTGAGTCACACTGGCTGAGCTCTCATCTATAATAATCTATAATAATAAAAGCATAATATGCTAATTAGACCGGACGTCCTTCCAGATGTAGCCGTGGCAGCAGGGCCAGGCAGGGGCCAAGGCAGAGGCAGTGCGCAGTGCCTGAGGCAGAGGCGGCTGCCATGGTGGTGAGGGCCAAGCCGCTTACACAAATTTCATGCATTAGGCCTCTAGTCTTTTTAATAATAGACATCTTAACAGGTTTGAGGTTTTGATTTGCATGTGCCTAATGATTAGTGATGTTGAACACCTTTTCATGTACCTGCTGGCAACTTGTATGTCTTCCTGAAAATGTTTATTCAGGTCCGTTGCCCATTTTTTTAATTTTAGTTTTTTGGGTTTATGGATACTAACCATTTTTCGGATATGTGGTTTGCAAATATTTTCTCCCATTACCAGGTGGTTTTTTCATTTTGTTACGATGTCCTTTTCTTTGCAGAAGCTTTTTAGTTTGATGTACTCCCATTGGTTGATTTTTGCTTTGGGTATAAAATCCAAATATTGCCAAGACCAATGTCAAAGAACTTACCCCTATGTTTTCTTCTAGGAGTTTCATGGTGTCTTACATTCAACTCTTTAATCCATTTTTAGCTTATTTTTCATTCTCCCTACCACATTTAATGGTTTTGATGTCACAATTTATATATTTTTATATTGTGTATCCATTAACAAATTATTGTAGTTAGTTATTTTCAATGCCTTTGTCTTTTAACCTTTATACTAGAGTTGTAAGTGACTTACTTATCACCATTACAATATTAAAGTACTCTGAATTCAACTATATATTTACCTTTATCAGTTAGTTTTATACTTTCTTATGCTATTAACTAGAGGCCCAGTGCACGAAATTCATGCACAGGTAGGGTCCCTAGGCCTGGCTGACATTCAGGGTCAATCGGGGCCTTCCTTCTGGCTGCCGGCCGAAGCCTCCCTTCCCCGACTGCCTGCTGGGGCCTTCCTTCATTCCACGCCATCATAGCACACGTCATAGCAAGCGGTAGAACTCCCGGTCTCCTGGTCAGACATCCATGGGGACACTTTGAATGATATCCTTTTATATATATAGATGAGCATTTTTGTTTCTACTTGGAGAACTCTCTTTAACTCTTTTTGTAAGGTTGGTCTAATGGTGATGAACTCCTCCAGGTTTTATTTGAATGTAAAACACTATCTTTCCTTCAATTCTAAAGGACAACTGATGGGTAGAGTATTTTTGACAGTTTTTCCTTGCATTACTTTTAATATCTCTCATTTGGCTTGCAAGGTTTGTGTTGCCATATCTACATATAGTCTTACTAGAGGCCCGTTCCATGAAGATTCATGCAATAGGCCTTCCTTCCCTGGCTGCCAGCACCGGTTTTCCTCCAGCACCCAGGACCTAGGCCTTCGCTCTGGCCACTGCCTTCAGTCTTTGCTCCAGCCAGAGCGCTGCTCCTGTATCTCCCTTCACCCCCCACTCTCCCCCTCATAGTAGGCGTCCCGCCCTGCCCGGCTGCTCTATGCCTTCATGCATGCTGCCCAGAGGCCCAGAGTGGCTGGGGGGGGCGGGGCCACCACCATCTTTGTTGGGTTAATTTTCATACTCCTGATTGGCTGGTGGGCGTCGCAAAGTAATGGTCAGTAATGGTCAATTTGCATATTTCTTTTATTAGTGTAGATGGGGGATCCCTTATATGTATCAAGTTGCTTTTTTTCTTGCTGCTTTTAAGATTCTCTCTTTTTCTTTAACTTTTGATAATGTCATTAGAATGTGCATTTGTTCTCACTGTCTCTTTAGAGTCATCTTATTTTGGTACTTTTTGGGCTTACTGGATCTGGATGTCTGTTTCATTCCCTAGTTTATGTCATCATTTCTTTCAACCAGCTTTCTACCCTTTTCTCTCTTTCCTCCTTTTTTTTTTTAATCCTCACCCAATGATGTTTTTATTGATTTGAGAGAGAAAGGAAGCAGGCAGGGGAGAGAGAGAGAAACATTGATACCTGCACCCTGACCAGGTATCGAACCCACAACCTGTTTTGGTATACAGCATGATGCTCCAACCAACTGAGCCACCTGATCAGGGCTCTCCTCCTTTTGAGAGCCCCTATAATGTATATATTAGTCTATTTATTGTTGTCTCATAGGTCCCTTAAGCTATCTTAATTCTTTTTTTTCCCTTTTCGCTCCTCTGAATGGATGACTTCCTCTGCCCTATCTTTGAGTTTACTGATCCTTTCTTTTGCTTGATATAGCGTACTGTTGAACCCCTCTGAATTTTTCAGATCAAGTATTATAATCTTTAGCTCTATGGTTTCTATTTGGAACTCTTTATATTTCCTATACCTTTGCTGAAATTCTCATGCATTACTCTCCTGACTTAAGTAAACATTTTTCCTTTTTAATTTAAATTCTTTATTGTTGAAAATATTAACTTAACGTCTCCTTTTTCCGCCATTGACCTCTCCCTGGCCACTCACACCCCCTTCAGGGAACGTCTTTATTACTATTATCTTGAACTCTATCAGGTAAACCGCTTACCTTAATTTCATTAAGATCAGTTTATAGAGATACATCTTATTATTTTGTTTGGAACATATTCTCCTGTATTTTCGTTTTTCTTGATTCTCTGTGTTGGTTTCTGTGCATTACAGAGAACTGCCACTTTTTCCAGTCATGACAGACAGTTCTTGTGTAGGAGATGAACCTTGTGAATTAGTCCAACCTGAGCTTCTACCTCTCAAACCTTTGTGTATGACTAAGCTGCTATCTTTGTTCTCACTGGCCCTTAGTAGTTAAGGGTGTGTCAAAATCATACCAAAGATGATCATTGCAGTCAGCACCTAGATACTGGCTGATTAAAAGCCAGGCCCTAAGGCAGCAGCTGTAAAAGTAGGCAGGCAGATCCCTTCCAGGGAGAAACTGAGAAATGGGTCTTTTTTCCTGCTTCCTCTGCATCTGAGCCCAGGTGTATAGCCATGGGGTATGAGATGTTCCGTCCCCAGTTTGAAAAGTGTTTCTTTGCTATTGTTCTATGGGACTTGTGAATGCAGGCCTATTCAGAGCCAGGTGATTTAGGGGACAAGCTCATAAAGGAGCAATTTTATATGAAGTTTTTCAGAGACAGTAATACACACACACACACACACACACACACACACACCGAGTGGCCAGATTATTATGATCTCTGAACGAATAATAACCAGGCCACTCAGTATATATATTAGAGGACCGGTGCATGAATTCGTGCATGGGTGGGATCTGGCCAGCCTGGCCAGGAAGAGGGGACATGGGCGTTGGCCAGCCTGCCTGCTGGTCGAAACCTGGTCAAGGGGACAATTTGCATATTAGCCTTTTATTATATAGGGTATACACTGAGTGGCCAGATTATTATGTGTTCAGAGATCATAATAATCAGGCCACTCAGTGTGTGTATATATATATATATATATATATCCTCCTATATAATAAAAGCATAATATGCTAAGAGTCCAGTCATCCGTTTAACCAATCGAAGTGTAATATGCTAATGATATGCTAAGGTCACTCAACTGCTCGCTATGACATGCACTGACCAGCAGCGGGCAGACGCTCTGACCAGTAGGTTAGCTTGCTGCTGGGGTCTGGCTGATCGGGACTGGGCAAGATGGGCCATACACACCCTGGAGCCCTCTTGCATTCCCTCCCTGGCCCTAATCAGGACTGGGCAAGTCGGGCTGGACATGTCCTGGAGCCCTCCCCAGCCCCGTTCATGCACCAGTGGGGTCCCTCAGCCTGACCTGCGCCCTCTTGCAATCCCAGACCCCTCGGGACATGTCAGAGAGCCGGTTTCGGCCCAATCCCCCCAGGCCAGGTTGAGGGACCCCACCAGTGCACGAATCCATGCACCAGGCCTCGTGTGTGTTTGTGTGTGTGTGTGTGTGTGTGTGTGTGTGTGTGTGTGTGTGTGTGTACTGAGTGGTCAGATTATTATGACCACCTGACGTTTGTAGGCAAATTAGCCGTATACTGCATCGTATGGGATATGGAAGCTGAAGGCCTGTTTGAGCACCTTTGCTGTCTGCAGTTACCAAGATAAAACGTCTCCAATTCGCACAGGAACACGAGGATTGGACAGTTGAGCATTGGAAAAAAGTCATGTGGTCCGATGAATCACGTTTCCAGTTGCATCATGCAAATGGCAGAGTGAGAATTTCACAGAAACAGCATGAAAACATGCACCCCACATGCATGAGTACAACCCTTCAAGCTGGTGGGGGCAGTGTTATGGTTTGGGGCATGTTTTTCTGGCATGATTTGGGCCCTTTAATTCATGTGGAACAACACCTGAATAGCACAACATACCTAAGTATTGTTGCTGATCAAGTTCATCCTATCATGTTGATGGCGTATCCCAATGGAGATGGCTTCTTCCAACAAGACAATGTGCCATGCCATGGTGCTCGTATTGTGCAGGAGTGGTTTCAAGAACATGAAGGAGACTTTACCTTGCTTAGGTGGCCCCCACAATCACCAGATCTCAATCCAGTTGAGCATTTGTGGGACGAAGTTAAAAGAACCATCAGGCAGCTGATTCCACAACCATCAGACCTCACAGAACCGGACAGTGCTATTCATCAGGCATGGTGTCACATCCCTCGCATCACCTTTCAACATCTCGTGGAGTCAATGCCAAGAAGAATCGCCGCAGGATTGAAGGCAAAAGGTGGGCCAACGAAGTACCGATGGGTTGGTCATAATAATCTGGCCACTAGCGTGTGTGTGTGTGTGTGTGTGTGTGTGTGTGTGTGTGTGTGTGTGTGTGTATACTGTTGCATGAAGATTCGTGCAATAGGCCTTCCTTCCCCTGGCTGCCGGCACCCATTTTCCTCTGGCACCCAGAACCCAGGCCGCAGTAGAGCCAAGCCTTCAGCCTTCAGGCTTGGCTCCGGCTGCAGAGGAGCCTTCAGTCTTCTCTCAAGCAGAGCCTTCAGTCTTCACTCCATTCCTACGTATGCAAATTAACCCGCCATTTTGCTGGGTTAATTTGCATACTCCTGGTTGGCTGGTGGTCGTCGCAGAGGTATGGTCAATTTGCATTTTTCTCTTTTATTAGTGTAGCTACTAGAGGCCCAATGCATGAAGATTCATGTAAGAATGAGCCTTCCTTCCCCTGACTGCTGGCACCGCCTTTGCTCCGGCCTGAGCCGACTTTCCGCCTTCGCTCTGGCCCAGAGCTGCCTTTCCAACTTCCCACACTGTCCAGAGGCTCGGAGCGGCTGGGGCGGTGCAGAACACCTGCATTGTCACCATGGCGATGATGCAAGAGTCCCGCCCCCGGCCACTCGGTGACTGCATACGCAAAATAACCCGCCATCTTTGTTGGGTTAATCTGCATACTCACTCCTGATTGGCTGGTGGGCGTCACAAAGGTACGATTAATTTGCATCTTTCTCTTTTTTTTTAGTGTAGATACACACACACACACACACACACACACACACACACACACATCTTTACTAGTGGCCCGGTGCACAAAATTCGTGCACGGAAGGGGGGGGTTCCCTCAGCCCAGCCTGCACACTCTCCAATCGGGGTCCCCTTTGGGGATGTCCGACTGCCGGCAGTCGGACATCCCTCTCACACAATCTGGGACCACTGGCTCCTAACCTCTCACCGGCCTGCCTGCCTGATCGCCCCTAACTGCCTCTGCCTGCCTGCCTGATCGCCCCTAACCACCTCTGCCTGCCTGGTCACCCCTAACCACCTCTGCCTGCCTACCTGATCACCCCTAACTGGTCCCCTACCAGCCTGATCACCCCTAACTGCTCCCCTGCTGGCCTGATTGCCCCTAACTGTCTCTGCCTCACCCCGCACCCGGGACCTCGGCTTCCCTCCCTCTGGCCGGCCACAGGCACCCAGAACCCAGGCCAGCTTCACCAGGGCCAGCCGCAGCCACAGAGGACCGTGGGTGGGCGGCTTTTCCCAGGCTGCAGCCTCAGGCACCCGGAACCACAGAGTATGTGGCTTGTCCCTCTCCTGAGGTGCAGGCACAGCTGCTGGTGCCCAGGACTGCAGGCTGGGCAGCTTGTTCGTCTCCCGGGCCGTAGCCCCAGCTGCTGGCGCCCAGGATTGCGGGACGGGCGGCTTGTCCCTCTCCTGGGCCAGAGGCGCAGGCCCAGCTGCTGGCACCCAGGCCTGAAGCAGGTGGCTTGTTCCTCTCCCAGGCTGCAGCCTGGCTGGTCCCTATTCCTCTCTCCCCAGTGTTGAGTGTCTGAACTGTTACGGCGTGATGGCATGAGGGCGTGATGACTATTTCCATATAAACTCTTTATTATGTAGAATTTTAACTTATCACGGTCTATCTTCAAGTGGATATTATGCCACTTCACATCTTATATAGAAACTTCACTGTAACAAAATTTCATTTTTCCCGGGCAATCTTCGTGCTATTGTTGTCATGTATTTTACTTTCACAGATGTTATAAAACTGACATTACATTATTATTTGTTTAAATAGTTAATTACCTTTAAACATACTTAAATAATAAGAAACTTCTATTATATTTTTTTCCTACGCATTTACTATCTTTGGTGTTTTCCATTTCTTGGCATAGATCGTTATTTGTATCTGGCAAAATTTTATTTCTGCTTACAGGACTTCTTTTAACATTTCTTACACTACAAATCTTCTGGTGATAAAAAAAAATGCATTCTTTTATATATGAAAAAAATATTTTTAACTATTTTTAAAAATATTTCCACTCAGTCTAGAATTATAAATTGAGAGGATTTTTCCCCCTTGTGAGTACTTTAATGATGTTGCTCTACTATCTTCTCCCTTACACTGTTTCTGATGAGAAATCTTTTGTAATCCTTATGTTTATACCTGTGTATAGTATGTCTCTTTTCTTCTGACTACTTAAAAGATTTTTCTTTTCATCATTGGTGTTGAGCAATGTGATTTTTATGTGTCTTGATGTAGCTTTCTTTATGCCCTGTGCTTGCTATTCACTGAACTTCTTTGATCTGTGGGTTTATATTTTTTACTATATTTTGCTAAATTTGGAAATTTTTGAATCATTCTTTCTTCAGATGATTTTACATATACAAGTTCGGGTCTCTAGAGGGGTGAACCAAACCGTAGGGTCAGGACCTCAGCAGGCAATTGAGTGTGGGAACGGCCAGCAGGGCCATCCCTGCAGTGGCCAGTTCATGACCAGCTGCCTGAGACTGGCTCATTCCTGGGCTGGGGGGTTTCATGCATCTGCTTCATGCTGCCCAGCAGTGCAGTGCCTGTCGGGGCTGTGCGTAGTTTATGGGGCAGGCACAGCCTGGGAAGTCGGAGCCTTGATCCCACACAGTAACCAGATCCTGGCATTGGGATTGTGGCCAGTTCTCTGCACCCTGAGTCACCCCACTGTTGTGTCCCCGGAGCAGTCATGGTGCCTTCTTCCATCACAGCCCCCTAAGCTCGCAGTGATGGAGGCATGCTGTCATAGGTTTGGATGAATGGAACATGGAAGACCCATGGGTGATAGCAGGTGCCGGGTGCTGGCTGGGGAGGCGGTCATGTGGGTTTGCGTGAAATGCTCACAGTCACAGGTTTGGAAGCCTCTTTCTTAGTTTCTCAGAGAGCTCGATAGTGAGGAAATGCAGTTCTCGTCCTGCGTTGTGGTTTCCATGGGAAACCTCGCCGTTGAGAGTGTCAGAGGGGTTGGTCGGGAGCACCTGCGGCAGAGAGACACCCTTCTCCCGTAACCTCTTCACAGGCGGATTGGTCGCCGGATGCCCAGGAACTGCTCAGCATATCCCTGCTGTTCCACAGAGTTCTCTGAGCAGCTGTCCGTCTTCCGCAGGAAGAAAGGTGTGTGCTTGTGCACAGTCACTGCCTGGTCCCTCCCGCTGGGTTCGCAAAATCATTGTCCAGAATTCCCTTGTTTAACAAAGAAAGTTAAGTTCCCAGTGAGGCCTCTGGTTAGAAAGGGAGGGGATTGGGGAGAGGAGGAGGAGCCCCGCCCACCGGAAGGCACGGAGCCCCAGGCATGATCTCCAGCCTGCTCACCTGCCCCGGGAGGCTGCTTCCAGAGAGACCGTGAAGGCCGGGCTCTGCTCCTGTGTCCTGGTGGGTCTGAAAAGCAGGAGGCAGAGCTGTGCTCTCACCTGGGTCTCAGGGCAGCGGCCTCCTGGTTCTTGGCAGAGAAGGTGGCCCTGGGGTCTGACCGCTCCTCAGTGGTTGGAGCCGTATGCAATTGCCACCGGCGCAGGCACACCCCTGGGAGGCAGATACAAAGGGCAACCCATCGGACCTTGTTGCCCTGGCAACGACGCCAGCGTCCTACCCCGCCCCTGGCTGCTCAGCGCGTGTGCGCTGCCCATAGGCCCTCCATCTTTGTCGCATTAATTTGCATACTCACTCCTGATTGGCTGTGGGCGTTGTGGAGGTACGGTCAACTTACATATTTGTCTATTATTAGTAAGATATGGTAAGTATAACATAAAATAATGCTAAAAATACAGTTTCTTATACTTTATCATTACATGTGGTAAAGATGGATCAGCATATAACATTTAATCTTGAGAAAAAAACAATTTTCCTTTGCAGCAGCATGGATGGAACTGGAGAGCATTATGCTAAGTGAAATAAGCCAGACAATGAAAGAAAAATACCACATGATCTTACTCATTTATGGAAAATAAAGAACACTATAACCTGATGAACAAAAAGATAGATACAGAGGCAGTAAAGCACCAAACAGACTGTCAAATTACAACAAGAAGGCTTTGGAGTGTTGGGGAGGGGGGGAAAGAGATCAACTGAAGGACTTGTATGTATGCATATTAGCACAACCAATGGACACAAGACACTCGGGGGGTGGGATGAGGGCATGCGATGGGGGGTAGGGGAGGCTGGGGGAAAGTCAATGGGGGGAAAAAAGGAGATATATGTATACTATGTGTAATACTTTAAACAATAAAACATTTTCTGTAAGTAAAAAACTGAAAAAAATTATTTTTATTTTTTAGGTTGTCCTTTGTGGAGGGTCTTCTCGAATTCCAAGGCTACAGCAGTTGATTAAAGATCTTTTCCCAGCTGTTGAGCTTCTAAATTCTATCCCTCCTGATGAAGTTATCCCCATTGGTGCAGCTATAGAAGCAGGAATTCTTATTGGGAAAGAAAATCTTTTAGTGGAAGACTCTCTTAAGATAGAGTGTTCAGCCAAAGATATTTTAGTTAAGGTATGTTTAGTTTTTCTTTTTCATAAAAGTGGTATAAATTTGATGCCATAGTTTTCACGCCTACCATGGTTTTTTTGGTTTGTTTTTTATTAATCCTCACCTGAGGATATTTTTCCATTGATTTTTAGAGAGAGTATAAGAGAGAGGGAAAGACAGAGGGAAAGATCGATATGAAAGAAACATATCAATTGGTTGCCTCCTGCACGCACCCTGACCAGGGCCCGGGCTGGGGAGGAGCCTGCAACCAAGGTACATACCCTTGACCGGAATCGAACCCAGGACTCTTTAAGTCTGCAGGCCAAAGCTCTATCCACTGAAGCAAACCGGCTAGGGCATGCATACCATGTTTTTACAATAAAACTTTGTATACTGGTATATTTTTTTAATTTATATTTATAATTTTACTTTTAATGAGATTTTTACATTCTGTTTTTATTGATTTTTGAGAGGGAGAAAAGGAGAGAGAGAGAGGAGGAGAGAAAGAAACATCGATGTGAGAGAGCTACATCGATCGGTTGCCTCCCATATGTGCCCCAACTGGGATCAAATCCACAACCTAGATATGTGCCCTGACTGGGAATTGAATACAAGACTTGTTGCACAGAATGATGCTCCAGCCAATTGAGTCACACCAGCCAGGGCTATATATATTAACTAATTTTAATCATAATTTCTAATACAGGTAGAGATGTTTCAATTTATTTTTAAAGTGGGTTGGGATTAAGGATCATTTCTATTTTCTTTTGTCTATCTGTAGTTTGCAACAATTATAAGCAAGAAATATATATTACACTTTTAATAGGAATTTTGTTATCATTGTAACAATAAATATCAAAAAGATATGCATATTATTTTCCTGCTTATTAGGGAGTTGATGAATCAGGAGCCAACAGTTTCACAGTACTGTTTCCATCAGGGACTCCTTTGCCAGCTCGAAGACAACATACTTTACAAGCCCCTGGAAGTATATCTTCAGTATGCCTTGAACTCTATGAGTCTGAGGGGAAAAACTCTGCAAAACAGGAAAACAAGTTTGCACAGGTAAATACATAAAATTGGATTATGAATTAGTCACATGAAACTTTAACTTTTCTTTGTGGATTAGACTCAGTTTAATATCAATTAATAGAAAATGTGATGAATGGATTACTTCTACTTATTCGTTTCTGTAAGAAAGAAGAAATAGGCAATTTTAATTTGAAGGAATGACAAGAAAATAAAAGCAAAATACAATTTATATTTATACTCTTTCTCTTTGAGCTCTTGACCCTTCTTGGTAATAAGGTGTGACATTTTTTGTTTGCCAACTGCCAGGTGCTGTACAAGGCACTTTACAAACATACTCTTAAAATGTTGTGAGATAGACTTTATTATGTGCATTTTATAGATGATTAAGAAACAGGCTTATTGTAGTAAATACCTTGTTATTTCCTTGGTTGAGCTTATTTATCCTCAGGTTGGTTGTACACTTGGGCCCATGCTGTTGCCATACTGATTTTTCCATACTATGTTGCCTCTGATACAGGTTAGGTTTGCTTTTCAAAATACCACATGCATATTTCATATTATATTGTCCTCTGTATCCTTTTAAAAAGAGTGAGAGGAGCCATGTTATTTGCTTAGAATATACCCAAGAAATATAGTTACATTAAACCCTGGCCAATTTGGATGGAGAGTTATGGGTTCAATTCTCAGTCAAGAGCAAAGTACACACAAAGGCTACAGAACCATATTTACAATAGGATATCATTTGTATTTTAATAAAAAAATTGAAAGCAAGGATCCATGTGAGGAAAGAGGTGTTTGAGTAGGTATATGTATTTAGATAACCAGGTATGGATACAGAAAATATCTATAGGTGTTTGAACTATATTCAGGATCCTTAACAGTGGGTAGGTTTGAAGATACCAAGAGGATTTTTTTACTTAACACTTACACTGAATTTTCTTATAGATAGCAAAGGACATAAGCATGAATTACTTTTTAAAAAATATTTATTTATTTCATAGAAGAAGGGAGAGGTAAAGAAATAGAAACATCAATGATGAGAGAGAATCATTGAGTGGCTCTGCCCCTTACTCAGGATCAAGCCCACAACCCAGGCATGTGCCCTGATCAGGAATCAAACTGTGACCTCCTGGTTCATAGGTCAACACTCAACCACAGAACCACACTAGCCAGGCATGAACTACTTTTTTCTTTTTTTAAATATATTTTACTGATTTTTTAGAGAGGAAGGGAGAGGGATAGAGCTAGAAACATCGATGAGAGAGAATCAGCTGCCTCCTGCACACTCCCTACTGGGTATGTGCCCACAACCAAGGTACATGCCCTTGACTGGAATCGAACCTGGGACCCTTGAGTCTGCAGGCCGACGCTCTATCCACTGAGCCAAACCGGTTAGGGCATGAATTGCTTTTATCCTATCTAATAAAAGAGTAATATGCAAATTAACCATTACTCCACTATACCCACAAGCCATGCCCACCAGCCAATCAGCTCGCCACGGAGCGAGCAAGAGGCTTGGGTTTCCCCGGTAATGGAGGAAGCCAAGCTTTCCACACGCCCAGTCTGGCCTAGGCCTCCACTCAAGGCTACAAAGTTTCAATTATAGAAGATAAATAAATCCCAACAAAAATGGCAGCAGCCATGGAGCTGGAGAAAGCAGGAGGCTTGAGTTGTCCCCGGCAATGGAGGAAGCCAAACTTTCTGCAAACCTGGCCCGCGTAGGCTTCCACACAAGGCTACAAAGTTCCAATTATAGAAGATAAATAAATCCCAGATACCAGAGCCTCCGCTTGGGTCGCCGGGGGGCGTGACCACCCTGCAAACCACCACAGGACCCTTGCCCAGGCCGCCCCATGCCCCAAGGGAACCCCCACCCTGATCCGGGACACCCTTCAGGGCAAACCAGCTGGCCCCCACCCATGCATCAGGCCTCTATCCTATCTAATAAAAGAGTAATATGCCAATTGACCATCAGTCCAACAAACAAGATGAAGATGGCTGCTCCCATGTGGTCAAAGATGGCTGCCACAAGATGGCCAACAGGGGAGGGCAGTTGGGAGGGACCAAGCCTGCAGGGGAGGGCAATTAGGGGTGACCAGGCCTGCAGGGGAGGTCCGTTAGGGGCAAACAGGCTGGTAGGGGAGCAGTTAGGCATCAATCAGGCTGGCAGGGGAGTGGTTAGGGGGTGATCAGGCTAGCAGGCAGAAGTGGGGCAATCAGGAAGGCAGGCAGGCGAGCAGTTGGGAGCCAGCAGTCCTGGATTGTGAGAGGGATGTCCAACTACCGGGATCAGGTCTAAATGGGCAGTCGGACATCCCTCGAGGGGTCCCAGAGGGGTGGGCTGAGGGACACACACACACACACACACACACACACACACCCCTGCACGAATTTCGTGCACTGGGCCTCTAGTGTAATAATAAAACAAATGTAGGTAACAAAAGACAATGTGTACTTTTAGCTTTATACCTATTTTCTGATTTTAACAAAAGAATAATGAAAATACATACATAGCATTGCTGGACACCACCTAATCTTAAAATCTACTGGTGTAGGACTCCTTCAACTAGTAAAGTCTTCAAAAGCTCGTCTAAATGTTTTTGTTGTATATTGCTGTGTAAGCAATATACCAGATACTTTATACCAGATTTCTAACCTCGGGTGGCAGTCTTGGGATTCCTTTAGCTTCTCTCTCATACATTTACTACCTTTTCTCTTCATATACTTCTCTGAGATTCTACAACTACTCTCTATATCCTATATACTATATATCATACTGATTTTTTTATAAACAGCAAAGGCCATAAGCATGAAGTACTTTTTTAAAAATATTTTTTTATTTCATAGAGGAAGGGAGAGGTAGAGAGATAGAAACATCAGTGATGAGATAGAATCATTGATTGGCCACACCCCTTATTAGGGATCGAGCCCGTAAGATATATGTGTGTATGTGTGTGTATGTATCCTATATACAGATGCCAGCAGAAGAGTTAATCACATACACTGAATTTTAGAAAGAGACTCTTTTAGAGAACCTGTCTGTTCTAACTTCTTCCCTTTACAAATGAGTAACATAAGATGCCTAGTGCCTTGACTAAAGTCATAAAACTTGATAATGACAAAATCTGAAATCACGTACTTCCAAACATGCTTTATTAGTGAACCTTTCTTTAGGAAACTGAGGAATTTTATAGTAAATTCATTAGTATCTCTAACTTATAAATGCAATCTTAGTTGTACAAAATAATTTGCCACAGGTTTCTTTTAAATAGTTTTTCCAAGTGTATTTAAAACATTTGAATTTTTTAAAAAGTATATATAGCCCTGACCCGTTTGGCTCAGTGGATGGAGCGTTGGCCTGCAGACTGAAGGGTCCCAGGTTGGATTCCGGTCAAGGGCATGTACCTTGGTTGCGGGCACATCCCTAGTGGATCCATGTTCCACTTTCCTCGATGTTCCTAACTCTCTATCCCTCTCCCTTCCTCTCTGTAAAAAATCAATAAAATACATATATTTTTAAAAGTATATGTAGGTTTGCCAAAATATAATTTACATGTTACTGTAGTTATCTTCTATGCTCTACTGTAGGAGACATTTCATTTCATAGTTAAGAAAGTTTAGTCCTGTTCTCTAAATTTTGATAACTGGTTAGAGAATTAAAAGCTGTCCTATTTTAAAGGTTTTGTTTCAGTAATAAGTAGGATTTGGTCCATTGAAATAACTGATGCATCTGTTTATTAAATGTCAAAATATGGAATCATCTTTGTGTTATCTTTGCATAAACAGGTTATACTCCAGGATTTAAATAAAAAAGAAAATGGATTACATGACATCTTAGCTGTTCTAACTATGAAAAGGTATAAAATTAAATTACTTCTGATGTTAAGAAAATTCACTTTGAGACTAGCCTCTTTTTGTCAGTTTATTGATTCTTCACCCATTGTCATTCTGGGAAAATCATTTAGTAAAACCTTGTGAGTATTTTATTAATGATTTATATTTTTGTTCCTACAGAATTATTGTATTTTACAAAGAAAAGTATATCTCAGGTCACTTGTATTCTAAATTTTTTATGAACTCTTTAAACATTTTGGGTGTAGTCAACCAAAAAACTGGTTCATGCAAATTGGGATGTAATTCTTATTAATTTTAAATACTAGTATAATTTTCCAAGGTTTACAGAATTCACATTATTTGTCCTGAAAGGATAAGTTTATTTCAACATTGCTACAGAAAATCTCTAGTAAATAAATTAACTCAATCCAGCTGTTACCATTTCCCTAACAACAGTTCACCCATAACACTATATCTTGCAAGGAAATCATTTTGAAATTAACCTTTGGGACAATTCATTTCATAAACCATACTTAAAAGAATATTGAATTTATTAGAGTATGTTTGCTGTGGCCTGGGCTTAAAAATGGCATGATGTGTCTTGAGCTTGAATAAAATCTTAAAATTAAGGTCTTTATCATTGTGGGTTTGCAGGGACTATAACTTTGGTGTCAGTGGTCTAAAAGGAATTTTTTTTTTAATTGAGAGTATGTTGGGACAGTGACACAAGAAAGGGCTTGGCACAGAAGAAGCAACAGGAGAGCCCACACTGACCTGCTTTGCTACTCCAAAAATGCTATAGGAAAGAAATGAGCCAAGGCTAGGCTGCTTTAACTCAATGGGAAGTCGGAAAAAGGCTTGGACACAGGTTCAGGGGTTTACCCCGGGATGAGCTGCCACTGTCCACTCCTCCCCTGGTTGCAGGTCTCATGGAATCCCTTAGAGTTTAGGAGGTGCTAGACTGCGGGGGAAGAAAAGGGGGAAGGGAAAAGCACGGGTGTGATCCTGGGAGAATGAGCGCAATAGGAGGAAATTTTTAACAACTACCTAATTATAGCATATGATACTAAATTTAAAGACACTGAAATTCTGTTTATTCTTTATCTTAATATTCTTCTTTTCAAAAATTAACATCATCTTGTTTATACAAAGTCCACAAGTAATTTCTTAAGGACTTTCTCTTTTTATAAAATGAGCTCATGAAGTGTTATTTTTGTTTGTATAGGGATGGATCTTTACATGTGACATGCACAGATCAAGAGACTGGAAAATGTGAAGCAATCACTATTGAGGTGGCATCTTAGTGTTTTAGAAAAACCATGAATTTTTTAGAACTAAATTATCAACAGTTACTTGGTTTTGTTCGTATGTGATGTTTATATTGAAATACTTTTGGATGAACTGTGTAATCTATGTTTCTATTAAAATACAATATATTGATAAACAATGCAACCTTTTTTGTTTTCCATTTAAGATGAATCAATGGTGGGAAATATAAGGAACTCTTTCTATCATGAAGCTGTTTAAAATTCAATTGAGTGAATTGAAGGACAATTTACTGGGAATTTTTTTTTTTAATTTTCAATTTCTTTATTGATTAAGGTATTACATATGTGTCCTTATCCCCCCATTGCCTACCCCCCCTCACTCATGCCTTCACCCCCCTGTTGTCTGTGTCTATTAGTTAGGCTTATATGCAAGCATACAAGTCCTTTGGTTGATCTCTCCCCCTAACCCCCACAATCCCCTACCTTCCCTCTGAGGTTTGACGTCTGATCGATGCTTCTCTCTCTCTGGATCTGTTTTTGTTCATCAGTTTATGTTGTTCATTATATTCCATAAATGAGTGAGATCATGTGATATTTATCTTTCTCTGACTGGCTTATTTCATTTAGCATAATGCTCTCCAGTTCCATCCATGCTGTTGCAAATGGTAAGAATTCCTTCTTTTTTATAGCAGCATAGTATTCCATTTTGTAGATGTACCATAGTTTTCTAATGCACTCATCTGCTTCATAGAATGAGCTTGGAAGTGTTCCTTCCTCTTGAATTTTTTGGAATAGTCTGAGGAGGATAGGTTTTAGTTCTTCCATGAATGTTTGGTAAAACTCTCCTGTGAAGCTGTCTGGCCCCAGGCTTTTGTTTGCTGGAAGCTTTTTGATGACTGCTTCAATTTCTTCCATAGTTATCAGCCTATTGAGATTTTTAGATTCTTCCTGATTGAGTTTAGGAAAGTTGTATTTTTCTAGGTTTATGTCCATTTCCTCCATGTTGTCTAGTTTGTTGGAATAGAGTTGTTCATAGTATTTTTTAACAATCCTTTGTATTTCTGTGGGGTCTGTTGTTATTTCGTCTCTTTCATTTCTGATTTTGTTTATTTGGGTCCTCTCTCTTTGCTTTATGGTGAGCCTGGCTAGAAATTCATCAATCTTATTTATCCTTTCAGAGAACCAGCTCTTGGTTTCATTGATCTTTTGTATTGTGTTTTTGGTCTCTATGTCACTTATTTCTGCTCTGATCTTTATTATCTCCTTCCTTGTGCTCACTGTGGGCTTTTCTGTTGCTCTCTTTCTAATTTTTTTAAGTTGTAGAGTTAGATGATTTACTACAATTTTTTTCTTGTTTTTTGAGGTAGGCCTGTACAGCTATGAACTTCCCTCTCAGGACTGCTTTCATTGTGTCTCATAGGTTTTGGATTGTTGTGTTTTTATTGCCATTAGTTTTCAGGATGTTTTTAATTTCTTCTTTGATCTCTTTGGTAACCCAATCATTGTTTAATAGCATGCTATTCAGCTTCCAAGTGTTTGAATTTTTTGGATTGTTTTTATTGTAGTTTATTTCTAATATTATGCCATTGTGGTCTGAGAAGATGCTTGATATGATTTCCATCTTCTTGAATTTGGAGATTCTTTGCTTGTGACCCAATATGTGTTCTATTTTTGAAAATGTCCCATGTGCACTTGAGAAGAACGTATATTCCATGGCCTTGGGGTGAATTGTTCTGAAGATGTCAATTAAGTCCATCTGATCTAGTGAGTCATTTAGGATTGCTGTTTCTTTGCTGATTTTTTTGTCTAGAGGATTTATCCAGTGATGTCTGTGGTGTATTAAATTCCCCTACTATGATTGTATTGTTGTCTATCTCTTCCTTGGTACCTTCCAGGAGTTTTTTTTTATGTATTTGGGTGCTCCTGCATTGGGTGCATATATGTTTATCAGGGTTATATCCTCTTTTTGTATCGATCCCTTCAGTATTATTATAAAGTGACCTTCCTTATCTCTTGTTATGGCCTTCACTTTGAGGTCTATTTTGTCAGATATAAGTATTGCTACCTCTGCTTTTTTTTCATTTCCATTTGCCTGAAAGATATTTTTCAATCCCTTCCCTTTCAGTCTGAGTCCCTCTTCTAAGGTGGGTCTCTTGTAGACAGCATATATATGGGTCATGTTTTTTTATCCATTCAGCATTTAGTCCATTTACGTTTAAAGTTATTATAGATAGGTACTTGTTTGTAGCCATATTTATTTTTTGTGCTTGTGTTCCTTCTTACCTTTTTATTTCTTCTTTTTACACCAGACCCTTTAGCATTTCTTGCATTGTTGGCTTGGTAGTGTTAAACTCCCTTAGCCGTTTTTTGTCTGTGAAGCTCCTTATTTCCCCTTCAATTTTGAATGATAGGCTTGCTGGATAGAGTATTCTTGGATTCAGTCCCTTGCTTCTCATCACTTTGTAAATTTTCTTCCATTCTTTTCTGGCCTGATGTGTTTCTGTTGAGAAATCACTTGATAATCTAATGGGAGATCCCTTGTACATAACTTTCTGTCTCTCTCTTGCAGCCTTTAAGATTCTCTCTTTGTCCTGAACATGTAGCATCGTAATTATGATGTGTCTTGGTGTGGGTCTTTTTGGGTTCATCCTGTTTGGGACTCTTTGTGCTGTGTGACTTATTTCTTCCCCACATCAGAGAAGTTTTCTGACAACCTAATGTGCCCTGACTGGGAATCAAGCCCACAACCTTTTGTTGTACAGAAAGACTGTCCAACCAACTGAGCCACCCAGCCAGAGCAAGAGGACTTCTATTCTTATTAGATGACTAAGAGAACAATTGAAAAGTCTTTGCTATTAAATGGGGGGGAAAATTCAGAACCATGTACAAAATAAGATACCTTTTTTGCTTAAAAGAAAAAAGTAAACTCATAAACTCACCAATTATGTATAGATATTCATGTGACACAACGCAAGTCTGGAAGGCTAAATAGCGAACTCTTTAAACAGTGGCTTCTTTTGTGAATGGAAATGTAGGAGAGGTGCTCTCTTTTTTTACAATTTTGTTTTGTTTGATTTTTCCCTCTTACAAATGAATATTGATCAGAAAACATTCTCTGGGGCATTTAGATCCTCAGTGGGTTATTAATAAAGAATCTTATTCTCTAAATAAAACAACTCAACTAATTTGCCCGTATCAGGGTAAAGGTGCAACAAGAGTAGCGCACATTAGACTCTAGATCTTATTGCCAACAGAGGTTTTTCCACTTATTTTCTCCTTGGTTCCCAGCAAGAAGAAATATTTATTCAGTGGTAAAATTCAAAAACTTGTTTATTACCTGTTCAAACTTCGTGGGAGATGGATGGCAGTAATCTTCCATATCTACAGATGCAGAAACCGTTCCTCGTTTGGCTCAGTGGAGAGTGTGCTGGCCCATGGACTGAAGGGTCAGTTGCAGTCAAGGGCATGTACCTTGGTTGCAGGCTCTATCCCTGGCCCTAGTCAGGGCATGAATGGGAGACAACTGATCAATGCATCTCTCACATTGATGTTTCTCTCTCTGTTTTTCCACCTCCCTTCCACTCTCTAAATATCAATAGAAAAAAATAACTTCAGGTAAGTGATTAACAACAACAAAAAAATGTTGCAGAAGTCAAAAGTAAACTTTTTCATGATTATTCTGCATCAAATTATTGACCAAAGCACAAAGAGAATCAGATATGATTGTATGTCCACAAAGAAGCAGCCTTTTGGTAGGCATATCTTATTAAGGCTGGCTACTTAGTCAAATCTTAGGATCTTTTCCCAAGTTATAAAAATTAAAATAAACATGTGTAAGTTATCAAGTGTTTTTAGGAAATAGGAAAATACCAACCAAGGTAGTTGAATTGCTAAATCTAAATGCTCTGGAAGAGTTAAGATTTTACTTGGAAGTTATTGTTAGCTTATTTTACTATATCAGGGGTTGGCAAACCATGGCCAATGTGTCAGTTCTATCCCACACCTAGTTTTGTAAATAAATTTTTTTAATATATTGATTTTTTACAGAGAGGAATAGAGAGTTAGAAACATCGATGAGAGAGAAACAACGATCAGCTGCCTCCTGCACACCCCCTATTGGGGATGTGCCCGCAACCAAGGTACATGCCCTTGACTGGAATCCAACCTGGGACCCTTCAGTCCCCAGGCCAACGCTCTATCCACTGAGCCAAACCAGCTAGGGCAATAAATTTTTTTTTAAATATGTTTTTATTGACTTCAGAGAAAAAAGTAAAGAGAGATAGGAACATCAATGAGGAAAGAGAATTATTGCTTGGCCATGACCAAGGCTGAATAGGAATCAAACTGAGTTTCATGGGTTGATGCTCAACCACTAAGCCACACTGGCAGGGCCATATAAATAAAATTTTATTAGAATATAGCCATACTGAATTGTATATGTAATGTTTGTAGCTGTTTTTACACTGTAATGGCAGAGTGAGTAGTTGCAACAGAGACTATGGTCCACAAAACTTAAAGTACTTACTCCCTAGCCCTTTACAAAAAGTCATCCCCTGAACTAGATTATTGAAACATCAGAGTTTTGTAAGAGTTTTCTCTTTTTCCATATCCATGTAATAAATTACTTATTTGACTGCTTTGTCCCCTAGGTTATTAAGCACTGTGAGAGCAGAGACTCTTAGTCTCAGTGACATTATGTCCCAGCCCCTATAACAGTACCTGAACATAGGTGTTCAGTAAATGTCTATCAAGGCAGTAAATTACGTGGAAGAAAAACAACAGTGTCATCTTTGTGTCCTACAAGAAAATAGCCAGTAAGTACATCTTTTGTATATTTTATGGTTTGTTTAAAAAGAGGAAGGAAAGAAATACTACTGCTTTTGACTTTATTAGTCAGGTTTGCATGATTTGCCCCCCAAGCATATCAAATTTAAAATTGTAATCAAAAGTGCTCTGTTGCCACCCTGGCCAGTGTAACTCAGTTGATTGGAGGATTATCTCGTACACCAAAAGGTGACAGATTCAATTCCTGGTCAGGGTACATATAGGAGGCAATCAATTGATATTTTTTTTCCCTTCCTTTCTCTAATTTCAATAAAAAATAAAAACCATAAAATTTTGAAAAAAAAATTTTAAGTACTCTGTTACCTAATGAAATAACTCCCAGATTTTCTTATATCCTCAGATGATAAGACAAGCTTTTTTCTTTTAAATTTATGTAAGATTTTTCAGTTAAATTTTCTAGTGTTTTTGTTTTTTTTCAATGTGACATGAAGAAAAAAGTCTGGAAGAGGAAACACTTCATGAACCTCATACTACTAAGATAATACCAGTAGAATCAAGGTATATTTGGGAATAACAAATGTTTTCAGTGGTCTTTATGAAAAAATATGGGATAGAGGCATACTTTGAGGACACTGGTATATTTCTCTCAGTGGCTGTTAATTTCCTTCTCCAATTATAGCCGGGGTTTACCAAGATCCTCAAACTGTTTAGTCTCAGGACTCCTTTACACTTTTAAAAATTACTGAGAACCAAAAGAGCATTGTTTATAATAGTGATGAATATATTATTTTACCATATAGAAATTAAAGAGACTTTTAAAATAAACTATTCACTTTTAAATAAGACATTTTTATGAAAAATAACTTAATAAAAACCAAAAGTGAGTGGTATTGTTTTATATTTTGTCAAATCTCTGTAATATCTGGCTTACAAAGATAGCTCTATTCTGGTATCTGCTTCAGTCTGTTGGCAATATCCAAGTTGTGAACCTCTGGAAAACTTTATTGTGTACTCATGAGATGAGAGTAAAGGAAGTAGATAACGTCTTGGTATTATTATGAAAATAGTTTTGAACTTAGGAGCTCTCTGAAGGGTTTCGGGTCCCTTGTACCCTACTTTTGAGAGTTGCTGCTCCAGATATTAGACACAACAAAGTATGTTGAAGAGTCAAAGACTAATCTATCCCCTGGAATTAGTGAGATTCAAGACTAGAAAATGATGGAAACAATTGGTTTACAAAATAGTTTAATACATTTGTTCTGTAAATTTTTACTGATAGAGAATGAAGTATAGGAAGTACCTACTTTAGATAGGGTGACCAGGAGAGGCCTCTGAAGAAGTGACCTTTAAGCTGAGACCCAAGTGATAAGAAGGTAGCTACCTGAAGAGCAGGAGGGGCATGTCCTCTGAACCAGGAATTAATTTAGAATTTCCTCAAGTTATTTATTTCCTCACGTATTTATCTGTTCTTCCCAGGTCTTTTTCTTTTATGTCCACTGTTCTGTTCCCAGCACCTCATACAGTGCCTGGCACATAGGAGATGCAAAATAAATGATTTCTGAATGAGGATAGTGAGCAAAGAGGAGTGGCACAAATTAAGGTTAGGGAGGCAGGGTTCTAATCACATAAGGCCATTTAGACCATCTGGAGGTTTGGGTTTTATTCTAGATTTAGGGAAATATTTAAATCTAGAGAAGGAAACATTCCACTTTATGTTTTAAGGTCACTTTTGTGGCTGTGTGGAAAGTGGATTGGAGGGTAGCATAGTGGAAGTGAAACCAGGTAGGCTTTTATAGGACTCCAGTTGAGAAATGAGGGCCCATACTACTAAGATAATACCAGTAGCGATGGAGAAAAGGGGCAGTATCAAAGTATATTTGGGACATACCATTGACATGGCTTGGTAATGGAATTAATTTTGAGAATGAGGAGAGGGTAAATCAAGATGATAACTAGCATCTGGTCACATCTGGTGGCAGCATAGGGAAATGTGGTACTGCAGCCTCCCACAACCACATCAAAATTTACAACTAAAATACAGAACAGCCATCATTCAGAACCGTCTGAAGTATAGCTGAACAGAAGTCCTACAACTAGGGAATTAAAGAAGAAGCACATCAAGACTGGTAGGAGGGGTGGAGACACCAGGCAGAACTGCAGAACCAGCTGGTCCCACACCCATTTGTGGTAATTTAAAATCAGGAGCGATATCTTGGATATGGAGATTCCCCTGAGGAGCAAGAATACCCTGCCACACACCAGGCCCCCAGCCCAGGGTTCCAGTGCCAAGAAGAGAAGTCCCCACAACTTCTGGCTGAGTGACATAGCTGCGGGAGACCCAGGTATGTCCCCTGAAAAGGCCCATGCACAGACTTACTCAGACTCACTCCCTCTGAATTCCAGTGGCAGAAGCCTGAAAGGAACCTGGAACATTCAGGAAGGAACTAACTTGTCTGGAATCAGGGCAAGAGCTGGAGGGACAGTTTTCTCCCAGATAGAAGTACTGGCAGAGGCCAGTGTTCCTTTGCTGAGCCCTTCCTGCCACAGAGCTGACAGGCTGTGCCATATCTGAATCTCCATCAACCTGGCTCACACTTTTCACCCTGCCCTGGTGGTTCCCTGAGACCATGCTCCTCCCTACTTGCAGGGTCATCCAAGCCATTTCCAGTGGCTTTTCCATACAACTGGCATCTCTTGCCTCTTGCTTTGGACTTTACTAAAATCTCTTAAACAAGCAGCAACTGGCATCAGTTTACTCTGTAGCTCTTAATTGGCCCCAGGCCCAGCACTAGTGGCAGCCCACCCTGGTTCACAGCTTGGCCTCTCCTGGGCACCTCTAAGCTCAACACAAGTAGTAGCCATCTGCAGATTGTTTAGTAGCCCATGCTGGGTGGCTCTGGACAGGGCACAGGCAGACTTTGTACCTCCTGGATGCCCCAGAGCCAGTGCAGCCAGTGGTCAACTTTGACCACCCAGATTACAACCCTACCACCTCCACGAGTGTCAGACTCAAGGGGTGGACTCAGTGAGCACCAAAGCCCCACTGAAGTAAGTCCTGCTCCATTCGGTTCCTGCACAGCAGCTCTTCTACTGTAGTTGCAACTGATCCTTCCAGTGGATTGGCCTGGGGGGGTCAGTCCCTCCCAGTGAGGCTGACATACATCAAGGCTCAACTACAATAGGACAGTGCACACAGCTCACACAAGGGTGCACCTGGAGTTCCCAGCTCAAGTGTCTGGGATAGCTGAGCCACTGAGCCTTACAGGACACCTACTACACAAGGTGACTCTACCAAGTCTGGGAAACAGTAGATCTACTGAATACATAGAAACAAATACAAGGAAGCATCCAAAATGTGGAGACAAAGAAAAATGTCACAAATGAAAGAACAGGAGAAATCCCCAGAAAAAGAACTAAATGAAATGGAAGCAAGAAAACTACCATATACAGACTTCAAGGTAATGATTATAAGGATGCTCAAGGGATTTAATGAGAACTTCAAGGAACTTAGAACAAGCATGTCAAACTCGCGACCCACAATGAATATTTTTGTAGCCCAGCCAATATAACAGTATGTAAGAAACATTTTAATAAAAATTTTGTAACTTAATTTTTACAATATCCTGTTATACATAATTATCACTAACGAACTACAACATTCACTAATGACTGATTACTATAATCGTGTTGCATTCATTTCCCTTATGCGCCTTATATGCAGTCGCACCAATTCTCTCCGCTGATACTAGCAGCAAATATTTTAGCAGCCGATTGCCATGTCATTAGTCTTGGACTGACTTGTTTGGTGTGAGTAACAGGAAATATTTCACTTTCATAGAATAAGAAAAATAGGTTTATTTGTGTTAACGCTTATTAATTTGTGCAGTTATTCAGTCTGTTATGTTAAATGTTCTATTTTATGTTAACAATTATTTCAGCCCTTTGTATTCAGCATGTCTCTATCGAAATAAACCTATGTTTCTATGAAAATACAAGTTTTTGTTTTTTTGCGGCCCACATAAACTTAAATCTTGTTTATTTGGCCCATGTTAGCCTTTAAGTTTGACATGCTTGACTTAGAACATCAACAACATAAAAAAGAAGCAGTCAGAAAGGAAGCATACACTAACTAAAATAAAGAATAATTTATAGGGGATTGACAGTAGAGGACACCAAGTATCAAATCAAGAATGTGGAATATAAGGAAGTGCCTGGCCAATGTGGCTCAGTTTTTGAGCATCAACCTATGAACTAGGGGTTCACAGTTCAATTCTCGGTCAGGGCACATGCCCTGTTGCAGGCTTGATCCGCAGTTAGAGGCATACAGGAGGCAGTCAATCAACAAGTCTCTCTCGTCATTGATGTTTCTATCTATCTCTCCCTCTCCCTCTTTGAAATAAAAAAATATTTTTTTAAAAAAATAGGGAAGCAAAAAAACACCCTATCAGAACAGCAAAAAGAAAAAATTCAAAAATATGAAGAGAGTGTAAGGAGCCTCTGGGACGACTTTAAGCATACTAACATTCTCCTCATAGGGGTACCAGAAGGAACAAAGAGGGAACAAGAAATTTAAAACCTATTTGAAAAAATGACAGAAAACTTCCCTTACTTGGTGAAAGAAATATATAAGCTGAGGAAGCGCAGAGAGTCCCAAACAAGATAAACCCAAGGAGGTCCACACCAAGACACATCATAATTAGAATGCCAAGGGCTAAAGATAAAGAGAGCATCTTAAAGGCAGCAAGAGAAAAGCAATTAGTTGCCTACAAGGGAGCATCCATATGACTCAGCTGATTTCTCAACAGAAACTATGCAGGCCAGAAGGGAATGGCAAGAAATATTCAAAAGTGATGAAAAGCAAGGACCTACAACCAAGATTACCCAGCTAAACTATCATTTAGAATTGAAGGTCAGATAAAGAGCTTCTCAGATAAGGAAAAGCTAAAGGAGTTCATCACCACCAAATCAGTATTACATGAACTGTTAAAGGGTCTTCTTTAATAAGATGAATAAATAAAAGATAAAAAATATGAACAATCACGTAGGCTGGTTTTGCTCAGTGGTTAGAGCAGCCTGCAGGCCAAATGGTCTGGGTTTGATTCTCCAAGGGCAAGTACCTCAGTTGCAGATTCCCCTACCAGGTGCGTGCAGGAGACAGCCAATCAATGTGTCTCTCACATCAATGTTTCTCCCTCTCTTCCTCCTCTCTCCCTTCCATCCCTCCTCTCGCTCATTCACTCTCTCTAGAAATTAATGGAAAAAATATCTTCAGGTGACAATTAAAATATACTAGAGGCCCAGTGCATGATTAAATCATGCACGTGTAGGCTGTCTATCCACTGGTCGGGACCCAGTGTGGCCGGCAGCTCCGAAGTCCCTGGGCCCCTAGTGCGAGGGGGGGCAGGGGTGTGGTCCTCCGGCGGCCGGAGCCCAGGCCCGGGTCTTGCCTTTGCCTCCCACCCAGGAAGGCTGGGGCCGCCGCCGCCTCCTCTGCCTTCCGGCTCCCTCATGAGCCCTCCCTCGGCCGGCCCGGGCTGCATGGAAACCCGCGTCCTCTGTGGATACCGCTGCGCACTCCTGCGGCCCGACCACTGCCAGACTCCTCCCCCTGGAGCCGCGCCTCCCGCCCACCCACACTGCCTCGTCAGCCAGGGCCTCCAAATGCCTGGCTCGCTGCCCCAGAGGCCCCTTCTGTGCCACAGCACAGCCATGGCGCAGACGCTGAGCTCGCGCCGCCGCTGGCGACATGAGCTCAGCGTCCTGCCGGCCCAATCACCACCCCAGCCACCCCGAGTCCTGCCCCCTGCGCCTCCCGCTGGCCCAATCATGGGCATAGCGGAGTGATGGTAATTTACATATTACCTTTTTATTGTGTAGGATATGTGTGAACAATAAAATGACAATAAATGCATAGCTATCAACGATTAAATCTAGAAAATCAAAACAAATGAACAAAGAATCTAATGAACAAAACTGATGAATAAAATAGAACCAGAGGCATGGAAACATGGAACAAACTGATGAATCTCAGAGGAAAGGGGGGGTCCAGGAAGAGAGTAGCCAAAGAATTTATATGCATTACCTGTGGACACAGACAATAGGGTGGTGAAGGCCTGGGGTAGGGTGGGAACTGAATGGAGGGGGGCACTGGCGAGATAAAAAGGAGCATATCTGGATATCTGTAATACTCTCAACAATAAAGATTTAAAAAATAAACCCAAAAGCAAGCAGCGGGGGGGTGGGGGAAGGGAAGACCTAGATTTCCTTCTAAACCACCTGAGTAGATGGTGATGGCAGTGTATTGAGATGAGAAAGTTTATGGGGAGGACCAAGTCTGGAGACAAAAATCAGGAGTACTTTTATAAGTATGTTCATTTTGAGGTGTTTGTGCAGCACCTCAGTTGACATGTCAGCTAGGCACTGTGGATACTAAAGCCTAGAATTCAGGACAGAGATAAGGGCTGGAGACAAAAAGCATGAAGATGATAAAGATGATATTTCTTTATCCTTGGCCAGTGTGGCTCAGTTAGTTGAAGCATTGTCCTGTACCAGTGGTCGGCAAACTGGCTCGTGAGCCACATGCAGCTCTTGGCCCCTTGAGTTTTTAGCAAAGGCCAGCTTAGGAGTACCCTAATCAAATGAATAACAATGTACCTACCTATATAGTTTAAGTTTAAAAAACTTGGCTCTCAAAAGAAATTTCAGTCATTGTACTGTTGATATTTGGCTCTGTTGACTAATGAGTTTGCCGACCACTGTGCTACACACCAAAATGTGGCAGATTGGAGTTCAATTCCAGCTTGGGTGTGTTGGGGAGGCAACTGATCATTCTCACTCACATGCATGTTTTTCTCTTTCTGAAATAAATTTTTAAAAATAAAAATAACATTTAAATCCACAGGACCTGAGGTTGTCATTTAGAAAGAGAACATAAAAGAAATGTCTCAGGGTCATGCCCAGAGGAACGCCAGCATTGAGGTTAAATAGAGGAAAGGGAGCCAGAAAGGGGAGTGAAGAGTGGCTAGTAAGGTAGAAGGAAACTGCGTAAGAATGGATGCCCAAGTGGGTGTTGTAAAAACATACAGTGAATACACTTAGGAAGGATAATGAGAGAAGCCCTGGGAAGGAGGTTAGGCTCTATCCAAGTCCTCTCCCTTTATCAGTCACTTTGGTGATAAGGAATAAAAGGTCCTATCCAACCCTGTCACATGGAGGCCCTTGGTGATATGGTTTCTGTCTACTTCTCAAGCCTCATTGCTCATCATTTCCTCCTATTCTAATTCTTCTTTGAATATTCCCTGTTTCCTATCACCAGGATTTTGGTCAATTCTGTTCTCCATGCCTAGAAAATGCCTAAATTTCCCCCATCTTCTCTAGGATTATTGGTTAAATTTGTAGATTTCTGCTTTAGATTGTTTAGGTCAGCAATTTTCAACTGGTGTGCTGCAGTACACTAGTACTGAAAGGATTTTTTTAAAATATATTTTTATTGATTTCAGAGAGGAAGGGAGAGAGAATCATTGAACGGCTGCCTCCTGCACACACCCCCCCCCCCCCCCCCCACTGGGAATCGAGCCTGCAACCCAGACATGTGCCCTTGACCAGGATTGAATCTGCAACCCTTCAGTCCTCAGGCCAACCGCTCTATCCACTGAGCCAAACTGCCTAGGGCTGAAAGAATTTTTAAAACATGCAATACCTGGGGAAAGTGGCAAAGGGGGATTATTCAAAGTACTGAGAGACTTGTCCAGGTCTGAGCACCAGCACCCCAGGCTGGGCACCTTCAGGTGGCAGAAGGTGATCGAAATTACTCGGGTATGAAGATCCTATTCTAGGTTGTTTTTTTTTGTTTGTTTGTTTGTTTAAATATATTTTATTGATTTTTTTATAGAGAGGAAGGGAGAGGGAGAGTTAGAAACATTGATGAGAGAGAAACATCTATCAGCTGCCTCCTGCACACTCCCCATTGGGGATGCACCCGCAACCAAGGCACATGCCCCTGACCGGAACCGAACTTGGGACCCTTCAGTCCGCAGGCTGATGCTCCATTCCACTGAGCCACACCAGTCAGAGCCTATTCTAGGTTTTGTGTATAAGGCCCCAGATATTTCAAGTGGCCATTTTGGAATTACAATGATTTTGAATAATTTTGCCCCAGAAGTTTACTAAAATTGGCAAGAATCATCTCTGAAGTGAATTGATAGTAGTGCACAGCTCTACAAGCTACTTAAACAGAAACGCAGGCATTCTTCAGTATTTTGGTTCAAACGGATTATATAACTGGTTAAAATGTTTCAGCTGCTGGGGTTTTTTTGTTGTTGTTTTTTGTCTCCCCCACCTTCCCCTGTGGTGTTTTCAGCTGTAAGATATGCTTGATTTGTGCATTAGGTAGTTTTGGAAGTTTCTAATTACTGTTTAAATATTGCTGAAGTTCCATGGCAGCTTATTTTTACCCTTATTACAACTTTAAGGAAATTTTTACCTCAGCCCCTTTCATGTCACAATGGGACAGCTTCTCTAAATGAAGAGTACATTTTTCGTTTTTTCTTTTATCTTTTATGTACATGGAAATTTAAGATGTTGCAGTTTCCCAGCAGCCTGGTAGTGTTGAGATAGATGTGTCTCTATAAATGCTGTTTAGGAATGCTCTTCAGATGTGGAATTTTCTTTTTGTTTTTTGGATCATAAAGTGGATATTTCATTTCACTGACAAATACATGAAATAATAAAGAACACTTTTAAATCCACGGAACTTGGCTAATTCTGGAGATAGCCGTATGAAAACTTTAAAACTGAAGTATGGGTTGCTGACTTGAAGTAAGTCTATGTCAAATAGTCATAGGTTAAGTATCTTCAAACAACTTGGATTTTATTTCAGAAGATACAAAATTAAAAAAACAAACTGGAAAACACTAAGATAACCGAGAAAAGCCCAGCACCTTCCTGTGCAGTCCCGTTGGAATTTGGACTTGCCATGAGTGTTGAAGCCTTGTTTCATTGAGTCAGAGAGACTGAACCTAAATGGCCCAGCATGACTGCTCCAGCCTGGCTTAATTTTCCCACTCCACCATCATTAACAAAGTCGTCATTGAATTTTGAGAAGCTCCTGAAAACTTTTCATGGACAGAAAATCAGTATGATGTGAATCGTCGACGACACAACTCCTCAGATGGCTTTAATTCTGGTATTGGACGTCCCAATGGAGGTAACTGTGGAAGGAAAGAAAAAAATGGATGGCGTACGCATGGGAGAAATAGCACTGAAAACATAAATCATTGAGGGGATACCATGGTGACAGTATTTTCCATTCTGAAAAAGCCAAGGACTACACAAAAACAATATCCCTGACAATGAACCAAGGAGGAAGAAAGGAGAGGATGCAGTTTAAAGCTGAGGATTTTCTGTCTTTAAATCCTTAATGAGAGAAAACCAAATCAAAATAAATCTTTAGCTGCACTTTAGCTCCAAGGATGCTGGTCATTAAGAAAGAGAATGCAAAAAACTTACAGCTGTCTAGATTCCCAGTAGGAGGAAGTCTTCAATCAGCCAGTTAAGAATGGGACTGGCCCAAGTGTTTATAAAGGTTTAGTCCCTAACCTGCTGCTCTACCCACAAAACCTGCACAATGGAAAAGCCAAACTAAAGAAAATAAAGCTGGGACTTCTTTCTCTCATGAGTCTACATATGGTGCCGGCAACTTCAATGCTTTTATTTTTTTTCCTTTTTTAAAAAATTTCTTTATTGATTAAGGTGTTACATTGTGCTGTGCCAGCACAGCCAAGGGTTCGGCGAGCCTGAGGGAGGGCCGGTGAAGGATGAAGAAAAAGACAAAGAGAATAAGCTGGGTCTAGGTGGATCTTCTGTGCCTTGCTGAGGCCACAGAACAGATCCAGACTGCAAAGCTGATGCTTTATTTATAGTCAGGGGCAAACAAGGTAATTTACAATGTTCTTGTAAGTTTCACTTGTTTTGGCTGCACTTGCTGCCCCTCCCACAGCCCATTAGCTACCCAGGAAAGATCTAGGGAGCAGTCTAACCCTATAACCACTCCCTACATTACATATGTGTCCTTATTCCACCATTACCCCCCCACTAATGCCCTCATTCCCCTGTTGTCTGTGCCCATTGGTTAGGCTTATATGCAAGCATACAAGTCCTTTGGTTGATCTCTCCCCCTTACCCCCGGCCCTCCCCTACCTTCCCTCTGAGGTTTGATGTCTGATCAATGCTTCTCTGTCTCTGGATCTGTTTTTGTTCATCAGTTTATGTTGTTCATTATATTCCATAAATGAGTGAAATCATGTGCTATTTATCTTTCTCTGACTGGCTTATTTCACTTAGCATAACGCTCTCTCCAGTTCCATCCATGCTGCTGTAAATGGTAAGAATTCGTTCTTTTTTACCGCAGTGTAGTATTCCATTGTGTAGATGTACCATAGTTTTCTAATCCACTCATCTGCTGATGGGCACTTAGGCTGTTTCCAAATCTTAGCTATGATGAATTGTGCTGCTATGAACATAGGGGTGCATATATCCTTTCTGATTGGTGTTTCTAGTTTCTTGGGATATAATCCTAGAAGTGGGATCACTGGGTCAAATGGGAGTTCCATTTTTAGTTTTTTGAGGAAACTCCATACTGTTCTCCAGTGACTGCACCAGTCTGCATTCCCACCAGCAGGGCACGAGGGTTCCTTTTTCTCCACATCCTTGACAGCACTTGTCATTTGTTGATTTGTTGATGAGCCATTCTGACAGGTGTGAGATGGTACCGCATTTTCGTTTTGATTTGCATTTCTCGGATAATTAGTGACTTTGATCATGTTTTCATATGCCTCTTGGCCTTCCTTCTGTCTTCTTTAGAAAAGTATCTATTTAGGTCGTTGCACATTTTTTGATTGGGTTGTTTATCTTTCTTTTGTTAAGTTGTATGAGTTCCCTGTAAATGTTGGAGATTAAGCCCTTATTGGTGATAACATTGGCAAATATGTTCTCCCATGTAGTGGGCTTTCTTGTTGTTTTAACTTCAATGTTTTTAAATCAACAGCCAAGAATTTTAGTCCAACAATGACAATGAAAGAATATAATTGCTTAAATTCCTCTTCAACTGTTGACAAACTTAATCAGCAGCCTCATCTAACCAAACTGACATGAATTCACACTGATAAGAAGAGTGAATTTCTGCAAAAATTGAAAAGGGACAGAGTGGAAAAGGAGCATGAAGACGAAAACCATGCTGGCTCTAAGAAGGGTGACGACTTATTTAACTTGCATAACAGCAATAATACTCAGCAAGACAGAGATATAAACTGAAACTTGGATGAAAATGAAATTCCACAAGAGAATGGCAATGCTTCGGTTATTTCCCAACAGATCATTTGGTCTTCAACCTTCCCACAAACAGATGTTCTTTCAAGTTCACTTGAAGGAGAACACAGATTGTTAAAGGAGATGAGCTGGCACAAAAACAGTGAAAACGATGAAACCTGTGCCCCCTTGACTGAGGATGAAATGAGAGAATTCCAAGTTATTAGTGAACAGTTGCAGAAGAATGGTCTGAGGAAAAATGGCCTGATTTGTGACTTCAAGGTTGGACCCTGGAAAAACAGCACTTTCCACCCCACGATTGAGAATGATGACAGAGAGATGTGCAGCAGCAGCAGCAATACATCCAAGGACAACGACGAGGACATGTAAGGGTCCTGGCAGCCTCAGAAGTTTAGTGTGGCACGTACTCACGCAGTCAGGGTGGAGTATAAAATGAAGAACTATCATTTATGTAGTAAAACACCCCATCGGAAGATTTTGGGGGGGTGACTTTGATATGAAGAAAACTAAGAATATTGTGTTGGGCTGTGTTGAACATTCTTTCTTTGTACATAGATGTTGCAGAAATTAGGACTTTGGTGGACCCAACATTGATTCTCTTCATCACTGCAGCATTTCTCTGACTAGCAATGTGACAATGTAGCAGATGAGATGGTCTCATTTAATAATAAAAAATTGTGTAATGTTTTGCAAAGCTTCTGTCTTAAAATGTCTGGCTCTTAAGAAAAAAGGCAGCTTACACTGTTTTGCTTGCAGAGTCCTATCTCTTCATACAATGGAAATCCTCAAGTCCACTTTGTGCATCCCCACCCCCAAAAAGACAATGTAGCATTTGGCTAAAACTGGAGCAAAGTGCACTAAAACATTAATTTTATGAGCTCAACTGTTGTACTAGTCACTTTTTAAAACATAAATTGCTCTTTAGCCATGTGTACTTCCGTAACTATTACAGGAAAGACTTGCCACACTTTCTTCCAAATTTTAAGACAAGGTTTTCAAGAGCTTTATTTGGGTATGTTGTCAGACCAGGATTTTCAGAGTTGATGGAAAAGAGTTGTGGGAAAATTTATTTTTGATAAATTATTACATGAGCAGAAAAACTGATCACACTGACTGGATCTGTCCACAATATGGAAATAAACTGGATTTTCAGAAAAAATAAAACATGGAATACCTGACTGTTTAGTCAGGAGCACTGACCTCTTTTCCCTTAGCTTGTCAAATTAAAACATGACAAAAATTCTCCCTAGATAATTTACTAGCACATTTATCTCCCTATACAGTTTTTCTTATGTACTTAAAACTGTATATTTTATAGGTTTTTCTTGTTTTGTTTAACATATTAAGCCCCATGATACTAAAGGCTTCCTAAACATTTTTAAATGGCTAGACACTATTTCAAAATGGAAACGAACATTAATTCCTTTAATGTCCTGTGTTCATTTAAAATATTTTAAAATTTATACAGATGCTTTGAATTATTTTTGTTACTTTTTACGTAAATGTATTTTTAAAATTCTTGGTAGATGACAAACTGCTTTCTACCAAAGTTTTTGCGGTTTACTCTTCTAAGATTTCTACTGATCCCCTTTCCCTTAGATTGTCAAATTAAAAAATGACAGCCCTAGCTGGTTTGGCTCAGTGGATAGAGCCTCAGCCTGTGGACTGAAGGGTCCCGGGTTCAGTTTCAGTCATGGGCACATGCTTGGGTTGAGGGCTCATCCCCAGTGGGGGTGGGGAGGGGCGGGCAGGAGGCAGCCCATTAGTGATTCTCATCGTTGATGTTTCTATCTCTTTTCCCTCTCCCTTCCTCTCTGAAATCAATAAAAATATATATATTTTAAATGACAACAGCCAACACAATAGCCCTCCAGTGTGAATGAATCAAAATTATACCTATTTTTTAGTCAGATTTTAGTAAATAGTTTATGTGTGTCTTGAGATTAAAAAAAAAAAAAAAAAAAAAAGGTTGAAAATTGCTGGTTTAGAACAATCACCGTGGCTGCGGTGTGAAGAATGGATGTGGAGCCTGGCGGGCATCGGTTTGATTCCCAGTCAGGGCACATGCTCGGGTTGTGGGCTTGATCCCCAGTGTGGGGTGTGCAAGAGGCACTGATCAATGATTCTCTCTCATCATTGATGTTTCTATCTCTCCTCTCTGAAACCAATAAAAAAAAATATATTTTTTTAAAAAAGAATGGATATGGGTAGGGAGGGGTAGAGACCCCTTAGAGGCTAAGAGGAGCTGGGTGTCAGTGCAGCTTTGCTACAAAGGTGTGGTACCAACCCATACGCATCATCAGGCACACTATGGGAACTCATCAAAAATGCAGACCCTCAGCTCTCCAGCCCGGATCTCCCATTTCATAAGATTCCCAGATGATTCTTAAGCGCATTCAAGTGTGAGAATCACTGATCTAGACGGTTGTTTCAAACCGCTGCACACTAGAATCGCCTGGGGAGCTGTAAATTTTCCAGTGTCCAGGTCACATACCATGTCGATTAAGTCAATCTCTTCGAGTGGGACCAGAAAGCAAAACCCCTCCAAAAGGGGTTCCAAGGTTCATCCAATTTGACAGCCTGTGATCTGAGTAACATGGGAAGAAACTTAATAGCCAGTGGGCTCAGGTAGCTGAGGAATAGGCATGGGAAGGAACGTACTAAATAGTCCCGTTTGTTTTAGTTTTGCACAGTGCACATGTAGTGCCGATGTAACAAATAAGATGAGTGGAAGGCCTGATGGACGTGTTCCTTGACCAGGCGATAAACAGCCGTGCAGGGGCAGACGGCTGTCAACCTAGGGTAGCACCGCCCGCTCCCGCCCACGGGGCTCGCCCCGCCCATGAGGCCCGCCCCTCTGCGGACCTGGCGCCCACCCGCGCGCAGGCAGGCGACCTGGGGCGCAGGCGCGGTCGCCCCGGTGGCCGGGGTCGGCCTCCGTTGACGTCAGCACGCCTCGCGGGTTCCAGCCCCTCAGCCCGGCCCCCAACTACCGCGCGAGACGGGCGGGGGCGGGGTGCCGGCCCGTGGCGCTATCCCGTCCGACCGCGCCAGTTTGAATGAAAGCTCCTCAAGATGGCGGCGGCCGGGGCCGAGGCGCGAGGAGGTGAGGGCTAGAGAGCGGCGCCCCTCACTCTGCTCCTTTCTGCTGGCGAACCCCCCGAGCCGGGAAGCGTGCCGGGACGCGCGGGCCCGGCCCAGCGCGGCGCCGCCTCCCGCCCTGCCGACACCTGGGCCCCCAGATGCGCACCGCGGGCTTCGCCCTGCCCCTGGCCCCTGACCCTTCTCGCGCCTCGGCCACCTCGTTCCCCGGAGTCTCCCCCTACGCCCCGGCCTGCGCGCCCGCCGCCGGGGTCGGCCCCCTCCCGCCCGGTGGCGGCGTGGAGGTATTCGGGCGGCCGCCGCAACGCCCGCTAATTCCCAGGGGCTCGGGTTCCCGTGGGTGCGCGTGTGGCTTGACTTCTTTGTGGTGGTTTGAGCGGGACGTTTAGTGTTCGGGCTGCCTTTTAACTGGGAAGCGGGAGAGCCCGGTGGTGTGAGTGTGACCTCAGTGTCCGAGGAAAGAAAGAAATTGGGGCTGGCTTATGACCGCTCAGAAAGGAAATAAGCGAGGATACATCCCCATTGGGCCTCGCTAGGAGGTTCAGCTCCTCGTCGGAGATGGATCCAGTAAGTGGGTGTTTGAGGATGTGTCCTGCAGCCTGGAATCCCGGGTACACCCGCCAGGAGCTTGTGTTGTTTGCGTGGGCGCCCAAGAATTAGGTGCTGAACGTGTGTGTGTGTGTGTGTTCTTGTGCGCTCTTGAAAGACTGGAACTTCCATTGCATTCTAGAATTTAAAGGTGTTTTCCAGGACTAGCCCTCGCCACATAGATTAGGAAATCTTTATCCGCCAAATGTCCTTCCACTAGAGATTACTGTGAACTATTGAGCTGTGTTGTTTTTTTGTGTGTGTGGTGGCAATGAAATGTTTAATCTTGCACATGAATTTTTTTCCTACATGAATCAAAATTGTTACAAGAGTGTTTTATGCTCTTTTTGTTTTGTTTTGTTTTAACTCTAGCGTTTCCATCGAAGGTTGTGTCTTGAATCTTGTTACTTCAACTAGATAAAAATGGTGTCTACAGCAGACAAGTCATCTGGGGTCGATATCCTAGAGGAACCTCTTTTGCATGTGGTCAGCATAAGGAGGTTAACTTTACACAAAACAGCCTGAAGGTTTTTTAATGGAAAGGATTTAGGGTTCTTTACTGTTCTACTACTCTTCTCCCCCACACCACCCCAAAGCAAGCAACCTCTTCTCCCGCCCCCCCTCCATTTTTTTTTTTGAAAATATCTTTCTCTTACACACACACACACACACACACACACACACACAATGCCTTTCACTTTCTTGATGTAAAATTATGAGTCCTTTGTAGAAATCCTGCTTCAGGGTTTCTTACCGTGAAGTCCCTGTGTGAGTTGAGGGTGAAAAATGGATAAAGCAAAATCTGCTGTGGTCTCTCTAAATTACTTCAAAACACAAAAGTTATCCCAAATACCTTGGAGAGCTACCAAGTAAAGCTTGAGTTTACCTATAGATGTTGTTTTGTAACCCCAGTTTACTCCAACCCTTGAATTATTTCAGTGAAGCTGAAACCCAGAACAGTGAAAATCTCGCTCAAGTCTATGTATACTAAGTGGCCTTGTAAAGGCGGGGACAGAGGGCCTTGGACCTTCTCTAGTGCTTACCATAACACGAGCCATGAAACCAAGTTTATTACAGATGTCTAAACATCAGTTTGTGTTAGCATATTTTACTAGCAATATGGGAGCAGAAATTTTAGGGTAAAATCTGCTGCAGCACAATTAGGTATTGGCTACTGTGAGACTGATTGAGTGGTGTCTGATTTTCTTCAAGCTTGGTGTATGGCTGATGTAAATTGAATACTCTGTTTTGTAATTCTTGGCTTTAAAAAACAATACAGGAAATGAGTATGACAAAAATCAGTATACCTTCCATTATGTTATTATAACGGGTTTATTTCCCTTAATAACTTAGAAGCATGGGCAAAATAAGTGGAGTTAAAATTTCATGCAACATTGCAAACTGGAAAAAGGACATATGATGTATGATCATGTCACATAGAACTCTATTTCAGTTAGATTTCACTTCTTAGCCAACTAAGAGAAAGGGGGGAAAGTTACTTTTTAAAATTTTAACAAATTATAAGATTATTTTAAGATATATTTCTAACAATAAGAATGCCCTAGCCATTTACATTTTATTAAAACAGTAATTCTATGTAGACTATAATGGGAAAAGTAAAAAACCTTACCCCTTTTGACCTTTGCATCTATATGTAATCTTAAGGAAGCTTACAGACATTACATATTTCGTTCAGGTGACTCAGTAGAGATTATTTGACATCAGTTAAACACAGTAGGACATGAAAAAGTCCAAGACCAATTTACCAAAATAATTCTTTAATGCTTACCTTTGTCTTGAAGACACAAAAATGGTTTCTTATCATATGAATTTTTAGTCCTGTAAAGTTGCCATTAGAAGGGTGGGGATATAGAAATCTTAAGTTTTTCCTTTTCTTTTTTTGTTTTAATTCAGTAGCTATTTCATTAGTAAAGAGTTCTATTTTCTTATTGTAGCTTGGTGTGTGCCTTGCCTAGTTTCACTTGATACTCTTCAGGAAGTATGTAGAAAAGAAAAGCTCACATGTAAATCGATTGGAATCACCAAAAGGAATCTAAACAATTATGAGGTGGAATACTTGTGTGACTACAAGGTAGTAAAGGTAAGGCAAATATCTAGTCCCTTAAAAGAGACTTAATTAGATTTCAGTATTTCATATTTGTGTAAGATAAAAAGAACCTTAAGAAAGCTCTTCTTAATGTTTAAAGCCATAATAATTTATATGTCCTGTCTATATTACCAAATGACATTGAGAGGATTTTTAAGCATACGGTGTGCTTGCATTAGAATATTTGAAGTGCTTATATCATTCTACATCCAACTCTTGATTCTCTCTATGTGGGTTACCAGAGCAAACATTTTATCTCAGATTGGCTTCTCCTGGGATTCATTTTGTTCCTGAATCATATTTCCCCACTATCACCTGAAATGAACTTAGAAATTCAAACCAATTTTTGTGTTACTGAATCTCCTCAAGAATCAGCACCATTTGTGTATTTCCTGCCAACATGTCAAGCTCCAGATATTAGTGAGGTTCTGTGGTGTACTAGAAACGGCATGGAGTTTAAAGTCATTTCTAGCCTCTGTTTAGTGTCTTAAGACTTCAGCAAAGTCACCTAACTTCTCTGGGACTTACTTTATTACTATTCCTTTTAAAAATGACAGGATTGTTCTAAAAAGCTTTTTCAATCTAAATCTTACAATAAATTTTTGAGTAATCATCCCTATAGCCTATTCTCTCTCCAAGAACTCTGTTTTGATCATTAGTCTGTCAGTTTTACAGATAATCAGGAATCTTGTTTAATTCTTTGTTTTTCTTCATCAGATTCCATATCGATTTAGTCATTAAATGCAGTTCTTCCTTTGAAATATCCATCTTTTTGTATCACTGTCTTCCTTACTCAGTGGGATTTTATGATCATTGTTATGATCTTCACAACCACCTTCAACCCCAAAACAGCCCAGTCATTTGCCTTCACAGTTTATAAACTCTGGCCTGAACAGTCTAGCTGAGACTATCATATAATCACATATATTTGCTCCATTTAAGCTTATTTCTTTTTTTTTTAATCTTTTGCTCTTTTTTTGTGTTTTTTAAAAAAATATATTTTTATTGATTTCAGAGAGGGAGAAGGAGTGAGAGATAGAAACATCAATGATGAGAGAGAATCATTGATCTGCTGCCTCCTGCAGGCCCCCAGTTGGGGAACAAGCCCGCAACCCAGGCATGTGCCCTTGACCAGAATCAAACCCGGGACCCTTCAGTCCAAAGGCTGGCACTCTGTCCACTGAGCCAAACCAGCTAGGGTTTTTTATGTTTTTTATTGATTTTAGAGAGAGAGGAAGGAAGGAGAGAGAGAAACATATATCGGCTAAGAAAAACATATCAGCCATGGCTAAAGTTTATTTCTATTCGCATACTGCTCAACTTTACTTGGTACACTTTTTATTCTTCACTTTCTTTTTTAAAAATATATTTTTATTGATTTCAGAGAGGGAGGGAGAGGGAGAGAGAGATAGAAACATTAGTGATGAGAGAGAATCATTGATTGGCTGTCTCCTGTATGCCCCACACAGGATGGAGTCCACAACCCAGGCATGTTCCCAGATAGGGAAATCAAACTCTGACCGTCTGGTTCATAGGTCATCGCCGGCTGGGCTATTCTTTGCTTTCTTTCCACATTCTTGTCAGCATTTTTCCAACTTTTATCTCAGATTGGCTTCTCCTGGGATTCATTTTGTTCCTGAATCGTATTTCCCCACCAGCACTTGAAATGAACTTAGAAATTCAAACCAATTTTAGTGTTACTGGATCTCCTCAAGAAGCAGCACCATACTGTTTACCATAGTGGCTGCACCAGTTTACAATCCCACTATCTCATCTTCAGCTGCAGGCCTCTTCTAGCTCAGTGAAAAATAGGATCCCTCAAATATGAACTCTCAAGTTACCTTCACACCAGTTATTTGTATCTCCGCTTATTCATAGTTTTAAAAGTATCACCATTTGTCTTTTTTGTTATCCATCCCCTTTAGGACTTTGCTTAATCTATGATGTTTGTTTGCACCTCTCTTTCCACTGATTTATCTCTTTTGATAAACCTCTCTCTATGTTTTTGTAACTGGCAATTTGCACATCTTAATCCCTTCCCTTTTTTCACCCATTTCTCCAACTTCCCTCACATCTGGCAACCATCAATTTTTTTTCAAGATTTTTAAATTGATTTTTAGAGAGAGAAGGGAGAGGGATAGAGAAACATAGATGTGAGAGCGATACATCGATAGGCTGCCTCCTGCACACCCCCTGCCAGGGATTGAGCCTGCTACCCGGGGCATGTTCCCTAACCAGGAATTGAACCAGCAGCCTTCTGGTTCACAGGACGATGCCCAACCCACTGAGCCACACTGACTAGGGCTAGCAACTATCAATTTGTTCTCTGTATCTATGAGCTTGTTTCTGTTTTGTTTTGCTTGTTTATTTTTTAGATTTCACATGTAAATGAAATTGATATTTGTCTTTCTTTGACTTATTTCACTTAACATAATACCCTCTAGGTCCAACCATGTCCTTGCAAATGGCAGCATTTCATTCTTTTTTATGGCTAAGTAATATTCCATTGTGTATATGTACCACATCTTCATTCATTTTGCTATTTATGGACACTTAGGTTGCTTCCTTATTTTGACTGTTGTAAATAATGCTTCAACAAACAAGGGTATATATAGCTTTTTGAATTAGTGTTTTGGATTTTTTCAGCTAAATACCTAGAAGTGAAGTTGCTGGGCTATGTGATAGTTCTGTTTTTTTAATTTTTTGAGGAACCTCCAGACTGTTTTCCATAGTGGCTGCACCAATTTACAATCCCACTAGCAGTGCACGAGGGTTCTCTTTCCTCCACATCCTCCCCAACACTTGTTATTTGTGGATTTATTAATGATAACCATTCTGACAAGTGTGAGGTGATAGCTCATTGTGGTTTTAATTTGCATTTCCCTAATGATTAGTGATGTTGAGCATCTTTCATATTGTCCTTTTGGAGATAAGTCTATTCAGGTCCTCTGTCCATTTATTAATCAGATTAGTGTGTGTGTGTGTGTGTGTGTGTGTGTGTGTGTGTGTGTGTGTTACGTTGTATGAGTTCCTTATGTATTTTGGATGCTAACCCCTTATTAGATGTGTCAGTAGCAAATATCTCCTTCCATTCAGTAGATTATCTTTTCATTTTGTTGATGGTTCCCTTCGTGCAGAACCTGGTTTGATGTAGTCCTATTTGTTTATTTTTTCTTTTGATCTCCTTGCCTGAGGAGACATATCCAAAGGAATATCACTAAGAGCAATGTCGAAGGGTTTACTGCAAGTTTATGGTTCCAAGTCTTACATTTAAGTCTTTAATCCATCTTGTAGGTGGTTTATGAAAGTGGTCCAGTTTCATTCTTTTGCATGTATCTATCAAGTTTTCCCAGTACCATTTATTGAAGAGACTGTCTTTCCCCATTGTATATTCTTGCCTCCTTTTAGGACTTTAATTAGATTAATTGACAGATTGGTTGACCATATAGGCATGGGTTCTTTTCTTGGGTCTCTATTCTGTTCCCTTGATTTTTGTGTCTGTTTTTATGTCAGTACCATGTTATTTTTATTATGATATTAGCCTTATAGTATAGTTTGATATCAGGTAGTGTGATACCTCCAACTTTGGGATTTCATTTTTTCAAGATAGCTTTGGATATTGGGGGTCTTTTCTGGTTCCAAATAAACTTTAAGATTATTTGTTCTAGTTCTATGAAAAATGCCATTGGTATTTTGATCAGGATTGCATTGAATATGTAAATTGTTTTGGGTAGTATGGACATTTTAACAATGATAATATTTCTATATATGAGCACCATATATCCTTCCATTTATTTGTATTTTCTTCAGTTTCTTCTTCTAGTGCCTTACAATTTTCCAAGTATAGATCTTTTATCTCCTTGGTTAAATTTACTCCTAGGTATTTTATTCTTTTCCATGCAATTGTAAATTGGTTTATTTTCTTAATTTCTCTTTCAGTAGTTCATTTTTGGTATACAAAAATACACCAATTTTTTAAAATTTTGTACTATGCTACTTTATTGAATCATTTATTAGTTCTTATACGGTTTTGGTGGATTCTTTATGGTTTTTTATATAGCATGTCATCTGCAAATAATGGCATACAAGTGAATTTTACCAAACATTCAAAGAAGATTTAATGCCTATTCTCCTCAAACTATTTCACAAAATCGAAGGGAAGGGAACTCTCCCTACCTCATTTTATGAGGTCAATATTACCTTGATAGCAAAATCAGACAAAGACATTTTTTTCCAGTATATTTTTATTGATTTCAGAGAGGAAGGGAGAGGGAGAGAGAGAGAGAAACATCAATGATGAGAGAGACCATGGACTGGCTTACAAAATACTTCAGTATCTAACCCTATCATACATTTCCAAACTCTATTCTGAGCACTCCCCACAGCATGCTCTGTCCTACTATAGCTGACCTCCTTATAAAAATAAAATAAGAGAGAGAATCATTGATTGTCTGCCTCCTGCACATCCCCGACTGGGGTTCGAGCCTGCAACCTGGGCATGTGCCCTGACCAGGAATCAAACCATGACCTCCTGGTTTGTAGATCAACGCTCAACCACTGAGCCACTCTAGCTGGGCCAGAAAAAGACATGTTTAAAAAAGAAAAGTATAGGCCAATATCCCTCTTGAACGTGGATGCAAAAATCCTCAAGAAACAAAAAAATCTCAATCTAATACAGTTTAATTTTTACTTTTCAATTCAGGTGCATTTTATTTTTTGTCCGATTGCTGTGGCTAGGATCTCCAATGGTATGCTAACTGGACAATCTTGGCTTGTTCCTGATTTCTTTTTCTTTTTTTAAGAATAGTTTATTGATTTTGAGAGAGAGAACAACATCACTATGAGAGCACAATATCGATAGGCTGCCTCCTGCACACTTCTTACCAAGGATCGAACCCGCACCCCGGGCATATGCCCTTGACTGAGAATGGAAACGGCAACCTCGTGGTGCACAGGATGATGACATATCTATTGAGCAACACCAGCCAGGGCTTGTCTTGTTCCTGATCTTAAAGAAAAGCTTTCTCCTCTTTACCATTGAGTTAATGTTAGCTGTAGTTGTCAAATATGGCCTTTGTTCTGTTGAGTGTGTTCCTTCTGTCTTCACTTTGCTGAGTTTTTACCATCAATGGATAATGTATTTTGTCAGATGCTTTTTCTGCATCTATTTATATGATCGTATGATTTTTATACTTCATTTTTTTTATGTCATATATGACATTGATTTGTAGATATCGAACCAGACTTGCATTCTGGGAATAAATCCCACTTGATCATAGTATATTAATTTTTTAAATTATTGCTCAATTTAGTGTGCTAATTTTTTATTGAGGAATTTTTTACATCTATGTTCAACCGAGATATTGGCCTATAATTTTCTCTTTTTTTTTTTTTTGTAATATCTTAGTTTGGTTTTGTTATCAGGATAATACTGGCCTGGTATAATGTGTTAGGGAGCTTTCCCTCCTCTTCAATTTTTTGTAATAGTCTGAGAAGGATAGGTATTGAATCTTAGAATGTTTGGTAAAATTCACTTGGGAAGCCATCTTGTTCAGGACTTTGTTGGGAATTTTTTCATGCTGATTGGATTTCATTAGTAGTTATCAGTCTGTTCAGATTTTCTTTTTCTTCCTGATTCAGCCGTGGAAGATAATATGTTTTGTTGTTGTTTTTTAATCCTCAACTAAGAATGGATATAAATTGACTTTAGAGAGAGAGGAAAGGAGGGCAGGGGAGGAGGGAGAGAGAGAAAATCATTAAGGAGAGAAACATTGATTGGTTGTGTCTTGTACACGCCCCCAACTAGGAATCAAACCTGTAACCATTTTGGTGTATGAGATGATGCTCCAACCAACTTAGCCATCCAGCTAAGGTGAAGATTCTATTTTTCTAGGAATTTATCTATTTCTTTAGTTTATCCAGTTTGTTGGCATATACTTGTTGGTAGTATTTTCTTAAAATCTTTTGTATTTCTGTGGTATCAGTTGGTACTTCTCTTTCTTTCCTGGTTTTATTTGGGTCCTCTTTTTTTCTTCATGAATTAGGTTAAATTTTTAACGGTTTTGTTTATCTCTTCAAAGAACCAGCTCTTGGTCTTATTGATATTTTGTATTTTTTTACTCTATTTATTTCCACTCTAATCTTTATTATTTCTCTCCTTCTATTCAGTTTGGGCTTTGTTTGTCCTTTTTCTAGTCCTTCAGGTATAAGGTTAAATTGTTTATTTGAGATTTTTCTTGTTTCCTGAGGTAGGCCTATATTGCTGTGAGTTTCCCTTTTATAACTATTTTGGCTGTGTTCCATAGATTTTGGGTCATTGTGTATTTGTTTCCATTTGACTCAAAATATCTTCTGATTTCTCCCTTGACCTCGTTGTTAACCCATATATTGTTTGGTAGTGTGTTGTTTAGCCTCCAAGTGTTTATGTTTTTCAGTGTCCTTAGAATTAATTTCTAGTATACCATTGGATTGGAGAAGATAAATGATATGAGTTTGATCCTTTCTAATTGATTGAGAGTTGTTTTGTGGCCTAGCATGTGCTCATCCCTGTGCACTTGAAAAGAATGTGTAGCCTGGCCAGGGGTGTTCAGTGGTTGAGCGTCATCCGAACAACCAAGAGGTCACGGGTTCAATTCCTCATCAGGGAGCGTGCCTGGGTTGTGGGCTTGTTCCCCAGTAGAGGGTGTCTAGGAGGCAGCTGATCAATGTTTCTATTCATCGATGTTTCTATCTCTGTATCCCTGTTCCTTCCCCTCTCTCTAAAATCAATTAAAACTTATTTTAAAAAGAAAAAAATGTATTCTGCTGATTTGGAGTGGTATGCTCTAATATTATTATAATTTATATCCATCTGGTCTAATATGTCATTCAAGTCTACTGTTTTCTTACTGATTTTCTAACTCCAACTTTAATACTGTTGCTCTCTTCCTTATACCTGTCAATATTTGTTTTCTATGGTTAGATGCTTCTGTATTGTGTGCATAGATGTTTGCAAGCATTATATTCTCTTTTTGGATTGATCCCTTTATCATTATAAAATACCCTTCTTTATTGGTTGTTATGTCCCTTGTTTTAAATTCTGTTTTGTCTGATGTAAGTATTGCTGTCCCAGCTATTTTTTTCATTTCAGTTTGCATGACATGTTTTTTCAACCTTTTACTTTCAGGTAATTTCTTTTTTTAAATCCTTACCTGAGGATATTTTCCCATTGATTTTTGAGGAGAGTAGAAGAGAGAAGGAAAGACAGAGAGCAATATCGATGTGAGAGAAACACATCGATTGGTTGCCTCCTGCACGAGCCCCATCCAGGGCCTGGGCCGTGGAGGAGCCTGCAACCAAGTACATGCACTTGAAGCTGGGACCCTTTGATTCGGAGGCTGACACTCTTTCCACTAAGCCAAAACAGCGAGGGCTGTTTGTAATATTTTAATCTGAAGTGGGTCTCTTATAGGCAGCATATGTATGGGTCTTGTTTTTTAATCCATTCAGTCAGCCTATGTCTTTTTTTTTAATATGTTTTTATTTATTTGTTTTTTTAGAAAGAGAGGGAGACAGGGATAGAGAGATAGAAACATCGATGAGAGAGGAACATCATCGATTGGCTGCCTCCTGCACATCCCACACCGGAGATTAAGCCTGCAACCGAGGTATATGCCCTTGAGCAGGAACGAACCCGGGACCCTTCAGTCCGAAGGCAGATGCTCGATCCACTGAACCAAATTGGCTAGGGCAGCCCATGTCTTTTGATTGGAGTATTTAAGCCTTTTATATTTTAGTTAATTATTGATAAGTATTTACTTATTGTCATTTTATTGTTTTCTGGTTACTTTTGTAGTTTTCTTTTTCTTTGTTATTCTCTTGCTCTCTTCTCTTGTTTGTTGATGCCTTTTTATAGTGCTGTGTTTGGCTTCCTTTCTCTTTATTTCTTGTTCCTCTTGTAGATTTTTGGTTTGTGGTTACCATATGCTTCACCTATACCAAATTAAGTTTATAGCAGTCTGTTTTAACTTGATGGTCATTTAAGTTCGAACATACTCTGAAATCACTACAATTTTTACTCACATCCTCCATGTTTAAGTTTTTGTCATTTTTTAAAGTTCTTTTGTGTATATGTGTATTCTTTAATTTATTGTAATAATTACACATGATTTCCCCCCCTTTTAACCTTTGTACTAGTTTCACAATTTTTTTAAATATATTTTTTATTGATTTCAGAGAGGAAGGGAGAGGGAGAGATAGAAACATCAATAATGAGAGAATCATTGGTCAGTTGCCTCCTGCACACCCGCTACTGGGGATCGAGCCTGCAACCCAGGCATGTGCCCTGACCGAAAGCAAGTCGTGACCTCCTGGTTCATAAGTTGACGCTCAACCACTGAGACAAACTGGCCAGGCAGTCTTATAATTTATCGAGTCATTACTGTAAAAACTTTTAGATTGATTTTTAGAGAGGAGAGAGAGAGAAACATTGATGTGAAAGCGACATATATACTGACTGCCTACTGCATGCCCCCCCCCCCCCCCCCAGTGGGGATCGAGCCTAGAATCCAGGCATATGCCCTAACTAGGAATTGAACCAGCAACCCCTTGGTGCCCAGGGTGACACCCAACCAACTGAGCCACCTGGCCAGGGCATATTCATATTTTTGATATTTTCTTTTCTACTGCAAGAAGTCCTTTAACATATCCCGTAATTTAGTGGTGATAAACTCATTTAGCTTTTTCTTGTCTGGGAGAGACTATCACTCCTTCAATTCTAAATGATAGCATTGCTAGGGAGAATAATCTGGATTGTAGATCTTTGCTTTTCATTACTTTGAATATTTTATGCCTCTCCCAACTGGCCTGCAAAGTTTCTGTTGAAAATCAGTTGATACTCTGATGGGAGCCCCTTTGCACTTAACTGCTTTTCTCTAGCTACTTTTAAGATTCTCTCTTTGTCTTTAACCTTTGGTATTTTAATTATGATGTGTTTTTGTATGGGCCTCTTTGAGTTCATCTTGCTTGGGACTATGTGCTTGTTGGTCTTGTATGTCTGTGTTCTTCACCACATTAGGGAAGTTTTCAGTCCTTTCTTTTCATAGGTTCTCAAATCCTTGCTCTCATTTCTCCTTTTAGTACCCATGTTTCAAATGTTGGTGTGCTTTATGTTGTCCCAGAGGTCAACTACCCACATATTTTTTTGCTGTATCAGTTGGGTGTTTTCTGCTACCTTGTCTTCCAGTTCACTGCTTTGATCCTCTTTTTCATCTAACCTGTTGATTCCCTCTAAAGTATTTTTTATTTCGGTTATAGTATTCTTCATTTCTAATTGATTCTTTATTATGGTTTCTATCTCCAGTGTGGTTCTCACTGAGTTCATCTGTTCTTCCCCTAAGTTATTGAGAATCCTTATAAATAGCATTTTGAACTCTGTATCTGGTAGTTTGTTCATCTCCATTTTGGTGAGTTCTTTTTTGGAGTATTGTCCTGTTCTTTCATTTGGGACATGTTTCTTCTTATTATTATTTTGGCTAACTCCCTGTGTTTGTTTTGTATTAAGTAGATCTGCTGTGTCTCCCAGTCTTGGCAAGGTGGCCTTATGTAGTAGGTGTCCTATGAGGCCCAGTGGAGCAGTCTACTTGTTCACCTGAGCCAAGTACTCCAGACATGTCCCTAGTTGTGTTTGCCCTCCTATTGTAGTTGAGCCTTGATTGCTGTTGGCATGTTAGTGGGTGGGATTGACCCTAAGCCTGACTAGATGTGAGGGCTGGCCATGACTGCTACAGAAAAGCTATTGTGAGGGAGCTGACCCTACAGAGTGGGAGTTGCTTTAATGGGACTCTGGTGCCAGCTGAGTCTGCCCTTCCAGTTTTTCATTTTAGGAGCTGGTTGGGTGGTGCTCTGGTGTGGTCTGAAGCCAGCCACCAGGTGTGTTGGTTCTTGGGAGGGGCTCCATTGCAGGTCACGTCCAGCTTCTGTTTGAACCCAGCTTGGGGCCACCTGGGAATGATGTGTCGTGGGCTTGGAGGCTCCCAGGAGAGGCTGTTCTGTGAATTGAGGTGAGCTGCCACTAATGCTGGACTTGGGACTCTTTGGTCCCACAATTTGAGCTGAGGCCAGACACCTCTTGTGCCAGGTTTGTGGCTGCTTATTTGAAGCTACATTCCAGGCCAACCTTGGCTGCAGCTTATGCCAGGCTTTGGGCCACCTGATGGGAGTTGCAGTGCAAGTTGAGACTGGTTGCTTTTTGTGCCAGGCTTGGGGCCACTTAGCAAGATGTATGGGTCATGTCAAGGCCTGCCTCTGCTTGTTTGTGGACCTTTGATAAATACTACAAAAGTGCAACATGAGCCAAGGCAGGCCACTTGTGTGGAAAAGCCACTGGAAATGGCTCAGCCTGGTGCTTGGGTGGGATGAGATCTCAGGGAATCACCAGGGCAGGGTAAACAGTGATAATGGGGAGCTCAGATTTGGCACCCACCTGCACCTGCCACCTGGGGGGAGGGCTCAAAAAAGAAGCAGTAGTACCCACCAGCACTTCCATCTCCAGAGAGAGTAGTTCCAACCCCTGCTCTTTCAGCCCTTGCTGTGAAGCTAGCCAATTCAGTTCCTCCATCACTGTGTGAGTTGCCATTCCTGCACTGGAGCCCAGTTAGAAAGTCTGTGAGTAAGTGAGTCTGTCCACAAACCCCTAAAAAGCAGGAGTAGTCCTTGTTCCTCAAGAGGAACACGTCTGTCTCCTGCAGCCATCCATCTCACTCAGATGCAATCTCTGCTTGTTTTCACAGTCAGATGTTATGGGGACTTCACTTCCAGGCACTGGTGCCCCGGCCTGGGGAACCCACTGTGGAGCTGGTATCCCTTGCTCCTCCCTCACAGATACCTCTGTGGCCAAAATATTTATCCCAATTTTTTTATGTTACTTTCTTTTTTATTTTAGAGAGAGAGAAAGAGAGGGATAGAAAGTTAGAAACAACAATGAGAGATAAACATTGATAAGCTGCCTCCTGCACGCCCCTCCTGGAGATCAAGCCCGCAACCGGGGCATGTGCCCTTACCAGGAACCAAAACAGTGACCTCTTGGTTCACAGGTCGGAGCCACACCGGGCCGGCTCTCCGGATTCTTTATTGCTACACTGTGGGTGTGGGAATAGCTTGTTCTGCGTCTTTGTCCCTCTTACCATTCTCGTGGCTGCTGCTTTATATTCTTAGTTATAGGACTTGTATTCAGCTAGTCTTCAGTTGCTTCTCAATGATGGCTCTTATAATTTAGTTGTAATTTTAATGCGGTCATGGGAGGAAGGGAGCACAGCATTAACCTACTCTACTGTCTTGACCGACGGTTCAAATTATTTAATCTAAAAGCTCTCTCTCTCTCTCTCTCTCTGTTTGTGTGTGTGGTGTGTGTATCATATTCAGGGAAAGTGAAAGATCTTATGACCCTGTCCTTTTCTTGTGTTTTCACACTTAGCTCATAAAGGACACTGTCTCATTACAGTTGTTTCTGAAACACAACTCTGGTTACATTATGGCCTTTTAAGTGACTCCCTGTTGCCTACCACTTTAAGCTGAGCACCCTTTGGACTGAGGTTCTTTATCATTTGGCCAGCTTCATGTCTTATCACATATCCCCCTTTCTATGCACATTGAAATACTTGTAAATTCTCTCATAAAGCTAAGATTTACTGACCACGCAATATAAGTTATGCACTCTTCAAATATTGAGAACATAGCTTAAAACAGGCATAGCTTATATTCTAATTCCTTGAACACATCATGCACCTTTGTGCATGCACTTTTGCATTTCTCATCCAGTTCCCTCTTTGGAATACTATTGTTTCCCTTCTTTCCTTGGCAAAATCCTACTTGACCTGCAAGGTTCAGCTGAAAGGTTACTACCTTTTGTAGAGCCTTCTTCCCTTTCACACCTCCAGTAAAATTAATTGCTTTATGCTAGGGACTTACAAAGTACTGTTCTTATCATTTTTCTAGAACTTATCACATTTTATAGCTTTGTTTCATAACTTTTCTGCTAAATTGTCAACCATTTAAGGGCAAGAACTATGTCTTACTATAGTCTCTAGCACATAATGGGTATTTTAGTTCATGGTTAATGAATTGAATTGGTTTTTGCTTCAGTGATTTTTCTAGTGTTCACAACACTATTAGTGTAGGCCATAGCTTCATGCTTATATTATAGTTGCAATCTGTTGACTAATATTTTCTGTTTCTTCTATCTATAATCTCACTCAATAAACATTTGATTTTCTTCTGTGTGTCAGGTACTACATTAGGCACTGGGAAAGTAAACATTAATAAGAAACTGTTCATCAGCTTAAGGAACTCATAGCCTAGTGAAAGATTGACAAGTAAGTCATCCATTGCAATATAGTACAGTAAGTGCTGTGGCAGACATTATTACAAGATCTATGGGAGGTACACTTAGGCCAGGTCACAAGAAGCTTTCCAGAACAGGTGATATCCAACAGGGACTGAATAGGTAAGTATTATAATTCATTATGGCTTTAGTATAGAGAATAGAGTGGGATATGGGAATGGGAAAGAATGAAAAATGAGTTGAAAGAGCTTCCAGCCATTCTATAACAGTGGAATTGTGTGAAAGTTTCCAAAAAGAGTGACACAATCAGATATGTAATTTAGAGAGTTCTCTGCGCAATGAGGAAAGTGGATTGGCAGGAAGGGAAATGACACGCACACTACCTAACACATTCTGAAAGGCTGTTGCAGTAATCCACACAAGAAATGATGGTGATTACCCCTCGCCTGTGTTTCCCAGTGGTTAGAGCATTGACCTAGGCACTAAAGCGTTTGATTCCTGGTCAAGGGAACATAATTGGGTTGCAGGTTCCATCCCCGGTCCTGGTTTTGGGGCGCATGCGGGAGGCAGCTGATCGGTGTGTCTCTCTCACATCAATGTTTCTCTCTGTCTCATTCCCCCCCCCCGCCCCCCTTCCACTCTCTCTAAAAATCAATGGGAAAATATTCTCAGGTGAGTATTAACAAAAAAGAAAGGAAGGAAGAAATGATGATGCTTGAACTAAAGTAATAACAATGGAAATGAAGAGAAGTAGGTGATTTTTTAAAATTATCAAGGATATGAAATTTACAACTCTGGTTTAGTGGTCAGGGAGTTGGGTGGGGATCTGGGAGTGAGGGTTCCACATCTAGAAAAACATGGGTTTCTGATTTGCAGTTGTTTAGATAATAATACTGTTCAACAAAACCCAGGAATATAGGAGGGTTAGGATAGGAGGACTAGGTTTGGTGAAGAAGAAGGTTGAAAGCATTTAAGTGTGAGATGATTGTTGGAAATGTGGTTCTAATAAAGAGTGAGAACTAACTAGAAACATAGATCTTGAAGTAATTGGCCAAAAGATAGTAATTGAAGCCATAGGGATAGATACAGTTACCCATTCATTAACTCAACAGATATGTATTGGCCATCTATCACATCATATGCTAGGCACTAGTGATCTCAGCAATAAATGATACAGAGTTATGGTCCCTGATATCATGGAGTTTCTCTTTTAGTGAAGGTAAAAACCTTTAATATCCTTGTACAGAGTACTTAGTTATAGTTGAGGTAAGTGCTAATGTAACAGAAGGCTCTAACTTATCCTACAAACACTGGGTAGGTGTCCATGAGGAACTGATGTTTAACTTATTGCCAAAGAACGAAAAAGTAAGTAGGTAAGGGTCTTGAGGCAGAAGAGAACCTGACTTTTTCAAGGAATACAAAGTGTGAGTGGGATATAGTTAGCAAGAGGGATTGAAATGAGGCTGGAAGGATAGGCTGGACCCAGAAATGTAGCACACCTTAGAGGCCAAGAAGGGAATTTTGAACAATAGGGAGCTCTAGCCAGTTTGGCTCAGGGTCTAGAGCGTTGGCCTGTGGACTGAAGGGTCCCCAGGTTTGATTCCGGTCAAGGGCACATGCCAGGGTTGCAGGCTCGATCCCCAGTAGGGGTTGTGCAGGAGGCAGTCAATCTATGATTCTCTCTCCCTCTCCCTCTCCCTTCTCTGAAATCAATAAAAATATTTTTTAAAAAACCAATAGGAAACAGTAGTTTTGAGCAGGGGGATGACATGATATGATGGATATATTGAAAATATTACTCTGGCTATTGTGCCATGAATGGACTGAGAGTAGTAAGAGTCTATTACAGTAATCCCAAGCAAAAAAAAAAAAAAAAAAAAAAATGTGAGGAGAAAATCAAGGACTGAGGACTGAGGAACAGTAAGAGAGAAGTCACAGGAAGAACTACCAAAGATTGAGAAAAACTGGTAAGAAAGGTAGGAAGAAAACCAGAAGATTAAATCATGGAAGCCTGTGAAAGAGATAATGTCAGCAAGATAAAGTAATGACCAGTGGGCCAAAGATTGTAAAGTATGTATTGATGCCCTTAGAGCAGTTTCTGTGGCTTGGGTAGAAGAAACCAAAATAGAATGAATTAAAGAATTGGAGATGAGAAAGTGTAAAATAGTATGGACAACTCTTTCAAGAATTCCAACTTTGAAGAAAGGGAGGAAGGGCAATGTAAGGTATAAGGGTGTTTATAAATTTAGTTTTTTTATTTAAAAAAATCTGAGTAGGTAACACATACATGTGATTTTAAAAATTGAAAGTTGTAAAAGGTCATATACTGAAAGGAAATCTTATACCCCTGTAACATTGGTCCCCAGTCTTTCAACTTTTAGTAATTTATCATATCTTTTAGGGATCCCTTACATATTTAAGCATTTATATCTCAAAGCATGTTTAGTTTAATTTTGCTTTTTAAAAATGAGGGAGGTTTAAATGCTAGTGAGAACCATAGAAAGGGAGAAGCTGAAGACACGAGAAAGAAGGGATAATTGATGGAGGAAGTACATCTCTTCTGTTGTATCTGCATCCACCCTCTTCTCTAGTTATATGTCCATGGAAGTGTGGAAATTAAGGGAATTTCTGCCTAGTGGTTTCTATTTTCTCTCTGCATTAGGAACAAAGTTCATGTGCTGTTGGAAATAACATGAAGTAGTGGTATGGGACCTCGAGCAAAGTGGACAAGGTCTGAAATAGCCAACTTAGGGAATGGAAAGAATGCTAACTGGGTGAACAGGGTGGTTACTGTTATGAGTTCATATTGGGGTTCAGTTGAACTTATAGGATGTAAATTGAGGTAGTCAGCCTCAGTGCTGTGTGATTTTTCCACACCATTTTCTAGCCATATCACTCTTTCATACAGAAAATTTTCTGATAAAACTATGGGTACTCTTATTAACATACTTAGCTCATCAGTAAAGAATCAGAACCCCCATGTACATTGGTGGGGCTTCTCCCTTAGTAAGCAAATATTAAGAAAGAGATTGCCTTCTTAAAGTATCCAGATAATTTTGTGTCTCTAGAATGACCACTGTACTACATGGTGCATACTAACAGAATATTCCACATCTAACAATAGAAGAATATTCCTAAAAGGCTAATTGCACTTAGAATGGTTTGTTAAGAACTGGAATAACATAGAAATCATTGCACTGAAATGCAAATTTTAGAGATCAGGAAAACAGAGCTCCAAGAAAGGACTTTCCAAAAACATTTTGTTCATTTGTTTCAGTCTTTGGCCTCTAACCAGCTCTCACAATTCCTGCTCTCTATCAGTTGCTGGCATGAAAATCCAGTGAGTTTCTCTTGACCATTATGCCATATTTTTTCGTGTATAAGATGCCACCATGTATAAGACACCTCCCACTTTTCCAACCCAAAATTAAAAAATCAATATTTTAAAAATTTTGCTGGTTTTCCTCTTAAGGCCTTCTTCCTTTTTGGCATCTGAAGGAGTTGTTCTTCCTGTTTTCTCCACTGTCTGATCATACACTCAGTGGGAGGAGGTCCAAATTATCTCTCTGCAGCTCTATTTCCATGCTCTTTTGCATAGCTGATTACATTCAGTTTGAATTTTGCAGAGTAAGACAGTCACTTACCAGTATTTATCTTTTCATTTTTGGACATCTTTATGGGCTCAGAATACTCCTGTCCCTGTTGCATCTGCCCACTCTCCACCTCCATCTCCAATTACGGCATTAGCTGACATCAGTAACAATAAGGCTCCTGATTGGAGGAAGCCTGTTTGACAAGGTATGGGCAGCTACGCACCACGTGGCTCCCTCCTTGGCTGTGTGCCTCCCTCCTCAGCTGACTTGCATGTATAAGATGCCCCTCGATGTTCAATCTAATGATTTTAGAAAAAAATGGCATCTTGTACATGGAAAAATACAGTAATTGTCAAACTGTGCTCCCATGCAACACTAGTGTTTTCATAATCAGATTCAGGCTATTCTATCACTAATATTGAATATGGTGATTATCTCAGAACTTGCAGAAAACAATTAGCTAATGGGAAGATAGATTTTTGTTTGTTTTGTTTTCGCCACATATTTTTTTTTAAATATATATTTTATTGATTTTTCACAGAGAGAAAGGGAGAAGGATAGAGAGCTAGAAACATCGATGAGAGAGATACATCGACCAGCTGCCCCCTGCACACCCCCCACCGGGGATGTGCCCGCAACCAATGTACATGCCCTTGACCGGAATCGAACCCGGGACCCTTCAGTCCCAGACCGACGCTCTATCCACTGAGCCAAACCGGTTTCGGCCACATATTTTTTAAATATATTTTTTATTGATTTCAGAGAGGAAGGGAGAGGGAGAGAGAGACAGAAACCTCAATGGTGAGAAAATCATCAGTCGGCTGCCTCCTGCATGCCCCCTACTGGGGATTGAGCTGCAATCCTGGCATGTGCTCTTGACTGGAATGGAACCCGGGACCCCTCAGTCCACAGGCCAACACTCTATCCAATGAGCTAAAACAGCTAGGGCCCACACACACACACACACACACACACACACACACACACACACACACACACACGAGGCCCGGTGCACGAAATTCATGCATGGAGGCAGGGTGTTGCTCAGCCCAGCCTGAACTCTCTCCAATCTGGGAACCCTTGAGAGATCTCTGACTCCCCGTTTAGGCCCGATCCCACTGGGACATCCCTCTCACAATCCAGGACTGCTGGCTCCAACCACTTGCCTGCCTGCCTGCCTGATTGCTTCTAACTGCTTCTGCCTGCCAGCCCGATCACCCCCTAACCACTCCCCTGCCAGCCTGATCGACACCTAACTGCTCCCCTGCTGGCACAATTGCCCCCAACTGCCCTCCCCTGCCGGCCTGGTCACCCCCAACTGCCCTCCCCTGCAGGCCTGGTCACCCCTAACTGCCCTCCCCTGCAGGCCTGGTCCCCCCCAACTGCCCTCTCCTGCAGGCCTGGTTGCCCACAACTGCCCTCCCCTGCAGGCCTGGTCCCCCCCAACTGCCCTCCCCTGCAGGTCTGGTTGCCCACAACTGCTTTCCTCTGCAGGCTTGGTCCCCCCCAACTGCCCTCCCCTGCAGGCCTGGTCCTCCCCAACTGTCCTCCCCTGCAGACTTGGTCCCCCCCCAACTGCCCTCCCCTGCTGGCCTGATCTCCCCCAACTGCCCTCCTCTGCCAGCCCCATCACCCCTAACTGCCCTCCCCTGCAGGCCTAGTCCCCCTCAATTGCCCTCCCCTGTAGGCCTGGTCCCCCCTGCCAACTGCCCTTCTCTGCAGGCCTGGGTCCCTCCCCCCAACTGCCCTCCCTTGCAGGCCTGGTCCCTCCCAACTGCCCTCCTCTGCCGGCCTGGTCACCCCCAACTGCCCTCCTCTGCAGGCCATCTTGTGTCCAAATGGGGGCAGCCATCTTGTGTATTGGAGTGACAGTCAGTTTGCATATTATTCTTTTATTAGATAGGAGATATATATATATATATATATATATATATATATATATATATATATATATATATATATATTTTTTTTTTTTTTTTTTAAAGTTTTTGTGCTTGCTACCACTTATTGGCTACTAGTGGCCCGGTGCACAAAATTCGTGCACGGTGGGGGGGGGGGTATTTCCGTCAGCCCAGCCTGCACCCTCTTCAATTGGGGACCCTTTGGGGGATGTTGACTTCCCACAGGGATTGTGCCTAAACTGGCAGTCGGACATCCCTCTCACAATCTGGGACTGCTGGCTCCGAACCACTCACCTGCCTGCCTGCCTGGTCGCCCCTAACTGCCTCTGCCTGCCTACTTCATCACCCCCAAATGTCCTCCCCTGCTGGCCTGATCTCGCCCCCAACTACCATCCCCTGCTGGCCTGGTTGCCCCCAGCGGCCCTCCCCCGCCAGCCTGATCTCACCCCCAACTGCTCTCCCCTGCCGACCTGATCACCCCTAACTGCCCTCCCCTGCTGGCCTGATCTTGCCCCTAACTGCCCTCCTGTGCCGGCCAATTTGGTTCTGATTGGTCAGTTTCTATGCCAGTCAGTGTCAAAAGCTCCGCCTCCTAGGCAGCCATTGGCTCCTCACAGTTCACCCAGATTTGGTTCTGATTGGTAGGTTTCTATGCCAGTCAGCGTCTCCGGGCCTATCTCCAGGCCTGATCAGAGAGGCAGGGCTGATCAGCAGCCCCCACAGAGGTCCGGAGAGAAACAGGCGCAGCTGCTGGTGAAGCCAAGAGAGAAAGAGAGGCAACGGCTGATCAACAGCTGCCACAGAGGCTGTGGATCAGACCCTGCCTCACTCTCTGGGCCTGGTATGCAGCCCCCTTGGCAGTCAGTGCTGGGTCACCACGGCAACCCAGCACTGACTGCAGGACTGACTTCTGGTGTTTGATGGAGCCTTCGGTTGGTCCTTATAGACCCTGGGTTTTTATATATTAGGATAGACAGTGGATTTCAGAACAATATTGAAAAACCATGAATTAACTATCTCCAGGTTGTTTAACAGCTTGTATTTTAAGGATTCATATAATTACTATTGTAAATTTTATCTTGTATGCATTTTGGTAGTCATTTTTTGTTAGACATTCAGAAATATTTAGTCATAGCCTAAGAGGTAGTAAGCAATTGTGCTTGGTTCTGGGGCTACAAAGAATAAGGTTCCACTTCTTCCTACAAATGGCTTATAGTTTAGATTAGAAATGGTAACACAGGACGTTGGCAGTGTTCAGTCCTCCTTGAGCAAGAGAGGCAGGAAAGATTTCACTGAAGAGATGACATTTGAGCTGAGTTTTATAGATGAGTAGGTTTTTTCGCCACATAAAAGATGAAACTGAAATGAGCCAGTATTCCTTAGGCAAACGGAAGAGGCCATTCTAATTAGAGAACTTTGTGTACAGAAAACAGAAGGGTATGAAAAGGCCTGTTATGTTCAAGTACTTAACAGCAGTTCGGTGTGGCCAGAGGGTAGTATGTGAATGGGGCCATAATGGAAGATTGAGGCAAAGAGGCATCAGAGACCCAATCAAGAATGGACTTTGTTTATAATAGGAAGTATAAAAATTGTTTAGGCAGTGGGGAAGCCATTAAAATGTTTAAGTAAGCAAATAACAGAATGACTGGTAGAGCAGATTTTTGTTATTTAAAAAACCTCTTCACTTTAGTAAAGAAAGATGGATTGCAGTATTGCCAGTCTGGAGTCAGGGAAACCAGTTAGGAGGTTAATGTAATAATCCAAGCAAGAATTGAAAGCCTGAAATAACCATAGGTAATAGAGATGGACAGGAACAAGTATCTAAAGACATTTGATGGTGGATTGGATTGAGGATCGAGATTGACCCCCTGGTTTGCAACTTGTGTAACTAGGCAGATGGGTAGATTCCTCTTGAGGGGGAATACAGATCAGAAATCATCTGTTTGGGAAGGACAATGATAAGTTCCATGTGGATAGATTGATTTAAAAACCTGTTGGACATCCAGTAGGCTATAGGAATATTGGGTTACATATAAAATTTTGGGACTTATCAGCATACTAGAGGCCCCGTGCACGAAATTTGTGCACAGGGGTGGAGGGGGTGTCCCTCAGCCCAGCCTGCACCCTCTCCAATCTGGGAACCCTCAAGGGATGTCCGACTGCCCGTTTAGGGGAGTCGGACATCCCTCTCACAATCCAGAACTGCTGGATCCCAACTACTCGCCTGCCTGCCTTCCTGATTGCCCCTAACCGCTTCTGCCTGCCAGCCTGATCACCCCCTAACCACTCTCATGCCAGCCTGATTGATGTCTAACTGCTCCCCTGCCAGCCTGTTTGCCCCCAACTTCCCTCTTCTGCCAGCCTGGTCCTTCTCAACTGCCCTCCCTTGCAGGCCTGGTGCCTCCCAACTGCCCTCTCCTGCTGGCCATCTTGTGGTGGCTATCTTGTGTCCACATGTGGGCAGGATCTTGGACCACATGGGGGCAGCCATATTGTGTGTTAGAGTGATGGTCAATCTGCATATTACTCTTTTATTAGATAGAATAGAGGCCTGGTGCATGGGTGGGGGCCAGCTGGTTTGCCCTGAAGGGTGTCCCGGATCAGGGTGGGGGTTCCCTTGGGGTGTGGGGCAGCCTGAGCGAGGGGCCTGTGATGGTTTGCAGGCCAGCCACACCCCCTCGTGACCCAAGCGGAGGCCCTGGTATCTGGAATTTATTTACCTTCTACAACTGAAACTTTGTAGCCTAGAGCAGAGCCAAGCCTCCTGCTCACTCCATGGCTGGCAGCCACTTCTGTTGGGGTTTGTGCATCTTCTATAATTGAAACTTTGTAGCCTTAAGCGGAGGCCTGGGCCGGCCAGGGTGTGCGGAAAGCTTTGCTTCTTCCATTGCCGGGGGCAACCCTAGCCTCCTGCTCTTTCCAGCTCCGTGGCTGCCGCCATTTCTGTTTGGATTTGTTTACCTTCTATAATTGAAACTTTGTAGCCTTGAGTGGAGGCTTAGGCTGGCAAGAGCAGGCGGAAAGCTTGGCTTCTTCCATTGCCTGGGAAACCCAAGCCTCCCTCCTGCTCTCTGTGGCTGTAGCCATCTTGGTTGGGTTTATTTGCATACTCACTCTGATTGGCTGGTGGGCATGGCTTGTGGGTGTAGCAGAGTGATGGTTAATTTGCATATTACTCTTTTATTAGGTAGGATAATTAAAATCTTTGAACTGGTGAGGCTGCCTAGAGAGAGTATTTTGAGCAGGAATTCTTTACTTGAAATCCAAATATCCTAAAATTACCCAAAATGTTACATGTGACTTTTGTTAAGTAAACGTCCATAGCTTTCTTCAAATTGTCAGAAGGGGTAGTGTGAAAAGCGACTAAGGACAGAGCCCTTAGTATCTGCATTCCTTTCAAGTGATGGGCTGGGATAATGGTCTCAGCAAAGAAGGCCGAAGAGGAATGAGTGTAGAGAGAATCGTGATATCAAAACCCAAGGAGAATTGTCAAGACAGATGAGAACTACAGAATTGTTGGCTTAGCAACTAGAAGATTGGTAAAATGATTCCTGATAAACAATATGGAATTAAGTGTATATGTATTTAATGAAACTCCCCACAGAAACACCAGGGTTTCTAAGAATTATAAAAAACATTAGCCTATAATAGAAGTTCAAATGCCTTAAGTGTCCAAGGCTGTGTTAAATTTTCTATTGCCTTGCCATTACAGTTTAATCTATCACTTTAATAATCTGAACTTAAAAACCAGCCAAATTCATCTCTTCATGTTTTCTGGATACTTCATGCAAATCTTAACTTTAGGTTTTTGCTTGTGTTTTTCAACCTGCCTGCCCTGTTCTCTACCCAACAAATCTTATTAGTCTTTCACAGTGAAGTTTGTTCTACTTCCTCAGTCCCCTTTTCTGATTGACCTATATTAATTTCCCTCTTTATGTTCTAGTGGTATATATTGTCTTGTTTGTTTTTGTAGTTAAAATGGTACTGTTTTGCATTATTACTTATTTTACATATTATTGCCTTCTTTTACCAATGATATTTTACTCCTGAAGTTAGTATTACCTTACATTTCATAACACCCTCTAGTGACCGAGTTTTCACATACTAATTATTATAGATACTAAAATATTTGAATGAATTTTAAAAATATATATTTTTATTGATTTCAGAGAGGTAGGGAGAGTGAGAGATAGAAAGAAACATCAGTGATGAGAGAGAATCATTGATCACCTGCCTCCTGCACACCCCCACCAGGGATCGAGCCAGAACCGAGGCATATGCCCTGATCGGCAATTGAACCGTGACCTCCTGGTTCATAGGTCAGTGCTCAAACAGTGAGCCACACCACCCAGGCAAATATTTGAATGAACTTAACCTACAACAAGCATAATGGAGGGGAAATGTCTTTAAGAAAAAATTCATATGATGCAGTTCAAATTATACAGGAGTAATTTATAGATCATTATTATGACTATATTCCATTTCTGTGGGTAATCAAGAGTTGATTGTATATCAGAATGAATAAGATACTGATATATCAGACAAACTTTTTGGCTTTTATTTGGAATTTTAAGGTATTGAATTAATCAAATTTGTTAAGTCAAACTGGTCTTTTTCCTGCTTAAAGTTAGTTTTCAAAATGGAAATACCTTTTTGAGATTTTAAAATAAAAATATGCATATAAAAGATAAAAGTCTACAAAGTAGAAATTGCATATTACTGATATTTCTATACTATTGTCAAAGACACTAATGTTTTATAAGCATCTTTACTATTCGTAAATTAAGTAGGTACCAGTGTGATTAAATACAAAGGTCAGTCATTAAAAATGCAAGTTACTCATTGTTTTGGAAGCAAACTTCAGTGATACGGTGTTTTTAATTTTGTTGAATGATTAATTTAGCTTGATCATCTGATTTGAAGCCAGTGTTTGCAACTTTTGGCACAACCCAGTGCTATAGTAGGAAAAGCTGTAACAGGAAAAGAAGACGAGCAAGGTTGTATTGCTTTGTTCTAGAATCAGAAAAGTTAAAACTTTATTAAGGGAAATAGATGTTAGATATGCCAAGTGGCTCTCATTGTTGCTGAGCAGATACCTGCTAACAATAATCCCAAATTTTAGAAGTTACCTAATAGGAGGGAGAAATCCATGTTACATTTTAGTGAACCAGATTGATAACAAATATATGTCTAGGCCTTTTTTTTTGGGGGGGGGGGAGTACAGTTTTGTGCATATCCTCACACCATAATTTAACCATTTTTTTAAACAGAGAAAGCATTTTGACCATTTTTCTAAAGAAGCAAAGTTCTTTTAATTCACAAGCGTTACTGTTTATTGAATAGAAATATAATAAAACATTGAGATGAAAACAGTGGAGAGAAAATAAGCTCACTCACTACCTAGGTAACTTACTCCTTCAAAGCTGCCTCAGTGCTCCTCAGCCCGATTCGTGCCTCCTTAATATGTCTAATACCACATTTCCCAGACCTTCGAGGTTATTTGGCATTATTAAATTATGTATCATAAAAGAGCTTCATGGGCATCCTTACTTTATAATAAAAACTTTATTAAATAAAGTTTCAGGGAAAAATAAATGTAGCCCAATTAAGTTTTTATCAATATCTATGAATTAAAATAATTAAAAACTATACAATGCAGTTTAATAACTTCTATGTTTTAGAAGGCATTTTACCTGAGGGCACATGGATATATGTTGGTTATTCCAGAGGACAAAGGAAAATGTTGAGAGACTTCAGAATTTTTTTATTATACACACTTGACCATCCAACTTTAAGGAAAGAAAATATAGTCAAGTCACTGGGGATAGGGAGGCAAGATTCCAGGTACCATGGTGGTCAACAGTAGTCTGAGGGATAAATCAAAATATTTGATCATTGGTAGTTTGAATGTCTGCTACCTAATCCAATCGTGATTGAATCTAAGGTAAAAATTCTCTGGAATCATGCTGTCCAATAGAAATATAATTTGGCCTACATACGTGTAATTTTAAATTTTCTAGTAACCACATTAAACAAAATAAAAGGAAACAAGTGAAATTGCCTTCAATAATATATTTAATCTAATCCAACATATCCAAACTATTTCAATGAGTAATCAATATTTTTAAAAAGTTAAAAAAAGATGTTTTACATTTTTGTGTGCTAAGTCTGAAATTTAGTGTATTACTTAAAGCACAACTCAATTTGGACTTAGCCACATTTCAGGTTCTCAGTAGCCATATGTGGCTAATGACTATTGGAAAGTGTATCTTTAGAACATCTAGGCTTTATGTGCCCATGACATTGAGAAATAGAACTTGCCTCATATCTAATGTAAAATATTAAGTTACAGATTTTAGAGGATACCTATATCTGTGCTGGCCAAGTAAGCCTCTAATCTAGGTTAGTTTGGGGACTAGCCATTTGCATGATCAGGATGAATAGTTTTTGTTTAGTTTAATCACCACTTGGTAAAATATTAATGAATTTCTGTACTTTTTCTGTAGGTGCAATTCTTTTGCCTATGGTCAAGCATATTCTGCCACATCTAAATTCTATAAAGATTTTATGTAATATACAGAAACAAAGTTTTATTTTTATGATCTGTACTTCAATTGCTAGAAATCTGTGACTGTATATTCTGAACTTTAAATAAAATGATAATGGATACCTTACTCTCTTTTTTTAAAATGTGTTTTTATTGATTTCAGAGAGGAAGGGAGAGGGAGAGTTAGAAACATCAATGATGAGAGAGAATCATTGATCGGCTGCCCCTGCATGCCCCCTACTGGGGATTGAGCCCGAAACCTGGGCATGTGCCCTTGACTGGAATCGAACCTGGGACCCTTCAGTCCACAAGCCAGCGCTCTATCCGATGAGCCAAACCAGCTAGGGCATACCTTACTCTTTACAATATTAAATTACTTTAAATAATTGGGACTGACATAATCTGATTTGTGTTTTCTTTTGTATTTTAAGGATATGGAATATTATCTTGTAAAATGGAAAGGATGGCCAGATTCTACAAATACTTGGGAACCTTTGCAAAATCTCAAGTGCCCATTACTACTTCAGCAATTCTCTAATGACAAGCATAATTATTTATCTCAGGTAAAGAAAGGCAAAGCAATAACTCTAAACAATAACAAAGCTTTGAAACCTGCCATTGCTGAATACATTGTAAAGAAGGCTAAACAAAGGATAGCTCTGCAGAGATGGCAAGATGAACTCAACAGAAGAAAAAATCATAAAGGAATGATTTTTGTTGAAAATACTGTTGACTTAGAGGGCCCACCTTCAGACTTCTACTACATTAATGAATACAAACCTACTCCTGGAATCAGCTTAGTAAATGAAGCTACCTTTGGTTGTTCATGCACAGATTGCTTCTTTGAGAAATGTTGTCCTGCTGAAGCTGGAGTTCTTTTGGCTTATAATAAAAACCAACAAATTAAAATCCCACCTGGTACCCCTATTTATGAATGCAACTCAAGATGCCAATGTGGACCCGATTGTCCCAATAGGATTGTACAGAAAGGCACACAGTATTCACTTTGCATCTTTCGAACTAGCAATGGCTGTGGCTGGGGTGTAAAACCCTTGTGAAGATTAAAAGAATGAGTTTTGTCATGGAATATGTTGGAGAGGTACGTTCAACTTATCACACAGCAAATAATGTGTGTGAACCATTTACACTTTTAAAAAGTTATCTTTTTATCTCAGTAACAAATATTTGATAAATTTCAATATTATCATTTGCAAATATGCAGAAATTTTACATTTGAAAGAAAGGTCCACAGTTGTTTGGAATTGGATCACTAGCATAGTTAGAAATATAAACTTGAATAAACCAAAGAAATATATATGTACATTGACAAATGAGATACAGTCATCTTTCAATAAATACCCATTTATAGTCAATGTAAGTGACATTTGTAAAGTTTAAAATATGACAGTTATTTTTACACTAATTTCTAAGAAGAAAATGAGATCTAAACACATGCTGACTTTGAAACTTTTATAGTTTACTGCATATTCATTTGACCAAATATTGGTTAAATGTATTTGCCAAAACTCAGTTTTATTTCAACTTGAAAGATACTATAGAGTAGACCAGTGTTTTATGAGCAAGTGCTGTAGGATAAACATAAAAACATTTATTGTGTCCATAAGAAAATCCAAATAAACTCTTTGTAACTCAGCTACAAAGACTACTTTCTACATTACCAAATACTAAACAAATTTATTTTTATACATATAATGTGTATATATGCAAAAGTATTATTTCCCATGTGCCACTTACTATTCTAAGCACACTATATATTAACACATTAATTCTCTCAACTCGAAGGTAGTGGTATCATCTCCATTGTTATAGGCAAGGAAACAGGCACAGAGAAATTAAGTACCTTGCTCAAGGTCACACAGTAGTAAAGAGGAGTCAGGATTCAAAACCAAGGCTCCAAAATCAGTGCACTTTACCACTGCTACACTTCCTCAAGCTGATGGTGGATTAAGCTGTGACTAGAAAAATACGAGTATGACTGCATATCCGGGCTGTCAAATCTGACATTTTAAAAGTTGTTTGGAATTGGATCACCTAATTTTGAGATTAAATTGGATCCTTATAATGATCTTTATATTTTTAGACAATGGCAGATTATTATAAATCACTGTTTAGGATATTAAATCTTTTATAATTCTATTATTCTCTTTTTTGGCTAAATAAGCACAGCAGCTAAATTTGGTTGACACTATAAATCACCACAGACATTTTTTTTTTTTTTTAATCCTCACCCAAGGATATTTTTTTCCCATTGATTTTGAGCGAGAGTGGAAGGGAGGGGGAGAGACAGAGAGATACATCGATGTGAGAGAGACACATCGATTGGTTGCCTCCATCACACATGCTGACCTGGCCAGGGATCTAGCCTGCAACCAAGGTACGTGCCCTTGACCAGAATCAAATCCCCCACCCTTCATTCCATGGGCCAATGCTCTAACCACTGAGCAAACCAGCTAGGGTGACATTTTGTTTCTTAAGCTGAGCATGTGGTAAAGCTATGTTGTTAAGAGCAGAATTGTAAGTGATAGTTTTGAGCTGCCGAATTTCATGAAAACAACCTATTCCTATAAAATAAAACTTTCCATACAATTGACTGCAAATTTAACATACCTTCTCTCCTATGTTTTTAATAAATTTCCCTTGTAACTGCACACAGATTAGTTATAGGAAAAATGTCCCTTTAGAGCACATATACTTGTAAACTTAGTGCTTTGCATTCTGTTATATCCTACAAAGAGCTATAGTTATGTCGCATTTTGAACATCTCAGTAGATTAGAATGAAAGTAGTATACATGGTTTAAGTAGTACAAGGTTTCAGCTTCATTGTTAAATGGTCCTAATTCCTATTTAAACAGTCAGAATTCTTTTGCACCATCATTTCTACTCCCTTTGTTTTCCCACCTCTTTCTGTCTGGCTCTTCTAGAGTCATTTGTGTGAATGTATATTTTGATGACACTTTATTTTTAAACATTTGTAGACACTACTATGTTAATTAATAGATTTATGGGTGAGAGTTTCTTCGCTTCAGCAGTATCTATATAATATACTATAGTTTTTTAATTTTTAGGTAATCACAAGTGAAGAAGCTGAAAGACGGGGGCAGTTATATGACAACAAAGGAATCACATATCTCTTTGATCTGGATTATGAATCTGATGAATTCACAGTGGATGCAGCTCGATATGGAAATGTGTCTCATTTTGTGAATCACAGTGTAAGAAATATGGAAAGTATAGGCAGAACTAATTAGTACTGTGTTTAATAGTCTTCCATAGTTGAGGAAATAATTACCTTTGAACCACAGGCTCTTTTAATATTTCCAAAGTATTTTAGTACAAGGGCTTCTTATGTTAAGCCATGGGATTATCGCTGTATTAGAAAAATTCATTTGGAAAATTCAAAATGCAAATACCATGCATTTTGCAAGTCTTTACATATGTTACTTCACTTAAACTTTCCAACAACTTCATAAGATAGTTATTATCCTCAGAGGAAGAAATGAGCAGAGGAGTTAAGAGGTAGAAAGTAGAAAGTTTAAGGAACACATACAACTATATAGAAGTTAACACAGCTAAATTTTTGGATATATAACTAGAGATAGTTGTATTCTCTTAAAATATAAACATGTTAACATTTTTATAAGATTTACAAATTTGTAGAGTATTGAAATAGTATTTAGGACTATTTTTCTAAATTATAAGTTAGTATTCTTATTAGTCTTGTAAGATTGACATCTCCATTTTATAGATTGCAAGGAAATGTATCTGAGAGAGTAAGTTTATATATATAGCGGACCATATAAGGAAGTAGACCGTGTTAAACTTTTGATGGATTTTACACCAAGAAGCTAATTTATGACTAGTAATGAAATTCCAGAGACCTTCTGACTCCCATCCTTTCTGATTTACTTAAATTTTTACTTTAATCTTGTTCTTAATAATAAATTTGGGATACTCCATATCTCCAATTTTACATATCCCAGAATTTAGTGTAGTGTTCTCAATATAATCAAACAATTTCAAGCAAGAGTTTAAGTAATGAAACCCCATGCAATATGAAATTTGAGTTCTACAGTACTGACTTATTAAATGCAGTTGTTCTAATTCTTTAAATATGCCTTACTGAGTGAGATATTAACAGGTGAACTGATAATGTTATCTGGATTTGCAGTAACATTCTCCAGAAAAATTAAAAATTCAGGAATAGATGAAACAAGATTGGCAAAAATGTTGATAATTTTTGAAGCTGCATAGTGGATTCATGTGGACTTATATTATTCTCTCTAGTTTAATGTATGTCTGAAATTTTCTATAAGTTTGAAAACATTTTTACATATTCACATCTCAAAGACCTCCAAATAATCAATTTCCAGGACATCTTAAAAAAACAAATACTCTGGGCAACTGAAAATTTTATATGGATGTAGAAGAGTTAATTCACATCATTTTTACTTAAATGGGTTCTAACATTCTTTTTTAGTGTGACCCAAATCTTCAGGTGTTCAATGTTTTCATTGATAACCTCGATACTCGTCTTCCCCGAATAGCATTATTTTCCACGAGAACCATAAATGCTGGAGAAGAGCTCACTTTTGATTATCAAATGAAAGGTATGGTTTTCAAGTACAGTTTTGTTGGTGTTAAGTTGTTTTAGTATGAAGAATCTGTTCAAGAATAGGAAAAGACTAGATCATCTGAACCAATATTAAAGATGAAAACAGTGAGCCTTTGTCTTTTTACTCAAGGTCTCAAAGCTAACCTGACAGAGCTAAAACTGGAATCCAGGTCTGCCTGACCTTGAGCTGAGTGATGTTATTTCTTATACATCACATTGCCATCTGCTTTTTTCAGAATTTCCATTATGGAAACCTACTTATTTTAACATCTTTTCTCAGTACTACTTGGATTTAAAAAATTGTAAGCCTACATTTCTGAATCTTTACTAAGAGATGGATTTTTTTTCTTTTGTTTTTTGAGATGGATATTCTTAGTAAAGAGAATTGAAAGACTGAAAATGTGATTTAAATCACACATGAACTTATTCCATTCCTACTGGAATTTGGCTTTTAAAAAGAACATTTAGTTCTATTTACTTTATTGTGATACTATAAATAAGCATGATGCCTTTTACATATTGTTACTACTTGATTTTATTTATGGCTCTTAAATAATATATGAAATGAATAATTGTGTATTGGATTTTCCCAGAAAGTTGCATCATTTCAGAAATCCAATCTCATAAATATGGGCTAATAACATAAACTTTACCTCTCATTAGCCTACACCATCATTTCAAGACAATTCATAATGATTTTTCTCTGAATATTCACATTTATTTAATGCTGATAGAAAATTTGAAACTCATTCTGAATTGCCTTAACTATCTTTCTCCTGTATTTCTTTCTCTGCATATTCAGGTTCTGGAGATATATCTTCAGACTCTATTGACTACGGCCCAGCCAAAAAGAGAGTCAGAACTGTGTGCAAATGTGGAGCTGTGACTTGCAGAGGTTACCTCAACTGAATTTTCAGGAAATAGAGCTGAGGATAAATGTAGTTTTGGTTTTTTCTAATGTTAACATTTTTAAAAATAAATATTTGGGACTCTTTTCATATTATCAAGATTATATACTATGTTAATTTACAATTCCTGTTTCAAACTATTGGCCAAAATGCATCATTGATGCTTCTGAAGAGAGGAACACAAGGTCACATAGACAATTTGAAATATACCTAATTAGTGGTTAGATACCAAACAAGAAAGGAATACTACTACAGGTCAGCATATATATACTTAAGAAGTCTGTGTGAATAGAGAAATGCCTCCTTCAGTGTTTTAAGTGTTAAACTGATAATGTCACGATCACTAAGATCAAACATTCAATTTGCCATATACCTTGAATTTAGAGTAGTAAAGTTCTATTTTTGTTATTATGTTGTCATTCCTGTTTACCTATTTATTACTATAAATATTGTTACTTGTATTGGAGACAAATAGGTGATACTGAATTATACCGTTTTCTACTTCTTTCATTAAAACATTGAGATCTTAATGATACTGAAATTTAAGGTCTAAAATTAAATGTGAAAAAAGTTAACTACAGCTTTATTTCGTATTTTGAAGCAATTTAGACCATTATTTGAAGGGTATATGTTTGAACCAGTAATCCTATAGGAGAAAAATCTCCCAAAAGCTCAAAAATTCTAGAATAGTTGGCCATTAATGTCTCTTGGGAATGACACAGCAATGGGAGCAGGAAGGTGTTTTTTGGAGTACCAGGCAAGGGAAATGGGGTGCTTTAAGGGTCCTTTTTAAAGACATGAATTTGGAGATTCGTGTGAGTACTTCCGGTCCAGACAGTAAAACAAGATACCCCTGAGAGCAGCTGTACTTAATATAACATTAACATAATACTTTCTGAATATGAGGCTGTTTTGAACATTTCCTTTCTACCAAATTTAACTATTTTTATATTTCCTACAAGCTCTTCTTTAAAAATTATATTTTGAACTGATACCATTTTATATGTGAGTTTTTAAAATGTGACAAAGCTAAACTTGGCTTGGCCAAAGCGTGTGCCTGAATTATGAGACCATTTATTACTTGAACTATGAAGACTGAAATGGAATATATTCATTGTTTTATTTTCCTACATAGTAAAACCTCAAAACGGTGTTTTCATCTCTTTCTGATTCTGGGTTTTCTAATCATGGTGTTCAACATAAAAGTAAAGGCAGCAAATAAATCTAGCTCTTGGTATTTCTAAGCTCATTGCCCTAGGCTTTAATGACCTAAAATAAGCTTTAGTAAATTGAACTGACTTCAGGAATGCAGCATTTTAAATATTTTCTTTTCAAAAAAAAAATATTTGTATTTAAAATATCTTCTTAATTCCTAACCTCTTTTTTGGGAAAAGCAACATTTAATTACTATATTGTTATTATGACTTTGTTCTTTCATAATACAGGGTAAATTGTTTACATGTTTAGAACTTCAGAGTATATTTGCTAACCAAAATTTGCAGAAGGTGTGAAAAAAAAACACTGACATGGTATCAGTGTTGAGAGAGCATCATTGGTTTTACAGGTTGCTCCCCTTGGCCAAGCATTCTTTGAATTATAATTGGTAAGTTTAAAGATGTAATTTTCATTTTTTTAAAAGTCTGTTTCACTGCCTACTTAATCTTGTCTACTTTTTGTGTTAAAAATATAAAACAGGAGGGCAAAGGGAAAATGGCTATTTTCAGTCAACTGTATTGTTATTAATAGAAATTTAATGGGCCTTTGAGATTTTAATTACCTGTGTTACCCTTATGTTATTAAAAAGCTGACCTTTAGTAGGAAAATCAACATTTAGCTTCTTTACATTAGTTTCCTAAGTTGTCATAATTTTTTCTCTCAATATAAAGCAAATATTCAGTGGTAGTATTTAGATCAAGTTTAAACTGTCAGTTAATACACTGTAGAAGTACTATTATACCATTGTTTTTGGTTTCTACATATGAAGATTGTGATACACAATTGATAATCTCAGGTTTTTTCCATATATGCAAAATCTATACAGCACTTATTATTCTTATATTTCAGTAGTTTTTCTGTAGCAAATAAATTTAGACATTTGATTTTCTATTTATCATGGGTTAGCTTTGTTTCTGAATATTTTACTGACTTTTCCAGGCTACAAAAAGGATAGAAAAATAGTGATGTATTCCTGACTACCTGCTGTTGAGATTAACCAAAGGTTTATATACCATTCCTTTCAATGTTAGATTTCTTTTTAAACAGTTTATTGTTGTCATGGTTCATGCATTTGGATATTAAAGTATAATTTTACACTTAGCATAATGTGAATGGATATTTCTCAAAATTGTTTGAGCATTATCATCACCAGGTATTCAAACTAGCTTTACCAAGTACTGCCTAGAGCTGCAAAGGAATTTTAGAATTAGAGCTAAGAAATATTCCTTGAGCAAGTCTTAGGCCTTTGTATGTACTCCTAAACCTGAGTTTGGTGCTGTCATCCCTATAGTACACCAAAGGAAGTAGGTTTAGACTGATTAAGTAATATTAACATGCCCAAGATCACCCAGTAAACTATACCTATATTTAATTAATTTAACAACTTCAGGCATACTTTTAAAAAAAATAAATTTCTACTATGAGTTTAAACAAACTTCTAAGCCTTGGATTCATCTCTTAAGGCAAATGGGGCTAGCCACTGGATTTCTTCTGTGATGTTTCTTGGCATTTTGAAACTTTTTTGCCTTTCTAGTACTTCATAGTTCCTGAAGTAAAACATCAAGTAGCCACTATAATTAATCCTGCTCACTGTTGTGATCTTTTTGAGGGACCTTATTGCATAGTGATTAAAAGCATGGACTCGGGGGCCTGAATTGCCTATATTTGAGTCCTGGTTTCAACCTTTACTAGCTATGTAAACCAACCTCTCTGTGCCTTAGCCTCCTCATCTGTGAATAGAAATAATGAATGTATTTACACTAGAGGCCTGGTGAACGAATTTGTGCACAGGTGGGGTCTGGCCGGCCCGCCCCCATCCAGGCTGATCAGCCTGTTCAGCTGGGGGAAGGGCTGTGGGTGGTTGGTGAGCTGGGGGGGGGGGAGGGGTGCCACAAGCAGTTGGCTGGCTGGCCCTGCCCCTGGATCGAACTCCTGGTTGAACTCCTGGTAGAGGGGACAATGTGTATATTAGGCTTTTATTATATAGGATACTTCAAAGGGTGTTGTGAGGATTAAAAGAGTTAATACACAGTGTGTGAAAGAATTAAGCATTATCACAGAGTAAGCACCATATGTATTAGCTGTAATTACGTTTAAATTATGTTTAAACCCGTACTGATGTTTAAATTACAGGTTTATACAGTGACCCTTGAACAACACAGGTTTGAACTTGGGGGTCCCCATGTTCAAGGGTCAACTGTATAAAGCTGTACTTTAACATCTTTTGTGATCACTACAAGTATTTTTATTTTTTTTAATTTAATAAATCTTTATTGTTCAGATTATTACAATAGTTTCTCCTTTTTCCCCCCATAGCTCCCCTCCACCTGGTTCCCACCCCACCTTCTGCCCTTACCTCCCCACCACTGTCCTGCATCCCCCACACCCTTTCCCCCTGAGAATTATGTCCACTCCCTTTCTATGCCCCTGATTCTATTATATTCACCAGTTTATTCTGTTCCTCAGATTTTTAATTCACTTGATTTTTAGGTTCACTTGATAGATATGTATTTGTTGTTCATAATTTTTATCCTTACTTTTTTCTTCTTCCTCTTCTTGAAGAATACCTTTCAGCATTTCATATAATTCTGGTTTGGCGATGATGAACTCCTTTAGCTTTTTCTTATCTGTGAAGCTCTTTATCTGACCTTCAATTCTGAATGATAGCTTTGCTGGGTAGAGTAATCTTGGTTGTAGGTTCTTGCTATTCATCACTTTGAATATTTCTTGCCACTCCCATCTCGCCTGCATAGTTTCTGTTGAGAAATCAGCTGACAGTCGTATGGGTGTTCCCTTGTAGGTAATTAACTGTTTTTCTCTTGCTGCTTCTAATATTCTCTGTCTTTTGCCCTTGGCATTTTAATTATGATGTGTCTTGGTGTGGTCCTCTTTGGATTCCTTTTGTTTGGGGTTCTTTGCGCTTCCTGGACTTGGAAGTCTATTTCTTTGACCAGGTGTCATTATTTCTTCAAATAGCTTTTCAGTATCTTGCTCTCTCTCTTCTGGCACCCCCATAATTCTGATGTTGGTACGCTTGAAGTTGTCCCAGAGGCTTCTTACACTATCTTCAACTTTTTGTATTCTTTTTGCTTTTTGCTTTTCCGGTTGAGTGTTTTTTGCTTCTTTGTATTTTAAGTCTTTGACTTAATTCTTGCATTCCTCTAGTCTGCTGTTGGGTCTCTGTATAATATTTTTTATTTCAGTCAGTGTATGTTTAATTTCTAGTTGTTCCTTTTTCATATCCTCGAGGCTCTGTCTAAATTTATCGGCCTTTTCTAGGAAATTCTTGAAAAACCTTATAACTGTGGTTTTGAATTCTATATCCAGTCGTTTTTTTAATCTCCTCCATTTCTTTCGTTTGTGATCTGTTACTTTGTCTCCACATTTTCGCTGCTTCCCTGAGTTGGTAGGGTAGCTTTGTGTGCTAGGTTTTCTATATGACCCAGTGGGTCGGCCTCCCAGTCACCTGATGTGGACACTATTGGTGCACCCCTTTGTGGTCTGCGTGTACAGCCTTGTAGTTAAGTCTTGATTGTTGTTGGTATCACTGGGAGGAACTGACCTCCAGGCCAATTGGCTATGTGTATCAGCTGTGTCTACACTGGAAGACTTGTGCTGGAGAAAGCCTTATAGGACCAGACTTGCAAAATTGCAAAAGCCTCTGTGCTCAGCTTGGATGGGGCGGAGTCTCAGGGCTGAGTAGACAGTCTTGGCTTCCCGTCAGCCCTGCCCTTGCACGTGTGCCTCCAGACCTCTGCCTTCCATGGCTCCCCTGAGTTTCCGCCTAACAGTCCAGATTCCCCCAGGCTCGCCCGGGACTGGGGTTCAGTGCAGTCGGAACTGGGGTTCAGTGCAGTCAGGAGCTTCCGACTCCCTTCCGCTAGGGAAAGCCAGCGGCAACCTCAGCAGTCAGTCTTCTCTGAGCGCGCGCTCCTCCAGACCCCTGCCCGCCGCGGCTTCCCCGAGTCTCCAAGTGCCTTTCTCTCTACCTGACAGTCCAGACTCCCCCGTATGAGCCTGGGTCCATGGGGTTTCACCCAGAACTGGGGTTCAGTGCAGTTGGGGGCTTCCTTCTCTCTCCCACCAGAGAACCCAGCCAGGCACTCAGCCGCCCTTCCTCTCTGCGTGCATGTCTCCATACCTCAGTCCTTTGCAGCTCCTCTGATTCTCCGTGAGCTTTCCTCTTTCCTTCTAATTGCAGAATTTCCACTCAGCCAGCTTTCCTGTGGTTCCGGATGATGTCTGTTCTGTCTTTTAGTTGTAGTTTTGATATTGTTGTGCGAGGCAGCAGTTTAGGTGTTTACCTATGCCGCCATCTTGGTTTCTCCACTACAAGTATTTTGATCAAAACTGTTCTAGTGCTCTTAGTCCTTAAATTCATTTAGTTGGCATTTATTATGCCAGACTCACATATAAAACAATGAAAATTTGGCAGTATATACTATTAAATCGATGATGTGATTTTAAAATGCTATGACTAAGAATATATTCAGAATAATGTTTACAGGCATGTTTTGAACACCACCCCCCCTTCTTGGATCACAAGCTATACTATTAAAATGAAGTCTTTAAGTTTCAGCATATACAAATGTGTATATTCAATTGCATGATTTATGAGAATGAATTACAATTTTTAGAGCTGTAAATAAAATATAAAGTCTCTGGGTTTCTATTCAGCCAATGATTTGCAATCCTCATTGGTTCTTTCCAGAGACTTTATACTCACTTGGAATTTAGGAAATAGTACTCAGATGGGAGGTGGACAAAATGAAATGACTTACAGTGACTCTAATGCTGCCCCTCATACTAAGTCTGTAGAGTGTATTTCATCCAAAGCTTAGAGCAGCAGCCAAGCTAGAAAAAAGTGAGTCAGTAATCCCTTAAAACCCCTTGTATCTTTCTTAACTTCCTTTGCCCCAGGTTTTTTACTGTGCTCAGACCACTCCCCAAGGGCATACATATTAATAAAACTTACTGCTGAATAATTTAGAATAGACACTTCTCTAAAATTGTGACCCAACATGTCCTTAAAGACTAATGAGAAATGGCCAGGCCCTTACTCTCAGCCCTATCCCTTAACCATATCAGTTTCTTCCCCTCATCCCTCCTCTTGTGCCAGTTTCTTAACTGAAATGTGAAGTCACTGCAGTTTTCCCCCCATGTAAATGGACAGGCAAATCTGCCCTCCTAACACATCCCTTCTGGAGAAATGAGAGGGCTGGCTTCCTGGGTCCTCTTAGCATTGCTTCCTCTGAGTACTCCGTTCATTTTCCTCTCCCACTAACTCTAAGTCTTGTATCCTTAATTAGTCTTGTGGACCCAATACTTATTGTTGACCTATTTATCTTGTAGCATGGCGATAATGTGTATCATTGTTAGTGTAATTGATCTGCAAATGGTTGTAGAGACTGTATTTAAACTAGTTTTAAGTTAAATCTCTGCTTTTGCTACCCTAATCTACAGAATGTCAGCATACCAAAGTGCTTATTAATGTTAAAATGTTATTAAATACACATGTAACTGCAAAAGCATATCCTATTGGTGGACTTTAGAAAAGTTGAATGGCTCACAGAACACATGTATATACTTTTGGCATTTAATTATTTTAAGTGGTGTAACATCTTTTGAGGTAAGTTCAGGGCTGAATTTTCCTATAGCCATCAGTTTATAATAATAGCCAAGTTTATTCTTTCAATTTGAAGTATTCCTATGACCCAGGATATGGTCTATCTTGGTAAATGTCCCATATGTTCTTGAAAAGCATGTATTCTATTGTTGGATTGAGTATCAATTGAATCCAGTTGATTGATGGGTGCTATTCATGTCTTCTCTATCCTTGCTGATTTTCTGTAAGCTAATTGTTACTGTGAAAGGAATTTTAAAGTTCCAGCTATAATCGTGCATTGGTTTCTCTTTCCTTTCAGTTGCTTCTGTTTTGTACAGGCATACCTCATTTTATTGCACTTCTTAAATAGTGCATTCTCATTAACATCAAGGCAAGACCCTCCATCAGCAAAAGGGTTACAACTTGAAGGCTCAGCCGATAGCATTTCTTTTTAGCAATAAAGTATTTTTAAAGTAAGGTATGCTGGTTTTTGTTTTATTTGCTTTTTTTTAGACATAATGCTATTGCATAATAAGTTACAGTATAATATAAACATAACTTTTATGTACACTAGGAAACCAAAAATGTCATGTGACTTGCTTTATTACGACTTTTGCTTTGTTGCAGTGGTCTGGAACTAACCTGCAATAGCTCCAAGGTAAGCCTGCATATTTTGAAGCTGTTGTTAAGTACATACACATTTAAAATTATATCTTCTTGGTGAACTGCACCTTCTATAGCCACTCCACCTGTCTTTTGTGTTTACATGGTATATCTTTCATCCTTTTACTTTTAACCAACCTATATCATGTGAAGTGAGTTGCTTATAGACAGCATATACTTGGGTTGTTTTATTTTTTCCTATCTTTTCACTGGTGGGTTTAGACCATTTTCATTTAATGTAATTATTTATCTGTTTGGATTTAGTCCTACCCCATCTTATGTCTTTTGTTTTTTCTCCCTCTATTTTTTGTTCCTGTTTCTTCTTTATTGCCTTCCTTTAGGTTATATGCGCATTTTTGACTTATTAAGATTTTGACTATTACCTCTTTGTATATATAGGTTTTTTTCAGTGGTGGCTCTAGAATGAATTCTTAAGTATCTAAGAGTGAGCTTTTTCTTTTTTCAAGAACTATGCTTTCACCTGTTGCGAGCTTCTCATATAAATACTGTAAATGCTCTTGTTTAGGTAGCTCAGCTTCTGGAGTTGAGGGAATTTCAAAATCAGAGGAGCTCTGTGAATCTGCATTGGTGCTAAGAGTTAGCAACTTTCTTTCCTGAGGTATGTGTTTCCCACTGCTTACAGGGGTTGGTTCTCCAGCACTAGAAACTACATTTACATCTTCAGAGTAAGTATCCTTTGGGCAAAGTACATTTTGTTCCATCTGAGAGGCAGGAAGATTCTCTTTGACTCTTGGTCTGTAGCTACCTTTGTTCAAGGAAGTAATATCCCCCCTGTTTCTCTCTTGGGAAGATAACAAAACAGTGTCAGACTGGCTGTCCCAGCCTTGACTTCCTTGTTCTGAGATGTGTGTAGACTGAGAGGAATTCTGAGAAGAGATGTGAGTTGACTCGCCATCAGAGTCACTGAAAAGCTTTGGTGACTGAGAACCCCCTGCCTCTGTGGAGGAAGGGAAGTTTTCCAAACCGCAGTCTGTGTCGTTGTCATTTCTTTTAAAGAATACGTCCCACTGTGGTACTTCTGCATCAGTCTTTTGCTGGTATGGAGGGCTCAGATCTCCTTGACATGAGGCTGGGATTTGTAATTCTTCTTCACTTTCACTGTTGGATTCTTCACAGTCTATAAAGTTTGCCCACAGAGAGGTTTTCATGCTTTTTGCTTTGATGCATCCTGTGCTTTGTCTCGGATTTTCAGGCTGGTTTTGTGATACTGCAGTCGTTGGAAATACCTCAGGGTGACAAGTTGGCTGGTTTGGAACTTTGTGCCTTAAAGGTACCGGCAGAGGATCATCAAAGAGGTCATTTTCCTCCTCTTCCTCTGGAGGGACAAAAAAAATGGGTTTAGAAGAAACACAGAATGCCAATTTGTAACAATTAACTATGTTTTTAATTCATGGAATTGCAAATAATTGGGAGTTTACTCTTCCAAGAGCAATTAAAAGGCCCCTTATTCTTGGGATATTCTGAACAATTTACCACTCTTCAGCTTACAAATGTCAAACAGTGAATAGAGAATATAGACCTGTGTTCCCCAAATTAAGGTCACAATACCTGTGTATTAGTGGTTTTCAAACCTGGTTGATCATCATCTGGAGAACTTTTTTAAAAACACAGCTTTCTATATCTCATTCCAGACCTATTGAATTCCTTAAGGGAGGAGGATTCAATAATTTGATTTTTGCTTTATTTTTTTAAAGTTCCATAGCTGATTCTAATCATCAGCCAGGTTAATGAACCACTCACACTAGAAGAGAGGTTTATAAATATTAGATGCTCAAGTTGGCTGATTTAATATAATGACAACAGTTCATTATTTTCTAAAGTTTTCCCACTATAAACATTTTATTGATACCTACTTTGTGCTTATTATGAGCTGAATGTGTTCTCCCAAAATTCATAATTTGAAGCTCTATCCCCAATGTGATGGTATTAGAGGTAAGATGATAATTAAGTTTAGATGAGCTCCTGAGGATGGGACCCACACGATAGGATTAGTGTTCTGGTGAAAAGAGTAAGACAGATTTCTCAATGCCCATGTACAAAGGAAAGACCTGTGAGCACACAGTGAGAAGGCATCTGTCTACAAACCTGGAAGAGGCATCTCACCAAGAACTGAATCTGCCAGAACCTTGATCTTGGACAGAACTCTGAGCAGTAAACATCTATTGTTATAGCAACCAGACCTGGCTAGTTCACAAGGCTGTGATACATACTAGGGCAGTGGTCGCCAACCAGAGCTCCGAAAGGTTGGCGACCGCTGTACTAAGGGAACACACAGATTAGATCAACTTTAACCAAAATACTCAATAAACCACATGTACGGTCACGAGACCACTTTTTGCTCTAGTGCTGAATCTGGTGTTAACTTATAACTACCTACTACTTAAAAAGATAACTATTTTCCCAGTGATAAAAGGATATAGCTAAAAACTAGTTTGCAAAGTCACTAAAAAGATGGATCACAGAGACCATCATCCAGCTCCCATTTTTATCAATGAGGAGATAGGCCCAGAGAAGGTATGTGATAATGCATAGGTCAAGAAACTAGTGAGCCAGTGTGGCTCAGTTGGTTGGGCATCATTCCAATCAACAAAAGGTTGCCAGTTGGTTCCTAGTCAAGGCTAATACCCAGGTTGCAGGCTCAAATCCCTAGTAGGGGGCATGCAGGAGGCAGCCGATGGTTTCACTCTCTCCCCACTCTCTCCTTAAAAATCTTTTAAAAATAAAATGAAATAGATAGACAGAGAGCCAGGTATCAAACCCAATTCCTAAAGTCCTATGTGCTGATTAAAAATTGTTTAAACAAGCAACTATCTTATCCTTTTCTAAAGGACTTAAGGTGACTGAGATGTCTACCTATGGTATATGGAATCATCAGTCTACAAGGCATGGATTTGTTTTTTAAATTTTAATCTTTATTGTTGAGGTTATTACAGAAGTCCCTCTTTCTCCCCCCGCCCCCCATAGCTCTCCACCACCCAGTTCCCACCCCACTCCAGGCCCTTGCCACCCTATTGTCTGTGTCCATAGGTACTGCATACATGCATATAAGATCTTTGTCTCATCTCTCCCCACACCCCCCCACACCCTCTTCCCTCTGAGAATCATCAGTCTGTTTTATTTTCCTGCCCGATTCTATTCCATTCACCAGCTTATTCTGTTCATCGGATTTTTTATTCATTTGATTTTTAGATTCACTTGTTGATAGATATGTATTTGTTGTCACTTTGTTCATAATTTTTATCTTTACCTTTTTCCTCTTCTTCCTCCTCTTAGAGAATACCTTTCAGCATTTCATATAATCCTGGTTTGGTGGTGATGAATTCCTTTAGCTTTTTCTTGTCTGTGAAGCTCTTTATCTGACCTTCAATTCTGAATGATAGCTTTGCTGGGTAGAGTAATCTTGGATGTAGGTTCTTTATTTTTTTAAATATATACTTTGATTTTTTACAGAGAGGAAGGGAGAGGGACAGAGAGTCAGAAACATCGATGAGAGAGAAACATCGATCAGCTGCCTCCTGCACACCTCCTACTGGGGATATACCCGCAACCAAGGTACATGCCCATGACTGTAATTGAACCTGGGACCTTTCAGTCCGCAGGCCGACACTCTATCCACTGAGCCAAACCAGTTAGGGCTGGTTGTAGGTTCTTGCTATTCATCACTTTGAATATTTCTTGCCACTCCCTTCTGGCCTGCAAAGTTTCTGTTGAGAAATCAGCTGACAGTCGTATGGGTTTTCCCTTGTAGGTAACTTTTTTTCTTGCTGCTTTTAAGATTCTCTTTGTCTTTTGCCCTTGGCATTTTATTTTATGATATGTCTTGATGTGGTCCTCTTTGGATTCCTCTTGTTTGGGGTTCTCTATGCTTCCTGGACTCGTAAGTCTATTTCTTTCACTCGGTAGGGGAAGTTTTCTGTCTTTATTTCTTCAAATAGGTTTTCAATATCTTGCTCTCTTCTTCTGGCACCCTCATAATTGGAATGTTGGTACGCTTGAAGTTGTCCCAGAGGCTCCTTACACCGTCTTCATATTTTTGGATTCTTTTTTCTTTTTGCTTTTCTGGTTGGGTGTTTTTTGCTTCCTTGTATTTCAAATCATTGACTTGATTTTTGGGATCCTCTAGTCTACTGTTGAATCCCTATATATTATTATTTCAGTCAGTGTATGCTTCATTTCTGACTGGTCCTTTACCATTTTTTTGGCATTCTCACTAAGATCCTTGAAGGTCTCACTAAGTTCCTCAGAGGTTTCTAGAAGATTTTTGAGTAACCTTATAACTGGTTTTGAACTCTATCTCCAGCAATTTGCTTTCTTCCATTTCTTTCATTTGTTACATGTTTCTTTGTCTCCTCATTTTGGCTGCTTCCCTGTGTTTGTTTCTATGTATTGGTAGCTGCTAAGTCTCCTTGAGTTGATAGAGTGGCCTTGTGTAGTAGGTGTCCTATAGGGCCCAGTGGCTCAGTCTCCCCAATCACCTGAGGTGGACACCTTTGGTGCACCCCTTTGTGACTTGTGTGCACAGTCTTGTTTTAGTTGAGCCTTGATTGCTGTTGGTATCACTGGGAGGAATTGACCTCCAGGCCAATTGGCTGTGGGGACCAGCTGTGTATACAATGGATGAGCTGCTGTGCAGGAGACACCCTTATGGGGCAGGACTTGCTTCAGTGGGGCTTTGGTGCTCACTGAGTCTGCCCCTTGAGTGTGTCGCTTATGGATGTGAAGAGTTGTAATCTGGTATGGTCTTGCACTGACCACTGGGTACACTGGCTCTTGGGTCTCCAAGGAGGTGCAAAGTCAATCACTGCCTAGGGCCACCCAGCAGGAGTTATAGAGAGATCTGCAGAATCCTCCTCTTTGTATCTGGTTTGGAAGTGCCCAGATGAGGCCCATCTGTGAAGCAAGGCAGGCTGGTGCTGGTGCTTGCCTTGGGCCTTTTATTGACAACCAGCTTGTTTAACAGGTTTTAGGCTGAGAAAGGACAGGCCATTCATATGCAAAAGCCGCTGCACACAGCTTGGGTGGGGTTTCAAATTGGGTGGGGCGGGGTCTCAGGGAATCTCCAGGGCGGAGGGAACAGAAATGTCTGCCAGTCAGCCCTGCACTGGGGAGGTCCCAGCATGGGAACAATGACCGCTGCAAGCACCTCCATCTGGAAGAAAGCCGCCCTCACATTTCTGCCCCAATGCCAGACAGTCCAGTTTCTCCCCATATCTGTCTGGGTCCCCCAGAGCCTCGCCTGGCACTGGAGCTCAGAGCAAGCGGGAGCGTATAAATTCAGTTCGCAGTGCCGCCTTTTAAGAGCAGCAGCTGGGTCTCTAGCAGCCTGTGTGTCACTCAGCCCATAGTGACTTCTTTCCCCAGCTCTGGAACCCTGGGCTGGGGGTCTGGTGTGGGGCTGGGACCCCTTGCTCCTCCAGGCGGCCTCAGCAGAGGCAATCTCCCTCCTGATTTAAAAAGTGGCACACCCAGGTGCCAGACCAGCCCATTCCATGCCTCTGCACCTCCTACCAGTCTCCATGTGCTTTTTTCTTTACCGCTCTAGTTGTAGTACTTCCACCCAGGCAGCTTTCCCACAGTTCTGGATGATAGTTATGTATTTTAGTTGTAATTTTGATATGGTTGTGGGAGGCAGCAAGTACAGGTTTTTACCTTTGCCGCCATCTTGGTTCCTCCTTTATTTTAATTTTTTGAAAATATTTTTATTGACTTCAGAGAGGTAGAGGGAGATAGAAACATCAATGATGACAGAGGATCATTGATCGGCTGCCTTCTGCACGCCCCCTTCTGGGAATTGAACCTGCAACCCAAGCATGTGTCCTGACCTGGAATCAAACTGTAACCTTCTGGTTCATAAGTTGAAGCTCAACCACTGAGCCACACCAGCTGGGCAGTATGGTTTTATTTTAAGCCATGGATTATACATTTGTTTTAGTTCTCTTCCACTACTGTGCCAAAGCTATCTTTTTCTGTCATCTCCAAGTTGTACAGTTTCATGGTCTTCAGAATCTGTTTCTATACCAGCATTATGATATGTTTCAACTTAAAAATACTTTAATCTGTCAAAACATTTTCACATTAACTCACCTGTATATATCTGTTTTCATTCTGTTAAAATAATACAAATTTCTCTACATAAAACTGGAAAAAAAGACAACTGCAAAAATATCACAATAAATATGAAAGTGTTGAAATCCTTAATAGTGTTTACAAACTGATACACCTAAACCCAAATTTAAAAAAGGGATAAATGTCAAATAATTCATAGATATCGTCCACCAGCATGCATTAATGTCTATGTCAATTGGTATAATTGTACTGGAAGACAATTGGCAATATGTATTAAGCACTTAAATTTCTAAAATGTAACCCAATATAATGAGAAAATTGAAATAGACAACATTCAGTATTGTTCTGTTATCTGTAAAACTGTGAAGTTAGAAATAACCAAAATGTATAATAACCGAAATGTATAACAACAAAGTACACAGCCATTAAACTGGCATTTTTGAACAACAAAAACTTAGTATGTGTGTGTGTGTGTGTGTGTGTGTGTGTGTGTGTGTGTGTGTATACACATACATATATATAGGTATGTATGTGTGCATGCATGTATATACAGTGACCCATGGTGCTTTTCAGCCTGTATACAACTATACAATCTTATATTTGTTATATCTCTTAAATACTCTCACACTACTTAGTATACACCCCTTGCTATAAACACCAAAGTGTCCTTCTTGCCCAGTCCAACAACTAAGAATCTTACACAACTGGAGAACTTTAGGACACTGCTTTTGCACTACGATTACTACTGTCTGTTCTCATTGGTGCCTACAAAATGTTGCTTTTTAAACATGTTCAATATCCACCCCTTTGAGTTTGGTATATCCTATATAATAAAAGTCTAATATGCAAATCCACCAAACAACAGAACGACTGGTCGCTATGATGCGCACTGACCACCAGGGGGCAGATGCTCAATGTAGGAGCTGGCCCCAGCCTGCAGGCCCCAGGCCAGCTAAGGCGGGTGCCACAGAGGGAGGTGACCAGCAGTGGTGGCGGGGTGGGAGTTGGGGGGGGGAGGGGCGGGGCCAGAAAGCAGGTGGTGCCAGGCCAGCCAAGGCAGGTGCAAGTGGAGGACCCCCAATTGCCCCACTGGTCGCCCCACAGATCAGCCCTGATTGCCGGCCAGGCCTAGGGACCCTACCAGTGCATGAATTTCGTGTACCGGGCCTCTAGTATTTATATAAATGAATAAGGAAAGAATCACTCTTTCTTCCTTAATATAAGATATATTTCCCCCACCTTTCTGCATGTCTGATAATTTTTTATTGAATTGCCATACATCCTGAACTTGACCTTACTAAATTCTGTATATTTTGGGATTTCTAAAAATATTCTTAAGCTTTGTTCTGGCATGTGGTTAGGGGACTTAAAAGTTTGCGCCTTTTGTACATTGCTTTTTATCTTTGTAATTTTCCCCACCACTGAGATAAGGCCCTCAGTATTCTTATAGTAAAACACCCCGTAAATTATGGTGTTCCACTCTGGCTGTTGGGAATAGGCACTGTTCCTAGCACTGTGTGTATTCTGGGCAATGTTTAGAGTGATTCTTTCCCAGGCTTCAGGGGATGTACTGCATCACAAGTATGCACTGATCAGTATGCTGAATACTCAGGGGGCTCCTTGTAGCTGTTGGGAGCAGCAACTCTGTACTGCTTTCTCCTCTGGAGACTCCAGCCACCTTTGGCTTCCTCAAATTCCAAGGTATATCTCCTCAAGTCAGAGGTGCTGATTTTGGGCTCTACCTTGGTGTCCCCTTTTCCCTGAAAACCAGTAAGCTAGGGCAATCTTAGGGCTGTTTCACCTTTCTCAGGTGTCACTGCCCTTCATTACCTGATGTCCAGTTTCTTAAATGTTGTGTTGCTTTTAGTTTTTTCAGATGTGAGTTTCAATGTAGCCCATTACTTTCTTAACTGGAAATAGAAATCTTAAAAAATTTTTGTAAACTTAATAATTTGTATCTTTTATGTACCTTCCAAATGATGCTTGATTTTTGGTTGGGCCACTAGTATAAGAGTTTTTGAATTATTATTCACTTCAATTTTGTTTGTTTTTTTCTTTTTCTCTCTAATCTTCACTGGAAAGTGAAAGTAGCAATGAAAGAAGGTAGGAAAGTATAGGGAAAATCCAATTATATAAGCACTACCAATCAGTCTGATGGCAGGAAATGTTCAAGAATTAATAGCACAGCCTTTCCTATGGCCTATACAAACCGTGGGGCACATATCCAGAAAGCTGAGAACATTCAATACAGGCACAGTTCTCTTTGGCACTTGTTTTAAACCATGAAGGAGATGGAACGCCTGGTTTTACAGGCTGAAGTTGGGAAAGCTAAGCACGTCCTTAGACCATGTGACAAGTTTAAATGACAGTGAGTCCCAGGCCTACCCCTACCCAATGCAGCTCTCACCAGAGCAGTCTTGTAGGAAAACCACACTTCTGACCCCAGGGTCATCATTCTTACCAGAGTCTAGGTGAGTTGTTCTAACTCTCTTCAGTTTCCCAAGTGGTTTGTACTTTAGCTCAGTGCTTTGGGAAGATCGGCATAAAGGCTTTAAGCTGAAATGAATATGAATAATTTATTTTTCCTGCTGGGAAAGCTACTGGAATGTAAGCATCATTTATAGAGATTATAAAAATGTGACCATGGGGGAAACAATAATTACTTTTAAAAATTGAAAAGCAGCCCTGGGCAGTGAGGCTCACTTGGTGAGAGTGTCATTCTATACACCTAAAGGTCACAGGTTCAATTCCTGGTCAGGGCACATACCCACGTTGCAGGTTCGAGCCCCAGGCGGGTGTCTGTGGGAGGCAACCGATCAATGTTTCTCTCCCTCTGTCTCTAAAATCAGTAAAAACAAAACAAACAAAAAACAAAAATATCCAATAATTAAAAATCATTTCAATATAATAAAGTGCTAATACAATCTGGGGAGTATCTATCTAATTGTAGGGTTGAGGGAAAGCAAAACTCATCTTTTCTTGCACTGCAGGAAAACAGGTCCCTATTCTAAAAAACTTAATACAGTGACACCTTCTGGCTTTCAGTGCAATATAGCTAGCTGTTTTCCCTTCCCTGTTTACTTATCTCTTGCAAGAATCTCACACATTTGATCACTTCCTTCTAGAGCAGTGGTTCTCAACCTTTCTAATGACGCGACCCTTTAACAGTTCCTCAAGTTGTGGTGACCCCCAACCATAAAATTATTTTCGTTGCTACTTCGTAACTATAATTTTGCCTCTGTTAATGAATCGTAATGTAAATATCTGTGTTTTCCGATGGTCTTAGGCGACCCTGGTTGAGAACCACTGCTGTAGAGCCTAAGACCATCGGAGAAAACAGATATTTACATTAGATTCATAACAGTAGTAAAATTAAAGTTATGAAGTAGCAACGAAAATAATTTTATGGTTGGGGGTCACCACAACATGAGGAACTGTATTAAAGGGTCACGGCATTAGAAAGGTTGAGAACCACTGTTATAGAGGCTGAAAGCTAATACTCAGTGAAGATGAAATATAAAAGGCACAGAAATAAGATTTGAGGGTGCCCTGCCCTTTTTTGAGGGCCTTATGCTGTCTGCTTCTTTCTGTATGCCAATTCCCAGAAACCTTTAACCTTTTGCACTCGGATGTTGAGTGTGACTCGACACGGTTAGCATTAGGATAAAGGAATCGAGAAAAAAGCAAGTGAGTGCAAAGGGTTAAGATTATATATAACATACCTACTTAAAGTCATTATGCTCCCACCCAGACACTCATCCACAGCCACAATCACTTTAAGTCCTTGCCCCTGTTCTCATGTTGGAAACTATTCTCTGGACCCATCCCATTCAATAACACAAGTTCCATAATTAGCAACAACTTACATTTCTATAACCTTATCCACAGTTGTGCCCACTGGAATTACATTTGGATATGCATTCACAGGGCAGATATAGCTTAAGAAATCTTCAATCTAAAAGAAGGAAAATAAAATGGATCAATTATCTCAACTGTGAAAAATCTGGGTGTGAGAGGCAAATAAATGGAGGCCAGGGGAAAGAAGCAGAAAACTCATGGCTGTGGTTCTCAATGCTTGCAGCATATGGAGCTCACCTGGGGATCCCTTGGGAAAAAGAAATACCCAATGCTCAAGCCTCACCTCAAAGATCCTTTTAACACTGTCAATGGGGCCTGGGATTCTGTGTTCTTCAGGTGGTTCTGTTCCACAGTAAGAACTAACAATCACTGATTAATGGGATTCAAAGATTCTGTATTGCTCTGGCTGGGTGGCACACCAAAGGGTCACAGGTTTGATTTTCCTTCAAGGGGCTCATGCGGGAGGCAACCAAACAATGTGTCTCTCTCAGATTGATGTTTTTTTCTCTTCCTCCCTCCCTTCCACTATGTCTAAAAAGCGATGGAAAAAAATATATTTGGGTGAGGATTAACAAACAAAAAATGATTCTGTATTTTTTCACGACCTTGGTGTCCTCATCTAAGGTCAAGCACTCATTAACACATCCCCTTCAAGTTAGATTAGCTGAGTACTTAATATACGTAAGACAACAAAGTCTGAGAATTATACTTCTTGAGTAACATCAGAGGAATGGCAGCGAGAGAGATCCCCTTGAAATTTCAACAATTTAAACAGCTATAACTCAACAAAGGATTCCCTACTCAACATACAGGCACACCTGATAGATCTTCACCTAAAGGTGAGCAAGTGAGAACAAACGGGGTTGTAGGTGGTTAAAAGGGCTCAGACTAGCCATGGGCTCAGCCCTGCAGCTGGGAGCTCACAGCAGGGCTCAGCCTGGAGAGGGGAAGAATCCTCTTTTGGCTGGCACTTCCTTCAGCCAGGAGGACCAGAGATTCGGTGGGCATTCCCACAGAAGTGAGCAGAGACCTGGGCAAGGACACAGCACCAGGGTACTGCTGTGTTTGTCGGATGGTTGGCATTTCAGACAGAGAAACAAAGGCACGAGCCCTGCCACTCTGTAACCTCCCAGAACTCACCTCCCTTGGTACTGGGGTGCAGAACACATTATCTGCAAACACAAAAACTGGTACTATACCAAGCATGTCAAACTCGCGGCCCACGGACCACATGTGACCCACAACGAATATTTTTGCGGCCCAGCCAATATAACGGTAAGAAACATTTTTAATAAAAATTTTGTAACTTAGCCCTGATTTGTTTGGCTCAGTGGATAGAGCGTCGGCCTGCGGACTGGAGGTTCCCAGGTTCGATTCTGGTCAAGGGCATGTACCTTGGTTGCCGGCACATACCCAGTAGGGGTTGTGCAGGAGGCAGCTGATTGATGTTTCTAACTCTCTATCCTTCTCCCTTCCTCTCTGTAAGAAATGAATAAAATATATATTTTTAAAAAAATTTTGTAACTTAATTTTTACAATATCCTGTTATACATAATTATTAATAATGAACTACAATGTTTGCTAATGATTGATTACTATAACTGTGTTGCATTCATTTCCTTTACGCACCTTACATGAAGGTGAACCATTTGTCTCCACTAATACTAGCAGCGAATATTTTAGCAGCCGATTGCCATGTGATTAGTCTTGTACTGACTTGTTTGGTGTGCACAACAGGAAATATTTAGCTTTTGGAGAACAAGAAAAATAGGTTAATTTGCGTTATGCTTATTTGTGCAGTTATTCAGTGTCTGGTAAGTTAATGTTCAAGAAAAAATATTAATTTTTATTTAAATGTTCTATTATTTTATGTTAAAGATTACTCATTTTTTCAGCCTTTTGTATTCAGCATGTCTCTATCAAAATAAACATACGTTTCTATGAAAATTGAAGCTTTTGTTTTTTTGCAGCCCACATAAACAAACCTTGTTTATTTGGCCTGTTTTAGCCTTTGAGTTTGACATGCTTGTACTACAGAATAAATATTTCCCCTGAGCAAAGGGTGTACTCTGTGACTGGTCCCTGGTCAGAGCAAAGGGGATACCCCATGAAGGTCCAAGGTTGCCATTATCAGGAGGGTAAAAGAAAAAAGACAGCGGGTTCCACCAGTCAACCCCACACCCGCACATTGCCCTACACTGCTGGCAGCCAGAGATGCAGCAGGATTCAACATTGGGATTTCACACAACTAAAGAACTTGTGATTTAGTGCCACTTACTGGAAAATAAGAGAAAGACCTCTTCATAGTAATCTAGAGATGTACCATTCATACATAGATGCTTAGATAGAGAAGGAAACCCCTCAAATGCTATGAATAACCAAGGTAGCAAGGCAGCTCAGAAAGAAAAATAAAAAATCTCCAGAAAGCATAAACACATAGAAATGACAATTCAGGGTTGCAGTTCTGAAAATATACAGGCAATTTAATAAACTCAGAAAACAAATTAATAAACAAAATGTGTACTTTACCAAAAAGGTTGAAACCTTTAAGAAGAAACAGGCCTGGTCAGTTGCTCAGTGCTTAGAGAATTAGCCCATGAGCTAAAAGGTCGCAGATTCGATTCCTGGTCAAGGGCACATACCTTGGTTGCAGGCTTGATCCCTGGCCCGGTAGGGATGCATGCAGAAGGCAACCAATGTGTCTCCCTCACATAAAAGTTTCTCTCTTCCCCCCTCTCTTTCACTCTCTCTGAAAGCAATGGAAAAAAAAAATCCTCAAATAAGGATTAGAAAAAAGAAAAATAAATTCTGGAGATTAAGAACTCAGTAAGAGGGATCAAGAGTAAACTAGAGAGCATAGGAAATAGAGCTGACCAAATGGAGGAAAGAATTAGTGATATCAAAGATAGAAATCTAGTAATGATGCAAGGGAAGAAGAGATTTGAGGAATAAAATAAAATGAAATATATAAGAACTATCTTGCTCTATCAGAAAAAGCAATATAAGAATTAGAAGAAAAGAGGGAGAAGGGAACAGAGTCTATTTGAGCAAATAGTTGATGAGAACTTCCTAAACCTATGGAATGAGCTCAGTCCTCAAATCCAAGAAGCAATAACTAGTTACCTCAATCCAGAGGCCTTCTCCAAGGCACACTGTATTAAAACTGAAAAATTAATGCCAAAGAAAGAATTCTCAAGGCAGACAAGGAAAAGAAGAAAGTAACATATAAAGGAAAGCCCATTAGATTATCATTGGACTTCTCAGCACAAACTCTACAAGCCAGAAGAGAGTGCAACCAAATATTCAAACTAATGAGAGAAATTACCAGCCAAGAATAATATATCCAGCAAAGTTATCCTTTAAATATGAAGGAGAAATAAAGAATTTTCCAGATATATAGGAGCTGAAGGAATTTATAACCAGAAGACCTCCATTGAAGAAATACTCAAAGGGATCATTCTAATGAAACAAAGACAAAAGGTTGCAAAACTGTAAGATCAATAACAAACTTAAAACATTAATGGATAATTTGTGATAACAAAAACATAAAAGGGCAGGGGATAAAGATCTGAATTTTGCAAAGGAGGTTGGAGATCAGATGCATTCAAACGAAAAAAAGACTACAGTATACATGAAGCTTTCTTTTTCATAAACCTGATGGTAACCACACGCAAAAAGCACGAACTGAAACAAGTAACTTCCAAAAGAGGAAACAGGAAAGAAGTATGGAATAACAGCAAACAAAAACAAAAGACAATCAAAGGAAAAGAACAAATGGAGGCAAAGCCACCAGAAAACAAAAGGAAAAAGGAAATCCTCATAAATCAGTAATTACCCTAAATATAAATGGACTAAATTCATCAATAAAGAGGCACAGTATAGCAATCTAATTAAAAAAACAAACGAATATATGCTGTCTTCAGGAGACGCATCTAAGCTGCAAAGACAAAGTTAGACTCAAAGTGAAAGGGTGGAAAATGATTCTCCAGGCAAATAACATCCATAGAAAAGGAAGTGTAGCCATACTTATGTCTGACAAAATAGATTTCAAAATAACAAAAGACAAAAATGGACATCTTATAATGATAAAGGGGACACTATATCAAGAAGACAACCAAACCATCAACAAAATGAAAAGGGAGCCCACTGTATAGGAGAACATATTTGGCAATGATACATCTGATAAAGGTTTAATATCCAAATTATATAAGGAACTCATACAACTTAAAAGGAAGATAAATAATCCAATTAAAAATGGGCAAAGGACCTAAATAGGCAATTTTCCAAAGCAAACATAGATGGCCAAGAGATAGATGAAAAAATGCTCAAAGTAGCTGATTATCAGAGAGATGCAAATTAAAACAGTATCACCTACACCAGTCAGAATGGCTACCATCAACAAATGACAAGTGCTAGTGAGGATGTGAAGAAAAGGGAACCCTAGTACACTGCTGGTAGGAATGCAAACTGGTACAGCCATTATGAAAAACAGAATGGAGTTTCCTCAAATAATTAAATGGAACTGCCATTAGACCCAGTGATCCCACTTCTAGGAATATAGCCTAAAAAAACCTGAAACGCCAATCAGAAAGACTGTATGTGCCCCTATGTTCATAGCAGCACAATTTACAATAGCTAATATTTGGAAAAAGCCCAAGTGCCCATCAGTAGATGAATGGATAAAAAAGCTGTGGTACATTTACATCACCATGCAGCAGTAAAAAAGAAGGATCTCTTACTCTTTGAGACAGCATGGTGGGACCTAGAGAGTATTATGCTAAGCAAACTAAGCCAGTCAGAGAAAGATAAGTATCACATGATCTCATGAACATATGTGAAATCTAATGAACAAAATAAACTGATGAACAGAATACATCCAGAGACACAGAAGCATAGAAGAGACTGCAGAATCTCAGGAAGTGGGGGTGGGTAGGTGGATGGGAACAGATCAACCAAAGAACTTGTATGCATATATATATAACCCACGGATACAGACAATAAGGTGGTGAAGGCCAGGGGTGAGGGGTGGGGGTGGGCTAGAAAGAGTTAATGGGGGGAAAGGCAGAACATATGTAATACTTTCAACGTTCTTCAGTCCACAGGGAACATTCTCAAGGATAGACCAAATATTGGGTTACAAAACTAGCCTCAACGAATTCAAGAAGACTGAAATTATACCAAGCATATTCTCTGACCACAATGCTTTGAAATTAGAAATCAACTGCAAAAAGGAAGTAAAGAAACTCGCAAAGAAGAAATGAGGTGAGATCAAAAGATAGAGAAAAATGAGAATGACAATATGACATACCAAAACTTCTGAGATGCAGTGAAAGCAATAATAAGAGGGAAGTTTATATCATTATAGGCCTACCTCAACAAACAAGAGAAAACACAAGTAAACAACCTAACATTATATCTTGAACTACAAAAAGAACAAAAGCAACCCAAAGTCAGCAGGAGAAAGGAAATAATAAAAATTAGAGCAGAACTTAATGAAATACAGAAAAGACTATACAAAAAAAATTAATACAAATAGCTGGTTCTTTGAAAAGATTAATGAAATTGACAAACCCCTGGCTAGACTCACCAATGAAAAAAAGAAAAGATTCATATAAACAATATCAGAAATGAAAGAGGAAAAAGGTACTACAGACATCACAGACAAAGGATCATCTATAATAATTAAAGCATAATATGCAAATTGACCGAACGACGGAACAGCAGAACGACCGTCCGGACAACCTTCCAGATGACCACGCTATGACACACACTGGCGCCATGCCAGCCAAGGCGGGTGCAATGCGATTGGTCCGGGGACCCCACCATTGCCCCATGATTGCCCTGCAGAGGGAGGCTCAGGCCACCCGCTGGCGGGGCAATCGATTGTGGGGGTGGAGGGGCTCCACAATTGCCCCAAAGGAGGAGGCCCAGGCCACCCTCTGCACGGCGATCAATTGTGGAGCCCCGGCCGGGTAGGCAGGGCCTCCCTCTGTGGGGGCAATCAATCTGAGGGCCCCACGATCAATCAACCTACAGAGGGAGGCCCAGGCCACCAGCGAGCAATCGCCCCGCAGAGGGAAGCCCAGGCCAGCCAAGCGATTGCACCCCACGCCTGTCGCACCCAGAGGAAGGTGACTGGTGGTGCGGGAAGGAGGGCAGTGCTGCACAGATGGCAAGCAGTGGCAGCGGCAGGGGCAGGGCCAGCTGCCAGCAGCCAGGGGAAGGAAAGGCCTGATAGGCCCTGATCCCTGGCCAGGCCCAGGGACCCTACCCAAGGGTCCCAGATTACGAGAGGGCACAGGCCAGGCTAAGGCACACCTAGCCCCTTGCATGAATTTCATGCAATGGGCCTCTAGTACTAGAATAATATGAATGATGCCACCAAATTCAATAACCTAGAAGAAATGGATAAGTTCCTAGAAATATATAATCTTCCTAGACTAAATCAAGAAAAACTGGAAAATCTAAATAGACCTATCAACAGTGAGGAAATTGAAACAACCATCTAAAACCTCCCAAAAAATAAAAGTCTGGGTCCAGATGGCTTCACTAGCGAATTCTACCAAATGTTCAAAGATTTGATAACTACTCTTCTCAAACTCTTACAAAAAAAATTGAAGAATAGGCAATACTTCCCAACATTCTGTGAGGCCAACATAACCCTGATCCAAAAACCTGGCAAAGATAACACACACACAAAACTACAGAGACCAATATCCCTAATGAATATAGATGCAAAGATCCTAAGCAAAATACTAGCAAAGTGAATACAACAGTACATCCAAAAATAATACATCACAATCAAGGGCACAAGGATGGTTCAACATACGTAAATCAATCAATGCAATACACTACATTAACAAAAGAAAGGATGAAAATCATATGATCTTTTCAATAGTTGCAGAAAAAGCGTTTGATAAAATAAAACACCCATTTATGATTAAAACACTCAATAAAAAGGTATACTAGTAGAAGAAAAGTACCTCAACATTATAAAGGCCATACATGACAAACCCTCGTGTGTTGAAAAACTGGAAGATTTCCCTCTAAAATCGGGAACAAGACCAGGAAACCCACTTTTACTACTCTTATTCAACATAGTTCTGAGAGGAACCAAGATGGCAGCACAGGTAAACACCGGTACTTGCCATCACATCAAAATTACAATGAAAATACAACCATCACTCAGAACGGCTAGAAAGCTTCCTGAATGGAAGTCCTACAACTAGAGAAATAAAGAAGAAAGCCCATTGACACTGGTAGGAGGGGGAGAGGCACAGAACAGGGTGGTCTGGCACCCACATGGGCTGTCTTTTTCATCAAGAGGGAGATCATCTCTGCAGAGGCCACCTTGAGGAGCAAGGGGTCCCAGCCCCACATCAGACCCCCTACCCAGGATCCCAGAGCTGGGAAGAGAAGTCCCCAAAACTTCAGGCTTTAAAAACCTGCAGAGAGCCCTAGCCAGTCTCGTTCAGTGGATACAGAGTCAGCCTACAGACCGAAGGGTCCTAGTTTCAATTCCCATCAAAGAGCATGTACATCAGTTGCAAGCTCCGCCCTGGCCTGGGCCCTGGTCAGCACTCGTGCAGGAGGCAACCAACAGAAGTATAGATGTTTCTCTCTGTCTTTCCCTCTCTCTTCCACTCTCCCTAAAAATCAATGGAAAAATATCCTTGAGCAAGGATTAACAAAAACCTGCAGGGATTATGGCTGAGGGACACAGAGGCTGCTGGAGACCCACGTGTTCCATTTAAAGGGCCGGTGCTTGAACTTACTCAGACTCGCTTCCTCTGAGCTCCAGTGCCAGGAGGCATTGGGGGACCCAGACACAGATGAGGAACTCAGGGGCAGCTTCCTATCAGACAGAAGTGCTTGCAGGGGTCATTGTTTCTATGCCTGCTGAGACCTCCCCTGTCCCAAGCATGACAGGCAACCATATCTGAGTCCCCATCAACCTGGAGCACACTGTTTGCTCCACCCTAGTGATTCCCTGAGACCCTGCCCCATCCATTTTGCAGCACCAACCAAGCTGTTTGCAGCAGCTTTTCTATATGAATGTCCTGTCCTGGTTCAGGCTTCAGATTTTGCTAAAATCTCTCAAGCTGCAGCTGGTGTCAGCATGCCCCAAAACTACCAGTAAAAGGACCAAGGCATAGCACTATCACCAGCACCAGCAATCAGCTGGACCTCACCTGGGCAATTCCAAACCCAATACAAATAGGAGGACTCTACAGATCTCTCTGTAGCTCCTGCCAGGTGGCCCTAAGCAGTGGCTGACTTTACAATGCCCTGGAGACCCAAGAGCCAGTGCACCCGATGGACAGCTTCCAACCATACAGGATTAAAATTCTACATATCCACAAGTGACTCGGCAGACTCAGTGAGCACCAAAGCCCTAGTGAAGCAAGTCCTGCTCCATAGGGGTGTCTACTGCACAGCAGCTCTCCCACTGTACTCGCAGCTGGTCCTCACACCCAATTGGCCTGGAGGTCAATTCCTCCCAGTGACACCAACAGTAATGAGGTCTCAACAACAACAAGATGGTGCACACAGCCCACAAAGGGGAGCACCAAGAGTGCCCAGCTCAGGTGATTGGGGAGGCTGAGCCACTTGGCCCTATAGGACACCTACTACACAAGGCCACTCTACCAACTCCAGGAGACACAGTACCCAATACATAGAAACAAACACAGGGAAGCAGCCAAAATGTGGAGACAAAGAAACATGTAACAAATTAAAGAAAAGGAAGAAAGCAAACTACAGGATACAGAGTTTAAAACCACAGATATAAGGTTACTCAAGGATATTCATGAGACCTTCAAAGAACGTAGTGAAACTTTCAAGAATCTTAGTGAGAATGCCAGAGACATGGAAAAAGACCAGTCAGAAATTAAGCATATACTAACTGAAATAAAGAATAATTTACAGGGTTTCAACAGTAGAGGATTCCAAGAATCAAATCAATGATTTGAAATATGAGGAAGCAAAATCACCCAATCAGAAGAGCAGAAAGAAAAAAGAATTTAAAATATGAAGATAGTGTAAGGAACCTGAGACAACTTCAAGCATACTGAACCTCACATGGTGGTGCCAGAAGGAGATGAGAGAGAGCAATACATTGGAAACCCATTTGAAGAAATAATGACAGAAAACTTCCCCTACCTGGTGAAAGAAATAGACTTATAAGTCCAGGAAGCACAGAGAGTCCCAAACAAGAGGAACCCAAAAAAGCCCACACCAAGATACATAATTAAAATGCCAAGGGCTAAAGACAAAGAGAAAAATCTTAAAAGCAGCAAGAGAAAAGCAGTTAGTTACCTACAAGGGAGCTCCTGTTAGCTGATTTCTCAACAGAAACTATGCAGGCCAGAAGGGAGTGGCAAGAAATATTCAAAGTGATGAATAGCCGAAACCGGTTTGGCTCAGTGGATAGAGCGTCGGTCTGCGGACTGAAAGGTCCCAGGTTCGATTCCGGTCAAGGGCATGTACATTGGTTGCGGGCACATCCCCGGTGGGGGGTGTGCAGGAGGCAGCTGGTCAATGTTTCTCTCTCATCAATGTTTCTAGCTCTCTATCCCTCTCCCTTCCTCTCGGTGGAAAATCAATAAAATAAAAAATAAGTAAATAAATAAAATAAAATAAAATAAAATAAATAAAGTGATGAATAGCAAGGACCTACAACCAAGATTACTCAGCAAAGCTATCACTTAGAATTGAAGGTCAGATAAAGAGCTTCACACACAAGAAAAAGCTAAAGGAGTTCATCACCACCAAACCAGTATTATATGAAATGTTGAAGGGTATTCCTTTTCTTTTCTGAAGGGTATCTTTAAGGAGAATAAGAAAAAGATAAAAAAATATGAACAATAAAATGGCAATAAATATATATCAATCAACAATTGAATCTAAAAAAATAAGAAATCTAATGAACAGAGAAACCAAGATGGCGGCATAGGTAAACACCTGAAATTGCTGCCTCGCACAACCACTTCAAAAATACAACTAAGAGACAAAACGGACATCATCCAGAACCACGGGAAGGTTGGCTGAGTGGAAATTCTACAACTATAAGGAAAGAGAAAAGCACACTGAGACTCAAAGCAGGTGCGTAAGTAAAGTGCAGAGGTACACGGATGCACGCGCGCTTAAAGGGCTGGCAACTGAGGATGTGGCTGTCTTTTTCAATCGGGAGGGAGACACTAGCTCCCGACTGCTCTGAACTCCAGTTCCGGGCAAGACTCTGGGGATCCAGACTCATACGGGGAGAAACTGGATGGTCTGGCATCGGGCAGAACTCGAGGGTGGCTTTCTCTCAGAGGTGCTTGCAGCAATTACCGAGGGACACTGAGACCCGGGGACCGCTTAGGGCAGGGCTGAGGATCAGCCATAGCTGTTTGCTCCATGCTGAGACCCCACCCCACCCAAGCTGTGTGTAGAGGCTTTCGCATATGAATGGGCTGGCCCTTTGCAACCTAAAATTACCTAACAAACTGCAGCTGAGTCAGAGAGCCCCAGAGCCACCAAAAGAAGGCCCAAGGCCCCACAGCAGCTTGCATTGCTTCACAGCTGGGCCTCATCTGGGCACCTCCAAACCACAAACAAAGAAGAGGAATCTGCAGATCTCTCCATAGCTCCTGCTGGGTAGCCTCAGGCAGAGGCTAAATTAGCACCTCCTTGGATCTCCCAGTGGTCAGAGTGGGACCATCCAGATTACAACTCCTCAGATCCATAAGGGACACACTCAAGGGGCAGACTCAGTGAGCACCAAAGCCCCACTGAAGTAAGTCTTGCCTCATAAGGGTGTCTCCAGCACAGAATTTCTCCCATCGTAGACACAGCTGATCCTCACAGCCAACTGTCCAGGAGGTCAATTCCTCCCAGTGATACCAACAACAATCAAGGCTTAACTACAACAAGACTGTGCACATAGCCCACAAAGGGGTGCACCAAGATTACCCACTTCAGGTAATTGGGGAGGCTGAGCCACTGGGCTCTATAGGACACTTAGCACACAAAGCCATTCTATCAACACAGGGAAGTAACCAAAATGCGGAGACAAAGAAACATATCACAAATGACAGAAAAGGAAGAAAGCAAATGACTAAATATACAGTTCAAAACCACGGTTATAAGGTTTTTCAAAAACTTTCTAGAAACAGTCTTATCAATTGATGCAGAAAAATCATTTGACAAAAATCCAACACCCTTTCTTGATAAAAACTCGCAACAAGGTGGGAATAGAAGGATTATACCTCAACATAATAAAAGCCATATATGACAAACCCACAGCCAACATCATACTCAATGGGCAAAAACTAAAACCATTTCCCCTAAGAACAGGAACAAGACAGGGATGCCCACTCTCACCACTCCTGTTCGACAAAGTGCTGGAAGTACTAGCCATTGCGATTAGACAAGAAGAAGAAATAAAAGGCATCCAAATTGGAAGAGAAGAAGTAAAACTGTCCTTATTTGCAGATGACATGATACTGTACATAGAAAACCCTAAAGACTCCATCAAAAAATTATTAGACTTCATAAACGAATTCAGCAATGTAGCAGGATACAAAATTAATGCCAAGAAATCTATGGCATTTCTATACACCAATAATGAACTTACAGAAAGAGAGACTAAAAAAGCAATCCCATTTACCATTGCACCAAAAAAATTAAGATACCTAGGAATAAACTTAACTAAGGAGGTAAAAGACCTATATGCGGAAAACTACAGGACACTGAAAAGAGAGATAGAGGAAGACATAAACAGATGGAAGGACATACTGTGTTCATGGATTGGTAGAATCAACATCACGAAAATGTCCATACTACCCAAAGCAATCTATAAATTCAATGCACTTCCCATTAAAATACCAACGGCGTATTTCACAGACCTAGAAAGAACTCTCCAAAAATTCATCTGGAATAAAAAAAGACACCGAATACCTGCAGCAATCCTGAGAAAGAAGAGCAAAGTAGGTGGGATCTCAATACCAGATTTCAAGCTGTATTACAAAGCCACTGTTCTCAAAACTCCCTGGTACTGGCGCAAGAACAGTCATACAGATCAATGGAATAGAATAGAGAACCCAGAAATTGACCCAAACCACTGTGCTCAATTAATATTTGACAAAGGAGGCATGAACATACAATGGAGTCAAGACAGTCTCTTCAATAAATGTTGTTGGGAAAATTGGACAGATACATGCAATAAAATGAAACTAAACCACTAACTTACACCATACACAAAAATAAACTCAAAATGGATCAAGGACTTAAACATATGATGGGAAACCATAAAAATACTAGAGGAATCCACAGGCAGTGAAATCTCAGACATATGCCAAAGCAATTTCTTCACTGATACTGCTCCTAGGGCAATGGAAACTAAAGAGAAAATAAACAAATGGGACTACATCAAAATAAAAAGCTTTTGCACAGCAAAGGAAACCATCAATAAACAAGAAAGCCCACTGCATGGGAGAACATATTTGCCAATGATATCAACGACAAGGGTTTAATCTCCAACATTTACAGGGAACTCATACAACTTAACAAAAGGAAGATAAACAATCCAATCAATAAATGGGTAACTCACCTAAATAGATACTTTTCAAAAGAAGACAGAAGGAAGGCCAAGAGACGTATGAAAACCTGCTCAAAGTCACTAATCATCCGAGAGATGCAAATCAAAACAACAATGCGATACCATCTCACACCTGTCAGAATGGCTATCATCAACAAATCAACAAATGACAAGTGCTGGTGAGGATGTGGAGAAAAAGGAACCCTTATGCACTGCTGGTGGGAATGCAGACTGGTGCAGCCACTGTGGAGAACAGTATGGAGTTTCCTCAAAAAACTAAAAATGGAACTCGCATTTGACCCAGTGATCCCACTCTAGGAATATATCCCAAGAAACTAGAAACACCAATCAGAAAGGATATATGCACCCCTAAGTTCATAGCAGCACAATTCACCATAGCTAAGATTTGGAAACAGTTTAAGTGCACATTAGCAGATGAGTGGATTAAAAAACTGTGGTACATCTACACAATGGAATACTAAGCTGTGGTAAAAAAAAGAAGGAGTTCTTACCATTTGCAACAACATGGATGGAGCTGGAGAGCATTATGCTAAGTGAAATAAGTCAGGCAGAAAAAGATAAATATCACATGATCTCACTCATTTATGGAATATAATGAACAACATAAACTGATGAACAAAAACAGATCCAGAGACAGAGAAACATCTATCAGAACGTCAAACCTCAGGGAAGGTAGGGGACAGTGGGGGGAAGGGGGAGAGATCAACCAAAGGACTTATATGCATGCATATAAGCCTAATCAATGGACACAGACAACAGGGGGTAAGGGCATAAATGGGGGGCTAGGGAGTAATGGGGGAATAAGGACACATATGTAATACCTTAATCAATTTAGAAATTTTTTTTAAAAAGTTTCTAGAAAAGGCCGATAAATTTAGTGAGACCCTCGAGGATATGAAAAAGGACCAACTAGAAATTAAGCATACACTGACAAATAAAGAATAACATACAGAGATCCAACAACAGACTAGAGGATCCCAAGAATCAAGTGAAAGATTTGAAATATGAAGAAGCAAAAAACACCCAACCAGAAAAGCAAAAAGAAAAAAGAATCCAAAAATATGAAGATAGTGTAAGGACCCTCTGGGACAACTTCAAGCGTACCAACATCAGAATTATGGGGGTGCCAGAAGAAGAGAGAGAGCAAGATATTTAAAACCTATTTGAAGAAATAATGGCAGAAAACTTCCCCCACCTGGTGAAAGAAATAGACTTCCAAGTCCAGGAAGCACAGAAAACCCCAAAGAAAAAAATCCAAAGAGGACCACATCAAGACACATCATAATTAAAATGCCAAGAGCAAAAGACAAAAGATAAAGAGAGAATATCAAAAGTAGCAAGAGAAAAACAGTTAGTTACCTACAAGGGAGCACCCATACGACTGTCAGCTGATTTCTCAACAGAAACTATGCAGGCCAGAAGGGAGTGGCAAGAAATATTCAACGTGATGAATAGCAAGAACCTACAACCAAGATTACTCTACCCAGCAAAGCTATCATTCAGAATTGAAGGGCAGATAAAGAGCTTCACAGATAAGAAAAAACTAAATGGGTTCATCACCGCCAAACCAGTATTATATGAAATGCTGAAGGGTATTCTTTAAGAAGAGGAAGAAGAAAAAGTTAAAGACAAAAAAATATGGACAACAAATACGTATCTATCAACAAGTGAATCTAAAAATCAAGTGAATAAAAAGTCTGATGAACAGAATAAACTGATGACTATAATAGAATCAGGGGCATAGAAAGGGAGAGGACTGACAATTCTTGGGGGGTGTGGGAAGAGACTGGACAAAAGTCGTACACCTATGGATGAGGACAGTTGGGGAGGGGGTAAGGGCAGAGGGTGGGGTGGGAACCGGGTGGAGAGGAGCTATGGGGGGAGGGGGAAAGAGGAACAATTGTAATAATCTGAACAATAAAGATTTATTTTTTAAAAAAGAGAAATAAAATAGTATTTTTGTTTTAAAAAAAAGAAATCTAATGAACAAAATAAACTGGTGAATAAAACAGAATCAGAGGCATGGAAATGGAACAGACTGATGATTCTCAGAGGGAAGGGGGCTGGGGGTGGCAGGAGGAAATTAAACAAAGATCTTACATGCATATATGCATTACCTATGGACTCAGACAATAGGGTGGCATGAAAGCCTGGGGCAGGGTCTGAACCAGGTGGAAGGGGGCAATGGGAGAAAAAGAGGGACATCTATAATACTCTCAACAATAAAGATATTAATTAAATAAAAGAAATATGGGGGGGGGGAGGATACAACATAGTTCTGGAAGTCTTAGCCAGAGCAATCAGAAAAGCGAAAGAAATAAAAGGCATCCAAATTGGGAAGGAAAAGTAATAGTGTCACTTTTTGCAGAAGATATGATTCTTTTTTTTTTAAAAATATATTTTTATTGATTTTAGAGAGGAAGGGAGAGGGAGAGAGAGATAGAAACATCAATGATGAGAGAGAATCATTGATCAGCTGCCCCCTGCATGCCCCCCACTGGGGTTTGAACCCGCAACCCAGGCATGTGCCCTTGGCCAGAATCAAACCTGGGACTCTTCAGTCTACAGGCTGACGCTCTATCCACTGAGCCAAACTGGCTAGGGCAAGATATGATTCCTTATACACTGAGTGGCCAGATTATTATGATCTCTGAATGCATAATAATTTGGCCACTCAGTATATATATTAGAGGCCCGGTGCATGAATTCGTGCATGGGTGGGATCTGGCCAGCCTGGCCAGGAAGAGGGGACATGGGCAGTTGGCCGGCCTGCCTGCTGGTTGAACTCCTGGTCGAGGGGACAACTTGCATATTAGCCTTTTATTATATAGGATATACACTAATTGGCCAGATTATTATGCGTTCAGAGATCATAATAATTTGGCCACTCAGTGTATAGAAAACTAAAGCCTCCACCAAAAAACTAATAGAAACAATAAAGAAATGCAATAAAATTGCAGAATACAAAATCTATGTACAAAAATCCACTGCTTTCCTATATACTAATAAACTTCAGAAAAAGAAATTTTTAAAAATTCCTTTTGCAATTGCAACCAAAAGAATAAAATACCTAAGAATAAACAAAAAATGTGAAGGACCTATACACTGAAAACTACAGGGCATTATTGAAAAAGATTGAAAAAGACAGAACAAAATATAAAGATATTCTGTGTACATGGATTGGAAGAATTAAGATAGTTAAAATGGCCATATTACCCAAAGCAATATACAGATTTAATACAATCCCCATCAAATCTCATTTTTTAAAGAAACAGAACATAAAATAATCAGATTTATATGGAACCACAAAAGATCCCGAGTAACTAAAACAATCCTGAGAAAAAAGAATGAAGCCAGAGGTATCACACTTCTTGACTTCAAATTATACTACAGAACAATGATATTGGCATAAAAATAGACATACAGACCAATGGAACAGAAATGAGAGCCCAGAAATAAAAACCACATGTATATAAGCAAATAATTTTTGACAAAAGGAGCCAAAAACACTCAATGGAGAAAAGACAGCTTCTCCAATAAATGATGCTGGGGAAATTGGAAAGCCACATGCAAACAAATGAAACTAGATTATAGTTTGTCCCCATGTACAAAAATTGATTCAAATTAGATCAAAGACCTAAATATAAGATCTGAAATAATAAATTACATAGAAGAAAACATAAGTACTAAACTTCTAGACATTGATCATAGATAAAATGTTATGAATTTGACTCCAAAGGCAAGGGAAGTAAAGGCAAAAATAAATGAATGGAACTATATAAAACTAAAAAGTTTCTGCATAGCTAAAGAAACCAGCAACAAAACAAAAAGGCATCTGACCAAATGGGATATATTTGCAAATAACAGCTCCAGCAAGGGGTTAATATCCAAAATATATAAAGAACTAATAAAACTCAACACCAAACAATCCAATTAAAAAATGGGCAGAAGACTTGAGCAGACACCTCTCCCAAAAAGACATACAATGGCCAACAGATATATGAAAAGATGTTCAACTTCACTATCAGGGAAATGCAAATCAAAAGTATAATGAAATACCACCTCATACCTGTTAAAAAGGCTTTTATCAACAAGACAAGCAGTAACAAGTGTTGGAGAGATTGTGAAGAAAAGGGAACCCTCATTCACTGCTGGTGGGAATGTAGACTGGTTTAGCCACTAAAGAAAACAGCCTGAAGGTTCTTTAAAAAATTAAGAATAGAGTTACTATATGACCCAGCAACCCTTCTCCTGGGTATCCATCTGAAAAACTTGAAAATATTTATTTGCAAAGATGTATGCAACTCTATGTTCATTGCAGCATCTATATATATACAAAAGGCTAATATGCTTAGTGTCCATCCGACTGGTCACTATGACGCACACTGACCACCAGGGGGCAGATGCTCAATGCAGGAGCTGCCGTGATGCACACTGGCCATTTACAGAGAAACGGCATTGCAGACCTGGCGCCCACAAGCAACACTCGGCTTCCCCCAAGTGGGACACAGGCCCAGCCCCACCCCGGAGCGACACCCCACCAAATCGCAGCTGATGCTGCCAAGATCCCATAGCGAGGCGCAGCCCAGCCCAGCCCGGAAACAGTCACCGTGGGTGCTGGGTAATGATGACACATAGCAATGCCCAGCTTCCTCTCCCTAGTGACTGCCTCCTTTTAGTTTCTTCAGCCCAGGAACACGACTTGCTTTATAGCAAGGTGCAAACATTTTACACTTTAACCAAATGTTTGTGAAGCGTTTTCCCGTGCCTCATCTCATTTGATCCTTACAGAAGTCCTGGAGTAGGTAGATAGGAGACTCGGTAGAATCCTCTTTTCTTTTCATTAGCCAGAAAAAAGAGATTTAGGAAGTTTAGAAACTTGACCCGACTGAAAAGAAGAAATGGTGGACCTTGAAAATGACTTCAGGTTTTCTCACTGCGCAGAATATAGTGAAACACTGCTGCAGTTAAATATTTTACCCTTTGTTGTCCCTGCATGATCTACAATAATAATCTGCTTCATGTTGATATTTACTGCTGTGTGGCTGACAATTACCTGAAAGAGAAGTTGGGGTGCTTCACTGGGCTGGAAAAAGTTTAGCTAAATCAGAAAGCAGGTCTAATTATCAAGTTTATTCTATATCTATAAAAGGCTAAGTTGACTCGTGCATGCACGATACATATAAAGCTCTCGCTGGCACCAATTGCACACATGTGTTTCGATCTATCATTGTCAATTATGAATTTGTTTGACAATTCTATTATAGAGAAAGGGAAAACAGTGATATTAAAATATTTCTTATAATTAATTTCTTTTCAATGTGCATGAATTCGTGCACCGGACCACTAGTTATTTATAGTGGCCAAGACAGGGATACAACCAAAGTGTTCTGCAATAGAGGATTCTATAAAAAGATGTGGTACATATATACAATGGAATACTACTCAGTCATAAGAAAAGATAATGTAATGCCATTTGCAATAACATGGATGGACCTTGAGAAGATGATGCTAAGCTCAATAAGTCAGTCTGAAAAAGCTAAGAACCATACATTTCACTCATATGTGGGATATAAAACTGAAACTCATAGACACAGACAACAGTATGGTGGTTACCAGAGGGAAGGAGGTGTGGGTGGGAATGGGGGGGCGAAAATGGGGCCTAATATATGGTCATGGAGATGGCTTGACTCTGGATGGTGGACACACAATACAATATACCGATCTTATATCACAGACATGTGCACTTGAAACTTATATGATCCTATTAACTAATGCCACCCCAATAAATTTAATTAAAAAAGAAAAAGAATTATACTTCTTTCCACCTACAAAATTGTTATCAATACCAAGGGAATTGCATCTTTGAGGTTGCTTTATTTGCTGTAATAGTTTATTATAACCAAAACAAGTATAATTACATGCAAAATTTCATGAATACCTTGATTTCCTGCAAAGCTCAGAATGCTAAACAGAGGAAATTTGTCATCATTCCTCAAAACATCTCTACAACCCCAAACAAGCTTCAACTTACTCGATCTTGGTGAGCCTATGATCTCAGTCAAGTTACCTAAAGTTTCTAAGTCTTCAATTCTTCATCTAAAAGTATAAATGAGCTAATGCATGTAAATTGCTTTGCCCAGTACCTAGTTTAACATTCAATAAAATTATCCATTGCAAAGCTGATAATGAACACAAATATATTTATTCCCTTCTGCAAATGGGGAGATTGAGGCATAAAGTAATTATTAGTATCCAGCTTTCTCAAATAAAGGACCAAGTCAAAGGAGGTAAGAACCCAGGAATTACCAATGACTTCATATTCAAATAAAGTGGCTACCCTAATCAAGATGGGAAAAGACAGGAAGATCCATTCTCCAGATATTTTTCATAAATAATTTCCTTTATACTTTCAGAGCAGGTATATAAGCAGAAACCATTATTTAGCTGCCTACAACCTGTACCATTTTCATAATCAATCCAAAGTTGAGGCTGGTAGAAATTGGAGGATTTTGAAGGGAGTAAGAATAAAGAAAGTAAGGCCAAGCCTGTACCACTAATAATTCACTTATTCTAATCAGATGAAGTGGCTACAGGAGATAGGACACCCAACAGAAGGGCACCCCCTCTCACTTGTACAACTTGATGCCTTTTCGTTATTCACAGTAGTTATCTATATATATAAAAGCCTAAGTGACTAAATGACCAGTCAATTGGTCGCTATGACACACACTGACCACCAGGAGGCAGACGCTCAACTCAGGAGCTGGCCCCTGGTGGTCAGTGCACTCCCACAGCCAACCTCCTGTGGCCACTCCCCCTGGCTAGCCAACTTCCCGCAGCCCTGATTGGCCCCGACCCCTATCACCAGCCAGGCCAAGAGACCCCACCTGTGCCCGAATTCGTGCACTGGGCCTCTAGTATTCTATAAAGTTACCATGAATCTTGAATTAGTGAACACTGAACAACTACTTCTAGGGGAAATGCCGGGTTAAGTTCTGTGAACCTCTGGTCACAGTGTTTTTGGCAACCAAGCAATACATTGCTTTGTTTTATGTGTGATTCTATTTAAAGATACCTTATTTGCCCAGCTGGAGTGGCTCCGTGATTGAGGGTCAACCTATGAACCAGGAGATCACAGTTTGATTCCTGGTCAGGGCACATGGCTGGGGTGCAGGCTCGATCCCCAGTGTGGGGTGTGCAGGAGGCAGCCAATCGATGATTCTCTCTCATCATTTCTGTTTCTCTCTCCCTCTCCCCTCCTCTCTGAAATCAATAAAAAAAAATTTTTTTAAATAAAGATACCTTACTTAAAATATATTGTTGGTTGACACTGAATCGATGGCCAACTGCAGCACTATAGCTCATGCCTGACTGAGGCTTAGTAAATACATGTATTTTTTCCGTTAGGTACATGCCAGCTTCTTACACTTAGGAACACTAGACAGCACTTTAAACAGTGAAATCACCAGCAAAAGGCACAAAAACATGACAAATGCAGCATTAAATAGACCACAAAAAGAATAACCGCTCACACTCTGAGATGGCAGAACGCCACCTGTGCAACCTTGTCTCTGAGATGGGAATGTGCACGGCGAGTGACTGCAATTTTTCACCACTCTACTATGCATATCTGCAAATGACCACAAAGCACTTAGTGTATTGATTTGGGACTTACAAACAAATTTTCATGAGTAGGCATATTTACAAATAAGGAATCCATGAACAAAGATCAATTGTATTTAGAAAAAACTGACAGGAAATTATATTTAAACCTACTATTTACATTTTTAAATACAGTTCTATATATAGGATATAGGCATGTTAAACCAATTTTCAGGAAAGCCAGTCTCTCATCAAATACTATGAAAGAAGAAGACTAAGCAGAGCTCAGAGTAGTTCCACTATGTGCTTGATAACTGGCTCTGATCTAAGGAGAATTGGAAGAGAAGAAATGGGTCAACCATCTCTACTCAAGTCGCAGAGAAATACATCCTAAATGGGAGGTAATTTTATAAAGTCCCATGAAGGTTTATGCTTCCCAACATGGCTACTAACTATACTGAAGAAGAGAAATAAGACAGAAGTCGATCTGATTGAAAAAGTAAGACCTACCCTGTTCTTTTCCCCTGATTAGATGCCCTCCCTGTGGCTGACACAGAAAGGATACTTTGTCAATCAAGAGGAAGGGACTCTGATGCCGAGTGAGATGCTACACCAAGGAAAAATAATCAGGAAGGGACTCTGACAACAACCTAAGATTCAGAAGAAATTGATGAAGAAAACAAATTACATACCACCAAAATAAGTTATTTCCAAGCTACTCTCAGATAACCTATTTGTACCTGGAAGTTAAAGTCAGTTACTTAATAGAGATGTCGTTGTGATATTTTGATAACATGAAGAATTATTTATAATATGGCTGACTTGATAAGAATGCCACTACCTGGAGTCCTGGAAGAATCCACCTGTTCAAATCATTAACACGTCCACGGCTCACTGCTGCAGAGCTGTATCCATGTATCCCAAATACAAAAACAAGAGTTATCAGGGAAATGGATTTTTAAGTGCAGAAATGGTAAAATTAAAATTATATATGACTTAAAGTGTCAAAAAAAAGCCTGCTTTTATATTGCTTTTCTCCAACACATGAAATTGCTGAATCTCTTGCTAGATGCTATCTAGCATTTACTTTGGCAATGCATGAGGATTTTGCAAATAAATTACATATATCAAGTTCCCATTCTAGTGGGTCAACTTTCTATATAAAGAGTACCATAACTAAACCATTTTACACCCTCTTAAAACTGGGTAGTGGTAGTATACTACATCCTTCTTAAAGACAAGGTCTATAGCTCAATCATTTTTGTTCTTCCCCACTGCTGAATATTCAAGGGGTATTTTTAAGTGGATTTTTATACAATCAAATTTTGGAAGAGCCCAAGAATCTGGACATTAAGGCTGCCTATAATGAGGTTTTATCTGTAGTACTCCTTCAAATAATGTTTACGATTTTTTTATGACAGATGAACAATACAACTGAAGTGGGGAAGTTAAATTACATTTAGGAAGCAAGTCGGGAAGAAAACTTTAATCATATATATAGTCTTCAATGTTTAGGCTGAAAACAGGTAATAAGAGCAATTTCGTTTGTACTTAGTTAACATACTCATTTACTGAAATATTTCCCCTGCATTTCTTTAGGAAAAGCCACACCAAGTCTTCAAGGAGACTTGCTCACAACCATGAAGGTTGCTGAGCAGTCGGCAACAGGATTATGGGTATATGGGATCCTCTTACCTCACTGTAGGAGGAGTGAAAAGAAAAACAAGCTCTGTATGAACTCTCTCCAGTCCTAAAGGGAAATGAAAACACAGAATTAAAAGGACACTTATCAAAACTAAGTTCTTAATTTCAAGCCTTTCCATTAGGCTATTCCAGCAAAAATAAGTTACAATTAAGAATTTATTCCTGGAACACGAAGGGACTCTTTCCAGAAATATAAATATCTGCAGACATTCTGAACAGCTAGTATTAAGGAAATGTTGCCCCACAATGATCATTATGGTACTCCTATATTTCACTAAGGACTCTGTTTCCTCCGGCATCAATCCATTACCACCTCCTTGCCAAGCAAGATACTCACAGTTTCCTGCCATCTTATCTACCAACTAGCTGGGCCTCAGGAATCCTGGCTGATGGTATTAACCATGAGACAAGTTTGAATCAGCTTCTCTTTAGTTTAAATTTCAGAAGTTATTTTCCACAATTATAATATACTAGAGGCCCAGTGCATGAAAATTCATGCACACGGGGGGAGGGGGGTGGAAGAGAGTCCCTCATCCCGGCCTGCACCCGCTCGCCATCCGGAACCGCTCGGGGGACATCCACCTGCCGGCTTAGGCCCGCTCCCCAGGGTATCGGGCCTAAGCTGGCATTCAGACATCCCTTTGGCAGCCCGGGGGCCTTTGGGGGATGTTCACCTGCCAGCTTAGGCCCACTCCCTGGGGAATCAGGCCTAAGCCGTCAGTCAGACATCCTTAGCGCTGCTGCACAAGTGGAAGAGGTTCCCGCCACCGCCGCTGCGGTCACAGCCATTAGCCCGGCTTGTGGCTGAGCATAACTCCCCCTCTAGGAGCACACTGAACTCCAGGGGGCAGCTCCTGTGTTAAGCATCTGCCCCCTGGTGGTCAGTGCGCATCACAGCGACTGGTTGTTCTGCTGTTAGGGTCAATTTGCATATTACTCTTTTATTATAATACTAGAGGCCCGATGCACGAATATTCATGCAAGAATGGGTCTTCCTTCCCCTGGCTGCTGGCACCGCCTTCACTCCAGCCGGAGCCACCTTTCCCCCTTCCCACACTGCCCAGAGGCCCGGAGCGGCTGGAGCAGTGTGGAACGTCTGCATCATCGCCATGGCAACCATGCAAGCATCCCGCCCCACCCCCCGGCCGCCGCGCCTGCGTATGCAAATTAACCGCCATATTTGTTGGGTTAATTTGCATACTCCTGATTGGCTGGTGGGCGTCGCAAAGGTACAGTCAATTTGCATCTTATTCTTTTATTAGTGTAGATATCCTCTTCTTAGGCTTATGCTAGATTGCATTTAAACTAAAATAAATCAGACCATTTACCTCAAAGCAGGATTTCTCTCAGAAGACCTATAACAGTGCTTTCTTACCTCACAATTACATTTGTTTTTCTGGTTCTTTCTCCAAACCACATCGTGGATGGCTTAATGCTGATTGTGTGAAGTGGAATTCTATTTTTGGAAGTAATTCCACAGGGTAACTTATTCCATTGAAAATATTCCTCTGCCTAAAAAAAAAAAAAAATTAAAAATATAGGAAAGCAGTTTTTTTCCAACAAATACGTTTGCAGGCAGGGTCTCAATAACAAAAGGAGTAGGTAAGTTTTCAGACATGAAAAACAATAAGTGGAGACATGAGGAAACAATCAGCTAATTCCAAAGTGAGAAACTTCCTACAAAACAACTGGCTTGGAATCTCCAAAATATCAATGTGATGGAAAAGCAAAATGTTGGAGATGTGACCTCCATTAAATGACACTAAAGAGGCATCTTTAATGATTCTTCATTAAATCCTTCATTAAATTCCACTCTACAAGCTATCAAGGATACTAATGGACAATTGAGGAAAATTGAATACTGTATGGACCATAAAATACCCAATCATATAACCGTGTTAAATTTCGTGAGTGTGGGAAGCGTATTGTAGTAGTACAGGAGAATATTCTCTCCAATGATACGTGCTGAAGGTTTAGGGTGCGGTATCATGAAGTCTGTGACTGACTCTCAAATGGGTTGGAGGTGGAGTGAGGCAGTTCTGGTTACAGAGAGAGAGAAAGAGTGGGGAGCGGGGGCGAGAGTGCAAATGTGGCAAAGTGTTAACAAACTGGGGAATACAGTCTCATAACTTCATAGTTTTTAAATTTTTCAAAATAAAGTTGGAGGAAAAGAATAAAAGTATTTTTAAAAGGTTGAAAAACAATGGGACTACTGTCCCAAAAACATTATGTTTAGATCAGGATCCTTCAAAACCACATGCACTCCATTCGTCACACATCATCCAGAGCTGCCTCCTCTGAGGCTTCGTATTAGCTGTCACAGGGCTCTGTGAGCTGTGCTCTGCTCAGTATTTGTGACACTATGAAACTTAAGAAATCTCTTAAGCTGCTAGAAGTTGTTCAAAGCAAGTAGCCATGTGGGAAATTACAGGTGTAGGTTACAAATTAAGCTACTTTGTGGGATGTGAGAAAACTCAGAGTGAAAAAAGAAATTGGCCAATTATAAGATTTATGGGATATTAGGGAATCAAAGACTAAGTCCAACAGAAAAAGGAGTTTCATTTTGTATCTACATTTTTTTACCCATCCACAAATTCTCTGGCTGTGTATATGTATATGCATATATACACAAACAAAATGATGAAATAAACTGCCCTGGCCGGTTAGCTAAGTTGGTTAGAGCACTGTCCTGAGTTTGATCTCTAGTCAGGGAATATATAAGAATCAACCAATGAATGCATAAATAAGTGGGACAACAAATTGATGTTTTTTTTTCCCTCTCTCTCTCTCTCTCTCTCCCTCCCTCCTTTTAATAAATCAATAAATAAAAATTTAAAGAAAGAAAAACTCATGAATGCAAATTATAACATGCAGCTTACCTATCATCAAAGTAATTTCTTGTAGCTCTCCTATAGTAGTCTGAAGTAGAATATTCCGTTCTGTGGATAAGCTTTTTTTTTTTTCCCAACTGGTGTGGCTCAGTGGTTAAATGTCGACCCAGGAACCAAGAGGTAACTGGTTAGATTCCCAGTCAGGGCACAAGCCAGTAGGGGATGTACAGGAGGCAGCTGATTGATTGATGCTGTCTCTCATCGATGTTTCTATCTGTCCTTCTCCCTTCCTCTCTCTCTAAAAATCAGTAAGATCATACTTTTTAAAAGAATTTTTAAAATTCAATTATGCTTTATTTTAGGGCAGAGCAACTTCACATTAGGTTTTTTGCCAATGAAGCCAATACTACTACCACAATGATTATCTAAGTATATAAAGGCAGCTTTTACTAAAATAAAAAGTACTCAGTATTTGAATGCTAAGATACTTTAAAATTTAGAGGAAATTTTAAATCATGAATAATACCACTGCATTTGAAGATCACTAATTAGTATTAGTGATGCAGAATGACTATATAAATTAAAATTTTAAAAACTGTTAAAGACAAATTCAAAGCTTAATAGCTGGCATTTACTAACAGAAGGGCATTTAATAAGAGGGAGTTTTATGGCGGCATTAAAAACAAAATACAAGTTGAGTTGCAAAGATACTAGAAGCATTCATTTAAAATTAGGCTAGCAAAACATGTAACTTAATTTCAAAATTCAAAGCAAAGTTATATCTAGATATTTATCTCAAATGAGAAGAAACATATTTATAAATGTGCACATCATGAAGTTCAAAAATATCAATGGATTGTAAATGTTTTCTTAAATCATAAGCTCTAATATTTCACTAATTTCATCATAAATAAATTATTCATTACATAATTCATTACAGATTAACATGTATGTTACTAAAAAACCATAAATATTTGTGTATATTTACTAATTATGAAGTTTATGGCAAATAGAACCCAATAATAGACAGTTACATGAACCTGGGCTAATAACGTAGGATCTCAGCCTCAGTTTTTAGATTTGTAAATTGAAGAGCCTCAAAAATGGAATTTCTGAGGTTCTCTCAAGACCTAAAATTCTGTTTCTATTGGATCCCACACACAATATAAAAAGTGAGATTTAAAAATGGCAGCAGAGTAAGTAGATGCTGCACAGATATGGTCCTAGGAACAAACTGGAATTACAACTAAAATACAGAAAAACTTCCTGAATAATCAACATTAGACTCACTGGAGAGAACCCTGATAACCGAGGACCGAAAGTGGATACTGCACAGAGATTGATAGGAGGAGTGGAGGCGGGAAAGGGTCAATGGGCGCCCACAGACAGCAACTGAAGGTCTGGAGAGGTATCTCAACTGTGGGGGGTTACCACTGAGAACTCTGGGGTCTAATCCCCACCCAGGACCCCACAGCAGAGAGCACCAGAACTGAGAAGGATACCCACATAACATTTAGCTGTGAAAAGCAGCAGGGTTGCTGTCTGCCAGGGAGAGATGGCTGGAAACTCAGGCACACGCTTAAAGGGCCAACGCACAAAATTACTTGTGGAGCCACCCATCTTGTGCACTGAAAAAGGTAGGGCAGAGTGTAATGCAGCTGGGTGAGTGGAAGCCAGGATTGGGGGTTAGAGCTCAAAAGGCAGAGAACACTCCCGGTTTCCTGTGCTGAGTCATTCCCTCACACTCCGGAAGTCATCTTTCTCATGCAGACATTTTCTATACAGGTGACCTTGCCAGGGGGAAAGACAGTTGATCCACCCTATTGGAAAACACCTTGCCCCACAGTGGAGAGTTGCTTAGGCCCATTAACACATTGTGGACCAGTAGTTTTATTGCTTGCTTTACCCAGTGGCCAGATAAGTTTCTATTGAATGAGTACAAAAAACATTTTACATAAATGTTAAAGGCACGCTTTAAAATTAAATACCCATTGCATTTTGAAGTTATTTATTACATGTTCTTACAAGCTAATATCTTTTTAAAGTATAATACTTTGTAAAACACTGTGTCATATGAAGCGAGAATTCTCATGATCTGTCCTCAATGTGTTAAGAGACTGAGAATAACAGCCTCTAGGCAGAAGCACTTGCCCTACCCTGTTGAAAAAAACTCTTGCCACACCTGTGGACGATCGCCTGAGGGCAATTCAAGACAAAATCCTATCAGTCTAGACAGAGCATGCTCCTGAGGCTTTGAATCTTTGCCTGATCTAATTAGTCATAAGCAGTGTTTGACACTGTCCCACACTAGAGAACGATATGTGTAGCAGATCTACCTAATACACAGTCACAAACCCAAACAGGCAGCCAAAATGAGGAGACAGTGAAACAACTGCCAAATAAAAGAACAAGAATTCTCCAGAAGCAGAGATAAATGAAGTGGAGATAAGAAATTTATCTGATACAAAGTTCAGAATAATGATGGTAAAGATGCTCAATAGCATGAGAAAAGATGTAGTAACTATGAAAACAGAAATAAAGTATGACATAGCATAAATAAAGAACATATTGGGAGGAATACACAACAGATAAGGGGAAGCTGAGGATCGAATCATTGAATTAGAAGACTGTCTTAAAAAAAAAAATCACTCAGTCGGAGAACCAAAAAGAAAAATACAATTAAAAAACAAGAAGACAGCTTAGGGAGCTGTGAGACAATGTGAAACATAATAATATTTGAATAGCATGTGTGCCAGAAGAGTCAGAAAGGGAGAAAGAGATAGAGAACGTGTTTGAAGAAATAATGGCAGAAAACTTCCCTAACCTGGTAAAGGAAAAAGTCACACAAGTCCAGGAGGCAAAGAGAACCCCAAGCAAGAAGAACCCAAACAGGCCCACACCCAGACACATCACAATTAAAATTCCAAAAATTAAAGACAAAGAGAGAATCTTAAAGGCAGCAAGAGAAAAGCAAACTGTTACCTACAAAGGAGCTTCAATAAGGCTGACACCTGATTTCTCATCAGAAACTCTACAGGCCAGAAGGGAATGGCAAGAAATACTCAAGGTAATGGAAAACAAGGATCTCAAACCAAGATTACTATATCCATCAAGGCTATCATTCAAAATAAGAATATCAAATAAAGAGCTTCCCAGACAAAAAAAAAAAAAAAAAAAGGCTAAAGCAGTATATCACCAAGCCAGCATTACAAGAAATGTTAAAGGGACTGCTGTAATGAGAAGAAGAAATAGAGAAACCTAGGCATACAGAATTAAAATGGCAACAAATAAGTACCTATCAATAATAACCTTAAATGTAAATAGATTAAATGCTTCAATCAAAAGGCATAGGGTAGCTGAATGGATACAAAAACATGACCCAATTATATGCTGTCTACAAGAAACCCACCTCAAAACAAAAGACATACACAGGATGAGAGTGAAGGGATGGAAAAAAATTTTCCATGCAAATGGAAAAGAAAAAATAACCAGAGTAGCAATACTCATATCAGACAAAATAGACTTCAAACTGAAGGCAATCACAAGAGACAACAAAGGTCACTACATAATACTAAAAGGATCAATTTAACAAGAGGATATAACCCTGGTAAACATATATTCACCCAATACAGGGGTACCTAAATATACAAGAAAAACCTTTAGAGGACCTTAACGGAGAGATCAACAACAATACAGTCATAGTAAGGGACTTTAACACCCCGCTGACTTCACTGGGTAGATCTTCCAGACAAAAACTTAACAAGGGAACAGTGACTCTAAAGGACACACTGGATCAGATGGATTTAATTGACATTTATAGAACAGTTCAACCCCAAAGCTGCAGAATATACATTGTTCTCAAGTGCACAAGGATAATTCATAAAGATAGACCACATGTTAGGACACAAAACAAGTCTCTACAAGTTCAAGAAGATTGAAATTGCCTAGCCGGTTTGGCTCAGTGGATAGAGTGTTGGACTGTGGACTGAAGGTCCCGGGTTCAATTCTGATCCAGGGCACATGCCCGGGTTGCAGGCTTAAACCCCAGTAGGGGGTGTGCAGGAGGCAGCCGAAAAATGATCTCTCTCATCATTGATGTTTCTATCTCTCTCTCCCTCTCCATTTCTCTCTGAAATCAATAAAATATTTTTTTAAAAAAAAGAAGATTGAAATCATATCAAGCATCTTCTCAGATCACAGTGGACTGAAATTAGAAATTAACTACAGTACAAACACCCGAAACATTTTAACACATGGAGACTAAATACCATGTTATTAAACAATGAATGAGTTAGCAACAAGAACAAGAAAGAAATAAAAAACTTCCTGGAAACAAATGAAAATGAACACACAACCCAAAATCTCTGGGACATAGCAAAAGCAGTCCCAAGAGGAAAGTTCATAGCACTACCAGCCTACCTCAAAAAAATAAGAAAAATAACAATAAACTAACCCTACAACTTGTATAACTAGAAAGAGAATAACAAGGAAAGCCAAGAGTAAGTAGAAGGAAGGAAATAATAAAGATTAGAGCTGAAATAAATGACATAGAGACTAAAAAAACAATACAAAAAAATCAATGAAACCAAGAGCTGGTTCTTTGAAAAAATAAACAAAATTGATGAACCGTTAGCCAGACTCATCAAGAAACAAAGATAGAGGGCCCAAATAAATAAAATCAGAAATGAAGGTGGAGAAGTAACCATTTGACACCACAGAAATACAAAGGATTGTAAGGAAATATTATGAACTACTATATGCCAACAAGCTGGACAATGTGGATGAAATGGACAAATTCCTAGAAAACTACAATCTCCCAAAACTGAATCAGAAAACCTGAACAGGCCAATAACAACAGATGAAATAGAAGCAGTAATCAAAAAACTCCCAGCAAACAAAAGCCTGGGTTTGGACGGTTTGGGGAGTTTTACCAAGCATTCAAAGAAGAACTAACACCTCTCCTCCTCAAACTATTCCAAAAAATCCAAGAGGAAGGAACACTTCCAAGCACTTTATATGAGGCCAGCATTACCCTAATTCCACAACCAGATAAACACTACAAAGAAAGAGAATTACAAGCCAATATCCCTGATGAACATAGATACTAAAATCCTCAACAAAATATTAGTAAATCAGATCCAGCAATATATTAAAAAGATCATACACCATGATCAAGTGAGATTTATTCCAGGGGTGCAAGGTTGGTACAATATTTGCAAATCAATAAACATGATACATCACATAAACAAATTGAAAGAAAAAAAAATCAATGACCATATCAATAGACACAGAAAAAAGCATTTCACAAAATCCAACACTCATTTTTGATAAAAACTCTCAGTAAAGTAGGACTAGAGGGAGCATATCTCAACATGATAAAGGCCATATATGATAAACCTACAGTGAACATCATAGTAAATGGGCAAAAACTAAAACCATTTCCCTTAAGAACAGGAACAAGACAGGGATGTCCGCTTTCACCACTCTTATTCAACATAGTACTGGAAGTCCTAGCCACAGCGATCAGACAAAAGAAGAAATAAAAGGCATCCAAATTGGAAAGGAAGAAGTAAAACACTCATTATTCACAGATGACATGATATTGTACACAGAAACCCTAAAGCCTCCACCAAAAAGCTACCAGATTTAATAAGTGAATTTGGCAATGTAGCAGGATACAAAATAAACACCCAAAAATTGATGGCTTTTTTATACCCCAATAATTACTTCTCAGAAAGAGAAACTAAACAAGCAATCCCTTTTACCATTGCAACAAAAAATTGAAAATACTTAGGAATAAACTTAACCAAGGAGGCAAAAGACCTGTATTTGGAAAACTACAGGACATTGGAAAAAAGAGACAGAAGAAGATATAAACAAGTGGAAGAATACACTTTGCTCATGGATTAGTAGAATCAACATCATTAAAATGTCCATTCTACCCAAGGCAATCTACAGATGCAATGTAATCCCTATTAAAATACCAATAGCATATCTCACAGATTCAGAACAAATATTCCAAAAATTTATATGGAACCAAAAAAGACCTCAAATAGCCACAGCAATCTTGAGAAAGAAGAACAAAGTTGGAGGAATCACAATACCAGATTTCAAGTTATATTACAAAGCCACTGTAATCAAAACAGCCTGGTACTGGCACAAGAACAGGCATATAGATCAATGGAACAGAACAAATTGACTCAAGCCATTATGCTCAATTAATTTTTGACAAAGGAGGCAAGAACATACAATGGAGTCAAGACGGTCTCTTCAATAAACGGTTTTGGGAAAATTGGACAGACACATGTAAAAAAAATGAAACTAGACCACCAACTTAGACCATACACAGGAATAAACTCAAAATGGTTATAAAAGACTTAAATGTACATCATGAAACCATAAAAATCCTAGAAGAAATCATAGGCAGCAAAATCTTAGATATCTCTCATAGCAATATGTCTACGGATACATCTCCTAGGGCCGTGGTCGGCAAACTGCGGCTCGCGAGCCACATGCGGCTCTTTGGCCCCTTGAGTGTGGCTCTTCCACAAAATACCACGGACTGGGCGAGTCTATTTTGAAGAAGTGGCGTTAGAAGTTTAAGTTTAAAAAATTTGGCTCTCAAAAGAAATTTCAATTGTTGTACTGTTGATATTTGGCTCTGTTGACTAATGAGTTTGCCGACCACTGTCCTAGGGCAAAGAAAACTAAGGAGAAAATAAACAAATGGGATACATCAAAATAAAAAGCTTCTGCACAGCAAAAGAAACCATCAAGAAAACGAAAAGGGAGCCCACTGTATGGGAGAACATATTAACAATGATACATCTGATAAAGGGTTAATATCCAAAATATATAAGGAACTCATACAACTTAACAGAAGGAAGACAAGCAATCCAATTAAAAAATGGGCAAAGGACCTAAATAGATACACTTCTCCAAAGAGAACATACAATGACCAAGAGTTATATCAAAAAAAATGCTCAAAGTCATTGATCATCAGAGAGATGCAAATTAAAACAACAATGAGGTATTACCTCACACCTATCAGAATGGCTACCATCAACAAATCAACAAATGACAAGTGCTGGTGAGGATGTGGAGAACAGGGATCCCTTGTACACTGCTGGTGGGAATGCAGACTAGTGTAGCCATTATGGAAAACAATATGAAGTTTCCTCAAAAAATTAAATATGGAACTGCTATTTGACCCAGTGATCCCACTTCTAGGAATATATCCTAAGAAACCCGAAATACCAATCAGAAAGAATGTATGCACCCCTATGTTCATAGCAGCACAATTTACAATAGCTAAGATCTGGAAATAGTCCAAGTCCCCATCAGTAGATTAGTGGATAAAAAAGCTGTGGTACATTTATACCATGGAATACTATGCAGCAGTAAAAAAGAAGAATCTTTTACCCTTTGAGACAGCATGGAGGGACTTGAAGAGTATCATGCTAAGTAAAATAAGTCAGTCAAAGAAAGACAAGTATCACATGATCTCACTCATATGTGGAATATAAGTAAAAAAATAAACTAATGAATGGAGTGGTTCCAGAGACATGGAAGCATGGAACAGGAATCTCGGATGAAAGGCAGGGGAAGGTGTGTGGGTGGGAGGTAATCAACCAAGGACCTTGTATGCGTATATGCATGCCCCATGGACACAGACAATGCGGAGGTGAAGGTCTGGGACAGGGGGCTGGGACAGGCTGAAGGGCATCAATGGGGGGAAAAAAGAGGACTTATGTAATACTTTCAACAATAAAGAATTATTTAAAAATATATAAGTAAATAAAAACACTATAAAAGGCAATTTACTCTGTACCTTTGGATGGCGACAAGCATGGATCTGAGTACTACGGTCTGTGGTAAGATGATGAAGAATGTCAGGCATGTTTCGAAACATGTCTAATTTATCCACATGAACCTGAGGAAAATTAGATAAGAAAATTATTTGAACTGTAATTCCTACAAATAAATTATTCTAGAGTAATTATGCAGGGATAAATCATCCAGTTAGGGAACTCTTCTTTCTTGAAACCTAGTTTTTGGCATTTCAGTGCACATTAGTATTCTGTCAGGATGTCAACAGGCAAAGGACAAAGGTCATATTCCCACCAGTCAGTGTTACCACCTATTGTTGGTAGTAAGAAAAAATTCTGGAGATTCAATTGGTGGATTTCAGTCCTTTAGTCCACTGAGTCATTCAATTAATATCTATTGTACACCTACTATATATCAAGCTTTATTCTAAATACTAAAGGCCCGATGCATGAAATTCATGCAAGAGTAGGCCTTCCTTTCCCCCACTGCCGGCACCAGCTTCCCTCTGGCACCCAAGACCCGGCTTCCCTTGCAGCCCTAGCTTCATCTGGAAGGTGGTCCGGAAGGACGTCCGGTCTAATTAGCATATTATGCTTTTATTACTATAGTCTAGAGGCCTGGTGCATGAAATTCATGCATTGGGGGGGGTCCCTCAGCCCGGCCTGCACCCTCTCCAATCTGGGACCCCTTGGGGGATGTCTGACTGCCGGTTTAGGCTAACTGCCTCTGCCTGCCAGCCTGATCACTCCTACCTTGCCCCCCTGCCAGCCTGATTGCCCCTAACCTGCACCCCTGCTGGCCTGATCACCGCTAACTGCCTCTGCCTCAACCCCATTCTAAGCCACAGTCTAGCCTCCCTCTGCAGGAGGCGACTTGGCAGATGCCACTGCGGGCCTGAGCCTGGGCCCTTTGCAGCCGCACCTCAGCCCTCGCAGCTGCTGCAGCTTTATCCGGAAGGTTGTCCGGAAGACATCTGCCCTAATTAGCATGTTACCCTTTTGGTAGTATAGACTGGGTATACAGCAGTGAACACAGCAAATAAAAGCAATAAAACATCTGCCCTAGCCAGTTTTGCTCTGTGGATAGAGCATTGGCCCTTGGACTAAAGGGTCAGGTTTGATTCTGGTCAAGGGCACGTACGTTGGTTGCAGGCCCAATCTCCAGCCCAGTTGGGGCATGTGTGGGAGGCAACCAATCGATGTGTCTCAATCAATGTTTCTCTCTCTGTCTCTCACCCTCCCTTCCACTCTTTCACTCTCTCTAAATATCAATGGGTGGAAATGTATCCTCGGGTGAGGACTAACAAAACAAAAAAAGAACCACTTATGAACACAGGCACACAACATACATGGCGGGGGGAGAGAGCGGGACTAGGAAGCAGAGACCCACCCTCCCTACCACACACCTCCTCACTGGATGAAAATGGGGAGGGCAGAAGCAGAGAAAACAAAAAAACCTTGGTCCCCTTTAGAATTTTAAGGCTAATACACTTTAAAGTACTAAAGCCGATGTATCAGTTTTACCTAAAGTTTCTAGCTAGTTCTTAACATCATCAAGAGGTTCTTGGAATTGAGCAAAATGACATATAACAAAACCAATTTTTTACCATAGATTAGCTGATATAAACAAAAGTTAAGTTCCTAAGGCATCTCATTGACATAGTGAAACATTGAAAGAAACATTATTCAAGAACCTACTTACCTAAGTTGATATAAAGATTATGAAATGGCACCAAAAAAAGTATTCTCATTTTGAACAAAACAGATTAGAATAATGCCAAATTGCTATGGCAATTAATACCAAGACAGATATAAAAAGAATCCAAGCATAAACACTTATCCTGTGGCCTATTCTGCTCCCTGTCTATTAAGGACTAAGAAGTAACAATAAACTTGCTTTTCTGGCCTTTCCAAAAAAGGAGATTTTAAAAAAAAAAGGGGGGGGATGATATAGAAACTTTCATCCTCACAATAATAAAGAAGCCTGAAAAAATTGCCATAGATCATTACTGAGGTTCCTTAGTGAAAAGCCTCACTGGTCTCCCTTTTTAAAATCCTGATCTGAAATTTGTTTCTATTCCCCCAAAAGAGATTAAGAGAGGACTCCCTGTAGGTTGACTGAGGTTCAGTGAAGGGGTGCTCTCCCCCATCCCCAACCCCTTCTCAGCCCATGGTTTCTTCCTGCAAGGCATGCAGAGCAGGAGCTTCCAGCCTGCTCAATTTCACACACCGCTAAAATTTACAAAACAAATTTGGGGCTGGTAAATAGTTATTACCGGTATATTCTGCCAAGAAAGGACATGAGGGGAAAAATAGTGAATACATGTGTGTGTACACACAACCTATTATCACTGTGATTTTGATTTAAAAGGCCATTTTAAGGAAGGGGGGTCAAGAAGAGATTAACCGAAGAATGTACATGCATATAGCATAGCCCACGGACACAGACAACAGTGCAGTGAAGGCCTGGAGTGGGGCAGAAGCCGGATGGAGAGGGGCCAAGGGAGGAAACTGGGGGACAGCTGTAATACTCTCAACTGTAAAAATAAATTTAAAAAAAAATGGATTTCTCACTTGAGGATTACAACAAGAATTATTTTTGTCTGCAGCATCTTAATTCCATTCAGACACATATTTCTAACAGTTTTTTTAAAAAAATCGATCATGTCTGTTATAAGATTGAAGTATATTACTATATCTGAATGGTGCTGCTACACAGCCCTTCGTGGATGCAAAATATTTACTTGATGGCCTCACTGAAAGGCTCAGCTTGTTGTAAAAATAAAAAGAAAAGAAAATAGTTATGAAGGGAAAAAAAGGCCATTTTAACACCAAAAATCTCAGAATGAATGCAAATCCTTCCTAAAATGGAGAACTGGCAACTTTACACCAATATATTTGGACAGAAGGATTTAAGGAAGGAATAAATTAAGGAAAGAAGAACTTAGGCAAAGACTTATGAAGGCAGGAAGGGATGGAAGAATTTTAAAATTTCAAATGCAAAAAACCTGGATCTTTTTATTTTAGTAAATTACATTGTATATAATCCTTAAGTTCTTTGCACAAGTTAGCTGGGGGGTCTAGGCAAGGTAGAACTTAAATGCCCAAGTAATCCGGCACTTCGTTATTCGGCACTGTTACCAAAAATCCATCTTGTCTTAGGAGACAAGACCAGAAGCCACAGGCTCCATGTGGCACGGCAGGAAGGGGCTCCCTGCTCAGCAGCACTCACAACACACACACTGGGTTCTCGGCCCAGAGTCCTGAGAGCCCAGCACTGGACCCTCTGGAAGGGAAAGGAAAACTCCCTCCCAGCCTGATCAGATACAGATCCATAGAGACTCAGTGTTCTAGGACAGGTTTTTTTAGACATTTTTTTTACCATGACCCACAGTAAGAAATATGTTTTCCACAGTAACCCAGAACACATATATGTGGATTGTGTCCAATTCCCTTGAGGAGGCAAAAAAGGGCTAATTCCAATGTAGCCCTGATATTTGGGGCTAGTGATCTGAATCCAGGCCAGTAAGCTCAGTGTACATTCCTGATAACCTATAATTAAGTCACTACCTCTTTCCCAGACACTGGTCTTGCAGAACCGGTTACAGAGGCCATTGGACTGTGGACAGTACACTGCCCAGAGGGAGGACTCCTAACTCTGACGCCAGGCCAGACCACCAGATATGGCCTGGAGACCCCCAACACCTGGGGGCCTTCTTGCAAGGCCCGAGAAAAGGACCAGAAGCATAATCCATGCTTGTGGGACAAAGATCACAGGGAGGGAGATATAAGGGAGGGCCCCATGCGTGTTCCTTCACTCAGATTTGGAAGGCTGTTCCCTGAGTCCGCTGGCGTTGTTAAACAGTGTCCCTCCTCCTTCCTCAGAAGCGTCCTTGGTCTTCTTGGTCTTCTGCAACACCGTCCATAAATGTTCATAAAATAATTACTCTGACTGCAAGCGATATACTCAAATATTCTCTAGTTCAAATTTATTCACAATGCTGGTCATAATCACTAAATTTATTTCATGGGCCATGGATTTTGAAAAAAAAATACTTTATGGGACATTTCAGCAAAGTGTGCTTCCCAGCTATTTGGGTCACTGCCAAGTCCTCCCATGTGGACATGAATAAACAAAGATGAAGTTACTTTAGCAGGGCTGCCAACCTGGGCCACACACATGTTTTGACAGGCTGTTTCCATCTTTGTTTTCAGTTTTGGTGGGGCTGGGCGGGGGAGGAAAGGTGAAGTGGGGAGGATGAAAAGGAGCAGCAGGAAAGAAAGAGCTGCCACCATACCTGGAGTCCAAATTCTTCACTAAGGTTGGTGAACAGATACTCATACCCGTACGCTGCTTTGCAGTTCAGCCACACGACATGGTATGGACTCCGAGTGATCCAGCTCCGAACCAGCTCCAAAATTCCACTCAGACACTCTCCCTGGCAGGATATTTTATTAAAAGGCATTTAACAATTTTAAGAATATCACTTACCCAGTGAAATAAGTCTTCAGAGAAAAACAAGTACATGATTTCACTTCTATGTGGAATCTAATGAAAAAAATAAACTAACGAAGTAGAGACAAACTCATGGTTACAGAGAACAGACAAAGAGCTGTCAGAGGAGCAGGGGTTGGGAGCTGGATGAGAACAGTGAAGAGATTAAGCAAAGAAAAAAAAGACACATGAACACAGACAAAAGTATGGTTATTGAATGGGGGTAGGTAGAAGAGGGTAAAGGGGGGTTAAATGGTGATGGAAGGAGACTTGACTTGGGGTGGTAAACACATAATACAATATACACATAATGTATTGTAGAATTGTATACCCAAATCATGTACAATTTTATTAACCAATGTTATCCCAATAAATTCAACAATAACAAATAAATAAATCTGAAAATCTGAGATTACAAAAGTATTAAAAAAAAAAGAATATCATACTTATACTTTCTTTCCATTCCCAACATTCCACAAATATTAATGCCAATGGGGATAATTATGACCTGATTTGTTATCCCACAAACTTTCTACTAGAAATATGCCATGCCCAGGTTCTCACCCCATTTCTCCAGAGAGACTTACTCGACTAGGAATTTGATAAAATTTGGGATCGCAGAAAGTAGTATCTAAGTACACACTTTGGATGTCTTTCACCCTGGGGGGGGAAAAAAACTGATGTTAAGCTAATGTGAAATAAGCATCTAGAAAGTTTAAGCCCTCAATTATTTTATAGGATGTTCCATACCATTTAGAGTATTTTGTTAAAACAACTTCGCTGAGAACTGATTTCCATACAATAACATATACAGATTTTGCACATATGGTTGATATGGTTCAGTGAACTTAGACAAATTCACTTATCTACTACGCCAATCAACACAAAGAATGTTGTTGAAGAAAAATGTTTCAAGAATAAAAATTAGCTTTACTATTACAATCAAGTTTGATTTCTAAGAGAAGCAAAGGCTTGTATTTGGGGAAAACAGGGCAATAAAACTTTCAATGGTGCAGCCTTCAACAAAGCCCAGTACCTGCCCCCACAATGCAGAAGCTCCATTCTGGCAGCTTCTCCTTTGGCCAATCTGAAGTCTCCTGTGTACAAGACAGTTCCATTATCACCCTGAAATAAAAACCTGTAAATGAAATATATATTAGTGACTTCTCAGTCTCATACAAAACCCTAATAAAGCAAATACTAATTCCACAGCAAATGTTTCCTGCCAAACACAGCCACTATGACCTAGTATTAATGGAATTTTATTTATTTATTTATTTATTTATTTATTTATTTATTCATTCATTCATTCATTCATTCATTCATTCATTCATTTTTCACTGTATTCCCCCATTCAATTTTGGCTGCCACAATCAGACAGACAGAAAGCGCGAGGACGCTTTTTTCTTGCATCTGCACTGGAACCCTGGCAGCAACAGTAACTGCTCCAGGTCTGTCAAATAGATGCACTGAAATTTTAATAAGCTCTAAACCACACAAGGCACTCAGCTGCCACCTGTTCCATGGGGTAGAAAAAAAATGGCACATGAAAAGTCCATTGAGTTTGCAATAGATGTCCCCAGAAATATGTCAGCACTCTCAACTATAAATTGAGATCATTCCTTTTCATGGAGAGAAAAGTCCATGTGATAGGAAAATGTAAAACCAATGGATAAATAGCTATTGAAGACTTCCATGATAAAGAAACCCACGTTTCAAACTTGATATTCACCTCAGCTCCCCAAGTTCAATTTGGAAACAAAGATTAAAGAAAGTGCCATAAAAATAATCAAATCTCCCTATACATATTAGTTGCTAGACCTTAAAAACGTATTTCTGCCCTAGCCAGTTTGGCTCAGTGGATAGAGCGTCAACCTGTGGACTAAAGAGTCCCAGGTTCGATTCTGGTCAGGGGCACATGCCTGGGTTGTGGGCTCAATCCCCAGTGTGGGGCATGCAGGAGGCAGCCAATCAATGATTCTCTCTCATCATTGATGTTTCTATCTCTCTCTCTCCCTCTCCCTTCTCCTCTGCAATCAATAGAAATATATTTTAAAAAACACACGTATTTCTACAAATATTAGACAATTCTACATATAATAAAATGACTAAATAGATGAGTTCCCTTACATAACTGATCCTGGGCAATGACCAGCTGGTAAGAGAGTCACAACAATCTCTTCCTTCTAAAAAGAAAAGATAAAGAAAAAATAATAAGTTATCATTAGGACCCAGCTAAATAAATCCCTCCTTAATAGAACATATTCAAGTACTTCTCAAGAATGTGCCTTTTCTCCTCATTTCCTCTCTCTCTCCAAACTCTGAAAACAAGTGGAATCCTTGCCACAAAATAGTTAAATGTTGAGTTACAATATGATACAACAAATGAACACTCGTTTACATACACAAGAGAAATGAACACTTAGGTCCACAAAGAAACCTGTACATGAATGTTCAAAGCAGCATTATTCATACTAGCCAAAGAGAAGAAACAGTCCACAGGTCTAGCAGATGATGAATGAAAAACAAAATGTGGTCTATCCATATAATGAGATAGTATTTGGCCATAAAAAGAAATGAAATACTGATATATACTACAACATGGATAAGTGAAAGAAGTCACATTTGTCTGATGCAATTTATGTGAAATTTCCAGAATAGGGAAAGAAGGAAGGGAAGGGAAGGGAAAGGGGAAGGGGAAGGGGAAGGGGAAGGGGAAGGGGAAGGGGAAGGGGAAGGGGAAGGGGAGGGGAAGGGGAGGGGAAGGGAAGGGGGAAGGGGAAGGGGGAAGGGGAAGGGGGAAGGGGAAGGGGAGGGAAAGGGGAAAGGGAAAGGGAAAGGGGAAAAGGAAAAGGGAAAAGGAAAGGAAAAGGAAAAGGAAAAGGAAAAGGAAAAGGAAAAGGAAAGGAAAGGAAAGGAAAGGAAAGGAAAGAAAGGAAAGAAAGGAAAGGAAAAGAAAAAAGAAAGGAAAAGAAAGAAAGCTTGGTGTAGCCTGGTCTTAAGTCACCATACTGCACACCATCCTGTTGGAGCTGAGCCTGATAGGCAATACTGCCTCTCAGTCCTCAGGGCAGAGTGGGGACGGAGTAGGGGATGGAGTGGGCAGAGCTCTGGACACACCAGCTTCTCCCATAAGTCTAACTTCATTCATTCCGAAGGCCCCTTTAAAACAGGGTCTCCAACTGGTTAGAGCTGGAAACACAACACACACAAGCTACAGAGCACGAAAAGAAACATCAAGGGCCTGAGTTGGACAGAAGAGTCTGCTCAACGAGAGCTATCTGCTGCCTAGGGCCCAATTTTAAGAAAGCCTTTCACCAACATAAGTCACAAGGTAGCAAGGCAATGAGATTAAGTCTCCAAAACATGTCAGCTAACTGATATCAGGTTGGCCATCCTTTTAACCCACCCTAAATTGGCCGTGCAGTCCTCCCTCAGGACAATGATTTGATGAAGAGTACTTCAAATGCCTGATCCTCTCTAGAGAGGAAATGTGAAAAGTCAGGGCCTGTCTGATCACAGTCTCACAACAAAGGACACCCCTCAGAGTTCACCAGGTCAACAAAGCAGGTTATAATCAGACTGTGGAACAAATATTCACTAGATTTGCCAAAAATCAGGAAAATACCTCCTAGCTCTAGGTATAATTTGAGATAAAAACAGCAAATAAGCCCAGCCAGTGTGGCTCAGTGATTGAACGACAACCTATGAACCAGGAAGTCACGGTTCAATTCCCGATTAGGGTACATGTCCGGGTTGCAGGCTCGATCCCAGTGTGGGGTGTGCAGGAGGCAGCTAATCAATTATTCTCTCTCATCATGGATGTTTCTATCTCTCTCTCCCTCTCCCTTCCTCTCTGAAGTCAATAAAAATATATTTTTAAAGGAAACAGCAAATAAAAGGTAGGTCCCACAGTCCTATTTATTATTAAAATAATATACTCACAACACAAAAGCACCTGCTTCTAAATTTAAGGACAAAAAATAAATAGATCCACTTGGACCAGGTTTTTTTCTTGAATAGGAAAATGATTCGGGGGGGGGGGGGGGGGGGAAGGGAAGAAAAGAGAAAAAAATAAAGAAAAAGATAAAAAAGAAAATGCAATGATTCAGGGGGAAAAAATCATAATATACATAAATTTGCTGCAGAAATATTAAGCACCATTTTATATCCTGAACATTTATAATAAGCTTATTAAATGTGACAATGACATCCCATAGTAATATCAACAACTGGCATTCCCATGATTAACATGTAATATTAGAAAGGAGCTGTTCTGACAGAAGTTATATCCAGTCCTTGGGAGGTAAAAAATTAGTATGTTATACATAGTGTATTTCCCACAAACTCACTCAATTACTATAATTTTTATTTATGGTTAAATGAACATTCAAAATCAAGGCAAAAGGTAAATAATCATTTTAGCACTAAGTATTAATTTTCAAAAACATGACATTTAATATTTAGTTACCTCTCCTGATGCTTCATCGACTAAGGATATTTGGGTAGGAGTTTCAATTTCAATTGATAACTATTAAAATAAATAACAGGTCATGTATACATCATATTATATATTTCCACAGTTTTTCATTGCTTTATAGGCCTTTGCCATCTCAAACATAGAAAGGGGACGAAGAGAAGAAGTTATAGGCTCTCTATAACATTCACTAAAATAAATATTTTAAACAGCCTGAAAACATGATAAAGCTAAAATAATACCTTTCTTGAGGTTAAAGTGGTAACATACATTAAGTGCCTTTGACAGCAATTGTATTTCCACGAATTCAACCTTCTTCCCTTCACCTCCCCATCCCTTTGTAAAACACACAGTTATGTGTTCTACGTGTTTAGGTTTTGTGCTATAGAACAGTGTGAATCCATCCCTGATATGTTGGCCTAATTCACATATCTGAGCTGCTACAGAGTGCTCCAAGGTGTACTTGCACATTTTACCAAAACAATAGCTGACACGGAGAGGCATTCAATAAGTAGATGATGAATGAATGAATGTAATTATTCACCTTTTTATGTTTACACTAGAGGCCCAGTGCACAAATTCATGCATGGGGGAGGGGGCGTCCCCTCAGCCCAGCCTGCACCCTCTCCAATCTGGGACCCTTTGGGGGATGTCCGACTGCCAGTTTAGGGATTGGGCCTAAACCGGCAGTCGGACATCCCTCTCACAATCCTGGACCACTGGAAACTAACCGCTCACCTGCCTGCCTGCCTGGTCACCCTTACTGCCCCCCCCTGATGGTCTGGTCACCCCTAACTGCCCCCCCCCTTGCTGGCCTGGTCGCCCCTTACTGTTCCCCTTGCCAGCCTGGTTGCCCCCAACGGCCCCCCTGCTGGCCTGGTTGCCCCTCACTGTGCCCCCTGCCAACCTGGTCACCCCTAACTGACCCCCTGCCAGCCTGGTTGCCCCCAACTGGCCCCCACCTGCCGGCCTGGTCGCCCCTAACTGCCCCGCCCCCCCGCCAGCCTGGTTGCCCCTTACTGCCCCCCCTGCCAGCCTGGTCAACCCAACTAACCCCCCACTTACCCCCCCACCAGCCTGGTTGCCCCCAACTGCCCCCCCCCACTGGCCTGGTCGTCCCTCACTGCCCCTCCTGCTGGCCCAGTCATCCCACACAGCCTGCTGTTTGGTCTTCTGGTCGTTTAGGTCATCACGGCCCCTGGCTTTTTATATATTAGGATATGCAATGGCCTCCCCCCACCCATGTACTATTATTATCTACTAGAGGCCCAGTGCCCGAAATTCATGCACTTGTAACGTACCTAGTGGCTGCCAGCTGCCGGCCAGGTTTTCCCTCCCTTCCCCCGGCCACCTTCCAGTGCTGGGGCCTCCCTCCTTTCCCCCTGCTGACCCACCCTCTGGTCAAACTCCTGGAAGAACTCTGGCAGAAGGGGCAATTTGCATACTACACTTTTATTATATAAGATTTTGGCAGCAGGGTTGAGTGGCTTATCTTTTTATTATCTCCTACAACAATTCATCTAGTATAGGAATTATTTGTTCTCTAATATTTGGCAAATGCACCTATAAAATTATCTGGGCCTGGGGCTTTATTTAAGAAGAAATCTTCAAAAATTGTTTTAATTTCTTGGGTGGTTACTGATTTATTCAAGTTTTTCCACTTTTCTTGCCTCAATTTTGTATTTTCCTATTTTTCCAGTTATCAATCCACTTTGTCTAAATTATCAAATACAATACCTTATAACAACTATCAAAAAATGCATTGCTGTTATTAATTTCCTTTTATCATTCTGTATTTTTATATGCATCTTTGTTGTTGTTGCGAATGCTCACCCAAGGGTATTTTTCCCATTGCTTTTCAGAGAGAGTGTGGAGGAGGGAATTGAAAGCTGTCAGCAGTCCAACAACAGATTACGACACTTGTTCAGACTTCTCTGCCAGTTCCCACAATTAGTTAGGGTTTAACCCATATAATGAGCCCTAATTCTATTCACTTACTATGGTTCTTTTTCTCTAATCAAGTATGGGTGATCAGTTATTACTATATCTGGTTTGATATTACCTTGTCAATTGCATGTATCTTTATACTTCTTGATCCATTGTTCCTTTTAATAGTAAATAACATCCTCTTTGAAACTTAGACATTTTTTTACTTTCAATTTTTTGCTTTCAATTCTACTTGGTATGATATAAAAATTGCCACTCTGGCATTTTTAGAGTCTAATTGTTTAGTACAAGTTTTCCCAGTTTAACCTGCATTTATCCTTTTTGTTTTAACTATATCTCTTGTAGACTAAGGCTAATGGATCTTTCTTATTTTTTAACCTCAACTGAGAATTTGTCTTTCGATCAATAAATAAATTAAATCCATTGATATTTATAGTAATTACTATTATAACAAAACTTTTCCTGGCATCTTCACATTTTCTAAGTAGCATACTTCTTTTTTTCTCCCCATTACTGTATCTCCCTTCCATTAATTAGATCCATTTTATTCTGCCAGATACAAAATTACTTATTCTATTTTTATTCTCGTTCTTAACCATTTCTTATTATAACCCATAAGTTTTATTTAATTTTCCTAAACTATCCCATGGTCTAAATAAATGATTTATTAATTATGTTAATGACCATTTTACACTTTAGAGTACTACAATGCAACTTAGCCAGAGATTCAAAGAGATAAAACTAAGAACCAAGATTAAACTATTGAGGGACAAGAAAAGTAAACTCAAATATAAAATGTTTCCCCTTTTAAACTTCTTAATTATAAAGGCTAAATATCACTATTATAATGAACATAGTGTGTGAGGAATTGGGCTTTGAAAAATTCCAATGTTTTGTTCAATCTACCTCAAAAAGTATTTCCCAGTAAAAAAAACTATTGGCATCATTCAAAAAATACAACTTACAATTCTTTTCTCCCAAAACCTGTACTTCGGGCTAGTTAACAACAACTCTTTAGTAACAGGTGAACAGTATAAGTAAACCTTCAAGCTGAAAGAGAAAGGAAAAAAAAAGCTACTTCAGTAGAATCCAAAATGAGACATATTGGTGACTAGAAAATACATTTCATCATATATCAGTTCATCTCAAATAATACAAAATGTGAGCTGGCACACAAAGTGTTAGTGTAGTTCCCAACATGCCAGCACCCCAGAAACTATCTCAGTCCCATTGAGAGTGTAAAGGGATGGGGAAGAAGCAGACAGAAAAAAACAGTGCCCTCTGATCTCCACAGAAGATTGGCCCTCACCAATTTTATGTTAAAGATGCATTATTGTACATGATCGGGTATGTCTAGAAAGATACCACCAAATGGGAAATGGAAAGGGGGTGTGGTGGGAGGGACAGAAGGCTTCTGTATTTTGCTTCATATAAAACTATTCTGTTTTGTTTGAGGGTTTTTTTGTTTGTTTGGTTGGTTTTTAAGTGAGCAGAGGTCAATTTCATGATAAATTTTAAAAATTCAACAGTATAACTTAAAGGTTAGGAAAATAATCTGTGGCAGACTGTATTTTCCAAAGATGCTCACACTAATATATATATCCCCATCCATACAGTCTTCTTACAAAATGGACATGAAAGCCTAACTGGTTTGGCTCAGTGGATAGAGCGTCGGCCTGTGGACTTAAAGGTCCCAGGTTCGATTCCGATCAAGGGCATGTACCTTGGTTGTGGGCGTATAGGGGTGTGTAGGAGGCAGCTGATAGGGGGTGTGCAGGAGGCAGATGATAGATGTTCCTCTCTCATCAGTGTTTCTAACTCTCTATCCCTCTCCCTTCCTCTCTGTAAAAAGTCAATAATATATATATAAATATATATTAAAATATATATAAAAAAATATATATATATATATATTTTTTTTTTTTAAATAGACATGAAATTTCCTCCAATGACAGGAGGTCTTTATATTAATCTCTCCCTGAACATGGGTAGGACTTCGTAACTGTCTTAAGCAACAGAACATGATGGAAGTAATACTGCAGGACTTCTGAGGATAGATCTCTGGGCAATATGGCTGCCTGCGACTCTCTCCTGGGACATACACTTTTTTTTTTAGTTTCCATTTAAGAAGCCCTGGCCAATATGGCTCAGTTGGTGGGAGTGTCACCCTGTACACTGAAAGGTGGCAGGTTTGATACCCAGTCAGGGCACATACACAGGCTGAAGGTTCAATCCCCCATTGGGGTGCATAGGAGAGACAACCAATAGAGGTTTCTCTCACACATCAGTGTTTGTCTCTCTCTCTTTTCCTTCCTTTCCCTCTCTCTAAAAATCAATAAACATGTTCTTAGTGAGCAAAAAAAAAAAAATAAAAAAGAGCCCTGGCCAGTTTGGCTCAGTGGATAGAGCGTCAGCCTGCGGACTCAAGGGTCCCGGGTTCGATTCCAGTTAAGGGCATGTACCTTGGTTGCGGGAACATACCCAGTAGGGAGTATGCAGGAGGCAGCTGATTGATGTTTCTCTCTCATCAATGTTTCTAACTCTCTATCCCTCTCCCTTCCTCTCTGTAAAAAATCAATAAAATATATTTTTTTTAAAAAAGGAGGATGAGGAGGAGGAGGAAGAGGAAGAAGAGAAAGAAGAGAAAAGAGGAAGAAGGGAAGGAGGAGGAGAGGGGGAGGGGAAGGAGGAGAAAGGGAAGGAGGAGGGGAAGGGAAGGGGGAAGAGAGAGGAAAAAAGGGAGGGGGAGGGAAATAGGGGGAGGGGGAGGAGAAAGAGGGGGACATGAAAAAGGATCAACTAGAAATTAAGCATACACTGACTGAAATAAAAAATATTATACAGAGACCAAAAAGCTGACTAGAGGATCGCAAGAATCAAGTCAAAGATTTGGAATACAAAGAAGCAAAAAATACTCATCCCGAAAAGAAAAAAGAATCCAAAAAGTTGAAGATAGTGTAAGAAGCCTCTGGGACAACTTCAAGCATACCAACATCAGAATTATGGGAGTGCCAGAAGAAGAGAGAGAGCAAGATACTGAAAACCTATTTGAAGAAATAGTGACAGAAAACTTCCCCCACCTGGTGAAAGAAACAGACTTACAAGTCCAGGAAGCACAAAGAACCCCAAACAAAAGGAATCCAAAGAGGACCACACCAAGACACATCATAATTAAAATGCCAAGACCAAAAGACAAAGAGAGAATATTAAAAGCAGCAAGAGAAAAACAGTTAGTTACCTACAAGGGAACACCCATACAACTGTCAGCTGATTTCTCAACAGAAACTATGCAGGCCAGAAGGGAGTGGCAAGAAATATTCAAAGTGATGAATAGCAAGAAACTACAACCAAGATTACTCTACCCAGCAAAGCTATCATTCAGAATTGAAGGTCAGATAAAGAGCTTCACAGATTAAGAAAAAGCTAAAGGAGTTCATCACCACCAAACCAGAATTATATGAAATGCTGAAAGGTATTCTTTAAGAAGATAGAGAAGAAGAAAAAGATAAAGATAAAAATTATGAACAACAAATACGTATCTATCAACAAGTGAATCTAAAAACCAAGGGAATAAAAAATCTGATGAACAGTATTAACTGGTGAATATAATAGAATCAGGGGCATAGAAAGGGCGTGGACTGACAATTCTCGGGGAAAAGGGGTTTGGGGTTGCAGAAAGAGATTGAACAAAAAGGGTACACCTATGGATGAGGACAGTTGGGGGGGGGCGGTAAGGGCAGAGGGTGGCATAGGAACCTGGTGGAGGAGAGCTATGGGGGGAAAAAAGAGGAACAATTGTAATAATCTGAACAATAAAAGATTTATTAAATTAAAAAAAAAGATGGCGGCATAGGTAAGCACCTGAACTTGCTGCCTTGCACAACCATATCAAAACTACAACTAAAAGACAAAATGGATATAATCCAGAACCACAGGAAGGCTGGCTGAGTGGAAGTTATACAACTAGAAGGAAAGAGAAAAGTGCACTGAGACTGGGAGGAGGTGCATAAGTATGGAGGTACAGAGGTGCGTGTGGAAACGGGCTGGCAACTGGGTAAGCTGTTGTCTTTTTCAATCGGGAGGGAGATACAAGCTCCCAAGTGCTCTGAACTCCAGTTCCGGGTGAGACTCTGGGACCCAGACATATACGGGGAGAAACTGGACTGTCTGGCACCGGGCTGGAACACGAGGCCAGCTTTCTCTCAGAGGTGCTTGCAGTGATCATTGTTCCTGCATGGTGCCGCGGGACACAGAGACCTGGGGACCTCTTCGGGACAGAGCTGACAGGCACCCATTGCTGTTTGCTCTGCCCTGGTAATTCTCTGAGACCCCGCCCCACCCAATTTACAACCCCACCCAAGCTGTACGCATTGACTTTTGCATATGAATGGCCCGATATTTCGCCTAAAAGGAACTGCAGTTGGGTCAGAGAGTCCCAGAGCTTCCAAAAGAAGGCCCAAGGCTCCACAGCAGCTTGCATTGCTTCACACCTGGGCCTCATCTGGGCACCTCCAAACCCCAAACAAAAAGGAGGAATCTGCAGATCTCTCAGTAGCTCCAGCTGGGTGGCCTCAGACAGTGGCTGACTTTGCACCTCCTTGGAAATCCAAGAGCGAGTGTACCCAGTGGTCAGTGTGAAACCATCCAGATTACAACTCTTCACATCCATAAGAGACATACTCAGGGGGCAGACTCAGTGAGCACCAAAGCCCCACTGAAGCAAGTCCTGCCCCATAAGGGTGTCTCCAGCACAGAAGTTCTCCCATTGTAGACACAACTAGTCCTCATAGCCAATTTACCTGGAGGTCAATTCCTCCCAGTGATACCAACAGCAACCAAGGCTTAACTACAACAAGACTGTGCACACAGCCCACAAAGGGGTGCACCAAGAGTGTCCACCTCAGGTAATTTGGGAGACTGAGCCACTGGGCCCTATAGGATACCTGGCACACAAAGCCACTCTATCAACACAGGGAAGCAGCCAAAATGCGGAGACAAAGAAACAGGTCACAAATAAAAGAAATAGAGGAAAGCAAACGACTGGATATAGAGTTCAAAACCATGGTTATAAGGTTACTCAAGAATCTTCTAGAAACCTCTGAGAAATGTAGTGAGACCCTCAAGGATATGAAAAAGGACCAACTAGAAATTAAGCATACACTGACTGAAATAAAGAATAATATACAGAGATCCAACAACAGACTAGAGGATCCCAAGATTCAAGTCAAAGATTTAAAATACAAAGAAGCAAAAAACACCAAACCAGAAAAGCAAAAAGCAAAAAGAATCCAAAAATATGAAGACAGTGTAAGGAGCCTCTGGGACAACTTAAAGCATACCAACATCCAAATTACGGGGGTGCCAGAAGAGAGAGAGCAAGATATTAAAAACCTATTTGAAGAAAGAATGACAGAAAACTTCCCCCACCTGGTGAAAGAAATAGACTTACAAGTCCAGGAAGTGCACAGAACCCCAAACAAAAGGAATCCAAAGAGGACCACACCAAGACACATCATAATTAAAAACCAAGGGCAAAAGACAAAGAGAGAATCTTACAAGCAGCAAGAGAAAAACCGTTAGTTACCTACAAGGGAGTGCCCATACGACTATCAGCTGATTTCTCAGCAGAAACTATGCAGGCCAGACGGGAATGGCAAGAAATATTAAAAGTGGTGAATAGCAAGAACCTACAACCAAGATTACTCTACCCAGCAAAGCTATCATTTAGAATTGAAGAGCTTCACAGATAAGAAAAAGCTAAATGAGTTCATCACCACCAAACCCGTATCATATGAAATGCTGAAGGGTATTCTTTAAGAAGAGGAAGAAGAAGAAAAATATAAAGATAAAAATTATGAACAACAAAGTGACAACAAATAGATATCTATCAACAAGTGAATCTAAAAATCAAGTGAATAAAAAATCTGCTGAACAGAATAAACTGGTGAATATAATAGAATCAGGGGCATAGAAAGGGAGTGGACTGACAATACTCAGGGGGAAGACGGTGTAGGGGGGTGCAGGAAGAGACTGGACAAAAATTGTACAATTATGGACAAGGACAGAGGAGGGGTAAGGGCCGAAAGTGGGGTGGGAACTGGGTGGAGGGGAGCTATGGGGGGAAAAAAGAGGAACAACTGTAATAATCTGAACAATAAAGATTTATTTTTAAAAAAAAACACTGAGGTGACCTTAGGGAGAGGGCACTGACTGGGAGGAGGAATGGGGATACTGATTCTGCTCTATTTCTTGATTTAGGTGGAAGTTTCACCTGTAAAAGTTCTTCAGATTGTACCCTTATAATGTATGTACTCTTCAGTATAGATTTTATGGCTCAATTAAAAGACAGACACATACACAAATAAGTAGCAAAAAAAATTACCTGCACTCCAACCTTCTTTTCAGGGCAGGGGCTCTTAACCCTTTCATGTGATCTAAAAAAAAAAAAAAAATCATAAACACATTACATTTTCAAAGGCTTACTTAGCCCAAGGAAACTCAGTTGTCTGCTCTTTTTTACTTCCTTTTAAGAGAAAACACATGATAGGTTCACTTTTATCAGAGAATTGATTCATATAGGCTATTGACTCTTCTGCAGGTGAAGAATTGATCTGAAAATAGGACAGGAACCACTAAAAGTTGACCATCTCTTCCTCTGAGCCATCAGAAGCCATTTAAAAGAAGAATGGTTCCCTGAATCTTAGGGGAGAGTCTAAATCACTCTGAACAGCCACAGAAAAGGAATGATCAGGGTCTCATTCAGAACTGCTTCCAGCAACTTCCTTTACCCCCTTCTTTCATTTCAATCCAGTCACCCTTCTGTTCTTGCTCTCTGTGCCCCATTCAATTGATCAGTTAAGTTAGTCCATCTTGAAATTCAAGCTTGCTTCCACGGAATTCTCTAGGAAATCCTTCAGGCTTAGCCCAGAATAAGAAGAGTTGTGTTATCTTCGAGCCTACTGTGACTGCTGGGTTGAAAAATGGGATATTTCTATCCACACAGGCTTGTTCCACAGTCTTCCAAATTAACAGATACAGTCTTCCAAATTAACAGATACAGATACAGGTAACATTTACACAAAATAGCACATTAAATACAGAGTGCATTCTAATACAATCTGACCTTGAGCATGCAAAGGGCCTCGATAACAATGACCAAATACTTCTGAATTGTTTAGTTAGATCAAACAAATTCTAATTATACTAATTACCACCTATACACGTGACTTGGTTTATACGTGGTGATCCTTGACTCCACTGAACACAAGGCAGTCACCACACCTCACGTGGCAGGCCTTCGCTAGACAGGTGCCTCCAAAGGACAATCCACCTGCCCCCTTGGAGGGTGAATCTTCTCAGATCACTCCTGGCACAGGTGTTTAGGGCCAACAGGTGTACCAGAGGGCAGGAATCTCAGTGATTGGGGTTTCCAGAGAGTTTATGTCAGGCAAAAAGGAGGCAGATTCAGAACTCTGCTCCTGCTCTGGAACTAAGTCAGTAGGCAGCACTCTAGAGCTGTTTTAGCAAGACCCCTACCCACTCTCCAGGCCCCTTCCTGACTATGGCCAGCAGAGCCAGAGTGAATTTGCTTTGTGCTGTTAGAAGTGCACCCAGAGACTCCTTTCTGGGGCCTTTTCTTTCTTCCTTGACCAGAATAAATCATCATAAGTTGTCCCCTGAAGGGGTCCTCCCCAGCACTGGGTGACTATCTTAGGCCATGGGTCCCCTCTCTTCCTCCAGGCCTCACTGATGGTTAGTTAGTAAAGTCTATCCCACTCCAAGCACAGCACTGGGTTCCAGATGGTCCATAAACTAGGATCCATGGCCTACCCCAAATTGTATCAAAATGTGATATTAACATGTTATGTGCAACTTTTCTAGCAAAGTGGTTCATAGATTTTATCAGATATTATGTATTAGTCTGCCAAATTAACAGACACAGAAAGATGACATTTAAACACAGGTAACATTTGCACTAAAGGGTGGTTGTTCAGACCCCCAGTCTATGGTATTCTGTTATGACAGCCCTGGCTTTGTGCTGTTAGAAGTGCACCCAGAGACTCCTTTCTGGGGCCTTTTCTTTCTTCCTTGACCAGAATAAATCATAAGTTGTCCCCAGAGGGGTTCTCCCCAACACTGGGTGACTAGCCCTGGCTGTCATAACAGAATACAATAGACTGGGGGTTTAAACAACAGAAATTTATTTGTCAGAGTTCTAGAGGCTGAAGTCCAAGGTTGGATTCTAATAAGACCTCTCTTCCTGGCTTGCAGACCTTCTTGTTGTCTGCTCACATGACTTTTCCTAGGGGTAGAGGAGTGTGGGGGAGTGTGTGTGTGTGTGTGTGTGTGTGTGTGTGTGTGTGTGTGTGTGTAGAGAGAGGGATTTCTTCCTCTTCAAATTAGGACCCCACCCTTAGGACCCCATTTAACCTTATTACTTCCTAAATGACCTATCTCCAAATGCAATCACATTGGAGTTAAAGGCTTCAACATATGAATTGGGGGAGGGGGATCCACAGAACATCCAAAAAACGTCTCTTTTCCAAAACGGTTATAAACCACCAGGAGGCAACATAGGAAAACACCAAAAGCAGTTGAGTGCTTGTCCTTGATGAGTTTACACCCCTGGTTGAGTAAACAGACCCACACATAATTCAAGAACAGGGAACATTATAAATTTCTTGAGAAGCAATTTCTGGCTTCAACATACAAACTAATGACGATTTCACAAATTCTTTTAGATGAATTCTTTCTCCAAACTCATTACTCCTAAACCCGAAGGCAACCCCCTTTGCCATACTTTAATCACAGCTAACACATTCAAAAACTGCAGTGAGACTTAACACAAAAGGTAAAAAACAGGGGCATCTGCATCCAGCAGCAGATTCTCAATGAAAAAAAAAAAAAGACCCCAAAACGTTATTCTCAAGAATAAGCAGAAAGACCCTTAAAGAGGCTCGCAGAGCTATTTAGCAAATAGAGAGGAGCTTCAGATTTTCCTCATTAAAGATAGATAATTGGTGGCTTTGAGCAAGAAATAAGTGTTTCCCCAAACCAGTTAACGTCAACAATTTACACCAGATTAAAGTGATTGACTGATTCCACACACAAGACAACAGTTGGTCTTCACACCAACTGGTGAGGAAGGACAATGCTCAATATCTGTAATTTACCTTAAAATTACACCGTATGATATGCATGTGTATATGTTTGTTATGCTCTAATTCAGTCTTCAAGAGTGGATGGTATCCTTCTCAAGCTACTCTGGAAGCCCACACTCCTACAAGCAGCTACTAGAGTGCTGAAGCTTATCTTCACCTCTCATCGGCGCCAAAGGCTGTGCTAATTAGCATAATGAATGTTCAAACTGTTTTCCTTGGTGAAGTTAGTGACTCATTAATCAGCATAATAGACATTAAAGACGGACAATGGCTATCAAATTAGCGGTATGCCATCTCTGGAGATTGGCTAAAATGTTTTAGGGACACTCTGCCCTGCCTGGAGCATCTAATCTGGAGGCCATTTCATTAGGGGTTGAAGCTTCAGGCTTCATCCCTAACCGCATCCAGCTGTGAAATCTTAGCATTCTGGTTGCCAGACCTGGCCATCTACAAGGTAAACGAAAAGGAACCCTTTCTATTGGATGTGGACAAACTATCTAAGAGAGGGGGTTGTGGGTTTGTTTGTTTGTTTTGGGGGGGGGGGAGCGGGGCGGGAGCAGGGGGATGGCTTGCAGTTGGCGGGTTTGCTGACAGGATGCTTGATTTCAGAGAGAGTGTGCCTACCTGTTAATGTTTGGGGAGTGTGGCAGAATTCCATCACATTCTCCTTCATAACACAGTAGCGAGGATGTGGGAGAAGTGAGTAATCCTCGCCTCCCTCTGCCTATTGGCCGCTAGGAGCGCCTCCAGAACGTAATGGGTGTGCCTGATCAAACCGCCTGGGTTCAGTGCGCAACTGGCAGTGGTACGGGTGAGAAAGTAAAGCCTCAGAGACTGAAGAGCCGGACTGGGACAAGGTGCAGTTGCTAGTCTCCCTCCTGGCCTGCCAGAGGGAGTTCCTCTCGCAGTCCCTCGCTCCAGGCCCCGGACCCCCGACGTCCCTCCTCTCCAGCCCTCGGGCGACTTCCCCGGGGGGCGGGGGGGGCGAACCCGCGCAGCCCGGGTCCCCAAGGAGTGGGCGGCAAGCCGCTCTCACTCACCCTTGTGGCAGTGCGACAGGAAGTAGGCGCGGGCCCTCAGATTCTCCCTGTCGAAGCGATCTATGGAGATGTTTGGGTACTCGGCCATCTGTCCCTGGAAGGAACTCATAGCGCCGGCCAACCCCGGAGCATTAGATCCGCCACGAAGCCCGCCGCGCAGGTCAAGGAATGCCGGGCCGCGCCGCCACTTCCGGGAAGCAGCTCCCGCCTCACCATTGGCCAGCCGGGCTCAGCCTCGCCCAATCATAGGAGCCCTGAGAAGGGGGGCGGTGCCTAGGAGCGTTTCCGCGGGTCCGGAACCTGAGGATTTAAATGTCAGAATTGCCTTGCGCTCCTGCGAGGCCACTGCAGAGCCTAGGGCTGGGGCGGCTGGGTTAGATGGAGGGTGTAGCTAGGCGTGTGGCTTCTGCGGAAACCATTGACACAGCACGGTGTAGTTTTGGTGAAGAGTTGTCGGTGCCTATGCAGGGAGACTAGCGCGAAGGGAAAGAGCACGGTAGCAGGCGGCTCCTCCCAATGATGCAAAGTTGGGGGGGGCGGGGGGGATGCATGGGGTGGTGGTGTGTTGGGGGGGATGCAGAGCTTCTCTTGAAATCAGACTGTGTTCCTCTTCCTGCTTATCGACTGACAGCCTGAAACCGAGCTCAGTTTCCCTTCTTCTCTTCCCAGCATCAACCGTATGGAATAACCATGAGGATGGTATGAGAAAAAAATTGTATCTGACTCATGGTAGATTCAATAACTATTAATTCCCGCTTGCATTTATAACTCCAAACTGAGTAAATAAATACATGATCTCTGAGGATCACAACTCAGATGTATGTTCTTAGGGCAGATAGTAAAGATCCCAAGGATAGATTAGCTGCCAACCTCGCTCCCCTCTCCACCGCCCTTCTTATTTTTTGAAAGTTGTATTGTTGCAGAAGACCAGAGAAAAACCAAGCAACACTTTTAGAGAAAAGGAGTTACACTGTTTATTTATGCTGGCAGACTCAACAGAATAATTTCCCAAATATGAGTAAAGTAACATGCAGGGGGCTTCTCTTTTAAATCTTTCTGGTGTCTTTGTCCCTCAAATATGGATTATGCTTCCGGTCCTTTTCGCGGGGTTTGCAAGAAGACCACAGGGGTTGGGGGTCTCCAGGCCATATCTAATGGTCTGGCCTGGCGCCAGCAATAATAATGCCCGCCCCCTCCCCGGGGTTGTGCACTGTTCACACTTTATGGCCTCTGTGAAATGTGAGCATTTAGATAACACGTTCGGCAAGACCAGTTTCTGGGAAAGAGGCAGTGGCTTAATTATAAGTTATCCAGAATGTACACTGGGCTTGCTGGCACAGATTCAGATTGCTAGCCCCCCAAATATCAGGGTTACATTGGAATTAGCCTTTTTAGCCTTCTCGGTATAAAAGAAAAAGAAATGGTAGGGTGAGGGGCGGTGGTTTGGAAATTTTTAAGCATTAAAACCACTTTATAAAAAAATTTGTTAAAGTATTGATTCACCAAATAGTCACAATCGCATGTATTGTGCCCTTCCCAGCACATCTCACACACCACAATACTAATAATTGTTGGAGAGTGGGAATTTTTGCCCATTCCGGAGAGGCCGTGGACTGTGCCCCAGATAGAGTTGTCCGTGTTGACACCAGGCCAGGCCTTGAGATAGGGTCTCATGGCCCCTTCCCAGCACGTAGGCCTTCTTTCATAGAACAGTGTCAGCTTTCTGAAGAACAGGATGACCCTCTGAACAACATGGTCGTCAATGGCATGACTCAGACGTTGTTTGGGAAAAACTGTTTTGTCTTGGGTTACTTGTTCTGCAAAAACAGGATGTGGTTAATGTGTTTAAAAGTGGTCCTACACAACGGGTCAACAATGCTCCCTGCATTGAGAATGGCAGAGCAGTTGCCCGGCTAGTCACTCACCCAGCCGGCTAATAAAGGCTCCCTAAATTTTAATTTGGTCTGGGCTCCAGTGGTCATTCACTCGCCTCTGATCCACAACAATAATCACAAACAACTCAAACACTTTTGACGCTTTGTTCATAGCACAGTGACAAGCCTTGCAGTGATTACATAGATAACTAAGATGTGCCTTCAAGTAGTTACCAATCTATTTAGAGACAACAAGTTTGTAGAACATGCTAAAGGAATGTTTCCACAGAGACAAAAAATAATATAGAAAAAAATCCAGGAACAATTGAATTCTAACCAGGGGAATCAGGAATCAAAATGCCACCCTCAGAGACTATCAACATGTTCCTCAAGCCATGCCACTCAGGGTTCTATTTAAATACAGATTCTCATTAAATTTTTTTTTTTTTTTTTTTAAAGAGGAGGTGGTGAAGGGGGAGAGAAAGAAGAAGAAAAAGAATGATGGTGGTGATAAAGAGGTATAGACACCATAATCACTCATTTGACTAAAGCACTCTGCTAGTATACTATGACCAACACCTTTGATTCAGTATAAGATGGCTTGTCTTAAATAAAAGAGGGCTATCCCTTTGGCTAGGTTGTCTATACCTAAAGACAAATTCTGCAGTGAGCCTGGTAGCTGAAGACTCTAGTGTGTCTACCTCTGACAGAATTTGGAGCTCCTGGCAAGGCAGGTGAAGAAAATGCTCATATTCTTATTTGTCCACTTGGTACTGAGCTCAGGTTTGGCTGCCCACCACTTCAAAAGCCAATACTTGAGAGACAGGTGCTGGTGCAAGATAAGATGGTTTATTCCAGTGCCATCAGCCTGAGAAGATAGTGGACTCCCGTCCTAAAGACCATCTTAACATCTCAGTGCAGGCAGCTGTTTCTATAAGGGAGAGGGAAAGCAGGACAAAGAAATCAGGGGGTGGCGGGGAGTTCTCTGTGAGTGAATCAGCACAGTCCATTCTGATGATTATCTCAACTGGACAAAAGGAAGAAAGAAAGGGAGGGAGGGAGGGAGGGAGGGGGAAAGAGAAGGAGGGGAGGAGGAAGGCAAGCTACCCAAAGTCTTGGAAAATGGTAAGTATTCAATATATATTAACTATTATTATTTACTGGGCATCCACTAAGTGCCAGGCACTGTACTTGAACCTGGGAATACATACAACAATCCGCTATGGCATCCCAAGAGCTCACAGTCTGGCAGGAAAAGAACCTCATGGGAAAAAGTTTTACAGCACTTGAATGCAAGTGCGCTCAAGTATGGAGACCAAGGAGAAAACTCAGTTCTGCAGGAAGGAAGGGGCCATCGGAAAACCTGAGCAGAGAAAGTGAGTTAGCGTTCAGCATCCAGGCCCTAGAACAGTGGAAGTCCCTGGAATGAGCTTTCATTCAGTCTGGACACTGAAAATAGTTCTTTTTAACCAAAGTGTTGGGCTCAAAAGAGGTGAAATAAGAGGGACTTAACGAAGGTAGTCAAGGCTAAACCAGATAGGAGAGAATAGACCAGGAGGGCCTGTACACAACCTAAAGACTTTAAACTTTAATTTGAGTGGCAGTAGGAAGCCTGGGTAGTTAGAAACAAGGGAGTGACATGTTAGATTAGAGCAGTATTTCCCAAAGTGTGGACCCTACAAGAGCATCACCAACAGTATTTGGGAAACTGAGGGAAATAAAAATTCTCTACCCCAGCCCAGACCTACTAAATCAGAAAGTCTGAGTATGGGGCCCAACAATCTGTTTTAACACACCCTCCAGGAGATTCTGATAGACCCTAAAATTTAAGAACCACTGGAATTGAGTTAGAAAGAACACCTAGGCCAGTGATGGCGAACCTATGACATGCGTGTCAGCACTGACACGCGTAGCCATTTCTGATGACACGCGGCCGCATGCCGAGGATGAAACATTTGCTGCTTCTGAGGATGAAATATTTGCGAATAGAGTCTTGGAGTTAGTTTTTTCCTCAAAGTGACACACTACCTGAGTTATGCTCAGTTTTTTGGCCAAGTTTGACACACCAAGCTCAAAAGGTTGCCCATCACTGACCTAGGCAATGTGGGGCAGGGAATCTGGGTAAGAAGCTATCACAATACTCCAGGTGCGGGAAGCCACCCCTTTCCCAATACTGTCATAAGAGTGGGAGGCCGTTGGGCCTTGGGCGTTGCAGGCTAAAGCTAAGCACCATTGTTCTGTTGAGATAGTGGTGGCTGGAAGCAATTTTCTGACCTACTTGCCTCAAAGTAAATGTTTACTGAAACTTACTGATCTTTACTGGTTTTTATTGACCTTGGAGACTGTCTGTTACCTGTTAGCTGTGCTTTACTGAGGGCAAGATGTGTATCTAAAATTAAATAAAAAGCGGATAAGGCCAGGTTTCGGTGTGCCTCTCCAAAAGAGAGGTCTCCACCTGGCCGCCCATGCCTTCTAAATTCATATTTCTTGTATAGTATTTTCATTTGTGCATCGGCTCCTCCTTCAGATCCTGAACCCTAGTCGTGCAGATTGTGGCATCCTGGAAATGCAATGGTGTGGATTCACTCAACAAATAGTCCCTGACCATCTACTATGTGCCAGATACTGTTCTAGACACTAAAGATACAGCAGTGAACAAAGCAGAGAAATACCTATGTGGTAATGAGTGCATATTCTAATGGAAATAAAACACCTATCATTTATGTAGTTCTACATGCTGTCCGAAATGGTTTATATTTATTATTTCATCCTTATAACAACTCCATTAGATAGGTACAGTTCTTGTCTTCACTTTACAGGTAAGAAAACTGCAGTTAAGTAACTTGTAGGAAGTTATGTTGCTAGTGTTAGGACCCAGATTCAAATCTAAGGTCATGACTTAGACACCATACTACTGGCCACCATGGTATACTGCTTCCACAGTGTCATAGTGGCATTGGTGGGGATGGTAGTGGTGGTGGTAAAACAGATTCATTTAATATGTATTGCTTTAGTTCCTACTATGTACTAACTCATGGCACTGTTCTAGGAGTTTCATTAATAAAATATCTGTCCTTTGATTTCAGAGAGGAAGGGAGAGGGAGAGAAAGATAGAAACATCAATGATGAGAGGAAATCATTGATCAGTTGTCTCCTGCATGCCCTCTACTGGGAATTGAGCCCGAAACGCAGGCATGTGCCCTGACAGGGAATTGAACCTTGACCTCCTGATTCATAGGTTTGACACTCAACCACTGAGCCACACAGGCTGGGCTAAGATCTCTGTCATTATAAAATTACATGCTAGCATAAAATAAGCAATAAAATTAGAAAACAAGCAATTTAAATAGTATATTAGATGACAATTGCTATGGAAAAAAAGAAACACTAGAACGTAGTAAGGAGGATAGAGAGCATGATGGAAGAGCAAAATAGACAGGGAAGGGCGAGTTGAAACATTAGCAAAGACTTGAAGATGAGGAAGTTAGCCAAAAGGATACTAGGAGGAAGACCCTTCCAGGCAGAGGGAGCAGCTGCAAATAAGGCCCCAATGTGGGAACTACTCTAAGCACAGCCAGGAGGCCATAGTGGCTAGAGAGGAGTGATCCAGGACTACCGAGCAAGGAAGGAGGGATTGTATACCAGTCTTGGTACAGGGCTTTGCTGGCCATGTAAAGACTCTGGCTTTTACTCCATAAAATGGAGAACCATTACAGGACTGTGAGCAGAGGAGTGACCTAACCTGACTGATATATTTTATTTGTTTGTTTGTTTTTGTTAATCCTCACCTGAGGATATTTTTCCCATGATTTTTAGAGCGAGTGGGAGGGAGGAAACGAGGAGGAGGGAGGGAGGGAGAGAGAGAGCGAGAGAGAGAAACACTGATGTTAGAGACACATTGATTGGTTGTCTCCCTCACAAACCCTGACCGGACCAGGGTTTGGACCTGCAATCCAATATGTGCCCTGGACTGGGAATCGAACCTGAGGTGTTCAGGCCTATGTTCTAACCGCTGTGCACACTGGCCAGGGCCTAACTTATCTTTTAAACAAATCTCACTGATTGTTGTATCGAGAATAGACTATGGGGATCAAGAGAGAACTGTTGAGGATTATTGCAATAACCAGAGGGGATAAAATGGTGGTGGCTTGGACTTGGGTGGCAGCAGTAAAGCCAATATGTTTTTGCCCTGGCTGGGCTGGGTGTCTCAGTTGGTTGGAGCCTCATCCAGTGCACCCAAAGTCTATGCATTCGATTCCCAGTCAGGGCACATACCTAGGTTTTGGTTCCATCACCAGGCACATACAGGAGGCAATCAAGTGATGTTTCTCTCTCACACCACATGTTTCTCTCTCTCTCTCTATCTTTCTCTCTCTCTCAAATAAATAAACGTATTCTCTGGTAAGGATAAAAAAACAAAAGGGCCAGCAGGCTTTGCTGATGGATGGATATGGAGGGTAAGAGAAAGAGTGAACACTGGGAGGCATCTACTGAAAGGGGAAGATTGTGCAAGGAACTGGTGTGGGGGCGTTTAGAGGGGGTTGTTTTGGACAACTAAGTGGATTGGGATATACAAATCTAGAGTTCAGAGAGAGAGAGATCTGGAAATCTGAGGAAATAAATTTGGAAAATGTGAGTAAATGGATTATTTTAAATGTAACAATGAAGGTAATGTCAAGAAAAAATAAAGCTGTAGATGTCTTTTATTGTAGGTTTACTAATAGTCAAGAATTATGCAGGATCCTGTGGATTGGTTCATTTAATCCCAATAAAATGAGAAGGGAGGTAGGACAGACGCGAGGTATTTACTATCAGGGACAGAATCACCAACAGTCTCTGCTCTCCGAGCCAGTTTTACAAGGAATTCTGTCTGGGTTTGAAGACCAGCAAATAACACTTTTCACCCTCCACCCCTTCTTGGGGTGGAGCCCTTTCAAGGGTCCCTCGCACACTGGGATCCACCTCAGTGCTTCCTCTCAAGGACTGCAGCCCCGCCCAAGCCGTGCGCTTGCGCACTGAGACTTGTTTGCGGGGGGCGGGACTTGGGTGGCCGCGCTCCTCTCGTTGCTAGGAGACGCAGGGGCCTCCTAAACCAAGGCGGTCGGCTGCCCAGCCCACGGATCCCGAGCGGGGACCACAGGCACCTCCGCGCTCTCCTGCGAGCTCCAGGTGGGGCGCCCAGCCTCTCCAGGGCGGCCCAGGAAGGGTAACCGCGGAGGGCTGGGCCGGGGCGGGTGAAGGCGGGGCTGAGGGACCGTCTCGTCGGTCCCGCCTCCGCGCTCCGCGGGGAACCTCCCGCACCGCCTCCCCGCTCCAAGCCCGGCTCTGCCCCTTCCGTTTCTGCGCTCCGCGTCCGTTTGGGGACTCGTCCCGGTGGCTTCTGTGTTGATATTACCTCGCGTTTGAGCTCTTGAGTTTCGGATTCTGATTCTCCATAGTTTCCCAGATGCCCTCAGGCCCTTCACTTTAGGGGCCGTGATTCTGGGGCCTCCGTTCAGGATTCCTCCCTTGGGCCAGTCCCGGGATCCCCAGTTTTTAGGGCGCCTCTTCCATCCCCGTGGGCAGTCTGAAGCTCTCCCCGCCCTATTCTACTTCCTTCTCTTTTTCCATTCACAGGTGTTAGGGGTGCATCACGGTGTAAAAGCTTTTCCTGTAGACCCCTGATCACTTTCCTTATGTTTCATAAACTTTAACCCTGATAAATTTCTTTTCAGAGTACCCGAACTGATACAGACACACAAAATAATTACAGATTACAGTAGTGTCGCACTCCCCCCCCCCCCCACCCCTGTTATCTGCAGTTTTGCTTTCCGTGGTTTCAGTTACCTACAGTCAACTATGGTCTGAAAATATTACGTGGAAAATTCCAGAACAAACAATTCATAAGTTTTAAATTGCATGCCAATCTGAGAAGCGTGATAAAAATCTCTTGCCTGCCTGCTCCATCCCAGCCAGAACATAAATCATCCCTTTGTCCAGTGTCTCCAGGCTATATGCTCCCTGCCCCTTAGTCATTTACTAGCCCTCTGGGTTATCAGGTCGGTAATGCGAGAGAAACAGAGAAAGAGATCACATTCACATAACTTTGCTTATAGTATATTATAACTTTTCCATTTTATTATTAGTTGTTAATCTTTTACTATGCCTAATTTATAAATTAAACTTTATCATAGGTAGCTATGTATAGGGAAAAACATCTTACCTAATAAAATGGTAATATGTAAATTACCATCACTCCGCTACGCCCACGATTGGGCCAGAGGGAGGCGCAGGGGGCGGGACTCGGGGTGGCCGGGGTAGCCGATTGGGCCAGCAGGACGCTGAGCTCGTGTCGCCAGTGGCGGCGGGAGCTCAGCGTCTGCGCCATGGCTGTGCTGCGGAACAGAAGGGGCCTCTGGGGCAGCGAGCTCACGTCTTGCCAGGGACCATCAAAAGCGGGGGAGCTGGGTGCCTGTCTGCTCCGGCACCAGGCACCCAGCTCCACCGCGATCGAAAGCGAAAGCGTGTAGGGGACCCTACACATGCATGATTCAATCATGCACTGGGCCTCTAGTCTATATATATAAAAGGCTAATATGCAAGGTGTCCCCTTGGGAGTTCCACCAGGAGACTGGGAGTTCAACACCAGGGGGCAGTGTGGAATGAAGGAAGGCCCTGGATGGCCTGGTTACCTGCCAGGCCTAGGGACCCTACCTGTGCATGCATTTCATGCACTGGGCCTCTAGTAGTATATATAGGGTTTAGTACTATCTAGTTTTCAGGCAGCCACTGGGGGTCTGGAAAGTATCCCCCATGGATATTGGGGGACAACTGCATACAAAATGTGATAATTATTTTTTTTCTGGTGGTATTCATATTTTTTTTTTCGTTTTACTTTTTGACCCCCTTCACCCATTACATAAAAATGTAGCATTTTTATATGTATAGTTGACATGATTGTTTTGTTTGAAAGTGACAAAAGGTTACATAGGTGAATAGACAATTACATGAACTAGAGGTTAATATTTGAATTTCAAATATTTGAAATTTGAGTGAATATGAGTAAAGCAAACATGACTTCAGTAAAGCAAAAATTAAGATTGTACCACTACTTTTAGAAAAAGTGTTTCATCTGTAAAAGAAATATAAGTAATACAGCCACTAAATTCATATAAAAACATGACTAGTTTTGAAAATGTATTTAACATAGTGAATTAGCACCTTTTTTCCTTTCATGTTTCGTAGTGCCCTTTTTCCTATGGCATATATATATATATATATATATATATATATATATATATATATATATATATATATATTCATATATTTTAATGGATTATTGGGCTGTGCCATGTGTCCAACTCACTTGTTGGTCTTATCTGTCTAGTATGTTGTGCAGCAATGACACAGTGAACCTCACATTCAAATAAATAGAATTGAAGGACAAGAGTTTCACTGAAATATGGTTTATCTATTATTTTGTAGGTATTCCAAATTTTATATAAATTTATACAGCAACATAACATTGTATTGCCTTAAAATGCAACATGAGCCTGAACCTAATTTATACAGATCAAAGATTTTAAAAATATCAAATTTATCATTACCTTAATTTTCTTAGATCTAGTCAATATATATGTTGGTATGCACATTGCAAAAAGTGGAAAAAACAACACTAATGATATATCCACTTAGGTAGTTGCTACCTTGATCAGAGTAAGAACTGGATGACTCTGATGACTTCATTTCAATTCATTTTAATCTAGAGCTAAGTCCAAACAACTTTAAAATGTTAAATAAGTAATGTAACAAAAATCGATAGGAGGTTGGAGGAAGCATAAGACCAATTTCCTTATTGTTGATAGACAAAATTGGATCAGTATTTGTGTGTGATTTATGCATGGAGTTCAAACAAATTACTCAGCCTTCATTATGTTTTTTATTAACCATTGAGGGAATTTTAGGCTACATCTTTTATATCAAAGAAACATTTATCTGAAACTTAGCAATTCTGTCAATTTTATTTCCATGTCCTATCCTCTTCTCCCCATTAAATCCTGATAAAGCCAAATTTATACACATGTAAAAGCATTTATTATAAGACTCCTTTTAATAAAGTAAAAAAAATTAATCTTTATTGTTGAGAGTATTACAGATGCCTCCCTTTCCCCCACCCTATAGCCCCCCTTCATTGGTTCCTGCCCCACCCCAAGCTCTTACCACGCTAGTGTCTGTGTCCATAGGTAAAACATATATGCATATAAGATCTTTGGTTAATCTCCTTTCGCACCCCCTCACCCCTTTTCTCTGAGATTCATCAGTCTGTTCCATATTTCCATGCCTCTGGTTCTGTTTTATTTCTCAGTTTATTTTGTTCATTAGATTTCTGGTTTGCTTATTTTGAGTTTTAGATTCAATTGTTGATAGATATGTATTTATTGCCATTTTTTGTTCATATTTCTTCTTCTTCATCTTCATCTTCCCCTTTCTCTTCTAAAAGAATACCCTTCAACATTTCATGTAATACTAGTTTGGTGGTGATGAACTCCTTTAGCTTTTTCTTATCTGGGAAGCTCTTTATCTGGCCTTCAATTCTGAATGATAGCTTTACTGGGTAGAGTAATCTTGGTTGTAGGTCCTTCCTATTCATCACTTTGAATATTTCTTGCCAATCCCTTCTGGCCTGCAAAGTTTCTGTTGTGAAATTAGCTGAGAGTCATATGGGCACTCCCTTGTAGGTAACTACTGCTTTTCTCTTGCAGCTTTTAAGATTCTCTCTTTGTCTTTAACCTTTGGCATTTTACTTATGATGTGTTTTGGTGTGGGCCTCTTGGGGTTCCTCTTGTTTGGGACTCTGACTCTGTGCTTCTTGGACTTATAAGACTATTTCTTTCACAGGTAGGGGAAGTTTTCTGTCATTATTTCTTCAAATAGGTTTTCAATATCGTGCTCTCTCTCTTCTCCTTCTGGCACCCCCATACTTCTATTGTTGGTATGCTTGAAGTTGTCCCAGAGGCTTCTTACACTGTCTTCATATTTTTGGATTCTTTTTGCTCTTCTGATTGGATGTTTTTTGCATCCTCATATTCCAAATCACTGATTTTATTCTTGCAATCCTCTACTGTTTAATCCCTGTAAATGGTTCTTTATTTCAGTAAGTGTATGCTTAATTTCTGACTGGACCTTCTTCATGTCTTTGACATTCACACTAAGATCCTTGAAAGTCTCATTAAGTCCCTTGAAACTCATTAAGATCCTTGAGCAACCTTATAACCATTGTTTTGAACTCTGTGTCCAGTAGTCTGCTTACTTCCGTTTCTTTCATTTGTGACATGTTTCTTTGTCTTCGCATTTTGGCTGCTTCCCTGTGTTTAATTCTATGTATTAGGTAGAGCTGTTATGTCTCCTGGAATTGGTAGAGTGGCCTTCTGTATTAGGTGTCTTGTAGGGCCAGTGGCTCAGCCTTCCTAGTCACCTGAGATGGGCACTCTTGGTGTGCCCCTGTGTGGGCTCTGTGCCCAGTATTTATTGTAGTAAGGCCTTGATTGCTGTTGCCATCACTCGGAGAAATTGACCTCCAGGCCAGTTGGCTGTGAGGACGAGCTGTGACTATAGTGGAAGAGCTGTTGTGCAGGCAAAACCTCTATGGAGCAGGACTTGCTTCATGAATTTGCCATTTTGTGAGGAGTGTCATCTTATGAGGGGCCATGCTAATCTTCTCTGCATTGTTTCAATTTTAGTATATGTGCTGCTAAAGTGAGCAAAGTGATGGGATATTGTAACATTCTAATGAGCAGTAAAAAAATGTGTGATTTCAAAAATTTGTAAACTATTGACTAGAACAACAGAATTAGTATCAAGCCTTTAGGATATCACTCCATGACTGTGAATACAATTTTATTTGATGAAGAAATAAAAAGTTATCTATGTATCTTTCAGGATTTATTTTATTTTATTTCTAAAACTAGATACCCATTGCACAAAGATTTGTGCAATAGGCCTTCCTTCCCCTGGCTGCCGGCACCGGTTTTCCTCCGGCACCTGGGACGCAGGCAGCAGCAAAGCCAAGCCTTCAGCCTTCAGGCTTGACTCCGGCCGCAGTGGAGCCTTCAGTCTTCAGTCTTCAGTCTTCGCTTGGGCAGAGCCTTCAGTCTTCACTCTGTGCCTGTGTATGCAAATTAACCTGCCATCTTTGTTGGGCTAATTTGCATACTCCTGATTGGCTGGTGGGCATTGCAGAGGTCCAGTTAATTTGCATATTTCTCCAAATGGGACTACATCAAAATAAAAAGCTTTTGCACAGTAAAAGAAACCATCAACAAAAAAACAAGAAAGCCCACTGTATGGGAGAACATATTTGCAGATGTTATCACTAATAAAGGTTTAATCTCCAACATCTACAGGGAACTTATACAACTTAATAAAAGGAAGATAAATTATCCAATAAAAAAATGGGCAACAGACCTAAATAGAATCTTTTCAAAAGAAGACAGAAGGAAGGCCAAGAGACGTATGAAAACATGCTCAAAGTCACTAATTATCTGAGAGATGCAAGTCAAAATGACAATGCGGTACCATCTCACACCTGACAGAATGGCTATCATCAACAAATCAACAAACGACAAGTGCTGGCAAGGATGCAGAAAATAAGGAACCCTTGTGCACTTCTTGTGGGAATGCAGACTGGTGCAGCCACTGTGGAGAACAGTATAGAGTTTCCTCAAAAAACTAAAAATGGAACTCCCATTTGACCCAGTAATCCCACTTCTAGGAATATATCCCAAGAAACTAGAAACACCAATCAGAAAGGATATATGCACCCCTAAGTTCATAGCAGCACAGTTCACCATAGCTAAGATTTGGAAACAGCCTAAATGCTCATCAGCAGATGAGTGGATTAGAAAACTGGTACATCTACACAATGGAATACTACGCTGCTATAAAAAAGAAGGAACTCTTACCATTTGCAGCAGCATGGATGGAACTGAAGAGCATTATGCTAAGTGAAATAAGCCAGTCAGTGAAAGAAAAATACCACATGATCTCACTCATTTATGGAAAATAAAGAACATTGTAACTTGATGAACAAAAAGATAGATACAGAGGAAGTAAAGCACCAAACAGACTGTCAAATTACAGCGGGAAGGCTGGGGAGTGTTGGAGAGGGGGGAAAAGAGATCAACCAAAGAACTTGTATGCATGCATATAAGCACAACCAATGGACACAAGACACTGGGGGTGGGGTGGGATGAGGGCATGTGACATGGGGTAAGGGAGGCTGGGGGAAGGTCAATGGCGGAAAAAAAGATATATGTACTACTATATGTAATACTTTAAACAATAAAAAAAATTTTTTAAATTGCATCTTTCTCTTTTATTAGTGTAGATAGAGCATTAATCCTTCTCAATTTTGGAATTGATTGATTACATTTTAATATATGTATTTTAACTTTTATTAATTTTATTGGGGTGACATTGGTTAACAAATTATAAAGGTTTCAAGTGTACAATTCTATAATACATTATATTGCATCATGAGTTCACCACCCAAAGTCAAGTCTTCTTCTATTACCTTTTATCTCCCTTTTACCTTCTCCTACCTTCACCCACCCCTCTTCCAACTCTGGCAGTCACCATACTGCTGTCTGTGGGATTCTGGACTCTTGATAATTTTTAAATGCTAACTTTGTTCATTCTTAAAGGGACTTTCAAATTGTCACTATTATGTCATCTATTAATTTTGTTTTAACATCTTTCAGAATTAATTGGCAATAAGATCTCTGTAGCCATGGCTAGTTCTGAAATGAAACCCAAATCAATAAGTCGTGCCAAAAAATGGTCAGAAGAGATTGAAAATCTGTACAGATTTCAACAAGCAGGATATCGGGATGAAATTGAATATAAACAAGTAAAACAAGTTTCTGTGGTAAGTTTTATTCCTCTATAAATCTGACCTCAAAATGAGCCTGTTCAATGGTGAAAGTTTTAAAATAAAACAAAGAACTAGAGGATAACTGAAAGGAAATTCTTCTCCAGCTCTCTCATTTTATTGAGGAGTAGACTAAGGCCCCAAAAAGTGATTTTTAGGCAGAAAGAGGAAAGAGGTGGTCCCTCAGCATGGAAATATTAAGAAATTTCTAGCTTTTATTGAAAAACTATACTCTGCTAAATGCCAGTTTCATTTTAATTTTGACCACGAATTGTAAAGGGGTTAAATTCTGTTTATTATGAGGATTACAGGTGACAAAAAACCATTAGAGAACAAGTCCTGAGTTTGGTAGTGCTTTCTAGATTCTCTTGAGGGATTAGAGACATGACTTTGCTTTTCATAGATGAGATTAAAATCTAGACACCACCAGTTTATAATGGGGTTTAAAAAAATTCGTTCTACCGGTTACTAGGAGACAGAGTTTTTAAGAATATGATATATAGTATTCATAAATGTGTTTTAATGCTCAGACTTGGGGCTACAACAAAGTATTTATTTAATTTTTATTATTATTTAATAATTCATTTAATTTTTTTAGTATTAACTCTCCATTTTTTAGAGACTAATTCATATGTGTATTTTTCAGCTCTCTATATTTTCTTTTCTTTTGATCTTTGCTTAATACTTCCTTTAAAAGTAGATAGGAAAAGAAATTGGAGGCATTACAGAGCTAACATATACTAGACCCTTTAATTTAATGCACATTAATTTGACAGATATTAGTAGGGCTGGTGAGGAACGAAGTTATAAACACTGATCAAATTAATATTTGATGACTGTGATTTTCATATACAGTCATCCCTCAGTGTCCCAGGGGATTGGTTTCTGGATCCCTGTGGATACCAAAATCCACAGGTGCTCAAGTCCCTTATATAAAACTAGAGGCCCAGTGCATGGGATTTGTGCACTGTGGGGGGCGTTGCCTATGGGGATCAGCCTGCTGTGGGAGCGCTGTTCATCCCAGTCAGCCAAGCAGTGCTCCCACTGTGGGAGCACACCACCAGGGGACAGCTCCTGCATTGAGCGTCTGCTCTCTGGTGGTCAGTGCATGTCATAGCGACTGGTTGACTGGTTGTTCTGGTCCTTCCACCATTTGGTCGCTGGGCTTTTATTATATAGGATGGAATAGTATCGCATATTATCTATATTTTCAGATAGACTATAGCAGGGTACACCTATACATTACTTCATTTGTGTGGATTCAGTGTAGTGCTTGGCATATGGCAAATTCAAGTTTTGCTTTTGGGAACTTTCTGAGATCATTTTTTCCAACATTTTCAATGAGTGATGAGTTGAAACTGCAGACCAAAACCCACAGATACACAGGGCTAACTGTATCGATATTCTGACATCTATTACCAAAAGGCATTCTTCATTACTGTATTATCTATGGATTTTAGACAGATAAAACACAAGCATGAATATTTTAATGCTGTCCAGAAATAAGCTTCAAACCTTGCCTTAAGATTGGGATGCCCCTTAAAGGTATATAAGACCCAGGATCAGAGAAATGATGTGATCATATAGGCACAGCTGCACCAATACCACCCCCCCCACACACACACACACAAAATACTGTTGTAATTGAGGTAAAATAAGACTTAAGAGGAAAATAAGAACATCCTTAAAAAGTGGAAGTCCCCAAAAGCACCTGAGAAGGGTGTGTTTGTGTGTTTGTGTATTTTTTAAAAAAGAACAACCCTATTCACTATATGACTTTATAGTTATGGAGCAGTTTAGCATTTCACTTCAATAGTATATGTTTATTGGGTACCTACCATGTGCAAATTTCTGTGCCAAGTGCTTTAGGAAATAAAAATATATAAGCACTTGCCTTGCCTGACCTCAAGAAATTTGATAGGCCAGTGGGAAGAGTACAGGATTTGCAATCAGTCTGTTCAAGGGGTGCAGCCTGGCTCTTTCCCTCACTAGCTGGGTAGTCCCACACAAGGCTTTTAACTTCACTGAGCTCAACTGCAAAATGGTGATGGCAGTGCCTCCAACAGAAATTTGTCACAGGAATGAAATGAAGGCATGTGTTTGAAGTGCCTGACATTGTAGTGCTCAATGATAATTTGTTGAGTGAATAGTGTTTAATGAATTATAACACTTATTATTCTTCTATCTTGAAAAAGATTGAGAATGACAAAAACAATAAAACACTATATGTCAAAATATATAGGGTATTCCAAAAAATGTATACACACACTTCAAATAATTATAAAGGCAGTGTCTATTAAATACATTTCATTTTCAAAATTGAGCTATCAGCTGTTAAAGTGTGTATACATTTTTTGGGGACACCCTGTAAGCCTTAAAAGAAGCAGCACAGGAATCCAGAGGATGATAAATATCACTTCCTTTGAGGACTTTCTTCCCAAAAGGCTTCATGCCCCCAGAGGCATTTGCTGTGGGCCTTAAAGGATGGATAGGGTGGTGCCTGAAGACTTGCCTGGATTGGCATGTACCAGCAGTCTAAAGGGGATGAGTGAAGTTCCTTGTCCTGACCTGAGGCACTCACCCTTATGGGCAATATTAGTGCTACTGCTCTCCTGGCCCCGGCCGAAGGGGAGTTGGGCTTGAGGATCTTATCTCTCCACTCCATATACTCTCAGGAGGAAGATTTCCTAGACTGAATGGGAGTGATTACGTGAAAAGCTAAGAAGAACAAATGATGAAATAGCAAAGATGTTGATAAGTGCAGAACCAATATAGTTGTTTGGAGGCCTTTTGTTCCATAGGAAGTAGCTATGGATGTTCTGTGGAAGCAGCAGCTATACCTACTGTTTATTTACTACATGAGATGATTTTCAAGACCCTAGTAAATGAACAAGAACCTGCTACTGGTCCCACGAGGAAGAGGGCTGTACGTGGTGACTTGAGAACACCTTCCTTTCACTGCTGAGGGCAATAGGAGATACAAAAGATAGGCCTGACCTAAGTGATAGAATTTATGACTTTTTTCTATAGTGTATATGTCAGAGAGCCTGCTGAGGTTTTTCAGATATGCTGCCTCCTATTTTAGCTACTTCACAAATAAATGAGACAACAGAAGAAAATGAAAATTCACTGTTCAACATAAACAATGTGTATTCCTTTATATTCATATTCCCATTGAAAATGATGATTTATAAGAGGGGACTATGAGAAGTGAAGCTGCCTGTACAGATGATGTTGTTTTCTAAACCATGAAACCTGAATAACAGACTTTTGGCAATGAGAGCACATCTCTCAAAATCCAGAAAAAACAAACATACCTAACACACACAGAAACACACTGACCTGATTAAGGGGGGCATAACATGAATTTGCAGAGGAAAGGGAGAAAAATGTCCATACTGGATCAGGCCAAACCATACAGTAAGCCAAGCAATAGGACATACTTGAAAGACGAGTGGGGAAAGATAAGAAAGACTGCTGAGGACTATAGTCATAGTCCAATTTCTATTAAAAATTGAGTTTCAAGGTAAACTCAATTGAGCTTCAAGTAAACTTGAAATATAGATGTGAGGAAATACACCCGGCCCTTTAAATATATGAAGTCTAGCTGCTTCCTTTAGTTACTCGCACCATCAACAGTCAGCTCTAGGTGCTTTCAGAATGGGGTCTGGGCTTAGCCCTAATCCCTCCTGGGATATTACTTTTAGAAATTAAGAAGTAATAATGTTTGAAGTCATTTTTAAACATATGAATAAAGTTTAGAGTATTTAAAATGTTTTTTTTTTCTATCTTGACAACTGAGTAGAAATTTAAATCTAGAAATTGGAATCTAGAGAGCACCAAATTAGTTATTTTGCTGTAAAAAATATTACTTAAGATGTGTATTGGGGTGTGTGTAACACTAAGAGGTCAAGTATTTTAGAACTTAATTCTATACTTTAACTTTTTATGTGAGTTATACTTTTAACTATTTGGTAGTAAAATATTATATAAAATAAACCCAGCATGACAATATTTGTATTCTGGTTTTTGATGTGTAGGTAGATCGTTGGCCAGAGACAGGATATGTGAAGAAACTTCAGAGAAGGGACAATACTTTCTATTACTACAACAAACAGAGGGAATGTGAGGACAAGGAAGTCCACAAAGTGAAAATTTATGCTTACTAGGCCTCTGTTCTTTGTGTTACTTATCATCTTTTAATATTTCATTGTTTCATTCTGCATCATGTAAATGTTTGTCAATTTACAAAAAAGAATTCAAGATGCAGACTTCAACTGAATGTTCTGAAACACAGAAGCCATGAAACTTGGTATCTGTTAATCATCCTATTCTGTTCTAAAATATAACTGCAGAAGCATTAAAATTGTACCTGTCTTGGTTCTGTTCTTTTGATTATTTTAACTATGGCAAAATAGCCATCATGCGCTGGAAAAATAGCCCTATTGGAAACCATTCCACTGGTTAGGCTTATTATGTATAGGTTACTGCTCTACCCTCACATCCTTCAGCCTTTACCACTTTATAAGACCATCACTTTAAATGGCCAGATGTGCATTTTGCAGGCTGAGGAATCCTTTCTCTTGCCTCAGGAATCCTTTACTTCTTGCTGAGTAGACCAAAAATGTCAAGAGATGATGGCCTCTGGGAGCAACCTTCAGCAATGACTGATGGGGAGGAGATGGATAAATGACCAGCAACCTAACACCTCGGCAGGAATCCATCTCAAGTGTTTGTTTTATACTGGCACCCCATTTCCCCAGCAGAAATAAGCTTCAGTCACCTGCAGTTGTATCTGACTTGATCAAGTGGGATTTATTTTTAAGATGCAAGGCTGGTTCAATATTTACAAGTTAATTAACATGATGATACAACACATAAACAAAATGAAGAGTGAAAATTACATCAATACATGAAGAAAAGGCATTTGAAAAAAATCAATTTATGATAAAATACCCTCAGCAAAGTGGGGATAAGGGAACATACCTCAACATAATAAAGGCCATATATGACAAACAGCTATCACCATATTCAATGATGAAAAGCTGAAAGTTTTTTCTTTAAGATTAGGAGCAGGACAGTGCTTTCCACTTTCATCATTCTTATTCAACATAGTACTCAAAGTCCTAGCCATAGCAATCAGAATATATATATATATATGTCATCTAAATTAGAAAGATGTAAAAATTGTCAGTTTTTATAGATGACATGATACCATAGAGGGTGGTGCAAAAGTAGGAAGACATCAGGTTCAGGCTGGTGACTCTAAGAGTCCCTGCCCAACTCCAACAAGAGTAAAAACATCTCATACACTCCCCAAATCCAGGAATTTCTTCTGGCTCCACTTCCTACTTTTTGCTTTGAATTATCTCCCTCTCCCCTGGACTTTTTTTTTTTTTTTTTTTTTTTTTAAGAGAGAGAGGAAGAGTGGGGGCGGGGGGGGAATCATCGATGTGAAAGAGAAACATCGATAGTTTGCCTCCCATATGCACCCTGACTGGGGATTGAACCTGCAACCTAGGTTTGTGCCCTGACTGGGAATTGAACCCGAAACTCTTCTGGTATACTGCGACAACACTCCAATCAATGGAGACACTGGCCAGGGCTCTCCTGGATTTGAACCCACATTCTTCATCTCTGCATTGATAACTTTTTTGGATTGTGAGTCTGACTCTTTAATTCAGAGCATCATTTCTCCCCCAAGATACTGGTTCTTAGATTGGCCCATGGCTCCATACACTGCAGCCTAAGGACTGATACTGCCCCAAACTGTGAATGTTACCAGGTTCTCTGATACCATGACTGAGCCCAGGCCTTACATGTCCAGGGGGGAAAAAGGGGGACTAAATATTAAGCTCATGGCATGTAAGTTCATGCTGCTTAAGAGATGGCAAACACTGGTAGACCCTGTCATGCTAATTTTATGCTCAGCTATGGAGTTCCCAGATATTTGGTCAAACTTTATTCTGGTGTGTCTGAGAGGGTATTTTTGGGTGAGATTAACATGTGACATGGTAGACTGACTAAAGCAGATTGCCCTCCCTAATGTGGGTGAGCCTGGCCCAATCACTTGAAGGCCTAACTGGAACAAAAAGGCTTCCCTCCTGTGAGGAAGGGGGAACTCCTGCCTGATTTCTTGAGCTGGCCCATCAGTTTTCTCCTGTCTTCAGAGTGGAACTCCCTCAGCTTTGCTGACTGCAGATCTTAGGGCCTGTCAGCCTCCATCAATGCCTGAGCCAATTCCTTATAGGAAATCCCTTATCTCCAGTTGGTTCTTTTTTCTGGAGAACCCCAAATAATACAACCCTCCTGGATACCACAACCCAGTTAAGATAAAGTAAATTCATGATGAAATGAGTAACAGGGCCCAGTAGCATGAAGAGAAAAAACATGAATTTTATAGACTAGAGAAATTAGGGAAAGCTTTTTGGAAAGTTTGGGACATGGGCTGAATTTTGAACAGATCAGAACTAGCCATAGGTGCAGAACTCCCTAGGACTTACCAAGTAAATCTTAAATTGGGTTGGGTGGTCCCTTGGAGGGCAGGAATAATGGCTCATTCATGTTGGTCCCAGTCTTCCTTCTTTGCTTAACTTGGCATCACTTCAGAGGAAGCCTTTCCTCATTTTCTCCAACTCCTTCCCTTGACATGTTCTCACAGTACTTATTTTATTTCAGCACTTTATCACACTCTGTTTTAAAAGTCTATTTTCTTATGTTCCCTGCCTCCCTACAGGACTGAGTTCATGGATGTAGAAGCCTACAGTGTTTATCTGTCATTGCATCTCTTAGCACCATAGTTCTAGTATGGATGGGTAGGTAAATAAATAAATGAGTAATAGAAATAATAACAAACTAGTAATGATATTACCTATTATTAATGAGTAACAAAATATAATTCTACTAGAGGTCCGGTGCATGAATTCATGCATGGGTGGGGGTTGGCCGGCCGGCCCTGATCGGGGCCAGTCAGGCTGGACTGACCAGGGGGAGGGGCCATGGGCGGTTGGCCGTCCCCATCCCCTGGTTGAACTCTGGGTTGAGGGGATAATTTGCTTATTAGCCTTTTATTATATAGGATTATTAAAACTTTGATAGGACCCTATGAAATAAAGGTAGAAATAATTTATTACCAGAACAAATTGGATACATTGGAAAATAGAATCCAAGTGAATTCCAAAATGGAAACATTGGATAAATACCTTTTCTTTCTCTTCTTTTCATTTGAAAGTGATACATGCTTATTAAAGAACATTTAAGAAAATACCTTGAGTAGAAAAATTAAAAATCACACGGTTCAATGCCCCAAACAAAATATATTACAATTTTGTTATATTTCTTTCTGATCAAAAGGACTATAGTGCCCTAGCCAGTTTGGCTCCATGGATAGAGCATAGGCCTGTGGACCAAAGGGTCGGATCCCTGATTAGATTCCCGTCAAGGGCACATACCTTGGTTGCAGGCCCCTCTCTGGCCGGGGCCCTGGTCAGGGCTCATGCATGAGGCAATCAATTGATGTGTTTCTCTTACATTAATGTTTCTCTCTGTCTTTCCCTCTCTCTTCCACTCTCCCTAAAAATCAATGGAAAAATATCCTTAGGTGAGGCTTAACAAACAAACAAAAAAGGACTATAGCTAACATTTAAGACTCACAAATTCTCACAATAACTCACAATGGGTTCATCAACCGGCTTCAGGTTACAGAACTGGCTAAATGTTAGAGCCAAGCTATGGACCCAAACATCTTGGGTTCAAAGCCCTCATTATACCATTTATATTCCTTTTATTATTGCACATAATCTATAAAACAAGGATGAAAGCTGTTTCTGCTCATGAAAATCCACCATGAGAGCCATCTGGAGACCCATTGCTGACAACTGCTGAGCATCTTCATTCTATGGTCTTATTCCCCTGAAGGTAATAGGCAGTTTATGGGTGTCTTAGCATGAGACTTCTTGACCAGGCACAAATAAAACACACAAAATGAAAACCAACCCACAGAGAATTTTGTGACTTGCTATTCAAAGTGTTAGATGTACAAGGTTTTTCAAAATTGCAATTTCTGGCACAGGAAGTGATTTCTGAAGTGGTTCTCAGAAGTCATGGAAATTAGCATGTTCTTAAATTCAGAGAAGTGGCAACTAAATTGGGCCCTATGTTTCTATCTCTTATGAAAAACAGCTTCCTTCATTCTTACATCTATCAAGAAAGTTACATATTGAACTCACTTAACAATTTTACTGACTGTGATATTATATATGTAGCAGGAATATTGCTAGAAATTAGTGGTTCCTTAATTTTTAAGGTTTATAAATTTGGATTTCTGGGCATATTTAATCAAAATAATAGGTGATTGTACAGGTCAGATCTTTTAATGAGTTTAAATCTAGGCATATAAGCATGACTGATTCCTCTCCTTATCATTATTAGCATAAGTATAGGAACAAAGAGGTAGGGAAGGAGGAAGGGAAGGAGGGAGAGAGGGAGAAAAAGAAGAAGGAGAAGGAGGAGGAGGAGATATAGAAAAGGAGAAAGCAAGGGAGTGATATAGAGAGGGAAAGATGAAAGAGGGGAGAAAGAGGGAGAGAGAGAGGGAGAGAGAGAGGGAGAGAGAGATCAATTGGTTGCCTCTTGTACATGCCCTGACTGGGAATGGAAACTACAACCTAGATATATGCCCTGACAGAAAATCAAGCCTACGACTTTTCAGTGCACAGGATGACACTCCAGCCAACTGAGCCCCACCAGCTAGGGTGAAGTATTGATTGTTAAAAAAAGCTGGAGTCATTCACTGAACCTCCTAGAGCAGTGATGGGCAACCTTTTGAGCTTGGTGTGTCAAACTTCGCCAAAAAACTGAGCATAACTCGGGTAGTGTGTCACTTAGAGGAAAAAACATTATTTCGCGATATTTATAGTTTAAATAACATAAATGTTTCATCCTCGGCATGCGGACACCTCAGCGGCCGCGTGTCATCAGAAATGGCTACGCGTGTCAGTGCTGACACGCGTGTCATAGGTTCGCCATCACTGTCCTAGAGGTAGGAGGTGAGTAGGAGCTAGGAGAGAATGCAGTGGGGAGGGGGGACTTCTAGGAACACAGAGAAGCAAAATTAGAGAAAAGGAAGCCGCAGAGCAGAGAAAGTTGGTCTGTTAGAGTGGTGATGTTCCAAGTCCTGGGAACAGTGCAAATACCACCATCTTCTGTGCTCACCGGTCAAAAGTATCTTTCTTTCTGTGGTGCAGCATTGAGACCCAGGAGGAAGTGCAGTGGTAGAATTGAGCCCTTGGTGAGAGAAGGGAACCACGGGCACATAACCTACCATTTTCCAACTTGAAAAGTCACAAAAATCAAAGGGTGTTGTGTGTCAGGGTAGTAGGAACTGAGATAAGAAAATTAAACAAGGCCAAATAGTTTGGGCAGCTTGCAGCTAGCTTGTGAATTTCAAGACCTTATCTTCCCCAGCTGAGGACACTTTAGAGGAAATGATTTATATCTCTTTTCCCTAACCAGAGAATATGTAGCTTCAATCATGCTGGCCTAGGAAATATTGAATAAAGACACTTATCCAGCACCCTCCTACAGTGTTCGTGTTTGCGCAGCTGCTGCAAAAGGGCCTCTTCCTGAGGGGCCCCTTGGCCACTCTTCCTCTACTTTCCTGACCTTCCTATCCAAGTCTCCATGGCAGCTTTTGTTCCTGCCTGCTATTTAAATACTCGAGATGCCCAAGGCTCTGTCCTAGTCCATTTTTTTTGTCACTCTTAACCTGAAATCCACCGGCTGTCAGTGAGCCCACAGGTGAGTTTGGTGAAGAGAGCTCAGAACCTCCACCCCCCAAAATGGCACTGAGCACCAACACCAAATAGGCATGGCCATTTCTTCCAGGAAGAAGGTCTACGTTGAATTTTGGTGCTCTCTGACCCACTCCCCAGTTAAGAACCTGTTTCTGTTCTCTCCCAGGCCTTCTCAGTCTTTCCCTTAGCTCCAACCTCCCCTTGATGAAGACCATCCCCCAAATCTCCTCCCAGATATGCTCCTCAGATCCAGATCCTATACCAAACACTTTCCGATAATCTCCCCTAGAAGGCCTTCAAACTTAACACATTCCAAACTAAACACATCACCTTTTCCCCAAATCCACTCCTCCTCTTGTGGTTTTTGATAGATACTCCCTTCCCCCCAACTGATGGACGGAGTATGACGTAAACTCCACCTGTAGCTGGACATTCCTGAACACCTTATATGGACTGTACGTTGAACCACCAATCAGCACCTGCCATATACCCTAAGCCCCCAATTCCTAAATCCCTAGGCCCCTAACCATGTACCTTACAAGAAACCACCAATCAGCGTGTGCTGAGTGCCCTAAGACCGTCCCCTCTTTTCCTCCCCTTAAAAGGCACTCTCACCCCTGCACACGCTCTCTCTCTCTCTCTTCCTTTTTCCCCCTCTGGAAGGCAGCCGGCAGGGTGATCTCCAATAAAGCCTGTGTCCTGGCATCCCACGGTCTCCAGCCCTCTGTTTCATCTTTCAGTTTTTATTTCAGTAAATATGTATCCAGCTGCTCAAGCCAGAAAGCTGGGAGTCAACCAGATTCCTCCCTCCCCCATCTCTAATAAATTGCCAAATCCTATCGACTCCCAGGCCTGAAGGACCTGGGGAATCCAGCCCCTTCTTCAGTCCCTTAGCACATAGATGGAATGTGTTAGTGTTTAAGAGGACAGACAGTTTCTGGAGCCGGACCGCTTGGGTCTGCTCCCTGTCTGTCCACATGTGTCTTTTTAAAAAAATATATATTTTATTGATTTTTTACAGAGAGGAAGGGAGAAGGATAGAGAGTTAGAAACTTTGATGAGAGAGAAACATCAATCAGCTGCCTCCTGCACACCTCCTACTAGGGATGTGCCCGCAACCAAGGTACATGCCCCCGACTGGAATCGAACCTGGGACCTTTCAGTCCGCAGGCTGACGCTCTATTCACTGAGCCAAACAGGTTAGGGCCATGTGTGTCTTTTAGTCAGTCAATTAACCTCTCTGTGTCTTTTAGATAGTCAATTAACTATCTGCAAGATGCAAATAGTAACACCTCCATCATTTTTGTGCAGAATACTTAATTGTGAAAAATAAAAAGCTGAATACATATTAAAAGCATAGAGCAATGCCTGGCCCTTAGTAAGTATTCAATAAGTGTTTGCACATTCTAGGATTCAGCCAGATCACCATCCTTTCTGTCCTAGATCATTACGACAGACTCCTAACTTACTCTTTCCCTCACTCAACCTTGTAGCCCAAGCCATCGTTCTGGAAAGCAACTCTGGTCATTGTACCTTTCAATGGATTCTTATCATTCTTAGGGTCAAGTCCAAGATCTTAAGATGAATTCACTGTTAAGATCAAGTTTAAATCTCTTGCTTGCAAGGCCATTCACAACCCGTCTTCTACTTACTGCCTTGCTTTTTCTCTCACCACCTGCTCATCCATACTCTACTTGCCGGTCATAGAGAAATCCTTTTGTTTCCCCTGGGACATGGAACATGCTGTTCTTTCCGCCTCTTTCTCAGCTCCCCATGCCCTTATTTCCCATTGCTGTCAGATAGCTACTCCTCTCTTGGAGATTGTTTTCTCTGTGCCCACTGAATGACTAAATATTCCTCTCTTCTAGTTTGGATGACTTATAATGTGTTTCTGTTCTTTTAAGGACTTGCCTTACAAATTAAAGTGTGCATATCTATTAGAGTCTGCATTTAATAAAACCTCTAAGATAAAAATATAAGGATTTTCCTTTACTCACTTCTGACATACATTATTTTTGTCTGGTATTTTAATTCCATATATATTTTAAGGCCCTTTGGTACTACTATTTTATACAATTAATGTCCTTTACACTTGCTCAAATATTTACCACTATTTACCATGCTTTGTTTTTCATCTGCTATCATTTACTTTCTGCCCAAGTATTTTCTTAAAATTTTTATTTAGAGAGTGTCTTCTAGCAACAAACTGTTTTTACTTGTCTGAAAATGTTTTTAGTTTACCCTGTTCCTTAAAAGTTGTTTTGAGAATTCTAATTTGGCAATTTTCTTTTTAGCACTTAAAGATATCATTTTACTCTCTTCTACCTTTTTATATTTCTGTTTGTCTAATTGCTCTTCCTTCCAAGATAATAGTCCATTCTCACTTCCTATTGCCTGGCTGCTTTCAATATATGTTCTTTGTCTTCATTTCTTTTTTGTTTTGCAGTTTTATTATAATGCCTCTGTATATAGATTTCTTTCTTTTTAAATTATTCTTCTTGGAATTCACTGGCCATGTTTTACCTTTGGACTGGTATCATGCTTCAGTTCTGGAAAAATCTAAGCCATTGTTAATCCTCACCGGAGGATATTTCTTCCATTGATTTTGAGAGAGAGAGAAAGAGAGAGAGAGAGAGAGAGAGAGAGAGAGAGAGAGAGAGAGAGAGAGAACGAACATGCCCTTGACTGGGAATCAAACCTGCGACCCTTCAGTGCACAGGCCAGTGCTCTAACCACTGAGTCATACTGGTCAAAGTTAAGCCATTGCCTCTTGAAAATTGCCTCTCCTTGATTCCCTTTCTTCTCTCCTCTGGGACTCTAGTGATTTTCTCTTGAGAAGAGTCAGTATTATATTTGCATGAAGATACCTCAAGTGTTAAGAAATGACCCCGGACCTTGATCATGAGCCCTCAGGAAACATCTGTTAAATAAATTTGAACATTGGGTTACATTTTAATCCAAGTCCAACTGATCATGAGATGTGCCAGTCAAAAATAAACGGAAACCAGAAAGACAGGTTTTACGGGTTTTACCTATTTTAATTGGAAAGTGTAGGATAACTTTAGCCCAATTTTATTGAAGATTTATAGATTAATAACAGCCCTCAGTTGTAAACACTGAAAATGTATATATATCACTCTTGATTGCCTATTTTCCTTGCTAGAAGTAGCCATCTTTTTCTGTATTTTATACCGTTGTCTGAGAAGAAATCCTAACGAGTCATCCAAGTTGTTCTTCTCAGGGTTTTACTGGCTCTCGGTCATCATTACGAAAAGAAGGTTCTGGAGACAGATTCCCGTCTCTGTGAACTCGCTGCCTCTGTTGAAGCAAAACTTCCTGGCACTCCCGGCCCACAGGCCACGGTAAGGGCTCTGTACGTTGAGGGATCTGCCTGGGCTCCCAGGACTGTTCTGAGATTCGCAGCAGAGGACTGAGACATGCTTACTTCTTGGGATTCGAGGCGTAAAGAGGTAAAAGCTTTTACAAATGGCAGACCTTTTGCTAATTGTTTTTCTTGTCTTTTCTGAGTATTTGCTGCTCACAAAATTGGAAATCTGGCACAGTAGTGAAGTCTTTTTTGGACTTCCTATCTCTTAAGATTTTAGAGAAAATATAACTATTTAGGAAACCAAAACATTTATATTTTAAAAACAAACATCCCTTCCTATGCCAGTTTTCTGGTAGGCACTATTTTCTGCTTGATTCACCTGCAGGGTTGTTCAGTTGTTAGGGTTCAGAAATGTTGCACCTTTCTCTCTGTGTTAGCTGGAGGCTCGGTTGTGCTTGGAGTACATCAGTTATGTTGCTTCTAACCCTCTTCTTTTTAAGATAGGGGTTGAAACAGTAAACACAGTCAACAGATTTAAAAAGAAATCTGGTCAGTCTTCTGTGTGTACAAGAGGTACTGAATTTGCCATTGACCCGCAAGCTGCCAAGACCAGCAACTGGGCGCCATCTCCTCACAACATGGAAAAAGAAAACAAAGCTGGGGCAGCCAGGTACGCACTGGGTGCAGCCTGGTCCTTGCCCCACCCCAGGTGCTCCGACACTCTGCCTCTGTAAAGCCACCTTGTTAGACTGAAAATGTCACTACCCACTCACTTGGTACAATGGCATTGAATTGGTAGTGATTTAAAGTGAATGTGTACATCCATGACTTGGCTGAAGCACTTGTGCGGATGAGGAGAGGTGAAGGTGAGGTGCACTTTTCACACCAAAGTGGAGAGGAAGTTCTTGTCCCTGACTCTCTAATCCAGTGGTTCTCAACCTTTCTAATGCCGCGACCCTTTAATATAGTTCCACATGTTGTGGTGACCCCCAACCATAAAATCATTTTCGTTGCTACGTCATAACTGCAATTTTGCTATTGTTATGAATCGTAATGTAAATATCTGTGTTTTCCGATGGTTTTAGGTGACCCTGCTAGCGGTTCTCAACCTGTGGGTCGCGACCCACAGGTTGTGAACCGCTGCTGTAGAGCTTAAAACCATCGGAAAACACAGATATTTACATTACAATTCATAACAATAGCAAAATTGCAGTTATGACGTAGCAACAAAAATGATTTTATGGTTGGGGGTCACCACAACATGTGGAACTATATTAAAGGGTCGTGGCATTAGAAAGGTTGAGAACCACTGCTCTAATCCAAAGCTTCCCCAATACGCTCTCCACCTCATGCCGCTTAGTGGCCTACTTGTACATTGTTGCTGAAAATATGGGAAAGGGGTTAAGTCAGGACACTGAGATCACAGCTGCCCACAAACTGTTTAGATAAAACTATTCCCTAAATTGTGAAAAAACTTGCTAAATGTTATATAGAAATACTTGACTATTTTACCTATACTCTAAAAGTTTACATATTCAAGTTGTCAAGAACAAACAGTAAAACCTTTTTGTGGGGGGCGCGTTCTTATTGGAAAAATTGACTCTCACTTTATAGTTGAACATATCCTACCTTATAATAGAGAAACATGCAAATTGACCGCACCTCCGCTACGCCCACAGCCAATCAGAGCGAACAAGATGGCGGTTAAAGTGCATATGTGGGCGCTGAGCGGCCTGGGTCCAGGAAACATCCTCCGGACCCAGGCCGCTCCTAGCCTGTAGGCCCGTGCTTAGGTCCTGAGCGGCAGGGGTCCCAGAACGCCCCCTGGCCACTCAGAGCCTATGGGTGTAGGCACCAAGCAACCTGGTGGGTGGAAACATCCCCGCGTCGCTATAGCGACGCAGGGATGTTCTGCCCTGCCCCCAGCGGCTTGCAAAGGCTCCTGCACAAAGCGGCGGTTTGGGGCCACGCCCCCAGCCAGGCGCCCAGGACTAGGGGCTGGGCTGGCCGCTGGCCTCTGAGGTGTGCCAAGACCCTGGCGGCTACTGCTGTGTGCTGCCCAGGGCCCCTGCAAGCCCTGAGCCTGAGGCCCATGGTCAGGCTGGCTGCTAGCCTCCCCAAGCCTCTTGCAAAGGCTCCTGCACAAAGCGGCAGTTTGGGGCCATGCCCCCAGCCTAGTGCCCTCCACAGGGGGATGGCTGCTGGCCTCTGAGGTGTGCGGAGACCCCGGCAGCCACCACCGGGTGGCAGGGACACGCCCCTAGGCCAGTGGACACAACCCAGGGGCTGCATGAGCTGCAGAGGATACACCTTTTTAAAACAATTTTTTATTTTTTTTTTTTTTTTTTTTTTTTTACAGAGAAGAGGGGAGAGGGATAGACAGTCGGAAATATCAATGAGAGAGAAACATCCATTAGCTGCCTCCTGCACACTCCCCACTGGGGATATGCCTCCAACCAAGGTACATGCCCTTAACAGGAATCAAACCTGGGACCCTTCAGTCTGCAGGCCCACGGTCTATCCACTGAGCCAAACCATTTTGAGAGTAAATACCTTTTCTGACAACTCATTGGCTAAGCTCCCTGTAGACCACCAATTGCAGTGTTCTTGGTAATTTGGGTTATAAGAATCCAAGTAGGTAATCTAGGGTTTTTCCACCACATGCTTGAAGGAAAAAATGAAGGTCCCTTGAGGGGTTCCCAGATTGGAGAGACTGCAGGCTGGGCTGAGGGACAACACCCCCTGCTACTCCCCCTCCCCGCCGTGCACGAATTTCCTGCACCGGGCCTCTAGTTCTCCTTATAACTAATAATGATTTCCATTAAAACACACCTAGTTCAGTTTGGGTGAATTAATTGATATGTGTAACGTTAACTATATTTTTATTTCTCCCCAGGAATGAAAAAGCTGTGAGCTGCTTATACCAAAAGCCTAATGCAGTTTTTAGGCTGATTTGCTTTCCCTGGGCAGGAAGTGGCTCCCTTTATTTTGCCAAATGGGGTGAAAAGATGAATGACTTACTGGAAGGTATGTTAACTTTCAACACCATCTAGGCAATTTATAAGGTCAGATGACTACACACTTATAGGAATTTGAAGCACAGTAAAGATTTTCCATATCGGGAGATACATAATAATAAGTTATTCAAGATTACATTCTAATAACACAAATTTTATATTTCTAAAATAAGAAATCCTGTTACCTTTATTTTGTTATTATTGGAGCTAGAAGGACTTTTTAGGAAATGGTATTCTAACCTTGCACTTATTTTTAATGTAATTATTGATATGGTAAAATGGAATCTACTATCTTACAATTGTTTTCAATTTGTTCTGAGTTATTCCATTTTCCCTGTTTTGTCCTTTTCTTCTGAATGAACGTGATAATAAAAAACAATTTTTCTTTGTACTTCCTTATAAGCCATATTTCTCTTTTTAGTGGTTGTTCTAGAATTTACAATATATATCTTTCACTTATCACTGTCTATCTTCAAAAAGCATTATTCTTGGTTAAACTTATTCCTAAGCATTTTATTGTTTTTGATGCTATTGTGTAAATGGAATTGTTTTCTTAATATCTTTTTTGGATGTACATTATTGGTCTATAGAAATGCAACTGATTTGTATGTTAATTTTGTATCCTGCAACTTTACTAAATTTGTTGATTAGTTCTAACCATTTTTTGGTGGAGTCTTCTTAGGGTTTTCTCTATATAAAGTCATGTCATCTGCAAACAAAAACTTTTTTACTTCTTTCTTTTATTTCTTTATTCTTCCTAATTGCTCTGGCTAGGACTCCAGTATTATGTTGAATAGAAGCCTTGAGAGCAGACATTCTTGTCTTAATCCTGATCTTAAAGGAACAGTTTTCAGCTTTTCACCAATGAGTTTTATGCTACTTGTGACCTTGTCATATATGACCTTTGTTATGTTGAAGTACATTTATTCTAGGTATATCTCATTTGTTGAGACTCTTTATCATGAAAAGAAGTCACATTCTTTTTATTCACCTATTGAGGTGAGCATATGAACTTTATTCTTCATTCTGCTAATGTGATGTATAAAATTTACTGATTTGTATATGTGTAACTGTCATTGCACACCAGGGATAAACCCCCCTTGGTCTGGTATATGATCCTTTTAACATGCTGTTTTATTTCATGTAACATATAAGAACTTTAACACTGTATGCTTCCATTTCCCCTCCTGTCCTTTTGCTATTGTTGTCATACATTTCATTTCTACAGTAAGTTTTTATTATTTTTGCTTTGAATAGTTATAATTTTTAAATGTTTAAATGAGAAAAACAGTTTTTATATTTGCCCACATTTTTATAATTTTTAGCATTTTCTTTCTGTATAGTCTGAATTTCTATCTAGAATAATTTTCCTTCAGCCTGAAAGAAATATTTTTGTAGTGCATGTTGGCTGGCAACAAATTTTCTAAGGAGACTGCAGTTTTCTTTATTTTTGCCTTGACTTCTGAAAGCTATATAATCCTATATAATAAAAGCCTAATATGTTAAGTGTCCAGTCGTTCAGTCGTCCATTCAACCAATCAAAGCGCAATATGCAAATGATATCCTAAGGCTGCTTAACTGCTCCCTATGATGTACACTGACCTCCAGGGGGCAGTCAGTCGACTGGTCAACCAGTCACTATGACGTGCACTGACCACCAGGGGGCAACGCTCCAACCAGTAGGTTAGTTTGCTGTTGGGATCCAGCTTATCCGGACTGAGCGAGATGGGCCGGACATGTCCTGGAGCCCTCCCGTGGTCCCTCCCTGGCTGGCTAACCTCCCACATCCCTCTCCAGCCCTAATCATGCACTGGTGGGGTCCCTTGGCCTGGCCTGCACCCTCTCACAATCCAGGACTCCTCGGGGGATGTTGGAGAGCTGGTTTCGGCCCGATCCTGCTCAACGCAGGAGCTGCCCCCTGATGGTCAGTGCACTCCCACAGGGGGAGTGCCGCTCAGCCGGAAGCCGGGCTCACGGCTGGTGAGCGCAGCAGTGGTGGTGAGAGCCTCTTCCACCTCCGCGGCAGTGCTAAGGATGTCCGAGTGCCAGCTACGACATCCCCTGAGGGTTCCCAGACTGCAAGAGGGCACAGGCCGGGCTGAGGGACCCCCCCACTTAAGTGCACGAATTTCATGCACTGGGCCTCTAGTCTGGATATAAAATTGGCATTTTTTCCTTTATCTTTCTAAAAATGACATAACATTGTTCTCTGACCTGTGTTGTTTTCTTTTTTTAAAAAAAAATTCTTTATTGATTAAGGTGTCACATATTTGTCCTCATCCCACCATTCCCATCCCACACCCCTCCCCACGGATGCCCCTACACCCCTGTTGTCCTTAACCATTGGTTTGGCTCGTATGCATGCACACAAGTCCTTTGGTTGATCTCTCTCCCCTACCCCCACCCTCCCCTACCCTCCCTCTGAGGCCTGACAGTCCGATCGTTGCCTCCTTGTTTCTGGGTCTGTTCTTGTTAATCAATCTATGTTGTTCATCATTTCCCCTAGATGAGTGAGATCATGTGTTACTAGAAATATGCTTATAAGAACCGAATGTGAGACAAGCAATAATAGTTATGCTGACAGGCAAATGAATCAGTCTGTAGTGAGTTTCCTTCTGGACCAACAGTTCTTTTGAGACCCAATTTCAATGTCCACCAGTTCCTTATGTATACATGTCAGCACTGACTTTTCAGTTCTGGATGGTGGACAAATGGTGGTAATGCAGGTCCGACTCCCTCTGGTTTGGTCTTGCCCGGACCCAGGGGCACGGCCTCACCCGGACTCAGGGGTGCGTGGCATCACCCGGACCCGGGACCCGGCCTCACCCGGACCCGGGGGCGCGCGGCCTCACCTGGACCCGGGGGCGTGCGGCCTCACCCGGACCCAGGGGCGCGCGGCCTCACCCGGGCCCAGGGGTGTGTGGCCTCTCCCGGACCCAGGATGACCTGTGTTGTTTTCTATGAGAAGTCAGCAATACTTATTATCTTTATTTTTATTTTTATTTTTTAATTTTTTTTTAAATTTATTTTTTATTTTTATTATTATTTTTTTTTAATTTCTTTATTGATTAAGGTGTCACATATTTGTCCTCATCCCCCCATTCCCATCCCACACCCCTTCCCACGGATGCCCCAACCCCCAGTTGAACTTAACCATTGGTTAGGATCATATGCATGCACACAAGTCCCTTGGTTGATCTCTCCCCCCTCACCCCACCCTACCCCTATCTTCCCTCTGAGGCCCGATAGTCCGATCGATGCCTCCCTGTTTCTGGTTCTGTTCTTGTTCATCAGTCTATGTTGTTCATCATTTCCCCTAGATGAGCAAGATCATGTGTCACTAGAGATATACTTATAAGAACTGAATGTGAGACGAGCAATAACAGTTATGCTGACAGGCAAATGAATCAGTCTGTAGTGAGTTTCTTTCTGGACCAACAGTTCTTTTGAGACCCCATATCAATGTCCACTAGTTCCTTATGTGTACATGTCAGTACTGACCCCTCAGCTCTGGATGGTGGACAAATGGTGGTAATGCAGGTCCGACACCCTCTGTTTTGGTCTTGGCCGGACCCAGGGGCATGGCTTCACCCGGACTCAGGGGCTCGTGGCCTCACCCGGGCCCAGGGGGCGCATGGCCTCACCTGGACCAGGGTGCGTGTGGGCCTCAACCGGACCCAGGACCCAGCCTCACCTGGATCCAGGGGCACACGGCCTTACCCGGACCCAGGGGTGTGAGGCCTCACCTAGACCCAGGGGTGTGTGACCACACCCGAGCCCAGGGGTATGCAGCCTCGCCCGGACCCGGGACCCAGCCTCTCCCGGACCCAGGGGCGTATGGCCTCACCCGGACCTGGGATCCAGCTTCACCCGGACCCAGGGGCGCGTGGCCTCACCCGGACCCAGGGGCGCGTGGCCTCACCCAGACCCAGGGGCGCACGGCCTCACCCGGACCCAGGATCCAGCTTCACCTGGACCCAGGGGCGCATGGCCTCACCCGGACCCAGGGGCGCACGGCCTCACCCAGACCCGGGATCCAGCTTCACCCGGACCCAGGGGCGCATGGCCTCACCTGGACCCAGGGGCGCACGGCCTCACCCAGACCCGGGATCCAGCTTCACCCGGACCCAAGGGCGCACGGCCTCACCCAGACCCGGGATCCAGCTTCGCCCGGACCCAGGGGCGCACGGCCTCACCCGGACCCAGGATCCAGCTTCACCCGGACCCAAGGGCGCGTGGCCTCACCCGGACCCAGGGGCGCGTGGCCTCACCCGGACCCAGGGGTGCATGGCCTCACCCAGACCCAGGGGTGTGTGGCCTCTCCCAGACCCATGGTCGCGTGGCCTCACCCAGATCCAGGGGCGCACGGCCTCACCCAGACCCAGGGGCGCGTGGCCTCACCCGGACCCAGGGGCGCACGGCTTCACCCAGACCCAGGGGCGCACGGCCTCACCCGGACCCAGGATCCAGCTTCACCCGGACCCAGGGGCGCATGGCCTCACCCGGACCCAGGGGCGCATGGCCTCACCCAGACCTGGGATCCAGCTTCACCCGGACCCAAGGGCGCACGGCCTCACCCAGACCCGGGATCCAGCTTCGCCCGGACCCAGGGGCGCATGGCCTCACCCGGACCCAGGGGCGCATGGCCTCACCCGGACCCAGGGGCGCATGGCTTCACCCAGACCCGGGATCCAGCTTCACCCGGACCCAAGGGCGCACGGCCTCACCCAGACCCGGGATCCGCTTCGCCCGGACCCAGGGGCGCATGGCCTCACCCGGACTCAGGGGCGCGTGGCCTCACCCGGACCCAGGGGCGCGTGGCCTCACCCGGACCCAGGGGTGCGTGGCCTCTCCCAGACCCATGGTCGCGTGGCCTCACCCGGATCCAGGGGCGCACGGCCTCACCCTGACCCAGGGGTGTGAGGCCTCACCTGGACCCAGGGGTGTGTGACCACACCCGAGCCCAGGGATACGCAGCCTTGCCCAGACCCGGGACCCAGCCTCTCCCGGACCCAGGGGCGTATGGCCTCACCCGGACCTGGGATCCAGCTTCACCCGGACCCAGGGGCGTGTGGCCTCACCCGGACCCAGGGGCGCATGGCCTCTCCCAGACCCAGGGGCACGTGGCCTCACCCAGACCCAGGTGCGCGAGGCCTCACCCGGACCCAGGACCCAGCCTCTCCCGGATCCAGGGGCACACGGCCTCACCTGGGCCTGGGATCCAGCTTCACCCGGACCCAGGGGCGCGTGGCCTCACCCAGACCCAGGGTGTGCGGCCTCACCTGGACCCGGGACCCAGCGGGGTTTCGTCTTCTTGATCCCAATTCCTGTTGGTCAATTCCCTCTCAGCAATTCCTTCGGCCATTTTCTCAGAGCTCCAGGGCGGCTGCCGCAGAACTCGTTGGGCTGCGGGCTCGGCGAAGCTCCGGTGTGCCCGGTGCGCGGTGGCGGGCTGGTCCGGGGTCGCTGCGTCGGCCCTTGGGTCTGCAGCGGTGGCCAGTCGCCGAGCGTGCGCACCTGGCCGCTTCTGGGGCGTTGAGATTCTTGAAGGACTCGGAGGTCAGCAAGCGCGGAGTCTCCCGCCCCATGTCTCTCAGGGGCTCGTCTGTCTGTGCTCGGCAGCGAGTGGAGCCATCCCCTCAGCCGGAGACCGTCGGGGGAACTGCGCCGAGCACGTTCCAGGCTGCCATTGTGTCGCCTGAGCCGTAGTTCTTAAAGTGTGATCTTTGGGTCACCAGCATCAGCATCATCCCGCGTACCCCTCTCTTTTATTCTAGTTGTAGAGCATCTGCTCAGCCAGCCCTCCGGTGGTTCTGGATGGTGTCAGCTCTGCTCTCCCGTCGTAGTCTCAAAATTGTTGTGGTAGGCAACAGTCAGGCTTCCGCCCTATGCCTCCATCTTGGTCCTCCTTTGTGTAGTTAAGTCTTGATTGTTGTTGGTGTCACTGGGAGGAATTGTCCTCCTGGCCAATTGTCCGTGAGGACCCTCTGTGTCTATAAAGGAAGAGTTGCTGTGCAGGAGACATGTTTATGGGCCGGGACTTGTTGCAGCAAGGCTTTGGCGCTCACTGAGTCTGCCTCTTGAACGTATCCCTTATGCGAGTGGTTGAAATCTGGTGTCATCTCACACCAACCACTAGATGCCCTCGTTTCTGGGTCTCCAGTGGGGTGCAGGTCACCTACTGTCTGAGGCCCCTCAGCAGGAGTTACAGTAAAAACTGCAGTTTCCTCCTCCTGTCTAAGCGGCCCTGGAGCAGTCCGACTAGAACCGCAGTTCATCTGGTCAAGCTGCCACAGGGCAGGCCACCTACATGCAAAAGCCGCTGCTTGGAGCCCAGGTGGGCCTGCAAAACGTGCGGGGCGGGTCCCAGGGCGGGGCGGGTCCCAGGGTGGGGCGGGTCTCAGGGCGCCACCAGGCCATGGCGTGGCGAACCGCAATGGCTGCAAGTCTGCTTTTTCTGCTCTCCACGTTTCTAAGCCCCCTCGTTCCGCACTCCAGCGCAGCAAACACTGATTGCTGGGCGCACCTCCGCAAGGAAGTTACTCCCACTCCGACACGAAGGCGGAGAGTCCAGCCTCTCCCCGCAGGCGTCTGGGTCTCCCGCGAGTCCCCAGAAGCTGGATTTCAGGGTGATGGGGAGCTAATCTCCCCTAGGGTTGGAAAAAAAGCCGCACGACCCTTCCCCCGCCACCAGTCCGACCCACGTGCCTCCGCACCTTATCCCTTCCTAGTTCGCTCTGTCCTCTTCCCTCTTAGCTGTAAATCCACCCTTCAGCCAGCTCTCCTGTGGTTCTGGGTGGCAGACGCTCTGTCCTCCAGTTGTATTTTTGAAATTGCTGTGCGCGGTGCAGTTCATTTGTTTAACTTTGCCGCCTTCTTGGTTCTCCTCTCTCAAAATGGCTAAAGGACTTGAAATCCTAAAAATCCTCCAAGTCGGTGTCGGCGGCCTCCGGGGCCCCGAGGATCTCACTGGGCAGCTCGGCCAGTTCGGTGACACGGATGGGCCCATCCTGCAGAAAGGTGGTCTCTTCCTTCACCGAGAGCCACTGCGCCGAGTCTGCAGCTGCCGCCGCCGCCATAGCAGCTGCCGCGGCCGCCCACGAGCTCATGGCCCCGGCTGAGGTGCTGACTGAGAGGAGCAGCTGCCCCGGCCTGGGGAGACGTGAGCAGGCGTCGCCGCGCTCACCAGTCCATCTTTTAGTTGTATTTCCGAAACTGCCATGCGAGGCAACAGATCAGCCGTTAAACTCCGCCGCCATCTTCCAGAGCTGTGGATTTTAAAGTGAGATCTTTGGCTCACCGGCATCAGCGTCATCCCGCATCCCCCTCTCTTTTACTCTAGTTGTAGAGCATCTGCTCAGCCAGCCCTCCGGTAGTTCTGGATGGTGTCCGTTCTGTTTTCTAGTTGTAGTTTCAAAATTGTTGTGGTAGGCAACAATCAGGCGTCCGCCCTATGCCGCCATCTTGGTCCTCCTCCAATATTTATTATCTTTATATGCAATGGTCTTTTCTGTAGTTTATTTTAAGACTGTCTCTTTATTAATTTTAAGAAAAAGGTTATGATGTGCCTTGTTGAGATTTTTTTTTGCGGGGGGATCTGTGGATTTACAATTGTTATTAAATTTGGAAAATGTTCCAGCCATTGTATCTTTGAAAATTATTTTCTACATCTCTCCTTTCTCAATTTGTTGGATTCTGGTTAAATATATGTTATACTACTTGATTCTATCCAACAGTACACTGGAGTGCTTCATTTTTTTAATCCCAACCCACAGATATGTTTATTAATTTGACAGAAGGAGAAAAAGAGAGAGAGAGGGGGGGGGGGGGGGAGGGAAGAGTGAGAGAAAGACAGGTAAGAGAGGAAGCATCAACTGGTTGCCTCCCAGACCCATCCCTAGCAGGGATTGAACCTTCAATCTCGGTATATACCCTGACCAAGAATCAAACCTTCAGCCTTTTGGTATACGGGATGATGCTCCAATCAACTGAGCCACCTAGCCAGGGCGAACTCTTTTCATTTTTTTAAGCCACTTTTCTCTGTGCTTCAGTTTGAATCTATTGTTCTGTCCTTCCTAAGATCTTTCTTGTTGGTGGGTTGTAAACTTTTTTTTCTCACAGCATTGTGAAACTCAAACACCATTTTTCCCCCAATAATTTTCTGTTTATATTTTCTTAATCTCTTAATATGCCTAATTTAAGAATAAACCAAATCCTTTTAGGGAGAAAGCACTGTACTTGTCTCTCTAAGATCATGGACTCTTAAATTCTAGCTGCTTGTACACACTGTGTTTCAATTTTTGTCTCTCTAGCTCAGTGGGAATGCAGAAAGCTCTGCTGGTATCTTGGTCTCTTAGAGGTAGCCCTCAGCCTGGAGTACAGAACTCTTGACCTGTGCCGAATAATTGACATATTTCGATAATGGAAAAGAGGCTGGAAGAATCTCGGTTCATTTTTCTAGCATTCTCTCCTCTCCAGGCAAGTCCTGATGGCCTCGGCAGCTTACAGATGCTTTCAAACAGTGCGTGCATGCGTGCGTGCATGCGTGTGTTTGTGTGTGATTCTGTTTTCTATTTGTTCAATCAGAGTGTGGGTCTAATGTGAGCTACTTCTGAATAACCAAAAGTGAAGAGATGGTTATATAAAGTAATATAACAAACCACAGTGTACCAACTACCTGCCTTTCAATATTACCTTCTTTTTAATCCTCACCTGAGGATGTGTTTATTGATTTTAGAGAGGAAGTGAGAAACATCAGTTGGTTGCCTCCTGTACACAACCCAACCAGGGATTGAACCAGCAACCTTCTTGATGTAGGAGTCAATGCTCCAACCAACTGAGCCACCCAGCCAGAGCTCAATATTACCATTTAAACATGTTTGCTTCAAATTCTTTTGCTCATGATTAAATAAGGTCTCTATTTAATTTTTATTTTAAATACAATTAATTATTTTTTATGTTTTCTTCATTTACTTTTTTTCAGTTATAGTTGACATTCAATATTATTTTATATTAGTGACAGGTGCACAGCATAATGGTTAGGCAATTATATCCTTTAGGAAGTGCTCCCCCTGGTAATTCTAGGACCCACCTGGCATCATACGTAGTTATTACAGTGCTACTGACTATATTCCCTATGGTGAACATTACATCCCTGTGACTATTTTATGAATACCAATTTTGTACTTTTAATAAGTACAATTTTAAGAAATGGTTTTATTTATTTTTATTTATTTTTTTAAATTTTCTTAAGGTATTATATGTGTACATATCTTACCATTGCCCCCCCCCCACCCCACTCCCATATATGCCCTCACCCCCCAGAGTTTTGCGTCCATTGGTTATGCTTATATGCATGCATACAAGTCCTTTGATTGATCTCTTATCTTCCCCACCTCTCCCTAACCTTCCTGCTGTAATTTGACAGACTGTTTGATGCTTTACTGACTCTGTATCTATCTTTTTGTTCAAGTTTATAATGTTCTTTATTATCCATAAATGAGTGAGATCATGTGGTATTTTTCATTCATTGACTGGCTTATTTCACTTAATATAATGTTCTCCAATTCCATCCAGATTGCTGCAAATGGTAAGAATTCCTTCTTTTTTATGGCAGCATAATATTCCATTGTGTAGATGTACCATAGCTTTCTGATCCAGTCATCTGCTGATGGGCACCTAGGCTGTTTCCAGATCTTAGCTATTGTAAATTGTGCTGCTATGAACATAGGGGTGCATATATCCTTTCTTATTGGTGTTCCCAGTTTCTTAGAATATATTCCTAGGAGTGGGATTACTGGGTCAAATGGGAGTTCCATTTTCAGTTTTATGAGGAAACTCCATACTGTTCTCAACAGTGGCTGCACCAGTCTGCATTCCCACCAGCAGTGCACGAGGGTTCCTTTTTCTCCGCATCCTCGCCAACACTTGTCGTTTGTTGATTTGTTGATGATAGCCATTCTGACAGGTGTGAGATGTTACCGCTTGTTGTTTTGATTTGCATCTCTCGGATAATTAGTGACGTTGAGCATGTTTTCATGTGTCTCTTGGCCTTCCTTCTGTCTTCTTTGGAAAAGATTCTATTTAGGTCCGTTGCCCATTTTTTTATTGGATCATTTATCTTCCTTTTATTAAGTTGTATAAGCTGCCTGTAGATGTTGGAGATTAAACCTTTATCAGTGATGCCATTTGCAAATATGTTCTCCCATGCAGTGGGCTTTCTTGTTGTTCTGTTGATAGTTTCTTTTGCTGTAAAAAAGCTTTTTATTTTGATGTAGTCCCATTTGTTTATTTTCTCTTTAGCTTCCATTGCCCTAGGGGCAGTATCGGTGAAGAAGTTCTTTTGGCATATGTCTGAGATTTTGCTGCCTGTGGATTCCTCTAGTATTTTTATGGTTTCCCATCTTATGTTTAAGTCCTGTATCCATTTTGAGTTTATTTTTGTGTATGGCGTAAGTTGGTGATCTAGCTTCATTTTTTTGCATGTATCTGTCAAATTTTCCCAACACCATTTATTGAAGAGACTGTCTTTATTCCATTGTATGTTCATGCCTCCTTTGTCAAATATTAATTGAGCATAGTGGTTTGGGTCAATATCTGGATTCTCTATTCTGTTCCATTGATCTATATGTCTGTTCTTGTGCCAGTACCAGGCTGTTTTGAGAACAGTGGCTTTGTAATACAGCTTGAAATCTGGTATTGAGATCCCTCCTACTTTATTCTTCTTTCTCAGGATTGCTGTGGCTATTCGGGGTCTTTTTTTATTCCAGATGAATTTTTGGAGAGTTCTTTCAAGGTCTGTGAAATATGCCGTTGGTATTTTAATGGGGAGTGCATTGAATCTATAGATTGCTTTGGGTAGTATGGACATTTTAATGATGTTGATTCTACCAATCTATGAACATGGTATGTTCTTCCATCTGTTTACGTCTTCCTCTATCTCTTTTTTCAGTGTCCTGTAGTTTTCTGTGTATAGGTCTTTTACCTCCTTAGTTAAGTTTATTCCTAGGTATCTTAATTTTTTTGGTGCAATGGTAAATGGGATTGCCTTTTAGTCTCTCTGTCTGTAAGTTCACTATTGGTGTATAGAAAGGCCATAGATTTCTTGGCGTTAATTTTGTATCCTGCTACATTGCCGAATTCATTTATTAAGTCTATTAGTTTTTTTGACGGAGTCTTTCAGATTTTTTTATGTACAATATCATGTCATCTGCAAATAAGGACAGCTTTACTTCTTCTTTTCCAATTTGGATGCCTTTTATTTCTTCTTCTTGTCTAATTGCAATGGCTAATACTTCCAGTACTATGTGTAACAGGAGTGGTGAGAGTTGGCATCCCTGTCTTGTTCCTGTTCTTAGAGGAAATGTTTTTAGTTTTTGCCCATTGAGCATGATGTTTTTGCTGTGGGTTTATCATATATAGCTTTTATTATGTTGAGGTATGAGCCTTCTATTCCCCCATTTTGTTGAGAGTTTTTATCAAGAAAGGGTGTTGGATTTTGTCAAATGCTTTTTCTGCATCAATTGATATGACTATGTGATTTTTTTCTCTCAATTTGTTTATGTGATGTATCACGTTTATTGATTTGCGGATATTGTACCATCCTTGCATTCCTGGGATAAATCCTACTTGGTCATGGTGTATGATCTTTCTGATGTACTGCTGGAGCCGATTTGCTAGAATTTTGTTGAGGATTTTGGCATCTATGTTCATGAGGGATATTGGTCTGTAATTCTCTTTCATTGTGTTGTCTTTATCTGGTTTTGGTATTAGGGTGATGCTGGCTTCATAGAAGGAGCCTGGAAGTGTTCCTCCTCTTGAATTTTTTGGAATAGTCTGAGGAGGATAGGTTTTAGTTCTTCCTTGAATGTTTGGTAAAACTCTCCTGTGAAGCCGTCAGGCCCCGGGCTTTTGTTTGCCGGAAGCTTTTTGATGACTGCTTCAATTTCGTCTATAGTTATTGGCCTATTGAGCTGTTTAGATTCTTCTTGATTGATTTTTGGAAGGTGGTATTTTTCTAGGAATATGTCCATTTCCTCCAGGTTGTCCAGTTTGTTGGAATAGAGTTGTTCGTAGTATTTTGTAACAATCCTTTGTATCTCAGCGGGGTCTGTTGTTATTTCACCTCTTTTTTCTGATTTTGTTTATTTGGGTCCTCTCTGTTTGCTTCTTGGTGAGCCTGGCTAGAGGTCCATCAATCTTGTTTATCTTTTCAAAGAACCAGCTCTTGGTTTTGTTGATCTTTTGTATTGTTTCTTTGGTCTCTATGTCATTTATCTCCGCTCTGATCTTTGTTATTTCCTTCCTTCTGGTTACACTGGGCTTTTCTTGCTGCTCTTTTTCTAGGTCTTTGAGTTGTAGGGTTAGGTAATTTATTACCATTGTTTCTTGTTTTTTGCAATAGGCTTGTAGAGCTATGCACTTCCCTCTCAAGACTGCTTTTCGCTGTGTCCCATAGATTTTGGATTGTTGTGTTTTCATTGTCATTTGTTGCCATGATGTTTTTTATTTCTTCCTTGATCTCTCTGGTGACCCAGTCCTTGTTTAATAGCATGCTATTTAGTCTCCATGTGTTTGATTTCTTTGGGTTGTATTTATTGTAGTTGATTTCCAGTTTTATGCCACTGTGATCTGAGAAGATGCTTGATATAATTTCTATCTTCTTGAATTTGAAGAGACTTTGCCTGTGACCCAACATATGGTCTATCTTTGAAAATGACCCATGTGCACTTGAGAAGAATGTATATTCTGTGGCTTTGGGGTGAAATGTTCTGAAGATGTCAATTAATTCCATCTGGTCTAGTGAGTCATTTAGGATTGCTGTTTCTTTGCTGATTTTTTGTTTAGAGGATTTGTCCAATGGTGATAGTGGGGTATTAAAGTCTCCTACTATGATTGTATTGCTATTAATCTCTCCCTTGATATCCTCCAGGAGTTTTTTTATGTATTTGGGTGCTCCTATATTGGGAGCGTATATGTTGGATTTCTCCCTTTAGTATTATGAAATGGCTTTCCTTATCTCTTGTTATGGCATTTACTTTGAGGTCTATTTTGTCAGATATAAGTATTGCTACCCCAGCTTTTTTTTCATTTCCATTTGCCTGGAAGATATTTTTCCATCCCTTCACTTTCAATCTGTGTGAGTCTCTTGTTCTGAGGTGGGTCTCTTGTAGACAGCATATATATGGGTCATGTTTTTTTTATCCATTCAGCCACTCGATGTCTTTTGATTGGAGCATTTAGTCCGTTTACATTTAAAGTTATTACTGAAAGGTATTTGTTTGTAGTCATATCTATTTTTGTGTCTGTATTCCTTCTTACCTGTTTATTTCTTCTTTTTACAGTATTCCCTTTAGCAATTCTTGCATTGCTGGTTTGGTGGTGATAAACTCCCTGAGCCTTTTTTTGTCTGCGAAGCTCCTGATTTCCCCTTCAATTTTGATTGATAGTCTTGTTGGATATAGTATTCTTGGATTCAGTCCTTTGCTTTGCAACACTTTGTATACCTCCTTCCATTCACTTCTAGCTTGTTGTGTTTCTGTTGAGTAATCATTTGACAATCTGATGGGTGTTCCTTTGTAGGTAACTCTCTGTCTCTCTCTTGTCGCCTTTAAGATTCTCTCTTTATCATTTATATTTGCCATTGAAATTATGACATGTCTTGGTGTGGGTCTTTTGGGGTTGATCCTGCTTGGGACTCTCTGTACTTGCGTAACTTTTATCTTTCCCATATCCGGGAAGTTTTCTGTCATTATTTCTTCAAATAGATTTTCTAATCCCTGCTGCTCTTCTTGTCCTTCTGGCAGCCCTATTATACGCATGTTACTTCGTTTCATGTTGTCCCGAAGCTCCCTTAGGCTTTCCTCCTGCTTTTTAATTTTTTTCTCCAATTGCTGTTCAGATTGAGCTTGTTTCTGTACCTGATCTTCTAACTCACTAATTCGGTCCTCTGCTTCTTGTAGTCTACTGTTGACTCTCTCCATGGTGTTTTTGATTGTAGCTATATCACTTTTCATTTCTTCCTGATTCTTGCATAAGTTGTTGATTTTCTCATCCATCCGATGTATAAATTCCACGACCATTACTCTGAACTCCTTTTTGGTCATGTTGCAAGCTTCAGTTTCACTAATTTCCTTTCTTGGCGACTCCACATTTTCTTTCCTCTGTGAGTTATTTCGTTTCCCCATTCTGGCTATCACCAGAAAGCTCAAGCTTCCATTTGCGTGGACCTGGGCCATGTGCTGTGGGGACTTCGCTCCACCCAAGTTTCACTGAAGTGCTCTGACACTAGGACGTTTGGCTGCCTTTGGTTGGTGGGAACCAGACTTGCCCAGGGTCAGTGTCCCCAGTGTTCCGTGTTGTCTTGTGTGCACACTCAGAATCAGGGGCCCTCTCTGCACCACACTGTTGGTATGTGCCGAAAATGAGATCCTTAGCATGTGCCAGGAGTCAGAGTTTCCCTGTGTTTGCACCAAGAATCAAGTGTCAGAGTCTCTGTTGCCTTGTGTGGTTTCTCGTTGAGAATCAGGGTCCCTGTGTGTGCATGCACCAACAATTGGGGTCGCTGGCTCTTAGTGTGAATGCGCTGTGAGTCAGGGATCCCAGGCAGCTGTGTCCTGGCGTGCCAAATTCCCTGAAGTGGAGCTGCGTCCTGTGTGCGCTCTCTCTACTGAGCCTAACCGGCTAGGGCGCACACTCTCAAATTCATGAAGGTGAGCCGCCTCCGTGCACTCTCCCAGATTCCCTGAAGGGGGGCGGAGTCCATCCTGGGCGCCAAATTCCCCAAAGGGGAGCCCCTCTGTGCATGCTCTAAGATTCCCCGAAGGGGAGCTGTGACCCACAAGCCAAATTCCCCCAAATTCCCCAAAGGGGAGCCCTCTGTGCTCACTGACAGATTTCCCCGAAGGGGAGCTGCTTCTGTCCCGCGCGCCAAATTCCCTAAGGGGGAGCGCATCCCTGCGCAAAGCTCTGCAGCTTGGGCGAGGGGCGGGTCTATCAGTTACTATGGCACTATCCACGCGCCCGCAGGGAGGGGGATGGGCTCTTTGACTCACGGAAATCTGCCGGGAAGTCTGGATTCTTGTTGTTTGTTGGTCTGAAGTTGTGATAGCAGTTCTCTTTCCCCAGTGGCTGCAGGGTCCTGGTTTATGTCTGAAGCCAGGATCCGAGTCTCAGGCAGCTCTGTTTCTCAAGATGGCGTGATCTCCGCATCCGCACCAGCCGCTGAGAAGTGTCCGCTTTGTGCGCGGGGCTCCGCCGTCTAGGACTGCCCAGTTAGGCAGCCCCTTGGAAGACCTGCAGAATCTAACTGACCCTAGCTCATACACACACACACACCACACACGTCTACACTCTCCTCTATGGGTTCCTCACTCACACTCTCTCTCCCTACCTTCCTGCTGGTCGCCATCTTTTCTTCGAGTTCAAAGAAATGGTTTTAGATTTACAGAAAAGTTGCAAATATAGTACAGAGTTCTCATATACCCCTCACCCAGTTTCCTCTCTCATTCACATGCTATATTCCTATGGTACATTTGTCACAACTAAAGAACCAACATTGGCACATTGTTGGAAGGAAGTCTAACTAAACTCCACAGCTGATTCACATTTCACTACTATTTCCCTACTGTCCTTTTTCTGTCCACTTAGGATACCACATTATTCCTATCTCCTTCGCCTTCTCTTGTGTTTGGCAGTTTCTCAGACTTTCCTATTTTTGATGCCTTGACAATTTTGAGTAGCACAGATCAGGTATTTCTCTCCATTTGGATTTTTTCTGATGTTTTTCTCAAGGTTAGACTGAGACTATGGGTTTGGGGGAAGGAAGGCCACAGAGGTGAAGTACCATCCTCATGACGTTATGTCAGTGTAGGTACTATTAACTCAATTTATCACAGATGATAAGTTGGATCATGTGGCTGAAGTTACATTTGCTAGGTTTCTCCACTGTTAGGTTACTTTTTCCTTTCTCCATCTTCTGCTGTTTGGAAAAAGTCACTCAAGGGATAAGGAGTTAAGCTCCATCATTCTGAGGATGGAGTACCAACATAAATTATTTGGAGTTATATTTCAGATATTTTTAGGAAAAATTCTTATGTATACTTTCTACTCCCATTCCTTTTTGTTCCAGTTAGATTATTTGTATAATATAAGGTATTTCTTTGCTTACATTTTGCAGGTTAAATGTGTCCAAAGCCACATTTACTAGCCTTTAGAAGCTAGGAAGTCATAAAATTGCATATTGACTTTTAGGCTTAGTAATTATAATTTTCTCAATTGTAAAGGGAGATGTTTGGCCTGAGCTCATTTCCTAACCTTTCTCCAACTCTAATATTCTCCAGTTTTCAAGAGCCAATGGCCTTCCTGTTTCATTTATTTGAAAGTCAGCTCTAGAAATTTCACCTACAGTGCTATTTCCCAAAGTATGTGAACATGTACAAACAGGGCTCTTGACTATATAGTTTTTAGTGACAAAACAAATAAACTATAACTTCCCTCCAAAAGCCCTAGGAAAATTGTTAAATGATAGAACATAGCTACTACTGGATATGCTGCCACTAAAAATAAAAAAATTAAAAAATGAGTAAAGCCTGCATGTGTAGATATGGATAACAGTTTGTTGTATACGGTAATTGATGAAAAAAAGCTAGTTACAGAACAGTGTTATGATATGCTCCCATTTGTGTAAATCCCTAAAAATATACACATACACACATACACAGATTAATACAATGGAGGCATACCCAGAGAAAGGTATGGACGCTGCACGAAAACACGGCAGAACACACAAAACTGATAACAGTGGTTTCCTTTGAGGTGATGAGGTAGGATTGAGGAAGTGGAAACATTTTGCCTTGTAGTTAATGCATTTTTATATTTGTGGGGGGTTTTTCTTGTTACATGCCTGTTTTACTTGGAAATGGAAACATTATTTTCTATGCTTCCACTCTAAAGAGGTAAGGAAGGGAGAGTTTTCTCCAGGTCCCAGCATTAGGCAGAGCTGTTTGAAAGTATTTTGGAAAATGTAAGCCATTTTATAACTGGGAACCATTCCTGCTGTTTGCAAAGAGGCTGTCCTTGGTGAGAGCCTGCCCACCAGTGCACACAGTCACACAGGCACCCCGGAAGATTCTTTTTCTCGTGTCACTTTTACACTGGTCCCTACATCCATTTTCATGCATAAGAAAGGTTTTTCTAGAGTTCTTCTCAAGTTTTTTTTTTTTTTTTCAGTCATTTCATATTTGGGCTTAATTGTTATAGCTATTTCTGAAAAAGAATTTGAACACTTTCCTTCTTTTTCTAAGCTCTGGAGAGTTTAAGTAGCATTGATATTATGTCCTGTGAACATTTAGAAGCATTTCCCTAGACAGTCATTTAGGCCTAGTGGTGTTTTTTTTTTTTTTTTTTTTTTTACACATGAATACATCAACAACTCCTTCTATTTCTTCTATAAAAATTATCTGTTTAATTTCCTGTTTTTACTGGGATCAATTTTGGTAAATTGAATTTTTAAAGATACACAAATTACATGTAAATTTCCAAATTAATTGCATAGAGAACTGCCAAAAGTCTCTTGTGATTTTCAAAAGTTTCCTTGAGTTTAAGAGTTGTTTCCTCTTATTGTGTGTATTTTCACTTTCTCTTTTTTTTTCTTAATTAAATTGTTGCAGTGATTTTCCTAAGGAAAAAATACTGAATTGGAGCTAATTAATATTTTAGGAGAGTAGTGAAAGGAGAAAATAAAAATAAAATAACCTTGTTAGAATAAATTCAGATGGGTGATCTGAAGATTTTACAGTTCACTGCCAATTATGGACTATTACTACTTACGAAGAAAAAAAGTCCTCACATAATAAATAGTGCCCCTTTATTTATAAGAGCTTGACTGAGTGTTTTAGTTATGTCTAAGAGACTGGCATGAGAGCCCAGGGGGAATGGAAGAATTGGAAGTTTTAATTTTGATATGGTCACCTCTTGAACCTTTCATAAGTGACAGCAGGAGTCTCATTCTATTCTTTTCAAAGTACATTGATGGTTTGGACAAGTGGACCATCTCATAGTCAAATAAATCTTTAGGGGCGGGGGGAAAGGCTGCTCCTTTAAACCAATTTTTCAGTAGTTCATATGTAAAAAATGTATAAAGAATAATACCTCAAACTCAGCCATGGCCACTGCTCTCCTTGAATAATAAAACATTACAACTGAATAACATTTATGTCTCCATGTACTCCCTTCCCAATTGTATTCACTCTCCCTTTCTGACCTCCTCAAATATCTAAATAAGATACAGGATTATTTCACATATTTCTAATTTTATATAATTGTATCATATTGTAAACATTCCTCTGATACTTGCTGTTTTCTCCTAAATTTATTTTTTAAGATTTATCTTGTGTATCTCTATTTCATTAACTTTTTTTATTGTTTAAAGTATTACACATAGTAGTACATATATCTCCTTTTTTCCCCCCATTGACCTTCCCCCAGCCTCCCCTACCCCCCGTCGCATGCCCTCATCCCACCCCCACCCCCCAGTGTCCTGTGTCCATTGGTTGTGCTTATATACATGCATACAAGTCCTTCGGTTGATCTCTTTCCCCCACTCCCCAACACTCCCCCAGCCCTCCTGCTGTAATTTGACAGTCTGTTCAATGCTTCTCTGCCTCTGTGTCTATCTTTTTGTTCATCAGGTTATAATGTTCTTTATTATCCATAAATGAGTGAAATCATGTGGTATTTTTCTTTCATTGCCTGGCTTATTTCACTTAGCATAATGCTCTTCAGTTCCATCCATGCTGTTGCAAATGGTAAGAGTTCCTTCTTTTTTATAGCAGCGTAGTATTCCATTGTGTAGATGTACCATAGTTTTCTGATCCACTCATCTGCTGATGGGCATTTAGGCTGTTTTCAAATCTTAGCTATGGTGAATTATGCTGCTATGAACATAGGGGTGCATATAACTTTTCTGATTGGTGTTTCTAGTTTCTTAGGATATATTCCTAGAAGTGATATTACTGGGTCAAATGGCAGTTCCATTTTTAATTTTTGAGGAAACTCCATACTGTTCTCCACAGTGGCTGCACCAGTCTGCATTCCCACCAGCAGTGCACGAGGGTTCCTTATTTTCTGCATCCTTGCCAGCACTTGTCGTTTGTTGACTTCTTGATGATAGCCATTCTGACAGGTGTGAGATGGTACCACGTTGTCGTTTTGATATGCATCTCTCGGATAATTAGTGACTTTGAGCATGTTTTCATATGTCTCTTGGCCTTCCTTCTGTCTTCTTTGGAAAAGATTCTATTTAGATCCATTGCCCATTTTTTTTTTTATTGAATCGTTTCTCTTCCTTTTATTAAGTTGTATGAATTCCCTGTAAATGTTGGAGTTTAAACCTTTATCAGTGATAACATTTGCAAATATGTTCTCCCATACACTGGGCTTTTTTGTTGTTTTGTTGATAGTTTCCTTTGCTGAGCAAAAGCCTTTTATTTTGATGTAGTCCCATTTGTTTATTTTCTCTTTAGTTTCCCTTGCCTTAGGAGCAGTAACTGTGAAGAAATTGCTTCGCCATGTCTGAGATTTTGCTGCCTGTGGATTCTTCTAGTATTTTTATAGTTTCTGGTCTTATGTTTAAGTCCTTGATCCATTTTGAGTTTATTTTTGTATATGGTGTAAGTTGGTGATCTAGTTTCATTTTTTTGCATGTATCTGTCAAATTTTCCCAACACCATTTATTGAAGAGACTGTCTTTATTCCATTGTATGTTCATGCCTCCTTTGTCAAATATTAATTGAGCATAGTGGTTTGGGTCGATTTCTGGGTTCTCTATTCTATTCCATTGGTCAACATGTCTGTTCTTGTGCCAGTACCAGGCTGTTTTGAGAACAGTGGCTTTGTAATACAGCTTGATATCTGGTATTGAGATCCCACCTACTTTGTTCCTTTTTCTCAGGATTGCTGTGACTATTCAGGGTCTTTTTTTATTCCAGATGAATTTCTGGAGAGTTCTTTCTAGGTCTGTGAAATATGCCATTGGTATTTTAATGAGGAGTGCATTGAATCTATAGATTGCTTTGGGTAGTATGGACATTTTAATGATATTGATTCTACCAATCCATGAACATGGTATGTTCTTCCATCTGTTTATGTCTTCTTCTATCTCTTTTTTCAGTGTCCTGTAGTTTTCCGTGTATAGGTCTTTTACCTCCTTAGTTAAGTTTATTCCTAGGTATCTTAATTTTTTTGGTGCGATGGTAAATGGGATTGCCTTTTTAGTCTCTCTGTCTGTAAGTTCACTATTGGTGTATAGAAAGGCCATAGATTTCTTGGTGTTAATTTTGTATCCTGCTACATTGCTGAATTCATTTATGAAGTCTAATAGTTTTTTGATGGAGTCTTTAGGGTTTTTATGTACAGTATCATGTCATCTGCAAATAAGGACAGTTTTACTTCTTCTTTTCCAATTTGGATGCCTTTTATTTCTTCTTCTTGTCTAATTGCAATGGCTAATACTTCCAGTACTGTGTTGAACAGGAGTTGTGAGAGTGGGCATCCCTGTCTTGTTCCTGTTCTTAGGGGAAATAGTTTTAGTTTGTGTCCATTGAGTATGATGTTGACTGTGGGTTTGTCATATATGGTTTTTATTATGTTGAGGTATGAACCTTCTATTCCCACCTTCCTGAGAGTTTTTATTAAGAAATTGTGTTGGATTTTGTCAAATGCTTTTTCTGCATCAATTGAAATGACTATGTGATTTTTATCTCCCAATTTGTTTATGTGATGTATCACGTTTATTGATTTGCGGATATTGTACCATCCTTGCATTCCTGGGATAAATCCTACTTGGTCATGGTGTATGATCTTTCTGATGTACTGCTGGAGCCGATTTGCTAGAATTTTGTTGAGGATTTTGGCATCTATGTTCATGAGGGATATTGGTCTGTAATTCTCTTTCATTGTGTTGTCTTTATCTGGTTTTGGTATTAGGGTGATGCTGGCTTCATAGAATGAGCTTAGAAGTGTTCCTTCCTCTTGAATTTTTTGGAATAGTCTGAGGAGGATAGGTTTTAGTTCTTCCTTGAATGTTTGATAAAACTCCCCTTTGAAGCCATCTGTCCCCGGGCTTTTGTTTGCTGGAAGCTTTTTGATGACTGCTTCAATTTTTTCCATAGTTATTGGCCTATTGAGATTTTTAGATTCTTCCTGATTGAGTTTTGGAAGGTTGTATTTTTCTAGGAATATGTCCATTTCCTCCAGGTTGTCCAATTTGTTGGAATAGAGTTGTTTATAGCATTTTTTAACAATCCTTTGTATTTCTGTGGGGTCTGTTGTTATTTCTCCTCTTTAATTTCTGATTTTGTTTATTTGGGTCCTCTCTGTTTGCTTCTTGGTGAGCCTGGCTAGAGGTTCAACAATCTTGTTTATCCTTTCAAAGAACCTTCTCTTGGTTTTGTTGATCTTTTGTATTATTTTTTTGGTTTCTATGTCATTTATCTCTGCTCTGATCTTTATTATTTCCTCCTTCTGCTTATATTGGGCTTTTCTTGTTGCTCTCTTTCTAACTCTGAGTTGTAGGGTTAGGTAATTTATTACCATTGTTTCTTGTTTTTTGCAATAGGCTTGTAGAGCTATGCACTTCCCTCTCAAGACTGCTTTCGCTGTGTCCCATAGATTTTGGATTGTTGTGTTTTCATTGTCGTTTGTTGCCATGATGGTTTTTTTATTTCTTTTTTGACCTCTCTGGTAACCCAGTAATTGTTTAATAGCATGCTATTTAGTCTCCATGTGTCTGATTTTTTGGGGGTTGTTTTTATTGTAGTTGATTTCCAGTTTTATGCCATTGTGATCTGAGAAGATGCTTGATATGATTTCTATCTTCTTGAATTTGAAGAGACTTTGCCTGTGACCCAATATATGGTCTATCTTTGAAAACGACCCATGTGCACTTGAGAAGAATGTATATTCTGTGGCTTTGGGGTGAAATGTTCTGAAGATGTCAATTAATTCCATCTGGTCTAGTGAGTCATTTAGGATTGCTGTTTCTTTGCTGATTTTTTGTTTAGAGGATTTGTCCAGTGGTGATAGTGGTGTATTAAAGTCTCCTACTATGATTGTATTACTGTCAATCTCTCCCTGATATCCTCTAGGAGTATTTTTATGTATTTGGGTGCTCCTGTATTGGGTGTGTATATGTTTACCAGAGTTATTTCTTCTTGTTGGATTGCTCCCTTTAGTATTATGAAGTGGCCTTTCTTATCTCTTTTTATGTCCTTCACTTTGAGATCTAATTTATCAGATATAAGTATTGCTACCCCAGCTTTTTGTTCATTTCCATTCACCTGAAAAACCTTTTTCCATCCCTTTACCCTCAGTCTGTGTGCGTCTTTTTTTATGAAGTGTGTTTCCTGTAGACAGCAGATATATGGGTCATGTTTTCTTATCCAATCAGTTACCCTATGTCTTTTTTTTTTTTTTTTTTTTTTTTTTTTTTTTCCCCCAATTTTTTTATTAAGGTATTATATGTGTACATATCTTACCATTGCCCCCCCCCACCCCACTCCCATATATGCCCTCGCCCCCCAGAGTTTTGCGTCCATTGGTTATGCTTATATGCATGCATACAAGTCCTTCGGTTGATCTCTTATCTTCCCCACCTCTCCCTAACCTTCCTGCTGTAATTTGACAGTCTGTTTGATGCTTTACTGCCTCTGTATCTATCTTTTTGTTTTTCAGTTTATAATGTTCTTTATTATCCATAAATGAGTGAGATCATGTGGTATTTTTCTTTCATTGACTTGCTTATTTCACTTAACATAATGTTCTCCAATTCCATCCAGGTTGCTGCAAATGGTAAGAATTCCTTCTTTTTTATGGCAGCATAATATTCCATTGTGTAGATGTACCATAGTTTTCTGATCCAGTCATCTGCTGATGGGCACCTAGGCTGTTTCCAGATCTTAGCTATTGTAAATTGTGCTGCTATGAACATAGGGGTGCATATTTCCTTTCTTATTGGTGTTCCCAGTTTCTTAGGATATATTCCCAGGAGTGGGATTACTGGGTCAAATGGGAGTTCCATTTTCAGTTTTTTGAGGAAACTCCATACTGTTCTCCACAGTGGCTGCACCAGTCTGCATTCCCACCAGCAGTGCACGAGGGTTCCTTTTTCTCCGCATCCTCGCCAACACTTGTCGTTTGTTGATTTGTTGATGATAGCCATTCTGACAGGTGTGAGATGATAGCGCATTGTTGTTTTGATTTGCATCTCTCGGATAATTAGTGACCTTGAGCATGTTTTCATGTGTCTCTTGGCCTTCCTTCTGTCTTCTTTGGAAAAGATTCTATTAGGTCCGTTGCCCATTTTTTATTGGATCATTTATCTTCCTTTTATTAAGTTGTATAAGCTGCCTGTAGATGTTGGAGATTAAACCTTTATCAGTGATGCCATTTGCAAATATGTTCTCCCATGCAGTGGGCTTTCTTGTTGTTTTGTTGATAGTTTCTTTTGCTGTAAAAAAGCTTTTTATTTTGATGTAGTCCCATTTGTTTATTTTCTCTTTAGCTTCCATTGCCCTAGGGGCAGTATCGGTGAAGAAGTTCTTTTGACATATGTCTGAGATTTTGCTGCCTGTGGATTCCTCTAGTATTTTTTATGGTTTCCCGTCGTATGTTTAAGTCCTGTATCCATTTTGAGTTTATTTTTGTGTATGGTGTAAGTTGGTGATCTAGCTTCATTTTTTTGCATGTGTCTGTCCAGTTTTCCCAACACCATTTATTGAAGAGGCTGTCTTTATTCCATTGTATGTTCATGCCTCCTTTGTCAAATATTAATTGAGCATAGTGGTTTGGATCAATATCTGGATTCTCTATTCTGTTCCATTGATCTATATGTCTGTTCTTGTGCCAGTACCAGGCTGTTTTGAGAATAGTGGCTTTGTAATACAGCTTGAAATCTGGTATTGAGATCCCTCCTACTTTATTCTTCTTTCTCAGGATTGCTGTGGCTATTCGGGGTCTTTTTTTATTCCAGATGAATTTTTGGAGAGTTCTTTCTAGGTCTGTGAAATAAGCCGTTGGTATTTAAATGGGGAGTGCATTGAATCTATAGATTGCTTTGGGTAGTATGGACATTTTAATGATGTTGATTCTACCAATCCATGAACATGGTATGTTCTTCCATCTGTTTACGTCTTCCTCTATCTCTTTTTTCAGTGTCCTGTAGTTTTCCGTGTATAGGTCTTTTACCTCCTTAGTTAAGTTTATTCCTAGGTATCTTAATTTTTTTGGTGCGATGGTAAATGGGATTGCCTTTTTAGTCTCTCTTTCTGTAAGTTCACTATTGGTGTATAGAAAGGCCATAGATTTCTTGGCGTTAATTTTGTATCCTGCTACATTGCCGAATTCATTTATTAAGTCTATTAGTTTTTTGACGGAGTCTTTTGGATTTTTTATGTACAATATCATGTCGTCTGCAAATAAAGACAGCTTTACTTGTTCTTTTCCAATTTGGATGCCTTTTATTTCTACCCTATGTCTTTTGATTTGGGCATTTAATTCATTTACATTTAAAGTTATTATTGGTAGGTACTTGTTTGTCACCATTATTATTCTTTTTTTTAAAATATATTTTATTGATTTTTTACAGAGAGGAAGGGAGAGGGATAGAGAGCTAGAAACATCGATGAGAGAGAAACATCGACCAGCTGCCTCCTGCACACCCCCTACCGGGGATGTGCCCACAACCAATGTACATGCCCTTGACCAGAATCGAACCTGGGACCTTTCAGTCTGCAGGCCGACACTCTATCCACTGAGCCAAACCGGTTTCGGCCATTTTTATTCTTTACCCCTGTGTTTCTTCTTCACTTCCTATTTCTTCTTTTTACAGCAGACCCTTTAAATTTCTTGCATTGCTGGTTTGGTGGTAATAAACTCCCTTAGTCCTTTTTTTTGTCTGTGAAGCTCCTGATTTCACCCTCAATTTTGATTGATAGCCTTGGGTGTACAGTATTCTTGGATTCAGACCCTTCCTTTGCATGACTTTGTATATTTCATTCCATTCCCGTCTTGCCTGATGAGTTTCTGTTGAGAAATCAGTCGCTAGTCTGATGGGGGATTGTTTGTAGGTAACTTTCTGTCTCTTTCTGGCCGCTTTTAAGATTCTTACTTTGTCATTGGTGTTTGCCAATTTAATTATAATGTTCCTTGGCGTCAGTCTGTTGGGGTTCATTTTGTTTGGGACTCTGTGAGCTTCTTGGATTTGTGTGGGGGTTTTCTCCCCTATATCAAGAAAGTTTTCTGTCATTATTTCTTCAAACAGGTTTTCTATTTCTTGCTCAGTTTCCTCTCCTTCTGGCACCCCCATTATGCGGATGTTGTTTCATTTCATGTTGTCCCAAAGTTCCCTTAGGCTCTCCCCCTTCCTTTTATTTTATTTTTCTAGGAGCTGCTCTACTTGGGTATTTTTTCCTACCTTTTCTTCTAGCTCACTGGTGCAATCCTTTGCTTCTTCTAGTCTACTATTGATGCTTTCTATTGAGTTCTTTACAGCAGTGATGTCATTTTTCATTTCTTCTTGGTTCTTCTTCATTTCCTCTTGGTTCTTACACATATTGTTGAATTTGTCTTCCATTCTTTTCATCCACCTTATGAGCATTTCTCTGAATTCTTTCTCTGACAGGTTGCTTGCCTCCATTTCGTTTATTTCCTTTTCTGGTGATGCCTTTTCTGGTGGGCTGTTTCTTTGTCTCCCCATGATCTCTCTTCTCCGAGTGTCTGGTTATGTAGTTCTCTCTCTCCTGCGTCGATTTAAAGGCACAAAATACAACACAACAAGGCACAATGCACAAGGCACTGAACACAAATGTATTCATGATATTAATAACCCCAAATAAAGGTGACCACCAGAGAAAGGTGAATTATAGGATAAGAAAGAAAGAAGAAGAAGAAAAAAAGGAGTGCAAAAATGAAATTGGGTAAAGGAAAAAACAATAAGAGAGAAAAGAAAGAGAATAAGAAAGAAGAGGGAGAAAAACTATTTATATGGGGAGAAAACTCCAATAGAACAGCTACTAATCCCAACAAATGCCAGCAACAAATACTTAGAGATGAATACAAACTACACAACAACTAATATCAAGCGAGCTGACGGAAAACAGGAGCAAAATACAAACAAAAACAAAACAAAAAGAAAAAGTGAAACAATCTCAAAAACAAGCATAAAAAAAACAATATAATCAACAATCAAGAAAACAACAACAAAAGGACAAAAAGAAAACAAATTTTGCATAGAGAAGAAAGAGATGAGAGTGGTGTGTATGGACTTGGAGCAGGGGATTGGAAATTAGGTATATAAGTAGGGTGAAATTTTAACAGGCAGTAAAAAGTAGGAATAGGGAAAATCTAAAGCAGGAACAGGGAAAGAGAAACAGGAAAATAAAAGGTGAAAAGTGAGGAAGAGAGTGTTGGCATAAAGGCAAAGTTGAGACAGAGTAAAATGATGTTAAAGGAAAGATGAAAATAGAATGTAGAACACTAATCCCAAAGTAAAATAAAGAGAAAATAAAATGACACTTTTTTTAAAAAAAAGGTAAAATAGTAGTAATAATACTGATTGAAAATAAAAATGTAATAATTAAAAAGGTAAAATCAAGTGAGGAAAAAGAAAGAAATTTAGTTTCTTAAGTAAAAGACGAAAAAAGAATAAAAATAAAAATGTGCAGTAGTGAAGGTCATTCATTTCCTCTACTGTTCCGTTTGGCATGCCTGTTTCCTAGTTAGGACAGTTTTGAAGTTTCCTGCGTTCCACTGCTCCTCAGTGTTGTAGGCCACAGTCTTGATTTTCAAGCAGGAAGTACATCTTTATTTCTTATACTCCTTTATTTGTGTTTACACAAAAGTCAATTTGTGATTCAACCCCTGGGTGGCAGTGTTTCTGGATTGACCTCCAGGTCTATAGGTCCTCTCTAGCTAGTGTTTAGGTTTTGTTTTCCCTGTGGCACTTAATACCGGTTTGGGGGAGTGGGTTGCCCCAGAGCTGGTTCTCTGATGGTTATCCCTGCTCTGATCCCCAGGTTCCACAAAAGCAACTTTCCCTGCAGTCTCTTATAGTGTCCCTAATTGGGTGATCCTATGTATTGGGCTTAGTAATCAAAAGCAAGGGTTTAAACAGAAGAAAAAGAGAGAAAGAGCAAGTGAGAGAGAGAGAGAGAGAGAGAGAGAGAAAAGGGAAGGGAAGGGAAGGGAAGGGAAGGGAAGGGAAGGGAAGGGAAGGGAAGGGAAGGGAAGGGAAGGGAAGGGAAGGGAAGGGAAGGGAAGGGAAGGGACAGGAGCCAGAGTAAGTGCGTGAACTCCGGCGCTGTGCGCAAGTCTGTGCAATCTTTTTCCTCTTGGGTCTAAGCAGCGGCACACTTTTAAAATTTTTAGGCTGTCCTTTTGCACCTAGTTCAGCTACAGGTTGCTTTTTAGAGTTCCCTTCTGTTAGCAGCTCTGCGTACCCCCTTCCACATTCACGGATCACGCCAGCCCCAATGGCTGTGGACTTTTCTGGGCAGAGACTTCCCCAGATCCTCCAGCTCCCGCAGTGCGTGTTTCTCGCTCCTGCCCGGACCACAGACCTCACCTTATCCCGGGCGAAATCTGACCTTTCGTGAGGGGTGCAGAGCTCCTCTGAATCTGCGTGCTTGCGCCACTTGGGGACCGGTGTTCTCGGGTTCGCAGCTGTTCTCTGGGTGCTGTAGTTGTAGATTTTCAGGCTTCCAATAACATCCACTTTCCCCTTCAAGATGGCGCAGTCTCCATGTCAGAGCTGGTCGCTCTGGGAGGGAACCTAGCAGCAGTGGGGGTTGCCCGGTCAGGGGAACCTTCTCCGGCCGTCCCCCACAGTCTCCTGGAGTATAGCTGTCCCTCAACTCACCAACAAACACTCCCCGTGCGACCACACACACTCCCTTTGTCCTCTCATTCACACACTATCTTGCAGTCTGTCTTCCTGTCGTTAGATATCTTCCGGATGTCTTCATTGACTTTTAACTATTGTATATTATTCCATTGTTTGACTATAACACAATTTATGTATGTATCCTTCTCTTTATAGGCATTAAGGTCATTTTATTGTTTTTATGTTATAATAATGTTTCTATGAGCAGTTTTTTATATGTCTTCTTGCATACATGTGTAAGAAAGTCTGTATCTAGAAATGTAATTTCTGGGTGTTAATATATGAATGTCTTCAACTAAATGAAATATTGCCAAATAGTTCTCCAAAGGAATTGCAGTTACTCACACTGCCAAAGAAGTATATAAAAAGAAAATTCTTATTGCTCTATATCCTTGACAATACTGTTAATGCTAAATTTTACATTTTTTTTGTAAATCTGTGCATGAAATTACTCTGATTTTATTTTTTTCCAGTTTTATTGAGATATAAGTAATATTTAAAATTATATAACATTTTAGGTGAACAACATTATGGTTGTATATAAATACATCAAAATGATTACCACAAAAAGTTAACATCTATTGCCTCACATAGTTACAATATTTTCCTCTTCTTTTTTTTCTCAACTTTTAAGAGCTACACTTAAGCAACTTTCAGATATATAGTATAGCACTGTTAACTATAGTTACCATGCTGTACATTACATGGTGACTATAGTTAACTATAATAATCAAAGCAGAATGCTATTGGCATAAAAACAGACACATAAACCAATGGAACAGAATCAAGAGCTCAGAAATAAACCCATGCATATCTGATCAACTAATATCTGACAAGGGAGACAGGAATATTCAATGGAGAAAAGACAGTCTCTTCAATAAATGTTGCTGGGAAAATGGGATATTCACATCCAAAAAAATCAAAGAAGACTTACACAAAAATTAACTCAAAATGGATTAAAAACTTAAATGTGAGAACTGAAATAATGAAACTCCTGGAAGAAAACAGAGAAAAAGCTCCTTGGCATTGGTCTTGGTGATGATTATTTTTATATGATACCTGAAGCACAAGTAACAAAAGCAAAATAAACAAGTGGGACTATATCAAACTAAAAAGCTTTTAAAAACAAGTGAAACCATCAACAAAATGAAAGGGTAATCCACTGAATGGGACAAATATTTGCAAACCACATATTTGATAAGAGTTTATATCCAAACTATATAAGGAACTCATAAAACTAAATAACAACAACAAAAAACAAATCCAATGGAAAAATAAGCAAAGGCCCTGAATAGACATTTTTCTAAAGAAGACATACAGATGGCCAACAGGTACATGAAAAGATGTTTAACATCACTAAACATCAGGGAGATGCAAATTAAAACCACAATGAGATATCACCTCACACCTGTTAGAATGGCCATCATCAAAAAGAAATAACAAGTGTTGATGAAGGTGTGACAAAAGGAAACCTTTTTTGCACTATTGGTGGGATTATAAATTGGTATAGTTACTACGGAAAACAGAATGGAGGTTCCTTAAAAATTAAAACTATAACTACCATATACGATCCAACAAGCCCGCTTCTGGGTATATATCCAAAGGAAACGAAATGGCGACCTCAAAGAGAGGTGCACTCCAGTGTTTACTGTGACAACGTGGATGCATCTCGAAAGCGTTATGCTAAGTGAAATAAGCCAAAGACAAATACCATTATGGTCTCACTCATATGTGGAGTCTAATGAACCAAATAAACTGATGATCAAAAATAGACCCAGAGTCATAGAAGCATAAACACACTGTTGAACCTCAGAGGAAAGGCAGGGGAGGGTGGGTGGGAAGAGATCAGCCAATGAACTTGTATGGATATATGCATAACCTGTGGACACAGACAATGGGGTGGTGAGGGCCTGGGGGGTTAGAGGGACAGGAGTGGGCTGGAAGAGGTTAATGGGGGCAAAAGAGCATCTACTAGTATGTAATACTCTCAACAATAAAGATTAAAAAATAAATAAATAAAAGTCATACTCCAGTACCACTGAGTTATTTTTTCAGCTTCATTTTCACCATATTACCAAGATAATATCAATTTAAACTTCAAATTTGCATAAATGCAAGGCTTCAGTTAAAAAAATATATAAGGGCAGACTTTTCCCATTCAGAGCCAAGGTAAACACAGAAAGTTATTATCACCCTTTGACATTAGGAAGATTTTTTTTCCCTAGTCTACTTTTCACTGAGAGTTTAGAACTTAGAGTCCCTGGCTTAATGTCAAGGGCTCTGTTATATGTCACCCTTGAAACCTGATAGTTTATTTTCCTGATGTAGGCAATAGGCAGCAGAGTAGCCATTCTATTAGTATATGCTCATTACTTTTACTGTGAGCTAACCTATTATATGGATCTTCATTTTGTATTTCTAGGTATTTTGTATTTGGAGAGTGTTTTTCAGATAGTCTGCTGTATCTTATGCTACTGCTTTTTCTCAGCAAATCCTAAATCTTTTATATCACTGGATTTGACATTATTCATTTCTTTGAAATTATTCATGTCATCCTATCTAATAAAGAGGGAATATGCTAATTGACCCTCAAGCTGTCGCAAAGATGGCGGCACCACAGCCAATAAGGAGGGAAATATACTAATTGACTGCCCCGCCCTCAAAGATGGCAGTGCCCACAGCCAATAAGGAGGAAATATGCTAATTGACTGTCACGCCCTCAAAGATGGCGGAGCCCACAGCCACAAGATGGCGGCGCCCAGTCCCCTCAGCCCTGCTGGGGTAGCAGGCATGCAGCAAGGCTGGGTCCACCCCCAGGCAGGCCCAGCCGCTCAGTGCGCCTGCCTCCAGAGTCCCCCAGTCCCCTCAACCCCCCAGCTGCCCAGGGCCACCCGAGGCTCAGGTAAGCAGGGCTGACAGAGGCTTGCACTGCCAGCAGGTAGCAGCAGAGGTGTGATGGGGCGTCACCTTCCCCTGATCGCTGGGTTGCCTCCCACCCCTGAGGGCTCCTGGACTATGAGAGGAGGCAGGCTGGGCTGAGGGACCCTCCCCACTCCTGTGCATGAATTTTCATGCACCGGGCCTCTAGTGTTAACTTAAGCTCCTTTACATCACAGTATCTCACTCACTTTTGCATGCATTCACTTGTGTTTTCTGATCTCCAGTGCACTCCATAAGGCTTGCTGGGAGAGAAAGTAGATTTGAAGAGCCTTTTGCCAGTGACATTTACCAGATAGCTGATGAAATTGTTTGTGTTCTGCTTCCAGTCCTCCAGGATAAACCATTTGCATTTTTTGGCCACAGGTATTTAAAATCTGTTTTAAAAGCCATTTCCTCAATCACAAATCCTTGGCAAATGTTGTTCTTTGTGTCTTGTGAGATGCATACCTTTTGTATTGGTTACACTGCTTCATTGCTGCTTAAAGGGAGTGAGTGATTAAATATGGGTATAGCTGTTCTCAGACAAGAAAGTTAGACTGGAAGAAATTGTGCAATAGGGACCATAAAGATATAAATGCCAGGTTGTGTGATGAATTGTGAAAATCCTGGGCTCCTGGCATCTTCTCGTTGGAAAATAGTCCTAGAATGTTGAATAATTATGACCAGTCACAACTCTTACAATTGGCCATTTGTATAGTAATTATATCTTTAGGCAAATAATAATAATAATAATAATAATAATAATAATAATAATAATAAATCAGGACTTGTAAAATCAAGATTATAGCACTAACTTACATTGCACTTATTTTTAATTTTAACAATTATATAAATAGTATGTGCTAGATGTATAATTTTAAGGTTATAACGTGAAACCTGCAGTTTTGACTGCCTCTTAGTCAGTTTGACCTGGGAGAAATTCCTATGGTTTTTGAATTAGTTTCCTTCTCTGTAAAGCTGGAAAAATAATAGTTTCTTCTTATGAGGAGTAAATGAATAGTGATCATAAATTATTTGGTGTGTGATAAGGACTCACTAAATTTTGGCTACAATGTTATATAGTATCTATAGATATGGTCAGGCAAAAAATAAAGTGTCATCCTAGAAAGTATTTTAAAATTTTGATGTGGTTCCATAGTATGTTACATATATGGTCCTGCTTTGTATCTTCTCCTGACTTTCTTTCACTTACTATTGTTGTGAAGGTCACATTGTTTCATGACCTGTTTTATCATTTTATCAATCTCCCTTTGTGGACATAGTTACTTTTACCTTTTGCTGTTAGCCAAAGAACGTATATGCGTGGCCCATGGACACAGACAAGAGTGTGGTGATGCGGGGGAAGGGGGGAAGGGCAGGAGCTGGGTAAAGGTGGGTAAAGGCAGGGAAGGGGGACATCTATAATGGTGTCAACAATAAATAAAATTTTTTTAAATAAAAAGACATGTCTCTAAAAATTTTTCAATGAATATTTTTGTAGAAAAATTTGCATATATCTCATAAGTTTCTTAATATAAATCTTCAGAATTTCGGTTAAATGATATGCCCATTGTTAGAACTCTTAATATACATTTCCAAATTACCTGCAATTTATGCTTCATCAGCAACGAACATGGGACTGAGTTTCCCTTTTCCTCCCCTAAGATGTTTACCAAAGTAATCTCTGGCAGTATTGTTTACAAAACATCCTCTCTAATAAAATGGTAATATGCAAATTAACCATTACTCTGCTACATAAACCACGCCCACCAGCCAATCAGGGCGAGTATGCAAATTAACCCCAGCCAAGATGACTACAGCCACAGAGAGAAAGGTTTCCCAGGTAACAGAGGAAGCCAAGCTTTCCATAGCCGTTGCAGGCCTAAGCCTCCACTCAAGCTACAAAGTTTCAATTACAGAAGGTAAACAAATTCAAAAAAATGGCAGCAGAATGGAGCTTGAGAGAGCAGGCCAGGGTTGCCGCTGGCAACAGGGGAAGCAAAGCTTTCCGCACACCCTGGCCGGGCTCACCCGCTTAAGGCTACAAAGTTTCAATTGTAGAAGGTGAATTAACTGCCACAGAAATGGCTGCCGCCCCGGAGGGAGCAGAAGGCTTGGCTCTGCTCCAGGCTACAAAGTTTCAATTGTAGAAGGAAAATAAATTCCAGATACCAGGGCCTCCGCTTGGGTCGCCAGGGGGTGTGGCCGGCCTGCAAACCACCACAGGCCCCTTGCCCAGGCCACCCCACGCCCCAAGGGAACCCCACCTGATCCGGGACACCCTTCAGGGCAAACCAGCTGGTCCCCACTCCTGCACCAGGCCTCTATCCTATCTAATAAAAGAGTAATAGACAGTTTGATCATCACTCCAACACACAATATGTCTGCCCCCATGTGGTCAAAGATCCTGCCCCATGTGGACACAAGATGGCCACCACAAGATGGCCAACAGGAGAGGGCAGTTGGGAGGCACCCGGCCTGCAAGGGAGGGCAGTTGAGAGGGACCAGGCTTGCAAGGGAGGGCAGTTGGAGGTGATCAACCCTGCAGGAGAGGGCAGTTAGGGGTGACCAGGCTGGCAGAGGAGGGAAGTTGGGGGCAAACAGGCTGGCAGGGGAGCAGTTAAGCATCAGCCAGGCTGGCAGCGGAGTGGTTAGGGGGTGATCAGGCTGGCAGGCAGAAGCGGTTAGGGGCAATCAGGCAGGCAGGCAGGCAAGCAGTTGGGAGCCAGCAGTCCTGGATTGTGAGAGGGATGTCCGACTGCCCGTTTAGGCCCGATCCTAGGGGATCGGGCCTAAACGGGCAGTCGGACATCCCTCCAGGAGTCCCAGATTGGAGAGGGTACAGGCTGGGCTGAGGGACAACCCCCCCTCCGTGCATGAATTTCGTGCACCAGGCTTCTAGTATTTACATAATGTCTACAGTGGCTCACAAATTTTTTGGTCCCAGTACTGTTTTAATACTTTTTTAAAAAAATTGAGGACCTCAGAGAGCTTTTGCTTATGTGTGATATTATGTCAATATTTACTATATTAGAAATTAAAACTAAGAAATTTAAATATACATGTGTTAAAATAATATTAATAAACCCATTGCATGTTGTCATAAATATAATTTTAAGTAAAAGACTGTATTTCCTCTCAAAATTAGTGAGAGGCAAGGCATTGTTTTACACTTTTGCAAATCTGTTTGTTTTTATTTTATTTTATTTTTTTTCATATGTCTAGACCATGCATGCAGAAGAGATGAAATGGTTATTCCATCTCAATTGACAATGGTCTAATGTTTTTTTATCCCATGCGTATAACTGGCAAATCTGTTTATTGTCTGGCTGAATAGAAGGCAGCTGGATTCTCATTTCTGCTTCTGCATTCAAACTGTTGCAGTATCCCAAGTCACATAGCCTCAGGAAAACTCAACTATGCACTCAGGAGAGAATGAGAGTAGGAATATAACATTTTGGCATTGTCATGAAAATAGCTTTAACCTCATAGACCACATGAAAAGGTCTCAGGAATTCCCAGGGGATACCAGACCATACTTTGAGAACTGCTGATACATACTATCAAAGGCCCAGTGATAGAGAGCTGAAGGGACAAAAGGAAACGGAAATAAATTTCAAGGCATTGTGGAAGTAAGTACTAAATTTTAGCCTGAACTATCTAGGATGTCTTAAAACACTTTTGATGCTGACATAAGTTGTTGAAAGTATACCCTCCATAAACACTTTTATTATTTAAGTAACTTATACTTTTCTTTGCATATGTCATGATCATTGCTGTTTTATGATCCTTGTCTTTATATACTTTCAGTGGATTACCATGATTTTGTTGAACAGTTATTATCATGTTTTTCTTTCCCAAATTTAGTATGGGGGCCTACATTGCTTTTATGACTGCACTACGCCTAAAAGAAAAACATAAGCTAGAACCGATGCATTTATTTGTGTCAAGTGCAACTCCTCCTCATGTAAGTAATTTCATTTTCCTTAGGGTGAGTGGTGAGAGGAGGGACATGGGGGAAATCACGATGCTATTTCCCTATATGGTGAATTCTGGTCCAGCATGGGGCTGTTGGTGAGACCCTACTGGCTCATGAAAACACCCTCAGATTTCTTCCAACATCATTTCCCCTTTTCCCTGAAATGCACTTTAACTATTTCCTGGTCAGTCCCTGGTATCTCCAAGCCATTATTGACCCAAAGTGCTTGTTCTTTCATTCTGGGTCAGGTGGGAACTTAATCAACTTTCAGCTAAGTGACTGGATCAGAGCCAGGAAGGAATACTTGAAACCGCCAAAGGGGAAAGTGGCCTCAGCGTTTCATACTACCCTGGCTGTTCACGTCAGTGCTGCTGTGCCGCTCACACTCCCGCCCGGCTCTCGCTTCCCCTCGGAAGCAAGGCCCGATGGCCCACGCAGCGGCGTTATGACACTGGGTCCTAGTGGAGGGGAACTTTCTTCTCCCTGCTTTTTTTTTTAAAAAAGAGGTCTGCCCGGAAACCTGTAGATAAGGAGTCCACTTCTGACCCTAACTTGATGGCATTTCCCTGGAGAGGGAGCTTTCAGTTTATGAGCCAATATGTTTTATGAAATATTAGACTTACGTTGTTCATGTTTCAAGTCAAAGGCCAGGCATCGTGTTCCTGAAGATGAAGAATTATCAGAAGAGCACATTCGCTCTTTCGTTTTGAATTTGGGAGGCACTCCCACGGATTTCATTAATGACAAGGAAATTTCTCAACAATATTTGTCCAGACTGATGGCAGATGCACACATTCTTCACAATATCACGTAAGTAACTGAGACATGTGCTTTTTAAAAAAGAAATAATTATCTGTAGAAAAATACAGGTTGGCAGTTCTCTGAGACTGCTTATTCAGGAAGACAACAGCCTAAGAGTTTGATTTTATTTCCTTTGGAGCCACTGTGATATTTTTACTGGCTTAGAATGGAGCGTGGGCACAGAAATGATATAAATGAAAGATAAATAGAGCATATCTTTGTTTTAAATATGTGTGTATTTGTGTGTGGTTCAACACACGTTTTATCATATAACATGTATGTGCTGAATAAACTAACACCAAGGCACCCTCATCTTCTCCAAGGGCCAGAGCAGAGCCCTCCTTTCTGAGTTGTGTGGAGGTGACCCGAAGAGGAAGGAGTGGTTGGCTTTTTTGTGAATTCTGTTCCAGAACTCGTTTAATCCCATGGCATCTGACCACTGCCTTGGGATGTATGTATTGAGGCTGGATCTTCTGGAGGCCTGGAGACCTAACATTCTGGAAAGCCTCCCCAATCATCTAAACCTGCCCCTGGCTTTAACTTCCCCATCGCAGTGAGTAGGGGCCAGCCTTCGGCCCTTAGTCACCATTAGATCCTGTCACGCATTCCTCCAATTTTGCCTGGGCTTTGTCTCCTCCACGTAGGTCCCTAGAAGGCAGATGCTTGGGCCTATGATTCTTTTATTTCCTCCACAAAGGCTAGAACTAGGCATAGGGCCACCATGGCAACGTTTGTGACGAGAAGTTTATACAAATATCTTCAAAAAGTGGAACGTACTTGAAGCGCCTTGAGAACAGACAATCCCACTCACCTATGACACATCCCTCTGTGCACTGCCATCTCCATTCTAGCACTAAGTTCACCAGCTGCCCCCTGGTGCCCCAAGTCTATTCCTCTTGCCATTTCTGTCCCAACCACCTTTGCCCAAGTGAGTCTCACAGGGATAAGCTGTCTGTACCGCTGGCTGAGCACAGTCAGAATCAGAAACCAGTCGGACATCACGTCCTTCCCTGCCCCCAATAGAAAAGTAATCCAAGTCACTGTGGACATTCAATGAAATGCTGTCGGCAAAAGCTGGTTTAATCATTAAGCCTCGCACAATGGTTAAACATGCTGTCTGTCCAGTCTGCCTCCCAAGATCAAAACCCTCTGCCCGTGGCTTACCAACTGTGAGATTCAAGCAAGTTTAACAGTTTGTGTCCCACCTGTCAGAGAATAAAAACTCTCTCCAGGTGTTGCGGTGAGGACTAAATGAGGTCAGATTGGCAATGTAACTAACTACTACATTTAAACAAAACCACAAAACTTCACTCCCAAAGGCTGCTGTGGCTTTAACATCTTAGCGGAGCCTCAGAGTGTCGGTGGTGGGCCATGGTCAACCACAGCCTACCAGAGGAAGTGAAATCGGGTTATTGCCCACGGGCCCTGGAGGAGGTCCACGGCACGCCTGGAGGGCCCAGGCTGGGCAGGGCAGGCGTAGGCAGACGGTGCGGCAGGACGGGGACACGCCTTTATTACAGGGTCTGTGGCAAAGTGCTACGGGGTTCCTGGGCCAAGGCCAGATTGGTCAATTCAAACAAAAAAGTGGGGTTTTGGTAAGCTTCACGGGGGTCTTGTCTAAGGAGTGCATGAGGGGAAGGCTCTGGGAGGCAGGAGAGACTGTTTATCACAAAGGCTGTTGGGGGACTTACCCTTACTTGTGACTCTGCAGCTGTCATCTAGGCTAGTGTCACTCAAGACTGCTGCCGGCCGCTTAGCCAAGGCAGCAACATTAGCCACACTCTCAACAGCTCTCAGGAGAAACCTCCCAACACCAAAGTGAAAGCGAAATCACTCACAGGGATACTGCACTCATGCAGTAGAGAAAACCTTCTTAGCACTCTCTTCCTCCTCCTAGTAAATCCGAGTGTAATAGTACTCACAACATATGCCCCCTCTCTCCAAACTCCAAAAATTCTCTCCGAACCCTGCTTTCTGGGTTCTTCTCCCCTCTTCACTCCCACTCCTTCAATCTCTCCTTCAACCTTCCCAGTCTGTTCTCTCTTCTGGTCTCTGCAGCTCTCAGCTATTTCATAAAATAAAATAAAAATAAAATAAAATAAAATAATAAAAAATAAAATAAAATAAAAAATAAAATAAAAAATAAATAAAATAAAAAAATAAAGTAAAATCAGGCCTATAGCGCCCCTCTCTGTCTTCTCTGTTTCCATGACCACAGGGTTCAGAGCCTGGTGGCCAGAATGGAAATCTGTGGCAGGTGAGAGCTGTGACAGCTCCTGACTCACTCAAGCTCCTCATCTCCTGCCTGTTCTCTTGTCTCCTCCTAGAACCTGATTGTATACTAGTACATGCGAGGCTGTTGGGTTTTGTCCCTTGGCTCTGGAATAGTCTGCCTTTTTAAACTTTCTTTGCCTTTCAGTTTGGATAATTCCTGTTGACCATCTTCAGGTTCAGTGATTCTTTCCTCAGCTGTATCCAGTCCACTGATGGGCCTGTCAAAGGAATTTATTTGGGTTACAGTTTGTTCCTACAATTTCCACTTGATTTTCTTAGAGTTCTCACCTCTCTAACAAATTTCCCATTTGCCTACACATGTGGTCCACCTTTTCCACGAAACCCTTTGACATCTCACACACAGGTATTTGAAGTCCCTGTCAGACAGTTCCAAATCCGGGTCTTATTGAGTCTGATTCTTTTTATTGCTTTGCCTCTTGACGATGGAGTTATTTCTTGCTTTCTTATGTCTGATAATTTTTGTTTATTGAGAGCCAGCTATCATGCATAAAACAGAGACTGCAGGACATATTTTTACACCTGGACCTGAGCACATCTCATCAGGCTATAAGTACGGGGAGTTGAGTCGATCTACACTGGAGATGACCTGCTTGGCTTTTGTTGTTACTACTGTTCCGCAGGGCAATGCCAGCTTCCAAGTCCCCTAGTGTTACTATGTGCTCAGTGTGGCGACTGGGCGGCTGGAGAGTTTTCCACAATGCACCAGTTTTTCCTGTGCCTCACAGAGAACAGTCTGTCCCCACTGACAGACAGTTGTTACCTGACGTGTGGTGTCAGCCTCTGGGGTAAGATGGGAAGTTGTTGGATGTCCTAGAGTCTTGAGCTCCCATCTTAGGCAGGTCCCCTGTGCTTGGGCCTTGTGAGTGGGACAGCATGCCTGCCCCTTCTTCCTGTGTCTGTGGTTGGTATAGATGTGGGCCCTCACCTGTAGGGGAGTGAGAGTGTCTGATGCACCTCCTCCAGCAGCTGGAGGCTTTTGTTTAGTAAGAAAGAAGGGCCTGGGTAGGGGCTGGGATTTAGTGCCCATTTTATGGCCTATCTGCCCACCTGCCCCACCCAGGGGGCTCTTTCTGGCCTCCTGCCTTGTTCCCAGTCTTACTTTTCTGTTTTGTTTTTTAAAATATATTTTTATTGATTTCAGAGAGGAAGGGAGAGGGAGAGATAGAAACATCAATGATGCGAATCATTGACTGGCCGCCTCCTGCACGCCCCCTACTGGGGATCGAGCCCCTAATCGCGGCATGTGCCCGGGATTATGAACCTCACCCTGAGCCACACCGGCCTGGCGAGTCTCTATTGTTTTAAGCCCCGTGGCTGGTGGTCACTGTTACAGAAGCCCCAGCAACAGACAAGAGAAGGTCAGCGGGAAACCTAGTCAGGACGGTCCTGTGTCTCACCGCCAAGGGCCCCTGCAGGCCCCTGAGGGGGGAATACTTGGAGGACCCTAGTGGACCACAAACACTAGTGGACGCGCTGAGTGGGCAGCGACGGCCAAGGAGAGGCAACCAACCGCGCTCTCTGCCTCGTAGAGGCATCAGTCTGCTGGTCCCCGTGCGTCCCCTCCTCCCTACGGCCATCTTACCAGACAACCACCCCCCCCCCCCCCCCCCCCCCGAGTGTGCAACTCCAGGCAGCACTTGGCCGTGGCGGGGCCCAGGCCAAGCAAAGGGAGAGGTTTGCTAAAATAAGGCCAGGCCACGGGTGACCTGTGAGTTTCCATCAGCCAGGAGAGCAGGTTGCTCAGCTACCATGAATAATCAAGACGGCGTGTCCATTCCCAGGTACATGACACCCCCACCCCCGCCACGCACACACGCCTTGGGGGGGGGGGGGTGATCTCCGGGAGGATGACCCCCCCCCCCCCCGCACTGTGGCACTGGGCCTGCCCGAGCGGGGGCCACACCTGCAGAGAAAGCACCGGGTGGTACTCCCGTCCGTGGGCAGCACTCAGCGCCTTCTGAGGTCCGAGGGCCTGGGTGCCCATGAGCACTAAGAGCCCGTGGGACGGGCAGTGCCCACCCCGTCCGTCACGAGCACTTCAGAGAGAGGGGGCGGGTGCTGCTGCCACTGGCCCTGCTGGCCCGGAGCCCCGCCGAGGACTGACCGGAACCTCCGGTTCTCTTAGCAGGTCTCGGTCCTCGGAGCTGTTACCCCCCAATTTCTCCTCGCCGGTCCGCACGTGCAGCCCCGCGCGCACCTTGGCGAAGGAGGCCTCCCCCATGGCGGCTGCCCACCCGGTAGCTGCCCACGCGCTGGTGGTGCTGGAAGTCGCGAAGCCGCCCCCCGGGCAGCCGCTCACCGGGGGGGGGGGTGCAGGAAGCTTCCCTCGCGGGCCGCCCCCGCCGCCGCCGCGGGTTCCTCCTCCGGCTCCGGCTCGGGCTCGGGCTCCGGTTCGGGCTCTTCCCGAACGCGCGCAGGCAATACTGCCGCCCCAGGCGCCCGGGCCGGGACTCGCCCCCAACAAGTTCTTCGGAGGGTCGCCCGGCCCCTTTCATGGGTAGGGGAAGCGGCGGGGGGCGGCCCGGCGCCCGGGTCCTGGGTCCCGGGTCCCGGCGCCTGCGCAGCCTCCGCCCCGCCGCCGCGGGTCCGCGCGGGCTCGGGTGCGCTCCTATCCGGGCGCGCGGCGGCTGCAGGCGCCCTCTGCGTGGCCGCGGAAGAAAGCCCCATTCAGCCTGGGTTTGCAGAAATCCAACCCGGCCGCGGGCGGCGGGAACAGCCTTCCCAGTCTTCCTTGAGGCCCGTGGAAAAAGGCCTGCGAGCGGTGTGCATTCTACCGGACAACACCCCTCCCCCCACCCCCCACACCCCCACCCTCCCTGCTTGATCTCCCGCGCTCTGTTGACGTTTTTGCTGATTTCTTCTCCCTTGAATGGCCAGCAGACACCCCTTCCCCCGTGCTTTGTGCCTGTGAGCCAGTGTGCACGCCTCACATCTCCTTAAAGGTGCCTGGCCCTCCTTGGAATTTCTTTTCTAGTTTGCCTTGCAGACCCAGCTCTCTGATGAGTTCAAGGAGTTGTGATCTTGTAGTTTGTTGGGCTTTTTCTCATCATCAGGTTGAGAGAGGCACTTCTAGTTTTCTACTTTCTGGGCAAGAGTGGGGATTTTTTTTTTTTTTTTTTTTTTTTAGGAGTGGGAATTCTTGCCTGGACTATTGAAAGAGCCAGTGAGCTGATCCTAGACCCCGTGTCCCACATTATACCCAGATGTATGAAGTCAACTTTTTTCACAGTGCACTTGCCTTAAGTCCTTCGGGTGGCTTCCTGTCATTCTAAGGGTGACCAAAATCCTTTATGAGGCCTAGACGTGGCCCTTACCCACCTCTTTTACCTTAATTTGTCCCAATCCCCCCTTTACTCTCTGTAAGTCATTGTGCTCATTCTCTTCCCTCTTCCCCTGCTGCCTCTCTCCCCTTTGCCAAGTTTTGTCCTATTAATTCAGATCTCAGATTCAACTCTTTTTCCTTGAGACCTTGCTTAATGCCACCTCACTCCCAACTGTCAAATGTTCCCTGGTCCTCCTTGGCAGTACTTACACATCTCTCTAGTTATCTAATCATTTCATTTACGTCTGTCTCCCCAGCCAGTTTCTAAGTTGCAGGAGGAAAGAGACCCTGTTTATCCATAGGTTCTTAGTGGCCAACACAGCAGCCAGCACCACACTCAATAAACATATGTTGCTGTTGTGATTAAACTAAGAGCGGGTGGAACCAACTCAGGGAACCTGCTTTTGTTCTGCTGTTTGCAACTCTCTCTGGACCATGGAGAGCTGGTTGTCTCTGGGGAATGGCAGTTAAAGGGCCTAGTTGTAACCAGCCTCACCTGAGTTGGACTGGGGGCCCAGGTGCCATCCAGCTGCCATCTGTACTGTTTTAGAAGTTAGATGATCTTAGAAAATGCCAGGGACCACAGTCTGATATGTGGAAATATGGCTGGTAAAATTTTTTTTGAATTGCTAGAAACAGCAAAAGAGAGAGAAGTGAGGACACACCCCGTTTCATTCAAGTGACACTGGTAATACTTCAGGAAAGATCCTGGGAAAAGTTACTAACTGGTTCTTTTCTGTTTACAGCTTTAATGCACCATCTGAGGCCATTCTATCTTGTGACTTGACATGCTTTGTTGGATCTGAAGATATAGTAAATGATATAGAAGGTGAAATAACTTTGAGTATTTTATTGAGATAACACAGTTACTGCAATGAGTAGAAAACGGGCCCAAGTTTTATTTAATATAAATGGAGAGATGTCAGTCGTGTGTAAAATGAGAGAATGCAGGTACTACTACTGTATACTGATAGGTCTTAGAGAAATTAAAAATTCAGGACTTATAGAACATGAGACCTTGAAACCAACTTGCCACTGGGGTCAGCTCTTTGAAAGGTAATATCTGGAAGTATGTGTTTTGTTGTTTTTGGTGTCACTTGTTACTAAATTTATAATTTTGTTTATTTCTAGCCTGGAAAGATGTTAGCAGTGGGAGTTTTCGTATTCATGTGCGTCCAGGAAATCACTTTTATCTCATGGAAACTTCCAATGAGACCTTCATCATGAACTACATAACCAAGTGTCTAGAAATATCGATGCTTGCCTGACTAGACATTTTTCCAGTCTTAAAAAGTCAAAGTGATTATATGATACTTAAAAATGTTTTTTTCAGAAGTAGTTCATTGTTTTCATTCAGAAATTGCTACTGTTATATATACACACCTGTATCTGGGGACAAAAGACAGATGGGTCAGGCATACTTCTGGTAGGGCCTTTGTCTTTGTATTAGAATCTCATTTGAGTCTCATCCGTGGGAAGTTTGTCAACAAAATTCCTGCTTAGTAAATGATCCATTTTTACATTCAATTATTTTAACATAGCCCTAACCGGTTTGGCTCATTGGATAGATCGTCAGCCTGTGGACTGAAAGGTCCCAGGTTCGATTCCGGTCAAGGGCATGTATGTACCTTGGTTGCAGGCACATCCCCAGTAGGGGGTGTGCAGGAGGCAGCTGATCAATGTTTCTCTCTCATTGATATTTCTAACTCTCTATCTCTCTCCCTTCCTCTCTTTAAAAAAAAAAAAATCAATTAAATATATTTTAAAAATTATTTTAACAGTGAAAATGGCAGACAGGGCACCTGCTTGAAATTAAATTATTGTTTCATCTGCACACAGGCTCAAAGCTTGATCTAATCTTTTGAAATATAGGCTCATTCCATTTAATAAGAAAATGTAACCTACTGCTTGGTTAAAACAAGACGGTCCTAAGCAATCATTGCCAGCTGCTCTGCTGGCACTCAGCGTGCCTGGGAGCCCCTGCCCTCTTCTGGTGGTTCCTCCTACATCGACTGTCCTTTGGCTCTGGGTGGCCCTGCTGCTGCCCTGGCGGTGACTGACTTTGACCCAGGGGGAGTATGGAGTGGCCAAGTACAAACGCCACGTCCCATAGGCACCTCAGCCTCACTCTGTGACTATTTGATGTTGACGTGAGGAGGAAGCAGAACAGCTGGAAGCAAACAGGAGCTAAAAGGGGAAAATGAGCTGGGTCCAAACAATGAAGACTACAGATGGGATCTGCAGATGCTCCCGATGAGAATGAAGAGGCCCTGTGTCTCTGAGCCGTGTGGATCCTGCAGTTTCCGACAATTCCCAAACTGTCCTTGGAATCCTGGCTATTCTCTCAGACATCCTGATTTCCCTATTTCCTGTGGATCTTCACTATAAACTCTAGTACTTGATTGATGTAACCGATGTCTCTTGCTTATGGCTAAAACTGCTTAACCCAGAATCATACATTAAAATGTTAACTTTTAAAGCATTGGTATGTTTATGATCACGTAATATGGGTTCATGTTTTTTAGCAATTTTAAAATCATATAAAGTCTTAGTAAATAAGATCAAAGGAAATGCATACAGGAGATATTTTTCAGAATTTACCAGTACTTTTAAGAAAGTACAAATAATATAAAATGCGTGATGGAGAAAGGGCTTTGAGCTAGAATTCACATAATAATAAATTTGGGCTAAAAATACCCTCAAGCAAGTGATGTTAAATGTTTAGTATATGCTGTGCTATGCTTTACTCTCTGGTATATGACTTCCAGGGTTCCCTTACAGACGAACTGGTACTAAAGTAATTTAGATTCTTGATTATTAGTTTAAATAATTTTTAGTTATTATAGTCCACAAATGGAAATACCACGAAGGAGCCAATGCCAGGCTTTTGGGATGAGCTTTCTCACCTGCCTCTCCACCTGGGGAGGTGAGGTCCACATGGGAGTAGCTCTGAGAGTTTTCAAGGCCTCTATTGGAAGGACCAGGCCTCCACTGCTGATGTCTTCTCATTGTTGAATTTGGACGTTGACTCATTGTGCAAGACTTCTATCTTTAGGCAAAACTTAATAGAAATGAGAATCATTGTTAAACCCACAAATTTTCCAAATTAGAAATCAAGCTAGATTTATTGTTAATTAAACTTTTTATTTTGAGACAATTGTAGATTCACATGTGGTTGAAAGAAATAATAAACAGTTTCTCCTCATACTAACATCCCACAAACATCTAGTGTAACATCACAACCAGGAAGTTGTCATTCATATCATCAAGATACAGAACATTCCTAGACCACAGGATTCCTCCCACTGCCCTTTTAACAACACCTGTGTCCCTCCTCCCTGGCAATCCCTGTTCGGCCTTTTAGGTCTGTATCAAGAATATTACAGAAATGGGGCAGTATGTAACCTTTAGGGATTGGCTTTTTTTCCCTGTTCAGCATAATCCCCTAGAAATTCATGTACTGAATCTAGATATATATATTTTTAAAGTCACATGAAATCAATCTATCCCTCTGGTCATACCATACCAAACCTGAACTCTCATGCAGGCAATAAAGGTACACTGTTTTGGGTAGATTTGTAGCCTATGAAATCTCAAACATATTTTAGAACTACTAAAATGAGACTATCTTCATCCTGGCTGGGTGGCTACAGTTGGTTGGAGTCGTGTCCTGTAGACCAAAAGGTTGTGGGTTCCATTCCCGGTCAGCGCACATACCTAGATTGTGGGTTTGATCCCTGATCAGAGTGTGTATGGGAGGCAACAAATCTATATTTCTCTCACATTGATATTTCTCTCTCTCTCTCTCTAAAAATCAATAAACACATATCCTCAGGTAAGCATTAAAAAAAAGAGAGAAACTATCTTTTTTTCAGAGAGTCTGTGTACCAGCAAGAAAAACTAAGTATTGGGCCAATATATTTCAGACTCTACACTTTCACTCTGATAAAACTCAACATAAGAGGTATATTACCACTTGAGAGTATATTTCAGGACTAGAATCAGGCCCGTGCCAGTGTCAATCCCAAAGCTACATGGTGCAACAAAGGAATAGCTTTGTTATTGGTTCTTTAAAAACTGTTGATTACACCACTGTAGAAAAACAGATAAGCCAAAAAAAACCACCAATTGTGCCCAGCCAGCATGGCTCAGTGGTTGAGCGTCAAACTGTGAACCAGGAGGTCACGGTTGGATTCCCGGTCAGAGCACATGCCCAGGTTGTGGGCTTGATCTCCAGTGTGGGGAGTACAGGAGGCAGCCAATCAGTGATTCTCTCTCATCATTGATGTTTCTATCTCTCTCTTCCTCTCCCTTTCTCTCTGAAATCAATAAAAATATATTTATTTTTTAAAAAGAACAAACAATTGTTAATGTTTTGTGCACACACTACCAGAGCAGTAATTTTTAAAAACAGTGTTTAGAATCATCTCTTTATATTGATTAGTCTTTGACAGGTGATGAAATCAGAAACCTAGATAAATTATTTTAAATGTAAAAAAACCACCTGGTTTTTAGCAAGTATATTTTCCTTAAATATATAGTTTAATCATACCGCTAATTAAAGATTATAATTCATGTTACTAGTAAAAAATTTTCATGAGATGTAATAAGCTAACAGTGCATTTCTCCCCTAAATGTTAGGTCATGATACCATTACGAAGGCTTCAAAAGAAAAGTTTTCTCATACGCTGAATTCTAAATTCCATATTTTTCTATCAGCTCTTTTGCTTTAGAAATATAGGCATTCATGGCATCTTCCTTCGATAATCCTAGAAAGATACAAACAGATCATCTCACTAACAGACGCATTGGGAAGTTAAGGAAGTTCACTGAATTTAAGAATTAACAACCTTTTTGGAGGTTCCATGCTTCCCACTTAGCCTTGCCCTTTAAATCTAGCATTCCTGGACACTCTGCCAAAAGAAGAACAGACATATTTTCAGGTTTACGTTTTACTCTATGCTTCTATAAACATTGGTGGAAGTATATCACTATTTTAAAGATGACAATAAATACCAATACTGATGTCTCCAATTACAGATTGCTTGTAGAGCCCGTAAAGTTCTTTCAGTTCTTCATCATCTGGCCTTGCTTTCAGCTTCCTCACATCTTCCGCCGCCTTATCAAAATCAGCCTAAAGCGAAGGAGAAAAGGCACATAGTGCATTCGCTAAGTGTGTTTGGGGGCTTTTACCACCAAGCAGTGGGAACTCAGAGGAGCAGGGGGAGAGAGATGCAAATAGAAATACTACTATTGCTCTGGCTCGACCAGAATTATCATAACTTATTCATGGACCCCATCCAGGTACTTATGTGTTACATAGACAAGATATGGTGAACAAAATAAAATTCTGAATACTGAAAATGTTCAACTTATCAATGTTTAAGAATTGAAGATGACACAAGTAATTGGAAAAAATACCCTGTGTTCTTGGATTGGAAGAATTAATATTGTTAAAATGTCCATACTACCCCAAGCAACCAAGCAACCTACAGATTCAATTCAATTCCTATCAAAAGTACAGTAGCATTTTTCACAGAAATAGAAAAAAAAATCCTAAAATTTGTATGGAACCACAAAAACTCCAAATACCCAAAGCAATCTTGAGAAAGAAAATATCCAGAGGCATCATGCTTTCTGATTTTAAACTATAATACAAAACTATATTATTCAGAGCAGTAGGGTACTGGCATAAAAACAGGCACCTAGGTCAATGGAATGGAATTGAGAGCCCAGAAAGAAACTCATGCATATATGGTCAATTTAATTTACAACAAATAAGCCAGTCTCTTCAACAAATGGTGTTGGGAAAACTGGACAACCACATGCAAACGAATGAAACTGGACCACTATCTTACACTGTACACAAAAATCAACTCAAAATGAATCAAAGACTTGAACGTAAAACTTGAAAGCATAAAACTCCAAGAAAACATAGTGGCAAGCTCATTGAAACTTGTCTTAGAGGTATTTTTTTTTTTTTTTTTGGCTTTGACACCCACAGCAGAAGCAACAAAAGCAAATGTAAACAGGTAGCATTACAGCAAACTAAAAAGCTTCTGCACAGCAAAAAACCCCATCAACATGAAAAGACAAACTTACCAAATGGAAGAAAATATTTTAAAATCATATAGCTGATGGGAGTTAGTATCTAAAATATCTATTAAAAAGTCATACAATTCATAACAAAAAACAAGCAATCCAATTAAAAATGAGAGGTAGATCTGAATAGACAATTTTTCCAAAGAAGACATACAGATGGCCAACAGACATATGAAAATGTGCTCAACTTCACTAATCATCCAGGAAATGCAAAGCCCATCAGTAGATGAGTGGATAAAAAAGCAGTGTTACAGCCCTAACTGGTTTGGCTCAGTGGATAGAGCATTGGTCTGCGGACGGAAGGGTCCCAGGTTCGATTCTAGTCAAGGGCATGTACCTTGGTTGTGGGCACATCCCCAGTGGGGAGTGTGCAGGAGGCAGCTGATTGATGTTTCTCTCTCATCGATGTTTCTAATTCTCTATCCCTCTCCCTTCCTCTCTGTAAAAAATCAATAAAATATATATTTTTTAAAAAAAGCAGTGTTACGTCTACTAGTATTCCATGGAATTCTATGCAGAAGTAAAAAAGAAGGTTCTCTTACCCTTTGAGACAGCATGGAGGGGCCTGGAGAGTATTATGCTAAATGAAATAAGCCAGTCAGAGACAGATAAGTATCACATGATCTCACTCTAAAGAATCTAAAGAACAAAGTAAACTGATGAACAAAATAGATCCAGAGACACGGAAGCATGGAACAGACTGTGGAATCTCAGAGGAAAGGCAGGCATAGTGGGTGGGTGGGAAGAGATTAACAAAAGAACTTATACGCATTTATGCATAATGCATGGACACAGACAATAGTGTGGTGAAGGCCTGGGGTGAGGAGCAGAGCAGGCTAGTAGGGGTCAATGGGAAAAAAAGGGACATCTGTTATACTTTCAATAAAGATGAGTAAAAAAAATACCACAATGAGATATCACTTCACACCTGTCACAATGGCTTTTGTCAAAAAGATCTATATATATAAAGAGCCAGGGTTGTAATGACTCAAGGCTCAACTGAACCCCAGACTGCGCATGCAGCAGGTGAGCAGGCTGGACTGCTGACTCTGGGAGAGAGAGAGGTGGGGCTGATCAGCAGCAACCGGCTGCTGGCGAGGCCCAGAGAGAGAAACCAAGCCTCTCTCTTTCTCCCAGAGGTCAGCAGTTCAGCCCACTTGCAGCAGCCTTGGGCGGCTGCTGATCAGCCCCGCCTCTGTGATCAGGCCCGGAGATAGGCCCAGAGATGCTGACTGGCATAGAAACTGACCATCAGAACCAAGTCTGGGTGAATTTCAAGGAGCCAATGGCTGCCTAGGAGGTGGAGCTTTTGGTGCTGACTGGCATAGAAACCAACCAATCAGAACCAAATCTGGGTGAACTGGGAAGGCAGAACCTAAGGGGCTGAGGAGGGGTTTTAAGGGCAACAGCTGTTTGGTGTAAGGTGTAAGAAAGCGGTTCAATTTTTAATGACCGGTTTGGCAGTATACTGCATCTGGCTGGCTGTCAGTCCAGATATAGGGATTATGTGTTTTTGTCAGCCAAGAGCCTCTCCTCCTGCTGAAAAAGGCTTTCCCTCCCTCCCCCCATTTAAGCAATCCTATACTATATAATCTATCTATATTATTCGTATCCGTTTAATGGACTAGGTAGTTTCTGAGGGCAGTATTTCTGCTTTGTCTTTTTGCTGTTCTGATTGGGTGTGTTTTGCTTCCTTATATTCCAAATCACTGATTTGATTCTCGGCTTCAACTTTACTGTTTATTCCGTATAAATTATTCATTTCAGTTAGTGTAGCCTTAATTTCTGACTGGTCATTTTTTATGCTGTTGAGGTTCTCACTAAGTTCATTGAGCATTCTTATAAGCAGTGATTTGAACTTTGCATCTAGTAGATTAGTTGTCTCCATTTTGTTTAGTTCTTTTTCTGGAGTTTTGTGCTGTTCTTTCATTTGGGACATGTTTCTTTATCTCCTCATTTTGGCAGCCTCCCTGTGTTTGTTTCTACGTATTAGGTAGATCGCTTCTCGGCCTTTTGGCTAAGATCAAGTGTAGTACATATTAGGTAGAGCTGCTATGTCTTCCAGGATTGGTAGGGTGTCCTAATATAGTAGGTGTTCTAGTTGTTCTATAGGTTCCAGTGACACAGCCTCTCTGATCACCCAAGTTGCGCATTCGAGGTTCCCCCACCCCCCCGCCCCTGCCTGGTGTGGTCTGTTATAGTTGAGACTTGATTACTGTTGGCATGTCAATGGGATGGATTTACCCCCATGCCAATCAACTACAAGGACTGACTGCAACCACCAGCCACTGAGCTCTGACCACCAACCTCCAATCACCGTTGAAGATCAATTGTGCAGGAACCCACTCAACAGAGCTGGACTTACTTCAATGGGGCTCTGGTGCCTGCTGAGTCTGCCCCTTGAGTGTGTTGCTTGTGGAGGTGGTTGGGTGGTGATGCTCTGACATGGTCTAAAGCTGTTTACTGGGTGCACTGGCCCTGGGGCCTCCCAGGAGGTGCAGGCCAAGGTCAGCTTCCACCTGTATTCTGCTCTGGACCACCTGGCATGAGCTACAAAGTGATCTGCAGATGGATGCTACTTGTGCTGGGCTTGGAGGTGCTCAGGTAAGGCCACACTGTGAACCAAGGCTGGCTGCTGCTAGTGCCGGGCTTGGGGCCACTTAATGAGAGGTATTGGGCATGCTGATGCTAGATGCTGCTTGTTTGATAGATTTTTTTTCAGAAAATCTGAAGCATGAGTTGCAACAAGCCATTCATATGGAAAAGCCACTGGAAAAAAAGCTTGGGTAGGCCTGAAAGTTGGGTGGAGCAGGGCCTCAGGAAATCATCAGGACAAACTATATGAGCCAGGTTGATGGAGTCTCAGATATGGTGCCTACCTGCAGGCTCTGTATGGTGAAAAGCTCATCAAAGGAACAATGGGCTCTACTAGCACTTGTCTGGGAGAAAGATGTCCCTCCAGCTCTTGCCGTGATGCTAGACAATTCAGTTCCTCTCCATATGTCCCTTCTGAGCTGCTGCCCCAGTGCTGGAGCTCAGAGGGAGTGAGAGTAAGTCTGTGTGAGGGAACTTTAAGAGGAATTGCCTGGGATTCCAGCATCCCTCTGTTTCCCTCAGCCTCAATCTCCCCTGGTTTTTGCAGTCAGAAGTTATAAGGACTTTTCTTCCTGGCACTGGAACTCTGAGCTGGGAGCTTGGAGTGGGGTTGGGCCCCTTGCTCCTCAGGGGGATCTCTGCAGCAGAGATATCCCTCCCAATTTTTATCTGCCATATGTGGGTGTGGGACCAACCCTCACATCTCTGCCCCTCCTACCAGTCTCTATGTGCTTCTTCTTTAATTCCCTAGTTGTAGGACTTCCATTCAGCCAGATATTAGGCAGTTCTGAATAATGATTGTTGTGTAGTTTAGTTTTAATTCTGATGTGGCTGTGGAAGGAGGCAAGTGTTTACCTAAGCCACCATCTTTTTTTTTTTTTTTTTTAGTTTATTTCAGAGAGGCAAGGAGAGGGAGAGAAAGATAGAAACATCAATGATGAGAGAGAATCATTGATTGGCTGCCTCCTGCATGCCCCCTACTGGGGATCAAGCCCACAACCCAGTCATGTGCCCCGACTGGGAATCAAACCGTGACCTCCTGGTTCATAGCTCGATGCTCAACCACTGAGCCACACCGGCTGGGCTAAGCCACCATCTTGACTGGAAGTTTCCCATTCTATTTTTTAATAGACTATATTTTACCTAATGTTATTTGTTTTAAACCAGGGATAAGCAGTAATTTTCGAGTATCAAACAAGTCAGTCTCAGTGAGGTATTCTACCCCCACCCCGCATTTTCTTTCTCCAAACCCAGAGCTCCCTTTTGATACAAAGAACCAAATGCCTGGTAGAGAAAGAAGATAGCCCCACTGTAATTTCAGAACTCCCGTGATCTCAGCAGAGCTGCTAGATAAAATTTCTATCCAGCACCAAAGGCAGGACAGTAGCACAACTGAATAGTTGTTTTGTAATGAACAAAAATCCCTTGCAAATGGGAGACCAGAATCTCCAACTTAAATAACCTTGAAAATGACCCCATTTATTCCAGGATCTGAGAACCACGGGTGCATGTGACAAGGGACAAACCCCTGCCTCATCTTCCTGAATGCTTTTAAGAAACTGTCAGCTCCATTATACATAACATCATGGTTAAGAACACTGACTCGAGCTGGACTTGAGTGGTTTGAATCTAAGCTTCACCACTTCAGAGCTGTGTGACCCTGGGCAAGTTATTTAACCCCTCTGTTTCTTCATCTGGAATATGGGCCAATAACACCACCTATCTACAAGGTTGTTAGGCAGATTTAAATAAGTTAACACATGTAAAATATTTAAAATAGTGCCTGGCACATAGTGAGTGGTCAGTAAAATCTAACAAGTATTATTTTTATTACAAGACTCTTTGAGGAAAAGTAAACTAGTCCTAGAAAAGAAAAAAAAAAAAAACCTGAAAAAAAGTATTCACAATGAAGCAATACATGAAAAATACTTTTAAAAAATAATTTAACAAAGAATACAAAACTGTTTTCATACACTCAGCTTTGTAAGTGATATGGGAAAAATAAAGACTAGAAAAAAATATAAAACATGTAAAAATTACCTTTGATTATTGGTAAGTTTTCTGTGTTTTATTTTTTTAATACTTTCTATACCTTCCAAGTCTTCTGTAATGTGCATGTACTGTGTCTATAATTAGGACAAAATAAAAACGCTACATTAATGGGGGGCTTCCTAAGGGCAAGGCAGGGCAGGGCTATTCAGAGAGACATGGGGTTCTTCCCCTTCGGGTTTACCAGGAGTCTCCGGTGTCCTGTTGTGAAGTTTCATGCCCTTTTCCAGTAACAGCAACTCAATTGCTTTTGGCAAGCCAAGGCTTGATTAGAATTCTAAGGCTCGGTACCTGCCTTCTAGGAAGAAGTTTCTGGAAAATTGTTCTTCATATTATGGACAGGCTAATGAATATCTCAGACCCTCTCCACAGAGGAGTTCAGCCCCTGACACAGTTTCACAGGCAGTGTCAGGGGTCCTTGTCCCTCCTTCCTCCCCAGGTAGAGAAACCCATTCCAGAGCAGGGCCCAGGATCATTCTCTTTCCAGCACGCCCTTCCCGGGCACCCTGACTTGGTACAGTCCTGCTCTACGGTGTGGCTCCCAGGTGCCCTCCTCTCTGAGGACTTTCCCATCCAGCCATGATGAGCTCTAGTGCAAGGAACAGTGAGAGACACACTGCCACGGGATTCTGTGCAAGCACCGAGGCTCCTCTGAGACTCGGCTTCTGCTGGGGAAAAAAAAAAATCCTATCAATCTCAAGCAGGGAGGTGTTAGGATTAAATACAATTAAGAATGCAAATATTTTTATTTTACTCTGTTGATTCTGCCTGCCAGAGCTTATCACATGTAACATACTATTTAACACATGTATTGGCTAGGCAGCCAGGGATGAACAGGGCAGCCAGCTCTCAAGGAGCTCAAGGACTCCTGGGATATGAGCAGTTCAATAATGATCTATACATATAAAGAGGTAACATGCTAATTTGTCCGTTAAGGTGTCCCAGTCACGACCAGTCTGTGGGTGGGGATGAAGACAGGGACTTCCGCCCCCAGCGCTAATGTCAGGCTGCCGGTGTGTGTCCTCGTCAGTGCTGAGGTGAAGCTGCCTGCCTGCATCCCCGGCTACGGACGTGACACTGCCTGCGTGAGTCCCTGTTCAGCGCTGACCTGACGCTGGGGGGTGGGGGGCTCCTCCTCACCCAGTGGGGCTTGATGGGAGACCTCAGGCCACACACTCCCACCCCGCGGGGCTTGACAGGGGACCTCAGGCTGCGCCCCCTGCCCCGGCACCAGGCCGGAAGACCTCATGTTGGGCGCCCCCCCCCCCAGTGCCGGGCTGGGTGACCTGAGGCTGCGCCCTCCGCCCAGAGGGGCTTGTAGGGGTGGGGCCGGCCGGGTCTGAGTCTCACCCAATGGGGGTGGGGCCGGCTGGGACTGGGTCTCCTGCGTTTTTAAAGTGGGTGCAGATGATGGGTGGGGACTTGACTCTAGGTCCCTCGGTGCGCCCCGGACTCTGACAGGAGGGAGATTTTATATACATTTTACTAATTTTCTTTCATCTCTGACACTTCTATTATAGAGAAAGGGCAAATAGCAATATTAAAATATTTCTTCTAATTAATTCCCTTTTAATGTGCACGAATTTCGTGCACCGGGCCATTAGTCATGTGATGTTTGGGTGCTCTGGGAACAAAGAGGAGTGAACAGCAGTAGGGGTAGGAGAATCCTTCCTAGAGGAGATAGAGCTGAACTGAGCTGGAGGTCAGTGCTTGTGGGATGGCCTGGAACAGGGAGGGGTTCTAGGCAACATGGACAGCAATTATTAGGGCTCAACATAGAGGCTGGGTGGGACTGTATATGTTTGTTCCCTCATAGATCCATAATAGAGGGCAGACATAAATATTCATCTTGGTAACAAGAGCCGGGCCTTACAGAGTGTTGGCAAGTGGTATAGCCTGTGTGCTCCTTATTGAGTAAATGACTACGTGAGTGGATATGAGGGAGGTCTGAAAGTTAACATAGGTGAGAAGCAGCTTTAAATATACAGCTGTTTACATTTAATTCCAAAGTATTCTGGGCATAAGGGAATGTTTAGTAATATTCCTGTGCTTCTGTGGAGCTGGGCTTGCTGCTGTCAGTGAGAATTTCTGCCTCATCGGAGCTGAGCGCCTGGATGAGCCCAGTCCTTAACATCCTGGATGAATGCACATGTGCCTCATTCCCTGGCAACTGTGGTGGAGAGTCTTCGAAACAACTGTATCCAGGCCTCTCCCCAAACCCTTTCCTGCTCATGTGTTCACCACAAGGACCCCTGGCCACACCCCATGTAGCAGTGAGCCCAGTGTCCCCACTGTCTCTCACAGTGGGTGCATCCTGCCTTCCTGGAGATGGACAGTCTTTCACTACCTAGGAGCACTGGCCACCCTGGCCTCTGTGCAAATCTCCTTTCAGATGAAGACAGCCCCCGAGGGTGACTCTCACCTACTCTGGCTTTACTTTCTGCAGCCAAAGAACACGGTCATTGCACATGGTGTTCATAATGCCTTTGTGAGCAATCCGTTCCCACTGAGAAACTGAATTAGGAAGATCAAACTGCACAAAGGTGTGTGCGGAGGGAAAGGGGTTAGACATGTGCCAACTGTGAAGTAATGAATTCCCTAGCTCAAAAAGATGTGTTTTCTTGAAAAAGCAGTCTGCCTTTTATTTTCATCATCTAAGAAAGAAATATGTCTACGTTTACACCACTGTCAGCTTGCCTAAAAACTTTGCTGCAGAAGTAAACATATTGTAATTCTAAAATACAAATTTGAGGTTATAGCTGAATCAGAAATACCATTTGTTTTGCCAAACAAAACTAAGCAAAGTACTAAGCTAAAAAAGGAAAAAAGTTTTGACATTGAAAGATTTGATTATTTGGGGGAAAGTTCAATATGAATTATATCACACATAAGAGAAAAATTCTAGAGGTTCAAGGACATGCTTATCCTTATTGGACACTTAGCACATGCCAGGCACTTTTAAATGCTCTATACATGCAGCAAATTTAACCTTAACAATCGCTCTCCTCCATTTTTAGATGAGGAAACTGAGGCACAGAAGGGTTAAGTATGTCACAGGCTAAGAAGGCGAGAGGCTTGGATTTGAAATGGGCTGGCTCTGGAGTATGTGCCTTTGCCCACCATAACATATTCCTTAAGGAATCGTTAATGAAGTGAGACATGCTCATTCCAAGAAATTGTATGCAGATATTTTTAAATTATATTTTAGAAAAATATTTAACAGTGAGAAAATGCTGATAACCGTGTTACATAAAGGAACAAATGTATATACATAATAGCATAATCAGTGTATATATATATACCCACATATTTGCACATAGGCACATACACATGGACATGCCTGGGTGCACACATGCATGTGCACATACATATTTCTGGCATACATGTGTAAGTAACCTGTTAAGATAGCAGTGATCACCTCAGTGAGGTTTTTTTTTTTATTTACTTTATATCTGTTCTCTTTCCCAAAAATTTCCATCCTGAACATATATATTTTTCACATATCAGAAAAATAGTAATTTTAAATTGAAGTTTTACAAATATTTGCCCTTGCCCAAGAGAGCCCTTGTTTGTACTAAAAGCAAAGGGGCGCGAGTGAGACCCCAAATGTCCTCGCCTCCACCTGCAGGAAGGAGGCAGGGCAGGGCAGGGCAGGGCCACGCCGTCCTCCCCGATCCACCCGGTGTCCACCCTCCCTGGAGCTGGTGCCTACTTTGCGCTTAACCAGTCCCTGGGGTTCACAGGGGTTGCCATAGGGAGCCCCAGCTCGCCGTCAAAAGAACGGCGCCGGTGTGGTCTCCACTGCGGTAAGCGGGCGCTGGCGAAGGGGTGGGAGCGTCCTCGGGGTCAGCGCGGACCGGCAGCAGCTGCCCGAAGCGCCGGGTCCGAGACGCACCGCCGCCACGGGGGCGTCCTGCCCGCCCCACGTGCCCCTGAGCACTCCCCTCTGGGGAGCTGTCCTCCCGCGCGGCCCGCCCACCCTCTGGCTCACCTGCAGGGACATGGCAGTGCACTCCCCCGCTGCTGCACCCGGATGCTCGTGTCCCGGGAACCGGCTCCCTCCGATCTTTAAAGGGCAGCGCGGCCCCGCCCGCCGGCTCCCGTTGGCCGTGGGTCCGGGAGGGCGGGGCTGGGAGGTGAGTGGCACTCGCCCTGCCCGGGGCGCCCCGCTGTGGTCCTCCTGCCTCCTGGATGCCCTGGTCTCCGGAGGACGGTCAGCTGCAAGGGCGGCTGCAACTGGAAAAGCGGAAGGAAGGGAATTTAAATGAGTCCTTCTCCACGCTGGGCTCGCTGCCCGATTCTTCCTGGCGAGGCTGTTGGCAGGAAATCCAACGAGGTCTCCCTGGGCCCGGACCTCACTTACCTCCACCCTCCCCATAATGCCTAGAAACCTGGACGGCAGACAGCGTTTGTTCAGACCTTTCACGTCTCCCCGGCCGCCTCTAGGAAAATAAAAAGGCACCTTTATTTTTCAGGAGTGAAGAAGGCTGGTAGTTTGGGTCTTTTCTTTGTAAAGCAAAAACACATTCTGAACACGTGCTACAACCACGCTAACAACTTTCACAGGCACAAGACTACGGAGTGACCGCATTTTTGCCGGGGAGTGGGGTGGGGGGGAGGGAGAAACAGTGTCACTCCGTCTGCTGACACACAGAATGGGATTGTGATCCACACTGATTAAATTTTCAAAGAACTGGGACCACATTTCTCGGTCATATGAGGAGTTAGCTTACAGCTCTTCCTTTAAACAGGAACATTGTGCAGCGAGGTGACAGGAAGAATCCACAAAGGCAGGGTCAAGAAAGTTACTAATTTGAAACGTCTAAGGATACAACGACGTCTAACAATGCAAGGGACAGAGAAGAAAAGCCTCAACAGATTTTAGCTTGTTTTTGCACAAAATGACATTGCAAAAATATTTCCTACTTTTTCATGTAAATCCTTTGGTTTGTAATTTTCTCCTTGAAAATATTTTCATAGTGATATCGGTTGAATTTCCAAGTAAAGAACAAAAAGCAAATGTTAGAAAAACTTATTTTTATTTTCTAAATTCCTGGGTGATGGGCAATACACGCTTGGTTCAAAGACAAACTCCCTCTGTGGGGAGAGCCCTGTCGGCGCATCAACAGGGAGATCCTGCAATGAGGGCCAATGTCTGTGTCTGTGCGAAGGAGGCATTTGGGCATTATAGCCATTTTAAGAAACCAGGAGAAGGGGAGAGAGGAAAGGTACTTCTGCTCTGTTTTATTCTCTAATCTAGAATGTTCTTTTAAGAACTCTTTTCAAAGCACATTCTTCTCGAGTTGCCATTCCAGAACAGAAAGCCGGAGCCCTGGGTGTCTTGTCTCCAGGAGCACAAAGGAAGAAAAGAAAATGGAAATATTGATGCCCTCTGTGCAGTGATAATAGTATACTAGGTACAGTAGAAACAGCTTTCTGGAACCCTTAGGGAGTGAGTCAATTTGGACAGAAAATAAGTTATTTTTTTCTTTACTATTTTATTAAACATCCTACCTAATAATAGACCAATATGCAAATTGACCACACCTCTGACACACCCATAAGGCATGCCCACCACCCAATCAGAGCGAGTATGCAAATTAACCCAAACCAAGATGGCTACAGCCACAGAGATCAAGGTTTCCTAGGTAACAGAGGAAGCCAAGCTTTCCGCCTGCCCTTGGCAGGCCTAAGCCTCCACTCAAGCTACAAAGTTTCAATTATAGAAGGTAAACAAATTCAAACAAATGGCGGCAGAATGGAGCTTGAGAGAGCAGGCCAGGGTTGCTGGCGGCAACAGGGGCAGCAAAGCTTTCCGCACACCCTGGCCGGGCTCACCCACTTAAGGCTACACAGTTTCAATTATAACCCCAACAGAAATGGCTACCGGCCTCGGAGGGAGCCCCAGGCTTGGCTCCGCTCCAGGCTACAAAGTTTCAATTGTAGAAGGAAAATAAATTCCAGATACCAGGGCCTCCACTTGGGTTGCCAGGGGGCATGGCTGGCCTGCAAACCACCACAGGCCCCTCGCTCAGGCCGCCCCACACCCCAAGGGAACCCCCACCCTGATCAGGGACACCCTTCAGGGCAAACCAGCTGGCCCCCACCCCTGTACCAGGCCTCTATCCTATCTAATAAAAGAGTAATATGCAGATTGATCATCACTGCAACACACAATATAGCTGCCCCCATGTGGTCAAAGATCCTGCCCCCATGTGGACACAAGATGGCCACCACAAGATGGCCAGCAGGAGAGGGCAGTTGGGAGGCACCCAGCCTGCAAGGGAGGGCAGTTGAGAAGGACCAGGCCTGCAAGGGAGGGCAGTTGGAGGTGATCAACCCTGCAGGACAGGGCAGTTAGGGGTGACCAGGCCAGCAGAGGAGGGAAGTTGGGGGCAAACAAGCTGGCAGCAGAGTGGTTAGAGGGTGATCAGGCTGGCAGGCAGAAGCAGTTAGGGGCAATCAGGAAGGCAGGCAGGCAAGCAGTTGGGAGCCAGCAGTCCTGGATTGTGAGAGGGATGTCCGACTGCCCGTTTAGGGCAGCCCACTGGGATCGGGCCTAAACGGGCAGTCGGACATCCCTTGAGGGGTCCCAGATTGGAGAGGGTACAGGCTGGGCTGAGGGACAACCCCCCTCCATGCACGAATTTTGTGCACCGGGCCTCTAGTTAATTATAAATCAATATATACATCCTATATAATAAAATCATAATATGCTAAGTATCTGGTCATCTATTCAACCAAAGTGTAATATGCTAATGATATGCTAAGGCAGCTCAACCGCTCGTGATGATATGCACTGACCACCAGGGGGCAGTTGACCGGTTGACCAGTTGCTATGACATGCACTGACCACCAGGGGGCAGATGCTCTAACTGGTATGTTAGCTTGCTGCTGGGGTCTGGCCAATCCAGACTGAGATAGGCCAGACATTCCCTGGAGCCTGCCATGGTCCTTCCCCAGCTGGCCAACCTCCCACACCCCTCCCTGGCACCAATCGTGCACCAGTGGGGTCCCTCAGCCTGGCTGGTGCCCTCTTGCAATTTGGGACCCCTCGGGGGGTGTCAGAGAGCCAGTTTTGGCCCAATCCCAAAGGCCAGACATAGGGACCTCACTGGTGCATGAATTTGTGCACCGGGCCTCTAGTATATAATAAAAATTTAAAAATAAAAAGGCACCTTTATAAACCACCAGTTTAAGAAATAGTACCTTTGTAACTCTTCCATCCCATCCTATCCTCCTATTTGTTCATTAATTAAATTAATTTCACTCATTGATTCACATAGTTAGTGAGTGCCTAATATAAGCCTGGCACTGTTATAGGTTATTAAGAAACATCAGTTAGTAAAATTGAAACAATCCCTCTTCTTGTGTTACATTCTTGTAGGAAGTTACAGATAATCAACACTATAACAAGCAAACTATATAGTTTATTAAAAGATGTTTGGTGATGTGTTATTTTAAAAAGAGCAGATGAGTGGATTAGAAAACTGGTACATTTACACAATGGAATACTACGCTGCTGTAAAAACGAAGGAATTCTTACCATTTGACAGCAGCATGGATGGAACTAGAGAGCATTATGCTAAGCAAAATAAGCCAGTTGGAGAAAGATAAATATCACATGATCTCACTCATTTGTGGAATATAATGAACAACATAAACTGATGAACAAAAACAGATCCAGAGACAGAGAAGCATCGATCAGATTGTCAAACTTCAGAGGGAAGGCAGGGGAGGGTGGGGGGAAGAGGGCGAGATCAACCAAAGGACTTGTATGTATGCATATAAGCCTAACCAATGGACACAGACACTAGGGGGGTGAGGGCATAAGTGGGGGTGGGGGGGCAATGGGGGGATAAGGACACATATGTAATACCTTAATCAATAAAGAAAACATAAATTTAAAAAAAGGACAAAAAATGTGCTATCCTAACTGTAATTGAAAAATAAATAAATAAAATGGTTCTATCTTGTTCAAAGAGTAGATGAGGTAGAAAGAATAATCTCTTTAGGAAGTAGCTCAGGTGTTTCACAATATTCAGATGCTATATCCAGCCATGCTTGTCTTGCCTGTGTGCTGGAAACCCGCCCTGCTTCGTGCCTGTTGTTGGAACTACATAATTTTTACTGAGATGACTCTTTTCTGGCCTTGACACTAAACCTCTCTAACCTACTCAGGAATCACTGTCTAGCGTCGGGCCACTATCCAGAGCAAGCTGAGGCTCCCCTCTAAAATTTTCAGGTCCTTATAATTATGTAACATTTCCTGACTACCCTCACAGTCCAACCTATTCAGAGCAGCAGCAGAAGCAGCCAGAATTTCAGGCAAAAATGTTTATAAATAAAATACCAGACTTTAGGAAGCAGTCCTTGAAAATTCAGTGTATTTCAATGACAGCAAATGCTACAACCTGTTTAGCTCTTGGTGAAAAAAAGCATGGTTTGGTAAACAGCAGGCACTTATATTTGTACCTCAATTGTACCTTTCCAAATAATACTGTACTGTTGATGCCTAGGATAGGAAATTTAATTTAGTGGCTGAGGTTAGGCAGGTATTTACGATGTTTCCTTGAAAATCTTTCTTCTACCCTCCCCCACTGCCAAGTTGTGGAAGGTACTAAAGTTGGATGAGGCTATATATAAACCTAACTTGTTCATTGATGGCCAATTGAAGGACATTCTGTGTACATTAAACTGGGATTGAGCTATGGAACAATACTTATTTGTTTATTCATTCATTGCTCATTTACATAATTAAAATTTACAAAATCCCTGTTTAAAAAAAAAAAAAAAAAAAGATCACTCTTGCCCTGGCTGGTGTGGCTCAGTTGGTTGAAGTGTCATCCTGTACATGGGAAGGTCTCAGGTTCAATTCCTGGTCAGGGCACATACCCAGGTTGCAGGTTCGAATGGGGCATGTACAGGAGGCAACCGATATTTCTCTCTCTTCCTCTCTCTCCCTTCCTTTCTCTCTAAGATCAATAAAAGTATGTCCTTGGGTAAGGAAGTAAATAAATAAATAAATAATCACTCTTGTGGAAAATAGATTACAAGGGAACAGGTTGGAAGCAAGATCTTTAACGTCATAATAATTCAGGGAAGAACTTAAGGGTGCTTCAAACTCAGGTGGTAGCAATGGAGATAGTGAGAAGAAGTAGTTCAGATTCTGGGTATATTTTGAAGGTATTCAACAGGAGTCCCTGATAGATTCTACATGGGGTGTGAAAGAAAAAGTGGAGTCGGGATAACTACAACATTTTTTACCTGATTGGTTTGGTTGGTGGCAAAGATCAGAAATTCAGTTTTGGACCTGCTACTTTTGAGATATCAGACATCCAAGTGGAGATGTCAAGTAGGCAGTTTGATATCCAAGTCTAGTCTGGGTTGGATATATGAATCTGTGACTCATGGACATAGAGATGGTATTTACTAGTAGACCTTGAGACTGGATGGCCCAAGAAACTGAATGTATAGAGGAGAAAAGGGAAGAGGACTGAAGATTGAGCAATGGCAAATTCCAACATTAAAAATACAGGGAGAAGCAAAGAAGACAAAGAAGTGACTGAGAGAGAGAGAGAGAGAGAGAGAGAGAGAGAGAGAGAGAGAGAGAGAATGTGGTGTCCCAGAAATCAAGTCAAGAGAAAATAGCAAGTGAGAAAATATGTTAAATTAGATGAGGACTGAGAGTTAATGATTGGATCTAGGTTATTGTCAAGATCATTGATGACCTGAAGGGAAGTGTTAATGCAGTGGTGGGGGCAAAGCCTAATTACAGTGGTTTTAAGAGAAAGTATCAATAGCAATTATAGAATAGTTTTTGGGCGCTGTTTGTTTATCCCTCTATCTACATCACTCTGTCTTAATTATTAAATCCTCCCAATTGTGTTCTTCTTCAGGAAGAGTTGTTTTTGGCACTTTGCTCTTGTATGTAAACTTTAACATCCATGAGTCAAGTTCCACAAAAGAAAATTCTTGACTTTTTCTTGGAATTGCATTAAAACTCCACATCAATTGGGTGGGGGTAGGGAGGCAGATATCTTTTTAAAAATTCATCTTTATTGTTAAAAGTATTACAGATGACACCCCTTTTATCCCCAACTGACCCCCTCCTCCCCATTCCTGCCCCCTCCCCAGGTCTTCACCACTCTATTATCTGTGTCCATGGGTTATGCATATATGCATATAAATTATTTGGTTAATCTCTTCTTGCCCTCTCCCTCCTCAGCCCCCCCCCCCCCCCCCGCAAGAATCCTCAGTTTGTTGCATTCTTCCTTATTTCTGGCTCTATTTTGTTTGTCAGGTTTATTTTTTGATCATTATATTCTACATATAAGCGAGATCATGAGATATTTGTCTTTCTCTGATTGGCCTATTTCACTGAGCATAATCATCTCTAGGTCCCTTTATGCTGTCTCATTGTATCAGTGAAAATTCTGTTTCCTTCTAGGATGTTTATGGTTTCACAACTAAACATTTAATTTTTTTTCCATTTGACTTTATTTTTGTGTATGATGTAAGTTGGCAGTCTCATTTCATTTAACTTTTTTTGCATGTTCCTGTCCAATTATCCTAATACCATTTATTGAAGAGACTGTCTTTACTCCATTGTATGCTCTTGCCTCCTTTGTCAAATATTAATTGAGCATAATGGCTTGGGTCGATTTCTGGGTTCTCTGTTCTGTTCCATTGATCGCTATGCCTGTACCTGTGCCAGTACAGGGCGGTTTTGATTACAGTGGTTTTGTAATACAGCTTGATATCCAGTATTGTGATCACTTCCATTTTGCTCTTCTTTCTCAAGATTGCTGCAGCTATTCGGCTATTTGGGATCTTCTTGGTTCTATATAAATTTTTGGAGTACTTGTTCTAGATCTATGAAATATACCATTGGTATTTGAATCGGGATTGCATTGAATCTGTAGATTGCTTTGGGTACATTTTAATGATGTTAACTCTACCAATCCATGAACATGATATATTCTTCCACTTTTTATATCTTCTTTTTTTTCAACTTTCTGTAATTTTCTGAATACAGGTCTTTTATCTCCTTGTTTAAGTTTATTCTTAAGTATCTTAATTTTTTTTGTTGTAATGGTAAATGAGATTGTTTTGTTAGTTTCTTTTTCTGAGAGTTCATTATTGGTGTATAAAAATGCCATAAACTTCTGGGTGTTAATGTTGTACTCTGCTACATTGCCAAAATAATTTATTAAATCCATTAGTTTTTTGGAAGAGTCATTAGGGTTTTCTGTGTATAATATCATGTCATTTGTGAATAATGAGAGTTTTACATTCTCCTTTCCAATTTGGATGCCTTTTATTTTTTCTTCTTGTCTGATCACTGTGGCTGGGATTTCCAGCACTATGTTGAATAAAAGTGGTAAAAGTGGACAACCCTGTATTGTTCCTGTTCTTAGAGGAATGGTTTGTTTTTGCCTATTGATGATGTTGGCTGTAGGTTTGTCATATTTGGCCCTTATTATTTTGAGGTATGATCCCTTTATTCCCACTTTGCTGAGAGTTTTTACAAAAAACTAGTAGCCCTGCTCATGAATCCATGCATCAGTAGCTCGCCAGTAGCTCTGTGCCACCCCCAGTAACTCTCCGCCTGCTGCCCCGCTCTCCTGTAGCTTCCCTGTCGCCCCGCCCTCCCTCATAGCTTGCTGCCCTGCCCCCTCCTGAAGCTCTTCACTTCCCGCTGGTAGCTCACTGCCCCACCCTCCTGCTGATCCATGATCCTGTCATTATTTGGTTGGTCATTACGCTTCATGGTGTAACGACCATTTGCATATTCCATCTTTATTATATAGGATGGGTCTTGAATTTTGTTGAATGTTTTTTCTGAATCAGTTGATATGATCATGTAATTTTTGTCTTTCAATTTGTTTATGTGATGTATCACATTTATTGATTTACAAATATTGTACCAGCCTTACATCCCTGGAATAAATCCCACTTGGTCATGGTGTATGATATTTTCTTATTTATTGCTGGATCCTATTTACTAATATTTTGTTGAGGATTTTAGCATCTATATTCATCAGGGACACTGGCCTATAATTTCCTTTCTTTGTAGTGTCTTTATTTGGTTTTGGGACTAGGATAATGCTGGCCTCATGAAAAGAGCTTGGAAGTGTTCCTCTTGGATTTTTTGGAATAATTTGAGGAGGATAGGAGTTAGTTCTTCTTTGAATATTTGGTAAAACTCCCTTGTGAATCCATCCAGGCCAGGGCTTTTATTTGCTAGGAGGTTTATTTATTTATTTTTTTATTACTGCTTCAATTTAATCACTATTATTGGCCTATTCAAATTTTCTGATTCTTCCTGACTCAGTTTTAAAAGGTTATATTTTTCTAGGAATTTTTCCATTTTGTCCTAATGGACAGCTTGTTTGCATATGGTTGTTCATAGTATTTTCTTACTATCCTTTATATTTATGTGGTGTCAGTTGCTACTTTACCTCTTTCATTTCTTATTTTATCTATTTGAATTCTCTCTATTTGTTTGTTGATGAGTCTGGCTGGAGGTTCATCAGTCTTATTTATTTTTTTCAAAGAACCAGCTCTTACTTTCATTGATCTTTTGTATTGTTTTTTGATTTGTTTTTGTTTTTGTTTAGTCTCTGTGTCATTTATTTCCACTCTGATCTTTATTATTATTTCCTTTTACTTACCCTGGGCTTTTCTAATTCTTTAAGTTGTAGGGTCAGATAGTTTATTAGAAGTTTTTCTTGTTTCTTGAGGTACACCTGTATGAATTCAGGACTGCTTTCGTTGTGTCACATAGATTTTGGGTTGTTGTGTGTTGCCTTTAATATGTCCCCAGGAAGTTTTTTAATCACATTGGTAACCCATTCATTGTTTAATAACGTGCTGTTTAGCCTCCACGTTTGGTGTGTTTTTATTGTAGTTGATCTCTAGTTTCATACCATTATGATCCAAGAAGATGCTGAATATCATTTCAATATTCTTGAGCTCGTAGAGATTTAATTTTTGTCCTAACTTGTGGTCTATCTTTGAGAATGTCCCATGTGCACTTTAGAAGAATGTATATTCTGCAGCTTTGGGGTGAAATGTCCTATAAATGTCAATTAAACGCATTTGATCTAATGTGTCATTTAGGGTCACTATTTCCTTGTTGATTCTTTTGTCTAGAAGATCTATCCAGTGATGTCAGTGGGGTATTAAAGTCCCCTACTATGATTGTATTGCTGTTCATCTCTCCCTTTAAGTTCTTCAGAAGATTTAAAAATATATATATTTGGGTGCTCCTGTATTGGTGCATATATGTTTACCAGGGATATACCTCTTGTTGTATCCATCCCTTTAGTATTATGAAGTGGCTTTTATTATATCTTGTTATGGCCTTCATTTTGAAATGTATTTTGTCAGATATAAATATTGCTACCCTAGCTTTTCTTTCAATTCCATTTGTATAGAAAATTTTTTTCCATTCCTTCACTCTCATCCTGTGTGACTCTTTTGTTCTGAGGTGGGTCTCTTGTAGACAGCATATATATGGTTATGTTTGCTTATCCATTAAGCCACCCTATGTCTTTTGATTGGAGCATTTAAGCCATTTACATTTAAGGTTATTATTGATAGGTACTTATTTGTTGCCATTTTTATTCTTTATGCCTGTGTCTCCCCTCCCCCCTCTCATTTCTTCTTATAATAGTCCCTTTAATATTTCTTGCAGTGCTGGTTTGGGAAATCAGTGTATTCTGGAAAAAATTGTGTAGATTGGAGAAAATTACAAATGGGAGAAGGTCATACGGCAGCCAATGGTACTTCTGATTTTCCTCTTGCTGCCTTCCTCACTTCCAACCCCTGAGTTTAAAACCCAATTTCAAAGTACAAGATGAACCTAACTACTTATCCCATCAATTCTCCAACTTGAAGCCAAAGTGCCCTACAATACAAATGGCATTGTGCACTCTTGGTTGGGTCCACAGATCAGTGGTACCCAGCTCTCTTATGATAAACCCAACTCGTTTTAGCATTAGAGTTGGCTCTAATGTTGATGAGGCCCTATGTAAAAGTTACCTATGAGATTTTCCCTGGAAGAACCTGTTAAGGGTTCTAAAATGTCAACAAATTGCCAGCTAGAAATATCAATGCCCCTCCCCACAAGCACAGAAGAGCATGCTTGGCACAGCAAGACCCCAGGTGGCCGCAGCACAAACACAGTCAAGGGGTTTTTGCAGTTTCATCCAGGCGGGGGCGCAGTGGCCGCCCTCCTCTTCTCTCCCTGGAGGCTCTAGCAGCTTTTTAAAGGTTAAGCTGTGGTGATTTTGGAGGCGATGCTTTGAAGACGGGAGCAGTGCAGGCTTCCACGTATATGGAACTCTGTTGAGAGATGGCTGTGACCTTTTGGACCCCTCCATCCTCCAGTCAGCGAGGCCAGGGTGCCCTGTGTACATAGCAGCACAAGTTTTTTGCTCAGCTCATGGTTTTCATACTCCAGATCAAGTGTAATGAGCATGACTTGACATCCCCACATTTTTTATCACTGACTCAGCTCCCATTCAGTGATGTTTGAGTGTCTCCCATCAGTCTCTACTTTCAGATTTCTTCTGGCAAACCTGAAACACAGATGTGTTAGTATAAACTTGAACCTGAACCTTCTGAAGAAGCTTCCAGTGTCCCCTGGCCAGCCCTGGCTGTTATCAGAGGGAGAGGCTGGGATGGCTCATCTGTCAGAGATTGCCCAGGTGGATGGAGTTTCCTCTGGATGAACCCCAGGGAAAGGGGGATTGGTTTCATATATGGCTCTGCTACTGCTTCTGATGTGTGGGCTAAAGAAGAGATCAAAGGGACCCAATTCGGAGGCTGTGCTGGGGGGCGGGGGGGTGTACCTCACAGGTCCCCTCTGTGGGGCACAGCCCTGAGGCCTGGTTGGATCCCTGGTGCAAGTGGGGCTTTGTGGGAAGACTGGGGGTGGAGTGTGGTGTGGAGGGGAGCAGAGGCTGTGCTATGGAGACCCCAGCTCTGGCATGATTAGGCTGTCTTTGTTCTTCTGAATGGAGGTCTGGCCAAGGCTGGGCCACTCCAAAAGGCGGGAATTCCTGCATTGATTTTTGCTGGTGGAGAGGTAGATGTTCCTGGAGGGGAGGTGGGCTCTTCCTCTCCAGGGGGCTAAGGGATTGGCAGGCTCCACCCTGAGGCCTGGTCCTGCTCAGGTGACTTATGGTCTGCATTACTCCTTTGAATAGTCTTAGAATATGGATGAGAGGTGAGAAGAGCCAGCTTGTGGAAACTCTAGTGCTGAATGTTGGCAGAGACTCCATGTACCTTATGAGGTATGGAAAAAATTGTGTAGACTGGAGAAAATTACAAATGAGAAGGTTATACAGCAGCCAATGGTACTTCTGATTTTCCTCTTGCTGCCTCCTTCACTTCCAATCCCTGAGTTTAAAACCCAATTTCAAAGTACAAGGTAAACCTAACTACTTATCCCATCAATTCTCCAACTTGAAGCCAAAGTGCCCTACAATACAAATGGCATTGTGCACTCTTGGTACAAGAGTAAAAATTTTTCTGCTATTGATTAGAACCACTGAAGCCTGGGTTTCAAGGCAATGATGTGGCCCATCAGCTCAGCTCTCTTGTAACTCAAGTGCAAACAGATGGCCATCAATTTGTAGTGCTTCTAGGCCATCAGCAAGTTTTGGATTTCTCCCTTGTGTGACATATGGACACCATCAATGCAGTTAGTTGGCCCAGGTTCTTTGTAGTCAGGGAGTGGTTCCATATAAGGCTTTAGCTTATCTTCACGACCTATACTCATCCATGGATCTTTCTTAATGGGCCCTAAAGTGCCTCTCTTGCTGGGATTGAAAATGAGAAATTTCTTGAGGAGTTTTTTTGCATTTCCTGGACTTGTTGAACGTGGATTTCCTGCAGTGTGTTGGATTTACTGCTGACCTTAGAGCAGTGATGGGCAACCTTTTGAGCTTGGTGAATCAAACTTCGCCAAAAAACTGAGCATAACTCAGGTAGTGTGTCACTTTGAGGAAAAAACATTATTTCGCGATATTTATAGTTTACATAACATAAATGTATAATTGTTATATATAATTGTATTTAATAAACCAAAAACTAAATATTTAGTGCTGACACACGTGTCATAGGTTCACCATCACTGCCTTAGAGTTAAGGTGTCCCAAGGTGAACTTAAAATTAGAAAAAGCTGGTGAGAAGCTTGGCCCAAATCATTTCAAAAGAAAGTCACTTCCTGAATTCACCTGATGAACTGATCTTTATAATGGAATCAAAACACAGTGCCAATCAAAGCCTATCTAAAAAAAAAGAGTAATATGCAAATTAATCATCACTTTGCGATAAAGATGGTGGTGTCCACAGCCAATAAGAAGGAAATATGCAAATTGATGCGATAAAGATGGCCACGCTGGCCAGAGCCATGGAGCTGGCCAGAGTGTGGGCAGGTCCACTGGGGTGACCCAGGATGCCAAGCCTGGCCGGAGAGCAGAGGGGGAGAGCGGGCTGGAGTTCCCAATCCTTTTGGTTTCTGCAGCCTGTGGACCAGAAGCAGAAACCAAGAGCGTGGGGAGCACCAGGAATTCTGGGAATCATAGTTCTGGTGGCAGATGTGTTGTGTGATCTCCTAGACCAGTGATGGGCAACCTTTTGAGCTTGGTGGGTCAAACTTCGCCAAAAAACTGAGCATAACTCGGGTAGTGTGTCACTTGGAGGAAAAAACTAACTCCAAGACTCTAGTCGCAATGTTTCATCCTCAGGAGCAGCAAATGTTTCATCCTCGGCATGCGGCCGCGTGTCATCAGAAATGGCTATGCGTGTCAGTGCTGACACGCGTGTCATAGGTTCGCCATCACTGTCCTAGACACTGAAGCAAAGTGAGCCTTGAGCAAGTTACTGTTGCAAGTGGGGGATGGAGGGAAAGCAAAGATGAGAGACATAAGTAAAGTCAGAGTGTTGAGGAAAAATTAAAAGGAAAATATCATGCAATTTCTAGGAATCTCCACCAATGGAGCAAAGAAAAAAAAAAAAAAGACCTCTATTATCCTGTGAGCACCAAACCAGACTAGGCTGGGGTCTCAGACAATTCACTCATATGATTGCAAAGACAGACAGAAACTTCACTCTTTTATGTAGCCAGGCAGATACAATGCACAACATGCACGTTTTCACGGAAGAGGACTTAACAGCACCGTTTGCTATACACCCTTTGGTAAGTCACCTTTTTGGTGGCCATCTGTGTTAGTTAATTGCCATAATCAAGAGTAAAAATTAAAACTTTTCTATCTCTATGACAAGAGGTCCTTACAGCTTGGAGCAAGGCAACTATCTATAACTAGAGGTCCAGTACACAAAATTCGTGCATGGAGGTGTGTGTCCCTCAGCCCAGCCTGTACCCTCTCCAATATGGGACCCCTTGAGGGATGTCTGACTGCCCGTTTAGGCCTGATCCTACCGGAATCGGGCCTAAACGGGCAGTCGGACATCCCTCTCACAATCCAGGACTGCTGGCTCCCAACTGCTCGCCTGCCTGCCTTCCTGATTGTCCCTAACTGCTTCTGCCTGCCAGCCTGATCACCCCCTAACCACTCCCCTGCCAGCGTGATTGATGCCTAACTGCTCCCGTGCCAGCCTGTTTGCCCCTAACTGCCCTCCCCTGCAGGCCTGGTCACCCCTAACTGCCCTCCCCTGCCAACCTGGTCACCCCTAACTGCCCTCCCCTGCAGGCCTGGTCCCCCCAACTGCTCTCCCCTGCAGGCCTGGGTCCCCCACATCTGCTCTTCCCTGCAGGTGCAGTTGCCCCCAACTTCCCTCCTCTGCTGGCCTGGTCACCCCTAACTGCCCTTCCCTGCAGGCTTGATTGCCCCCAACTTCCTTCCCTTGCAGGCCTGGTCCCTCCCAACTGCCCTCCCCTGCTGGCCATCTTGTGGTGGCCAGCTTGTGTCCACATGGGGGCAGCCATCTTATGTGTTGGAGTGATGGTCAATTTGCATATCACTCTTTTATTAGATAGGATAATAAAAGTGTAATATGCTATTTAGACCAGATAGCCAAACGATCTTCTGGACATCATTCCAGATGTCCTTTTGGACGAAGCTATGGTGGCGGGGCCAAGGCAGAGGCATTTAGGGGCGATCAGGCAGGTTGCCGAGCAGTTAGGGGTGATCAGGCAGGCAGGCAGGCAGGCAGGCAGGCAGGCAGAGGCAATTAGGGGCAATCAGGCAGGCAGGTGAGCAGTTGGGTTGGGGCAATCAGACAGGCAGAGTGGTTAGGGGCAATCAGGAAGGCTGGCAGGCAAGTGTCCCGGATTGTGAGAGGGTGCAAGCAGGGCTGAAGGACTGCCCCCCCCATGCACAAATTTCATGCACTGGGCCTCTAGTATATAAATAACAACAAATACTAACAAACCAAATAAAATAAAAATGATAAAAAGAAGTTTAAAAAGGAAAAAATGAGAAAAAAAGAAAAAGAGTAAAGAAAAATGGGGAAAACAAAAAATAAATAACAAAATAGACAAAAACCTCATCATGTCCAGGAGAAACTTGGGTCAGATTTTTTCCTGTCATTGAAAACCAGCTTCTTGAGATATAAAAACAAAATGATGTGGGCCCAGCCAGGGACTTAAAAAGAGGCTTGAAATTTTGTAACAATGGCTCTTTATGAGGCCAGTCCAAGAAATGGACCTATCAAAGCTGGATTGTCTATTGTAGTTTACTTTCTGGACTCTAGAATACTTTACTCTTTTAATCAAATTATTGAGGATCCCAAAGAGCTTTTTGGTTAGATGGGTTATGGCTATCAATATTTACCTTATTAGAAATGAAAATCCGATGTTACAGTTTCCTTTTCATTTCCATTTTGAAAAGCTATAATAATTTTTGGTGTTGAAGAGCTCATAATGTCTACACACACAAGAAGTTATATATGAAGTAAACTGCATTTTTCAAAGAATTTTAAAAAAAAGAGATTAAATTTTTCTGCCTGTTTGATATTCCTTCCTGCTTTGTGACATTTTCTATGATGAGTTTAACATTACTTTGTCACTAATCAGAGACGTTAGCTTTTTTTCATAAATCTAAGTGGTTTAAATGCTAGATTAAATACTACAATATGGTTATCCATTTCTGATATATGGTTTCATGTGATTGATTGAATTTTTTTATGGTTTGATTGGTTTAAACATCTGTCAATGATGAAGTTTCACAAAATGCAAGGATGTTAATCAGGGTCAGCAAAAACACTCATATTTGTGTTGCTTATAAGAAACGAATCTATTAGTGCTATCAGATTCATTACAAACAGGTATGTAGGCAGAAAATCAAAACAGGGGTCTTAATACTTTCTGACTAAGCAATACTAGTAAAATGAAGCCATCTCTATAATAGTAAAGTTATAAAGTCAGTGATGTCAAAATATTGAATTGGTGATTACAATGCTAGTGATTATATTACAACTTTAGATAAGTAAATAATTTTCTACATTCTAATAGATGTCATTTTCTGAAACAAACAGCTAATATAATACCCCCAAAACAAACAAGTAAGTAAGCATAGCCTAGACATGAAAGGTCCCATTTCATATCATTTTAAAGTTAGAATATTCTAAGAGAACTTCTTGCAACAAAACTATCCAGGACCGCCTGGCCAGTGTTGCTCAGTGATTGAGCATCAACCTATGAACCAGGAGGTCACGTTTTGATTTTCAGTCAGGATGCATGCCTGGGTTGTGAGCTTGATCCCCAGTGTGGGGTGAGCAGGAGTCAGCTGACCAATGACTCTCTATCATCATCATCATCATCATCATCATCATCATCATTCTCTCTTTCTCTCTCTCTCTCTCCCTCTCTCTGTGTCCCTCCCTCCATCCTTCCCTCTTCCTGCCTCTCTGAAATCAATAAAAATATATATGTTTTTAAAAAAACTATCCAGGACCATTTTACTGTCAACAAGTTTCAGAAAAAGATTATACCTGACAGGAGGCACTTTTACCTTAATTTGGTTGAATATTCATACTTTTAGAATATTCAGAGTAAAGGTCCATAAATGTCTGGCAGCTTCACCCAACCTAACAAGATACAACGACTAGTTCAGGGCTTCAACTTCTCAAAGCACCTCTGGCAACAATCTCTCATTTGTTTTAACCTTTTGCACTCGGGTGTCAAGTGTGACTCCACACGGTTAGCATTAGAATAAAGGAATCGAGAAAAAAGCGAGTGCAAAGGGTTAATATTCCTCAGTAAATTTGTGAAATTTTTAGCCTTTAGTTTCAATAATAATGTGTAACCAGAACTGAATTAAAGTATATAGGACTTATAATTTTGTCTCCACTCTGCTCTTTTGGTTATAATATTGCATGTGTCTTACCTATTAACATCCAGTTAATGTATTCTGCAACTGAGCTCCAGAAAACAATTATGTTTTCCTCCTGGGGAAGCCACTGCTCCCCACCTAGAATCCATCTCCTCTTATTTTGTCAATAACCCTACTTCTGCTTAGTTATGGAGCCAAAAGATGCTCTGGGAAGGTGTGTCCATCTTCAGGAGAAAAATCATAGTTGGCCTAAGCTGGTCTTGCTTGACTCATTCACCTCTGCAGTGACTGGTTTAGGCATGCGCTGTCCAATAAGCCACTAAGGGAAGTATATTGGGGCTTCTTCGATTTTTCTTTCTGGTAAAAAGAAAGAAATACATGAGGCAAAACTTACTGCCTTATACAAGGTGATTGTGTAGGATGTGATGATTGGAATTGTGACCTTGAGAGGACAAGCTTGAGGGCAAATGCCAACATTTTGAGGATGGCAAATGGAAATATAGAAAGCCCTTGGGATTTTGATGAACTGCTGTGTAGCCAAATGAGCCAGCTCTGGAAAACCTCCAGACTTCTGTGACAGATAATAACCCCTATTGAATAACCACTTTCAGTAGGATGCTTTGAAAGCATCATCACCCCTTCAGCTGGATGGAAATACATGCACCTTTAGACTATATTTAACACAGGTGGCACATGTGGGTATGAAGAAGCAGTCTATGCAACAAAGTGTTCCCCACTTTCCTTTTTGGCAAGCAGGATCTTTACTGTGCTCCAGCCCAAGGCTTCCTGTCAAGTGAGGGACTGACCATGTCAACAGACAAGTACTGTTAGTGTATATGGTAAAATATACATAACACAAAGTTTATTATTTTAACCATTATTAAATGTGCAATCCAGTGGAATTAAATACATTCGCAATACTGTTTTACCACCACATCTATCTGCTTCCAAAACTTTTGCATCTTCCCCCACAGAATCTCTAAATCCATTAAATAATAGTTACCCATCCCCTCTTCCTCTCAGTCCTGGTAACCTCTATTCTACTTTCCGTCAGTATGAATTTGCTTATTCTTGGTAGCTCATATAAGTTTAATCATACAATATTTGTCATTTTGTGACTGACTTTTTTCTCTTTGCATAATGTTTTTCAAGATTCATCCATGCTATAGCATGTGTCAGTACTTCATTCTTTCTTTTATGGCTGAATAATGTTCCGCTGTGTGTATATATCACATTTTGTTCATCCATTCATCTATTGATAGGTGCTTTGAGTTGTTTCCACCTTTTAGCTATTGTGGAATATGTTACTATGAGCATTGGCATATACGTATCTGTCCAGTGCCAGCTTGCAATTCTTTCGGATATACAGGAGTGAGCGAAAGTAGGCATGTTTTTCCCCTCAAATCACCCTCATCTCCCATTTATCTTTCTTTGTGTGTTTGCCACTCCCTTCTGGATCCTCTATTTATCTTGTTTTTTATGGAGCTGGGGATTCCCACAGGGATTCCGTGAAGATGAGGGCACTGGGCCGGGGTTAGGTGTGGCGGCCCTTAGGCAAGCCAAATACAGAAAAGCGGGAAGAGAGAGAGGGCTGCAACTGCCAGGCGCTGAAAAGTAGAAATTGGGTCAGAAGGGAGGGTGGCAGGTGAGAGGACCAGCCGTCAGGAGACTATTGGCGTCAGGCTGGCTCCCAGATCCGGCAGACCAGCCGGCTAGCAGCAGGTTACCGTGGCAACCGTGAGATCTCGCGAGACAGACAGCGCGCCTGCGCAGTGCTGCTGCAGGGCCCTCGCCGGAGCCTCCCACCCCCACCAGACTCCCAAACTCCAGGTTTTTACTGCTTGGTCCTCCCGCTGTACCCCTTCGGCCGCGGGTGGCAGTGAGCCGACATTTTCTGTTGTAAGTGAGATAACGCAGAATGATGAAGTGTGGAGTTCAGTGAGCATGTGGAAGGCGGAGCAGGGAGGGCGAGGGTTGTGCGCACGCGCACGGCGCCTCACGCGGAGCCGGCGCTGCCGCGATCGGGAGAGGGAGCAGGGACCGCGGAGGGGCGGGAGCGGGCTCACCCGGGTGGAGTCGTGGCTGGGACTCGCGGAGGGCGGGCTTGACCGCGCGCAGGGTCTCCAGGGCTTGCCCTTGACCCCCGCCTGGCGGCCCTGCGCAGACTGTCCCGGCCTCGGGCCTTGGCTCACGCTCCGTGCTCGGCCTGGAGTTGAGCGTCTTGGGTACGAGAACTACGAAGATAAAGCCGCACTCTGGCCTTACAGCACTCCACAGCCCGGAAGTGGAGACGGACAAGATAACTACAATCGTGTATGCTAAATGGTAAAGTACTGAAGGCTCTAGATACCCGGGGAGGGATTAACCCTGGGCCTGGCCTTCCCTCCGCCGCAGGATCCAGAAGCCGGGAGGCATCCCCGAGGCCATTCTCTGCTTTACTCCAGGTTGATCCCTATGTTTGGTAGATTTCACCTCTTAGCTCTTTTAATTACCATGTATTTCTGTCCATCCCTTCTGCAGCTACTCATCTGCAGGCCACCATCATTTATTTCTAATATATTTTTATTGTTTTCAGAGAGGAAGAGAGAGAGAAACATCAATGATGAGAGAGAACCCCTGACCCGCTGCCTCCTGCACACCCCTCACTGGGGACGGAGCCCACGTCCCGGGGAATGAGCCCTTCATTCCGCTGGCCGGCACTCTATCCGCTGAGCCAGCCAGGTAGGGCCCACCATCATTTTTTACGAGGACTAATCCGGGAGCCTCTTGACTGCTTCCAGTCTTGGCAGATGACCCTTCTACACCCCAGTCCACAAAGGTCTTTCTGCAGTGCTTGTCCAGTCCTGCCACTCCTCTGCTTTAAGGTGATAGAGCGGCTTCCCACTGTAAGGCCTTCGAGGACCTTCACCATCTGGTCCTTACCCACCTTTCCTAGTATCTCACTCCTCTCTCTAGCATCTGCCCCAGTGACATTGACTTACCTCCTTTAATGCTGTTCCTTGGACATGCTACTTGGTACTCCCTTTGGTAGGCCGCCTTCAGGTATTTAGTCAAAGGGTCACTTCCTCCAGGAGGCCCTTCCTGACCCCCTCAACTAAGTCAGGCTTCTGCTGTTTCCTTAGTGTCCTGTTGTTCCCTGATCTGAATGTCTTACTGTATTATCTGCTGATATGTCTTCCTCATAGATTCTAAGCTCAGTGAGGCCAGTGACTTTTTCTGTCCTATTACTGTGGGTAATCCAGAAGAACTTAAAAGTAAGAAAGGGGGCTTTCAGGCAGAGGGAATGATGTGCATAAAGACATGGAGAGGAGAAGCTGATGACCTTATTAAGTAGCATGTGGTCCAGTGGCGGGATATAATGTGTGATGGGGCACAAAAGGAAAGGTTGGTGGGGAGATGGGGCCAGTGTGTGGGGGCCTTAAAGAGTTTGCACTTGATCCTATATTGGCAGTAGGAAGCCTCCAGTTAGCTCCAAAGGCACCTCAGCAAGGGCTTTGTATTTTTCTTCTCCAAAGCTGTTACTTCTCTTTACCAGTGAGTAGTTCTGCATTATAGGGCATTAAGATTCTGCTTATCTGAACTTGGTTCTCATCTCCCCCACCAGATTCTGAAGACAGGAGTTAATGCATATCTTGCTGTCTCTCCAGAGCACATAACTGTAAGTATTTATTCTGTGTTTGAATGTTGATACATTAACTGACTTGCAGTTTGGCAGGAGCTCTGTTAGATCATTTTTGTCTTGCTTGTCTTCCTGACCACCTCAACCTGCTACCAGCATTGGATTTGAACGAGCTACTTCCCAGTTCCCTGAGCTTGAGTGGAGCATGTAGGGAATGGGGGTAGAGGCGGGCTTTGCAATGTGGTTGGTTTGAAGACTGCAGATAGTCTCTAGCAGTGGACATGATACTGATATGAATGAGATCTGACCACTCACCCCATGGAACTGTGGAGACCCGGAAGAGGTCAGTAGACCATTTTTAGAGCTATACAGTGTGGATAGGCCTCCTGTCCTACACCTGTGGTTCCTAATTCCAGTTCTGCATCACGTTCACCCAGCCAACTTTTTACAAGTCCAAATGCACCAGCCTTATTCTCAAACTGCAACTGAGTAGATCAATTGTAAGGACCAACCATCTCTGTTTTAAAGGCCACAGATTATTTTTGAAGTGCAGCCAGGATTAGGAGAGCATGAAATTTAGATTTGGAAGCCAGCTGTGACTTCAAGCAAGGTGTTTGACCCAAGTCTGTTTCCTCATCCACATGCTGGGCAATTAATTATACAGGAAATTTGTGAGACTCAAGTAACACATGGAAAAAGTACCTTATAAATTCTGACATTCCACAGAGACACTTGCTTGTCAACATCAGTAGACAGCCCAGTAAGTAGGAGTTCAATTGGAGAGGACTTAATTCCTAATCCTGCATGGAGTGTTGCAGGGAGGGCAGGCCTCAGTGGTATAAATGAGGGAATATCTGGAATGAGAAAATCTGGTTACCTGAAAGTAGGGATAGTTCCAAACTCCAGATGTCTCCACAGCTGGCTTCACTTCCCTGAGTTTTGCCACGTGGGGTCCCTATGGTTGTTACCTGAGCTCCAGAAAGAATGTGAGGAAGAAAACTGAGTGAAGTGAAAGGAATATGAAGTTGTCTCTGGGAAGGAGAAACACGATATACTCCCTAGTGGGTGGGTTTGTTTGTTTATTTGTTTTGTTTATTGATTTCAGAGGGAGAGAAACCTTGATGAGAGAGAAAAATTAATATTGACCGCTGCCTTTTATAGGTCCCCAGCTGGGGATTGAACAGGAGACCTCTTGGTGTATGGGTCGATGCTCAACCACTGAGCTACACCGGCTGGGCTAGACTAGTGTTTTATAATATTTTCCCAATAAGGCTCATTCTGGTTATTTTTCCCTAATGGATTAGTATCTTTAAATTTCAGTACAAAATCTTGCTAGTTTTCATCAAGTTGCCAGCTGGAGGAGCAGTTGGCTTAGAATAACTGTAGGAAGGGGGACTGTCCACCTGCATGTGTATCCAATGTTTTAGGGAGAATATACAAGAAGCTCAGAGCCCAGGGAGGAAGACTTACAAGAGGCATAAAATGAAAGTATCATTTGAATTTTTAATCATGTGCACATGTTACTATTGCAGTTCTTTAAAAAAAAATCACATGTAGTTAATCATAAATGGCAGAAGCTTCCAGGGCTCTCACAGATTGTGAGCTCCATGCAAGTGAACAAGGGGACTTACGTGGGTGGATGTGGGGACTTGTTCACACTGAACCCCAGGGCCAGAACACTGCCTGCACATTTGGAGGTGCTCAGTGAATATTTGTTGAATGGATGAATGGAAGCCTAACTAGAGAGGAATTTACAGGATGGTAACAAATCTATGAGATTAATATCATACAGCCATTAAGAGGATAACCGCTAATTCTGAACAAGTAGAAAATTTTTATTGATTTTTAAATAATATTTTTATTCATTTTTACTGAGAGGGAGAGAAACATCCATGTGAAAGCGAAACATTGATTGGCTGCCTCCTGCACACCCCCTACTGGGGATTGAGCCCGCAACCCTTGGTGCATGGCACAATACCCAAGCAATTGAGCCACCCGGGTCAGGGCAACATGAAACATTTTTAATTAAATAAATAAATAGAATTTCACTGGGATTGCAATAATGCAAAACATTTATATATGGCCTACATATGAATAAAAACAAAGTCATGAAAAAAATGGGGAAAATAAATTACTGAATCTTAAAAGAGAGGTGAAGTGTATGGTCATATAATTGGTCCTCTATTATTAGGCCTGCTGTAGCCTGGAAAGAATCAGAACAAGTATAACCAGGATACTCTTAAGACCTGCACTGCTAGTTAACTATTTTCCTTTGTCATTTTGCTTCTCAGTGAAAGATTTTTATAATGGCTGCAGCTCCTCAGGCACCAGGGAGGGGCTCGGTTCGGAAGACAAGACCTTTAACTGTGAAGACATCATTGAACAACCCGTATACTATCTGCTGGAGTGCTCTGGATAGAGAGGATTTGCACTTCATCTTAAAGACACTTGAAGACAGATTTAAATCAATTGGACTTGAGAAAATTGAGAATAAGAAAAGAAGTAAAAAACAGTTTTTTAAAAAACAAGGCAGAGACAAATGTAGCATAGAGGTTCATATGAGTGAGGATCTGAAGGAGGAAAAAACAGAAGATAACAAACCAGTATCAGGGTGGACTTCTGTCCATGTGAGGAAGCAGCTTGCCGTTGGCGTTAATGAAGTCACCAGGGCTCTGGAAAGGAACGAACTGCTTTTGGTTCTAGTGTGTAAGTCAGTCAAGCCTGCGATCATCACCTCACACCTGATTCAGTTAAGTTTAAGCAGAATGGTTCCTGCTTGTCAGGTTCCCCGTCTCAGTGAGAGAATTGCGCCTGTCATTGGCTTAAAATGTGTCCTGGCTTTGGGATTCAAAAAGAACACCACCGACTTTGTCAATGAAGTGAAAGCTATAATCCCCAGAGTACCCACTTTAAATGTACCATGGCTCCAAGACAGACTTGAAGACTCCAGGGAAAATTCAGAGTCCGAATCTTTGGAAAGCCAAGACAAAGAGATTTGGGACACTTCCTTTGAAGACCTCTCTAAACATAAGAGAAAGTTCACTGAAGGTCAGCAGGCTGCAGTGCTACAACCCCTTAAAATAAAGAAACTGATTCCAAACCCTAATAAAAAAAGGAAACCACCCAAAAGTAAAAAAATTACTTCGAAGTAATCATGTATAAACTTGTCACTTCATACAATTGGAAAATGACACCTTGTAAAAGAAACCTTGAAGCTAATAAACTGAATTACTTTTACATAGATTTGTGGGAGATTGTTTGGTAAATGTTCCTTTCAAATGTGTAAGACTTTTTAGATAGCACAGATATGCTGAAGCTTAAAAACACTAAATGCAGGAAATATTCAGAAGTATGCATATCAAAAGTTTATTGACACTAATGTCCATGCTTGTATAGATTCACTTTTTTAAAGGTTGGTACAATGCTTGTGAGCAAAAACATCTGTATCCTACAGCACTTAACATCTTTCTCTCAAACTTGGGAAATGTACCACAGTAAACATGGTTCAAATTAGTAGAGTAGATGAAACTGGGTTGCAGATACACCATCAGTTTTAAAGGAAAGATACTAAATGCTAAGCAATACATTGTCTTCAGAAACAATACATCAGGTTTTTATTTCCTTCTGTTTTACTTTCTTTGGGTAGGTCCAAGCATTGGCTTGGGAGAAAGGCTTGACACCTATAGGAAAAGCTAGATAAGGTCTTTTGACTAGTTAGAATTCACCCCTTTACATGGTTAACATTTCCTTGAAAATTTAACATGTATAAAAAGTGTGATGGTAATTAGGTGAAATGAGGCAGGAAGAAAATAAAAAAATGGAGCTTGAATTCTCAGAGGCAGGTCTATACAATGATAGGCAGCCTTCATGTTAGAAAATGGAGCATAATCATTACTCTATGGTTATGACAGTGTCTGCTACCTACAGTGTGTGTTTGGAAAAGTAACTTTTTCTAATTTAAGGGGAAGAGTGGCCAGAGTTTATTTTCAGCTTTAATTCAGTTTGATGCGTGAATTATGCCATTTCCACTCATTTAAATTTTACTGAATACTATCGTGGCAAAAAAAAAATCCCTTAAGAAGTTGAGTATTTTTATTATTGACAAAGGATGCAGGACAAATGTAGGTTTCTTGAATATGTAAAACACTATACTACACTGAAATTTAGTTCTAATAGCTACTTAAACAGCAGTTTTACTGATCATTTTTAAATATTCATTGATAATCTGCTTAAATAATAGAGGCAAGTGTGCTAGTTATTTTTAAATGAGAAAAAAGATTTCTATAAAATTGGAATTTTAGCCTGTGACAAAATTTCTGACTGGCAATTCTGCAATTATTTGAAAACCTCCCTTTGTATGACTTTGCTATAAAAATGAACGGAACATAATTCCCAGCTGTGCCTTGGCTTCGGATTAAGTTAAAATCTCATTTATTTAATTCTGGTATCTCAAAAAAGTTTCAGTGAATTGGTTCAGTTTTGCTTCTTGAAGTTTTCATCTTCTGTTAAGGAAGAATAGTAATACCATTGGGTTGAATCATCCTAAGTAAGAACTCTTCCCTTCTGTCTTCAAGAAAGTACAAAGAGTTAGCTAAGTACGCTCTACTGTGGGGCCCACGCGCGCCCTCTACCGGTAGTCTCAAAGATACCACAAGCCCTGGGTTGGCCCGTTGGTTAATGGCAAGCTGCAGAAAGTAGCTTTCAGCTCCTTAATGTAAATCAGGATCAACAATTTTTCTTTCAGGGCCAGACAGCAAATATGTTAGGCTTTTTGGTTCATACAATCTCTACTGAAACAAATCAACTCTGTCTTTTCTAGCATGAAGCAGCCACAGGCAGTATATAAGTGAATGAGTGTGGCTGTGTTTCAATAAATGTTATGGATGCTGAAATTTGAAATTCATACAATTTTCATGTGTCGCAAAATGTTACTATTTTCCTCTAACCACTCAAAAATGTAAATACCATCCTTAGCTTAGGATGTACAAAAACATGTGATGGGCCAGATTAGGGTGATGGGCCATAGTTGCTAGCCCCTGCCTGGTATAAGAAAGGACTAGTTTCATTTGACTACTTATAACATGGAGAAAAAGCCATCATGTTGTTGAAAATAATTTAATTTCTGGACAGAACAGCCTAGGCACCGGAAGAGGGAAGGCAGAAAAAAGTAACTACTTCGTGGAATGAGTCAAGGCCAGTTTATACGTCCTCATTTAGCATCTCTTTTTCTCGGACTATTGGCAATATATATATATATAATGTATGTGTATATATATACATATATATACACATACATTTTATATATATATATACATATATATATAATACACTGTGAAACTTGTTTTTTAAAATTCTAGATAAAAACACCATCAGTAACAAAAGTATGAATACTTATTTACAAATAAGACATTTTCTATTAGCATGACAGCTTTCATGATAAATTAAAGTCAGCATTAAGGAATATGTGCAATTTTGCATAAGTAATAACATTCAAACTATCAATATCCTGATAGCACTAATAAATTCCACTGGGCAGTTCCTTTGACTTTAGCACTTATATTTTCTTTTCCTCACATATCCTTGCTGTTCCTGAAAAGAAACAAGTTTGTGTAGCAGCAGCAAAGTCTAGTTAGTCATGGGTGCATATTTCAGAGAGCACATTTCATGTTTGCACAAAACTTTGCTTTTGAACCTATACACCAACCTGTTGAACATTAAAGTACAAATTTGTGTGTTTATTGATTTGGCAACTTTGCTTCTGGAGAAATAAATGTACTAGTCACCAGTACATTTTTATCTTGCTCTACACACAAACACCCACCACTCATCATTGAGTTGTGGAAGTGCTGATTCCAGAAATGTCTCCAATGATAGCATGGAAGGTGACAGGAGGAAAAATTTCCCAACTGGATCCTTTATTCTGTTACACGGACAAAACGACCATCACTTGATAAATAGAAATGCAGCAGTTTATCTCCACACATTAGCAAAGATTTTCTTACCCACTCTGTAACTTCAGTTCCGTCCATAAAAAAAGTCCCTTTTCTACAGAATGGAAAAATACCTTCAAGAGACGGTCAAAAGTTTGAAAACTAGAGGAATGTGCTCTTTGTACCCTTTCATCCCTCCTTCAAATGGGTAAACAGTGAAAAAAAAGGAAGAATGTTAACATTCTAGCTAGACATATGTAGTATTGGCCACATATGGATGTTTTTCATCTTTTCCAATTATTACTGACTGCATCGATTTCACTTAGGTTGTGCTTTTATTCTTTGGAATGACAGTTCCAGGAATCATTAAATAGAATATTAACAAATGATGGATGATATCAGAGTTCTAGGAATGGAAACATCCATCTATTGTAATACAAGTCCAACCTAAAGGAAGGGAAGAAATGGAATAGTAAGAACAGGTAAGCAAAAGAGAAATCTATAATAATCTAATAATAAAAGCATAATATGCTAATTAGACCGAACATCCTTCCGGACGAAGCCGGGGCTGTGAGGGAAGCCCGGGTCTCGGGTGCCTGCCGGTGGCCAGAGGGAAGCCTGGGTCCCAAGGGCCAGAGGGAAGCCGGTGCTGGTAGCCGGGGAAAGGGAGGCCTACTCTTGCACGAATTTTGTGCATTGGGCCTCTAGTTAAGTTATACTGTAGTACAATAGAACTGGTTTGTTTTTTTTTTAAGCTACTAAAAAAATTAAGAATTCTAAGGGAAGTAAGGAATTTCCTAGATAAATATATTAAGTTTATAAAGCATATATCAACTTTTCTTACCTTTTCAGAATCTGTTCCTGGACACCTCCAATTGTACAAGTAATACTGTAAATTGCCATCTCCTATTCCAAACTTGAGTTTTTCCAAGAATGTCTTATTTTCCATCAAATCTAGTGCATTGAATACATCAAATCCTTTCTGCCAATGTAAAAAGGATTGAAAATTTCAAAAGACTAGAGTGTTTTCTGTATTATTTCAGCATAACATTGAATTCCTATAATAACCTGAATATGCACTTATAATAAGATTCAATGTCTGTAATATATATAATGTAGGTTAAAAATTCAGTTATATATAACTAGTAGTGAATCTGTCTTACATAACTAGCAGTGAATCTGATGAAGTCAGCTATCCAGCAATGCTGAATTAAAAACAGTATAACGGCTAACAGTGACATAACAAAATCTATTAAAAGTTCAGAAAATATTTGTTCCTGTTTTAGAAGGAACAGTCACCTAGATGGCTCCATCTCCAGAACTGTTACTTACTGGTCTAAGTTCTGACTTAGCTCAAGTTATAGCCAAGAAACCAAAGTTGTAAAAACTTTAAATAGTATATCTTGGGCTGATAATGGAAAATAAATTTTGTAAAATTTAATAGTAAAAATTTAATGTCTTTAAAATGTTAGATAATACTATGCAAAATGTGATATAGATGAAGCACCTAAATTCCTAGGTCTTAGGGCTTTTACATTAAATAACTTATTACTGGCCTTTTGGGGGAAGTAGTTGAAAATGAGCAATAGGATGAAATAATCAGGATAATGTTGATTTGGGGATCAACTAGTTATGGGTGTTTTATGTGTTTTAAAAAATGATCAAATACTAGTAAATGCAAGGAAGACACTTTTGAGGTGTTCTTCCCAAATGCTCATGAATATTTTCTCATATTCAATAATTACTTTAAAATGTATCCGTCTACTGATTTTAATTTATTTTTAAAGGAAAATGTTTATTTGCAGCAAGAATTTAAATTGTCCTAACTATGACACTGAAGAAATAAAAAATATGTATATATAATAAGGCATATTTTGAATTTAATTCCTTTCATTTTAAAGTCCTTTAATTTTGCCCTAACTGGTTTGGCTCAGTGGATAGAGCATCAGCCTGCAGACTGAAGGGTCCCAGGTTTGATTCCGGATAAGGGCATATACCCTGGTTATGGGCACATCCCCAGTGGGGGGTGTGCAGGAGGCAGCTGATCGATGTTTCTAACTCTCTATCCCTCTCCCTTCCTCTCTGTTAAAAAAATTAATAAAACATATTTAAAAAAATAATGAAGTCCTTTAACAATAATCCCCTTTAAAAATAAAGTTCCCTTAATTTTAAAATTCAGGGACCATTTATTTAAATAAAGAAACGGATTGATGCTAATTATTCACTACAAAACAAACATGTATTTTCCTTATATCATGGGATCATGTATTAATCTTATATTTCTTATGGGTTTTATGTACTCTTATGTAAATGTTTAAAGTATCTACTTTATACAAAATGACTTTTTGGTTAAGTTGCAATAGAATTAATGATGAAAAAAGCCACTGAAGTTTTACAAGGAACTTATCAAAATTCTTCCTTTGACCAATGGTCAAAAGTAATAAACAAAGACTCGAATTAATTCCTCCTGTGTGAAAGAAAATACAGTAAGATGCTTTATGTACTTTGACACACATATTTGGAAAAACACAGGATAACAAGGAATGAATTGCTTACCAATTTAGCTATAATGAGCGCATCCTTCACGAGGTCTAGCAGGGGCGTCTCTGTGTGAATGTTGTAGAAGGAGTAGGCAGCCTTGAGGGTCTTATGAGCAGGGTGGTGCATGACTGTGGAGGGGAGTGTGTAGAAGCTCAGGAAGTCAGTCAGTTTACCACGCGAGTTCTAAAGAACAAAGGTAGCATCAAGTAAATACCTTCTATTATCCATGCACTTAAGCTAACTTTTTGATCTTTGACTTACTTTCTGTTAGAATAAAAGCAACAAGTCATACTTCTCCCTCGGCAGTCTGATATGGAGCCTTGTAGAATATGTTCTGTAGAGGTCGAGAACAGTTTGGGGTTGTAACTTTAGGCTAAATGCTAATTAATGATTTGCATAAAGATCTTAGTTTTATAAGGAAAACTTTCCTTGGGATGATTAATGAGTCTCTCCAGACTTATGGAAAAGTAATCAAAATAAAATAATTGCTTTTACAGAAATAAGAGTGTTAAGGATTAGACGCTGCCTTTTCCAGCTAACAGACACTATATAATTTAACGTCATCTTGGCACAAGGGGATAATTTTATTTAATTAGCTTAAAGCAAAGTTGGATAGAGTTTGGGAGCTGTTTTTAGAAGCTTATGGAAGGTACTGGTATTACACCAAAATATACATACGTAACAGAAAATCTGAAGCTATCAAAAATTAAAAGGGATATAATAGTGATATTTATTTCATTATCATTGGTATACTCTTCAATACAAGAAATTAGCTGGTGTCATTTGGGTTGTTTTAAGAGCTGTGGTAACCTATGCAGTTTGCATATAATTCAAACGAAATGTTTGAATTACACAGCTGAGGAGGCTAGTCCACATGCACGCTATTGCTAGTATTTCTTTCAGCAGAAAAGACAATTCTATAGGGATGGATCTGGTCTTTGAGTTTTTCTGATTTATTAAATCATGCTTTAGACATTAAGAAGTTAGAGACATTAAGCTATTCTCTATTGTGTTGTATTAGCAGTTCAGTATTAGAAATGAATTAGAGACTTAAACTATCAGCGTTAATAAATACAGGCAGTCCTCGGGTTATGTCAGACTCGATGTAAGTCGTTTCGTGGTTACTTCGCCATCTCCCATTTATTAAAAAAAAAAAAAAAAGTTCCGTCATTTCAACACATGTACATACGTATGTGCTTTATGTTTTTTATTATTTATTTACCACAAGTAAAGGTCAGGAATTGTTATCTCTCTTTTACATTTTTTTTACTGTTTCACTTCATTACTGCTGTGTATGTGCTCCATGTGAGTGACGTAGGTGCTTATGTAGGTGGGTTCTGACTTACAGCAAAAATCGCATTACGTCGCGCCTAGGAATGGATCTCCAAAGTAATCTGAGGACCTACTGTATTTTCAACTTACAAAGTAATATAACAGAAAAAATTTTGAAAACCTTAATAGATGGCTTAACAGTAGAGTGAAGATGACAGAGGACAGAATCACTGAACTTGAAGAATTCAGTAGAATAAACCCAATCTGAACAAAAAAAGAGAAAACAGACTTAAAAAAACATGAATTAAGTCTCAGGGATCTGTGGGACAGTAACATAAGATCCAACATTCATATCATTGAAGTCCCAGAAGGAAAGGAGAAAGTGTGGAGCTGAAAGAGTATTTGAAGAAATAATGGCTAAAAACTCTCCAAATTTGGTAAAATGCACACAACAGATTCAAGAAGCTGAGTGAGCCTTAACAGGATAAACTAAAAAAAAAAAAAAAAAAAACCACTCCAAGATGCACCATAGTTGAAGTTCCAAAAACTAAAGACAAAGAAAAATCTTGAAAGTAGCCATAGAAACCAATGCATTACCTATATGTAACCCATTAGACTAACAGAAGATTTTGCATCTGAAATCATATAGGCCAGAAGGAAGTAACAACATTTTTTTTTTTAAGTGCTGAAAGAAAAGAACCATCAAGTATGAATTCTATATCTGGTGAAACTATCTTTCAGGAATGAAGGGGAAATGACATTCTCAAACAAATGAAAACTAGAAGAATTTGTTGCTAGGAGAAATTCTTTAGGACTAGCCAAAAGAAATTCTTCAAGTAGAAAGGAAATAATAAGGAATCTTGGTGCATCAAGAAGGAAGAACAAACAACAGAAACAGCAGAAATTCTGGTATACAGTTAACCCTTGAACAAGAGGGGAGTCCTTAACACTCTTATTTCTGTAAAAGCCGACCCCCTGGACAGTTGAAAACCTGCATATAACTTTCAACTCCCCCGAAACTTAACTAATAGCCTACTGGACATCTTACTAATAACATAAATAGTCAATTAACACATATTTTATATGTTATATGTATTATATACTATATTCTTACGATAAAATCAGCTAGAAAAAATGTTATTAAAATTAAAATAAGGAAGGGAAAGTACATTTATATTACTGTACATATTTACTGAAAAAAGTCTGTATATAAGTGGATCTACACAGTTCAAACTTGAGTTGTTCAAGGGTCAACTGTATACTATAAATTATGCTTCAACTCTTAAGTTTTATAAATGTACTTGATGATTGAAACAAAAGTTAAAATGCCATCTGATACTCAAGATATTGATAATTAAAAGTCAAGAATGTAAAGGGACCTAAATGGAAGTGAAGTCACTTGAAGTGGTAAAATGTTGATACCAATAGACTACGATCAGTCACACATGTATATTGTAAAAGCCAGCGCAACCATCATGAAAACTACACAAATACACTCAAATGTACTAAAAATAAGTCAAGACAGAATCCTAAAAAATTCATCAAGCAATGCACAGGAAGGCAAAGAAAAAGAGGAACAACACCAGAGGAAACAAACAGAAAACATAATAAAATGGTATAGTTAAGCTCTAATCCTATCTAATAAAGAGGGAATATGCTAATTGACCCTCACGCTGTCACAAAGATGGCAGCGCCCACAGCCAATAAGGAGGGAATGTGCTAATTGCCACACCCTCAAAGGTGGTGGCACCCACAGCCACAAGATGGCAGCACCCAGTCCCCTCAGCCCGGCCGGGGTGGCAGGTGTGGCAAGGCCGGGCCCACTCCCAGGTGGGCCCAGCCGCTCTGCACACCTGCCTCCAGAGACCCCCAGTCCCCTCAGTACCCTAGCTGCCCAGGGCCGGCCCGAGGTGCAGGCAAGGCTCGGGTGGCGGCTGCCCAGCCTATACCTGAAGCACAGGCAAGCCTTGGATGGCGGCTGCCGCCGGCCCGAGGCACAGGCAAGCCTCAGATGGCGGCCGCCCAGCCGCCCAGGGCTGCCTGAGGCTTGCACTGCCAGCACTGGCAGCAGCAGAGGTGTGATGGGGCGTCGCCTTCCCCTGATCACTGGGTCGCCTCCTGCCCCTGAGGGCTACGGGACTGTGAGAGGGGGTAGGCCAGGCTGAGGGACCCCACCCTCCAGTGCATGAATTTTCATGCACCAGGCCTCTAGTGTATCAATAATTGTCAAATGTAAATGGCCTAATATACCAATTAAAAAAAAAAGATTGGCAGAGTGGACAAACATGGCCCCAACTACATGCTGTTTACAAGAAATTCACTGCAAATTCAATGACATAGATAGGCTGAAAGTAAAAGGACTATAAAAGATATACCATGCAAACATTAATTTTTAAAAAGTAAGAGTGGCGTCCAGTTGGTATGGCTCACTGGTTGAGTATTGGCCCATGAAACAGGAGGACATGGTTCAATTCCCAGTCAGGGCAGATGCCCTGGTTGCAGGCTCAATCCCCAGTAGGAGGCATGCAGAAAGCAGCTGATTGATGTTTCTCTCTCATCAATGTTTCTTTCTCTCTCTAAAATAAAAAACAAAAAGTATTTTAAAAAAATTAAAAGTGACTATATTAATATCAAATAAAGTTACTTGAGAGCAAAGAAAATTACTAGAGACAAAGAGGGGTATTACATGACGATGGAAAGACTGATTCTCTAACTGAACACAAATGTACAGGCACCAACAAGACCTTCCAAAACATCAAGAAAAACTGATGGAGCTGCAAGGAGAAATAGACAAACACAGTTATAGCTGGGGCCGTCACAGCCCCTCATCAACCAACAAAACTATTAGAAAGAAAATCAGCAAGAATACAAATAATCTGAATACCATCAACAGGATTTAATCCTCTCTAATAAAGGGTAATATGCAAATCAACCATCACTCCGCTACATAAGCCACGCCCACCAGCCAGTCAGGGCGAGTATGCAAATTAACCCCAGCCAAGATGGCTACCATTGGGTTTCCCCGGCAACAGAAGAAGCCAAGCTTTCCACACACTCTGGCGGGCCCAGGCCTCCACTCAAGGATACAAAGTTTCAATTATAGAAGGTAAACAAATCCAAAGGCAGCCATGGATCCAGCAGGAGGCTTGGCTCGGCTCCAGGCTACAAAGTTTCAATTGTAGAAGGTAAATAAATTCCAGATACCAGGGCCTCTGCTTGGGTCGCCAGGGGCGTGGCCGGCCTGCAAACCATCACAGGCCCCTTGCTCAGGCCTCTCCACGCCCCAAGGGAACCCCACCCTGATCCAGGACACCCTTCAGGGCAAACCAGCTGGCCCCCACCCGTGCACCAGGCCTCTATCCTCCTATCTAACAAAAGAGTAATATGCAGATTGACCATCAATCAAACACGCAATATGGCTGCCCCCATGTGGTCAAAGATCCTGCCCCCATGTGGACACAAGATGGCCACCACAAGATGGCCAGCAGGAGAGGGCAGTTGGGAGGCACCAGGCCTGCAAGGGAGGGCAGTTGGAGGCAATCAACCCTGCACGGGAGGGCAGTTGGAGGTGATCAACCCTGCAGGAGAGGGCAGTTAGGGGTGACCAGGCCTGCAGGGGAGGGAAGTTGGGGGCAAACAAGCTGGCAGGGGAGCAGTTAGACATCAATCAGGTTGGCATGGGAGTGGTTAGGGGGTGATCAGGTTGGCAGGCAGAAGCGATTTAGGGGCAATCAGGAAGGCAGGCAGGCGAGCAGTTGGGAGCCAGCAGTCCTGGATTGTGAGAGGGATGTCCGACTGCCCATTTAGGCCCGATCCCACCTAAACGGGCATTCAGACATCCCTCAAGGGGTCCCAGATTGGAGAGGGTGCAGGCTGGGCTGAGGGACACCCACCCTCCGTGCACGAATTTCATGCACTGGGCCTCTAGTTGGTATATATAGTACATGCCACCTAAAAGCAATAGAATATACATTTCACAAACACATAGAACGTTCACCAACATAGACCACATGGGCCTAAAACAAACCTCAAGAACCCTACCAGAGTTGAAATAATAAAGCGTGTTCTCCAATCATAATAGAATGAAACTAGGAATCAATTGGACTTCTCAAACACATAAAAATTGAACAACAGAATTTAAGTATACGGGTCAAAGAAGAAGTCCCAAAGGAAATTTTAAAAAAAAAAACCTAAAAATGAAATGAATGAATGAAAATGGTTACATGCTCCAATCAAAAGACCACAGGGTAGCTGAATGGATAAGAAAACAAGACCCACATATATGCTGTTTACAAGAGACCCATGTCAGAACAAAAGATACATACAAACTAAAAGTAAAGGGATGGAAAAAGATATTTCATGCAAATGAAAGGAAAAAGGTGGGGTACCAATAATTATATCTGACCAAACAGATTTTAAAACCATGATTATAGTAAGAGACAAAGAAGGACATTACATAATGATAAAGGGAACAATCCAACAAGAGAATATAACCTTTGTGAACATTTATGCACCTAAGCAAATCCTGATAGACATAAAGAGAAAGATTAACAATACAGTCATCATAGGGGATTTTTTAACACCCCATTGACATCAATGAATAGATTTCGCAGATAGAAAATCAACAAGGAAATGGTGGCCTTAAATGACATACTAGATCAGTTGGATTTAATTAATATCTTCAGAGCATTTCACCCCAAAGCAGCAGAATACACATATTTCTCATGTGCACTTTCTAGGATAGACCACATGTTAGGACACAAAACAAATCTCAAAAAATATAGGATTGAAATCATATCAAGCATCTTCTCTGACCATAATGGTATGAAACTAGAAATCAATCATAAGAAAAAAAATGAAGAACACACAAAAACATGAAGGCTAAACAATATGTTACTAAACAAGGAATGGGTTAACAATAAGATCAAGGAAGAAATTAAAAGATACCTTGAAACAAATGAAAATGAGAACACAACAACCTCAAATCTGTGAGACACAGTGAAAGAAGTTCTCGGAGGGAAATTAATAGCATTACAGGCCTACCTCAAGAAACAAGAAAATTCTCAAATAAACAATCTAGGAGGAAGTCGGATTTCACCTAGCTTAAAGGAAATTTCAAAAGATCAATGAAACCACGAGTTGGTTCTTTGCAAAGATAAACAAGATTGACAAACCTTTCATCAGATTCATCAAGAAAAAAAGAAAGAACCCAAATAAATAAAATCAGAAATGAAAGGGAAGTAACAAGTGACTCTACAGAAATAAAAAGGATTGTAAGAAACATTATGAACAACTACATGACAACAAATTGGACAATGTGGACAAAGTGGATAAATTCCTAGAAATATATAATCTTAAACTGAATAAGGGAGAATCAGAGAATCTGAATAGGCATATTACAACTAGTGAAATTGAAGCAGTAATAAAAACTCCCAACAAACAAAAGTCCTGGACTGGATAGACTCACAGGTAAGTTTTTCCACACATTCAAATAAGAACTAAGTCCTATTCTTCTCAAAAATTCCAAAAAATTCAAGAGGAGGGAAGACTCCCAAGCTAACTTTATGAGGCTAGCATTAAACTAATTCCAAAACCAGATAGACACTACAAAGAAAGAACACAGATGAACATGGATGTGTAAATCCTCAACAAAATATTAGCAAACTGTATCAAGCAGTACATTAAAAAGATCGTACACCATGATCAAGTGGAATTTATTCTGAGGATGCAAAATTGGTACAATATCCACAAATCAATTAACCTATACACACCACATAAACAAAATGATTAAAATGACATGATCATATCAATAGATGTAGAAAAATCATTTGATAAAATCCAGCACCCATTGGTGGTAAAAACTCAGCAAAGTGGGAATAGAGGCAATATACCTCAACATAATAAAGGCCATATATGGCAAACCCACAGATAGCACCATGGTAAAATATTAAAAGCATTTCCCTTTCGATGAGGGACAAGACAGGGATGTCTGCTTTTACCACTCTATTCAACACTAGTGGCCCGGTGCACAAAATTCGTGCACGGGGGGGGGGGGGCTTCCCTCAGCCCAGCCTGCACCCTCTCCAATCGGGGACCCCTGGGGGATGTCTGACTGCCGGTTTAGGCCTGATCCCCTGTGAGATCGGGCCTAAACCAGCAGTCAGACATCCCTCTCGCAATCTGGGACCGCTGACTCCTAACTGCTCACCTGCCTGCCGGCCTGATCTCGCCCCCAACTGCCCTCCCCTGCCGGCCTGGTTGCCCCCAACTGCCTTTCCTTGCCGCCCTGATCTCACCCCTAACTGCTCTCCCCTGCCGGCCTGATAGCCCCTAATTGCCTTTGCCTGCCTGATAGCCCCTAACTGCCTTTGCCTGCCTGATTGCCCCTAACTGCCCTCCCCTGCTGGCCTGATCTCACCCCCAACTGCCCTCCCCTGCCGGCCTGATCTCACCCCGAACTGCCCTCCCCTGCCAGCCTGATCGCCCCTAACTCCCTCTGACTCGGCCCTCACCACCATGGCTCTGTCTGGAAGGAAGTCGGATGTCCAGAAGATAGCTAGTCGACCTGGTCTAAGTAGCATATTACCCTTCTATTAGTATAGATAGATTATATAGGATAGGATTGCTTAAATGGGGAGGGGGGAGAGAAAGCCTTTTTCAGCAGAAGGAGATGCTCTTGGCAGACAAAAACACATAATCCCTATATCTGGACTGATAGCCATCCATATGCAGTATACTGCCAAACCGGTCATTAAAAAATTGAACCACTTTCTTACACCTTACACCAAACAGCTGTTGCCCTTAAAACCCCTCCTCAGCCCCCATCTTAGGTTCTGTCTTCACAGTTCACCCAGATTTGGTTCTGATTGGTCGGTTTCTATGCCAGTCAGTGCCAGAAGCTCCGCCTCCTAGACAGCTATTGGCTCCTCGCAGTTCACCCAGATTTGGTTCTGATTGGTCGGTTTCTATGCCAGTCAGCGTCAAAAGCTCAGCCTCCTGGGCAGCCATTAGCTCCTCATAGTTCACCCAGATTTGGTTCTGATTGGTCGGTTTCTATGCCAGCCAGCGTCTCCGGGCCTGATCAGAGAGGCGGGGCTGATCAGCAGCCCCCGCAGAAGCCTGGAGAGAAAGAGAGGTGTGCTGCTGGCCAGGCCCAGAGAGAAAGAAAGAGGCAAGGGCTGATCAGCAGCTTCCACGGACACTACGGATCAAACCCTGTTCCTCTCTCCAGGCCTTTCTCTGGGCCTGATCCACAGCCCCCTCAGCAGTCAGTGCTGGGTCACCATCCGCAGCGGTGGCAGGCAGTGCTGGGTCGCCATGGCAACCCAGCACTGACTGCAGGACTGACTTCTGGTCGGTTGAGCCTTCAGTCGTTTTGGACGTTACGGACCCTGAGTTTTTATATATTAGGATAGTACTGGAAGTCCTAGCCACAACAATCAGACAGGAAGAAGAAATAAAAGGTATCCAAATAGAAAAGGAAGAAGTAAATCTGTCATTATTTGCACATGACATGATACTGTATATAGAAAACCCTACAGATTCCACCAAAAAACTACTAGAACTGCCCTAACCATTGTGGATCAGTGGTTAGAGCACTGGCTTGTGCACTGAAGGGTTGAGGGTTCAATTCCAGTTCAAGGGCATGTACCTGGGTTGCAGGTTAGATCCAGCGGGGGAACATGCAGGAGGCAACCAATCGATGTATCTCTCTCATATCGATGTTTCTCTTTCTCGCTCTCTCTCTCTCTCCCTCCCTCCCACTCTAGCTAAAAAAAAAAATTCAATAGAAAAAATATCCTCGGGTGAAGATTAACAACAACAACAAAAAAAACAATGGATTTTAATCTAACAGTATCAAAAGTTCATTAATATGATTTGAGATACATAATATCCATAATTACCTGAAAAGGCTATTAAAATACTCACTCTTTTTCATATTTCCAATACTCTGTGTGAAGGATTTTTTTCATATACTTCAATCAAAATAATATATCACAATAGACTGAATGCAGAAGATATGAGAACCCAGTTGTTTTCTATTAAGTCAGGCATTTAAGAAGAGATTTGCAATAATATAATACAATATCATTCTTTTCACTAATTTCGTTACTTTGGAAAAGTTATTTGTCATACAAAATATGTCATTTAGGTAAAAAGTAATGGGTTTACTATTATTATACAGTCATTAAATAATAGATTTTTCCCCAATTATTTCTTGTTTTTCTTTTTTTACTGAGATATAATTGATGTATAACATTATATTAATTTCATATGAACAATATGATTTGATATATGTGTATATTGTGAAATGATCACGACAATAAATCTACTTAATATCCATCACCTCACATAGTTACAAGTTTTTTTTCTTGTGATGAGAACTTTTAAGATCTACTCTCTTAGCAACTTTCAAATATACAATACAGTATCATTAACTATAGTTACTATGCTATACAATACATCCCCAGGACTCACTTATTTTATAACTGGAAGTTTATTCCTTTAACCACTTTCATCCATTCCCCTCTTCCCACCTCTGACAATCAATAATCTGTTATCTGTGCCTATGAGATTTTGTTTTTAAAGATTCCCTACATAAGTGACATTATATATGGTATTTGGCTTTGTCTGATTTATAAAATAATATTTAAAATTTGTTTTAATTTTGAATATAGTATATATTTATAGATATAATCCACAAAAATAAAAAGCTCAATAATTCTTAAAAGAGTAAACGAGTCCTGGGATAAAAAAAAAAAACTTTGAGAACTGCTGCTCTGGAGAAACTTACGCAAGTGCGTAAAGATTTGTACACAAAGATATCCACTCCAGCACTGTTTCAGAAATAAAAGTTTAAAAACAAAGACTGCTCAATTGTTTTTCAGAAATGTCCTCGAATTCACTCTGTCTACTCCTACCATTACTGCCCTAACTTGGCCGTAATTTTACATTCAGACAATGCCTGACAATACTGAAAATACACTTCCAGCTCAATTCTCACAACAAATAGTGAATGGACCGCTACAGTACCTCTTCGTTCCTGTCTCTACTCCAGGTACTTACCAGTTTAAATCCCAACTTCTCAACTTCACCTTACTTCAACCAAAAGAGCTTCTAAGTGAAGTAGCATTTGCACAACAAATTCTAAGCTTTTGAAAACAAGGTTTAAAAATCACTATGTTAAACTCATCTAGCCAATAATCAGAAAATCTAAACTGTTACTTTTCCTTCATTCACTTGAACAAGGAGGGTTGAATTAAGTGGCTTAATCTCAACCAAATGCAGTTCAGTTCGTTTTGCAAAACCAAAGTTGAATATTCAACTTTGGAATGTATCCATCACAAAGGAGGTCATCCAAATTGGCTTTTGTGCAAAATGAGAAAAGCAATAACATCGGTAGCAACAGAAAAGTATAGTGATTTCCCATTCATAAGTAGTAAAAGTGTGCTTTTATCTAGTAATGGAAACGGTAAGAAGAAAACCTGGTTCTAGCAGTGTGGGCAGAAATCTGGCAAGTCATGGAGGAAGAGGAAAGATGGCACTGTGATCTTTCTGGAAAATGGACTCAGTGGCATACAGTATCTTCATATTTCCCTGAACCATCATATCATCTTATCGTTACCTCCACTACAAACGTGTCAATAATGTCCTCCTGGGGGAGGAACCAGTGGGCTACTTCCTCTTCATCCATCACTGGGGCAAGGTGAAACTGCTTCAGGTAACTGTTGGTTAATTCTCGAATTGCTTTGACATCTCTTGGTTCCATTGGTCTCAAGCCTGAAGTCTTTGTCACCTTGTTAGAGTGAAAACAAAACCAATTGGGAAGTTTAAATACGGAGAAGTAAAAAGCACTTTGTGCTAACCTGTGACCTGCAGACCAGCTGTATCAGCGTCACAGAGAAGCCTGTTAGAACTGCAGACTCTTGGCCTTGCCCCAGACTTATCAGGTTAGAATCTGCAAGTCAGCAAGATTCCCTGGTAATTTGTATACACATTAAAGTTTGAGAAGTACTAAGTTAGAATATATGTTAGACCAGTGGTCAGCAAACTACGGCTCGCGAGCCACATGAGTGTGGCTCTTCTACAAAATACCACATGCGGGCGCGCACGTACAGTGCGATTGAAACTTCGTGGCCCATGTGCAGAAGTTGGTTTTCGGCTCTCAAAAGAAATTTCAATCGTTGTACTGTTGATACTTGGCTCTGTTGACTAAAGAGCTTGCTGACCACTGTGCTAGACCATGTGTTATACCTTATCTCTGTGTGCCAGGTCTTTAGTCAATATTGCCCAGGACACAAAGGAACACTCCAAGTTGATGTGTATACCAATGCCAAGAATTTTAGCAGCCTACACGATAGGGCAGAGCAAACTTAGCTTGTGTTCTGGAGTAGTGGGCTTTAACACTGCCTTGTCTGACAGTCTGAAAACACAGCTGAAAAGAGTTAAGAAACTTATTTTACTCAATGGCCTGTGAAAGGATGTAGCTATTTTATTCTCGTGAGCAACAAAAATGAAATAATATTGATCAGAATGGGAAGGAAAGTGTTTTAATAGCCAAGATTTTTCTGAAGGCAAATGGCTGGCTCCAAGGACTGTTTGGTCCTCTCATGCAATCTTTTGATTAAGGGTAATCAGAATAGCATTTGAGTCCTTTCTTCCAAAGCGTCACAATTTTTCCATTAGGTCACAGGAATAAACCTAAAACACTAGACCAAATGGACATAACTGACATTTACAGAACCTTTCATCCCAAGTGCATATAGAGCATTCTTAAGAATAGACCATATATTAGGTCACAAAACTAGCATCAATAAATTCAAGAAGATTGAAATTATACCAAGCATATTCTCTGACGTCAATGCGTCAATGCCTTGAAATTAGAAATCAACTGCAAAATGGAAGTAAAGAAACCCACAAATACATGGAGCTTAAACAACATACTACTAAAAATGACTGGATCAAATAAGAAATAAAAGATGAGATCAAAAGATACATAGAGACAAATGAGAATGGCAATACAACATGTCAAAAAATCTGGGATACAGGCAAAGCAGTAATAAGAGGGAAGTGTATATCATTATAGGCCTATCTCAAGAAACAAGAGAAATCCTAAGTAAACAACCTAACATTACACCTTACAGAACTAGAAAAGGAAGAACAAAAGCAACCCAAAGTCAGCAGAAGAAAGGATATAATAAAAATTAGAGCAGAATTGAATGAAATAGACAACAAAAAGACTATACAAAAAAATAATACAACAAAGAGCTGGTTCTTTGAAAAGATTAATGAAATTGACATACCCCTAACTAGACTCACTAAGGAAAAAAGGAAGAAGAACCATATAAACAAAATCAGAAATGAGAGAGGAGAAATTACCACAGACGTCACAGGTATACAAAGGATACTAGAATATTATGAAAGATTATATGCCACCAAATTCAATAACCTAGAAGAAATGTCTAAGTTTCTAGAAATATATAACCATCCCAGACTGAATCATGGAGAACTGGAAAAATTCAATAGAACAGTCAGCAGTGAGGAAATTAAAACAACCATAAAAAAAAAGTCCAGGATCAGATGGTTTCACCAGTGAATTCTACCAAACGTTCAAAGAAGATTTAAAACCTATCCTTCTCAAACTCTTCCAAAAAATTGAAGACTCTACCAAAAAACTATTAGAAACAATAAACAAATACAGTCAAGTTGCAGGATACAAAATCAATGAGCAAAAATCCATTGCCTACCTGTGAACTAACAACAAAACTTCAGAAAAAGAAATGGGGAAAAAAATTCCATTTGCAATTCCAAACAAAAGAATAAAATACCTAGGAATAAACTTAACAAAGACCGTGAAAGACTTACTTATATACTGAAAACTACAAAGCATTATTAAAAGAGATTGAAAAAGACACAATAAAATGGAAAAAATATCCTGTGTTCATGGATTGAAAGAATCAACATAGTTAAAATGGCCATATTACCCAAAGCAATATACAGATTTAATACAATCCCCATCAAAATCCCAATGTCATTTTTAAAAAGAAATAGAATGAGAAACCACAAAAGACCCCAAATAGCCAAAGCAATCCTAAGAAAAAAGAACCGGAGGTAACATGCTATCGGACTTCAAATTATACTACAGAGCTACAATAATCAAAATGGCATGGCATTGGCAGAGAAACAGACACACATCTCAGTGGGACAGAAGAGAGCGCCCAGCTATAAAACCACATGTATATGGACAGATAATTTTTGACAAAGGAGCCAGAAATACACAATGGAGTAAAGACAGTTGCTTCAATAAATGGTGCTGGGAAAACTGGAAAGTCACATACAAATGGATGAAACTGGATTACAGTTTGTCTTTATGTACAAAAATTAATTCAAAATGAATCAAAGACCTAAATACAAGACCCAAACAATAAGTTACATAGAAAAAAATATAGGTACCAAACTTATGGACCTTGGTCATAGAGAACATTTTATGAACTTGACCCCAAAGGCAAGGGAAGTAAACGTAAAAATAAATTAATAGGACTATATCAAACTAAAAAGCTTCTGCATAGCAAAAGAAACTGACAACAACACAAAGAGCCAATCAGATGGGACATGACATTTACAAACAGTAGCTCTGACAAAGGTTTAATTTCCACAATATATAAAGAACTCATAAAACTCAACATCAAACAAATAAACAAACAACCTAATCAAAAACTGGGCAGAGGACTTGAAAATGCACCTTTCCCAAGAAGACTTACAAACAGCCAATAGATATATGAAAAGATGTTCAACCTCACTGGCAATCAGGGAAATGCAAATTAAAACTACAATGAGATGCCACCTTACACCAGTTAGAGTGGCCATTACCAAACAACAGCAAGTGTTGGAGAGGTTGTGGAGAAAAGGGAGCCCTCATTCACTGCTGGTGGTAACGTAGATTGGTACAACCACTATGGGGAGATTCCTAAAAATATTAAGAATAGAGCTACCATACGAGCCAGCAATCCCTCTCCTGGGTTTATACCCGAAAAACTCGAAATCATGTATTTGCAAAGATATATGCACCCCTATGTTCATTGCAGCATTATTCGCAGTGGCCAAAACATGAAAACAACCAAAGTGTCCCATGATAGAGGACTGAATAAAGAAGACGTGGTACATATACACAAAGGAGTACTACTCAGCCATAAGAAAGGATGGAATAGTGCCATTTACAACAACATGAATGGACCTTGAGAACATTATGCTAAGTGAGATAATTTGGTCAGGAAAAACTAAGAACCATATGATTTCACTCATTCCTCTCTAATAAAGGGTAATATGCAAATTAACCATCACTCCGCTACATAAGCCACGCCCACCAGCCAAGCCAAGCCCACCAGCCAATCAGGGCAAGTATGCAAATTAACCCCAGCCAAGATGGCTACCATTGGGTTTCCCCGGCAACAGAAGAAGCCAAGCTTTCCACACACTCTGGCGGGCCCAGGCCTCCACTCAAGGATACAAAGTTTCAATTATAGAAGGTAAACAAATCCAAAGGCAGCCATGGATCCAGCAGGAGGCTTGGCTCGGCTCCAGGCTACAAAGTTTCAATTGTAGAAGGTAAATAAATTCCAGATACCAGGGCCTCTGCTTGGGTCGCCAGGGGCGTGGCCGGCCTGCAAACCATCACAGGCCCCTTGCTCAGGCCTCTCCACGCCCCAAGGGAACCCCACCCTGATCCAGGACACCCTTCAGGGCAAACCAGCTGGCCCCCACCCGTGCACCAGGCCTCTATCCTCCTATCTAATAAAAGAGTAATATGCAGATTGACCATCAATCCAACACGCAATATGGCTGCCCCCATGTGGTCAAAGATCCTGCCCCCATGTGGACACAAGATGGCCACCACAAGATGGCCAGCAGGAGAGGGCAGTTGGGAGGCACCAGGCCTGCAAGGGAGGGCAGTTGGAGGCAATCAACCCTGCAGGAGAGGGCAGTTAGGGGTGACCAGGCCAGCAGAGGAGGGAAGTTGGGGGCAAACAAGCTGGCAGGGGAGCAGTTAGACATCAATCAGGTTGGCATGGGAGTGGTTAGGGGGTGATCAGGCTGGCAGGCAGAAGCGATTTAGGGGCAATCAGGAAGGCAGGCAGGCGAGCAGTTGGGAGCCAGCAGTCCTGGATTGTGAGAGGGATGTCCGACTGCCCATTTAGGCCCGATCCCACCTAAACGGGCATTCAGACATCCCTCAAGGGGTCCCAGATTGGAGAGGGTGCAGGCTGGGCTGAGGGACACCCACCCTCTCCGTGCACGAATTTCGTGCATCGGGCTTCTAGTGTGGGATATAAAACTGAAACTCGTGAACACAAACAGCAGTGGGTGATCAGAGGGAAGGGGGTGGGGGAAATAGAGGATCTTAATATATTGTGACAGGAGCAGATTTGACTTTGGGTGGTGGACACATGGTGCAATATACAGATCTTATAACATAGAAGCCCACACCTGAAACCTATATATTCATATCAACCACTTTCAGAACTGCTACCTCAAGTCTCTGAAGGTTGGAAAATTGAGTAGTAGGATGTAGATGAGAAACAGTGAAACAGTAAGCCTGGGCAAATAGTCAGGAGAAAGTATATAAACTTAGCAATTTATAAGCACTTCCAAGTTTTCACACAAGCAGTAAAGCAGAAGAGAATAGACTAGTCAGCTATAAAAGGTCCTAAGAAACAGGGGGAGAATATTTACTTTTGCTGACAAACAATGGCTTATGGATCTCAGAGCCTAAACTTGCTTCTTTCTGACATTGTCAAGTTACATATTCTTAAAAAAAAAAAAATCTAGAGAAGCATGAAATAAAATTTAAAATGTAAACCAGAAACACTCAAATTATAGCTGTTGTCTTCAGGAAGAGATGGGGAGAACACAAAACTTAGATAAAAATGGTAACTTGGGCATAATCTGAAAGAGTGAAGCGGTAATGTTTTCTGAGTGTTCAATAAAACACAAAATCTTAAATTTCATCAGCAAATTCTATATCTCAATCAGACTTACTTTTCCACAGTCCAACTAATATGCATTACTCATTATTAAATGTGTGTAACATCTGCTTATAAGAGCATAAGGAAATAAAGCTCAGAGTCTATCAAAAAACAGAAGCAGTGTTGTATGTCAAACTATGAGGCATGTCTGTTTTAGAGGCAAGATTACAGAGTGGAGATGTAAGCAGTGATTATGGTTATTTATTTGATTAAAAAAAGGAGCAGTAGAACACTAAACACTAAAAAAAAATCGTCTACTGCTACTAAATCTAGAACATCTTGCGTGTCTTCACTTGTCTTCACAAGCGTGTCCTTGCAACACAGCAGAAAGCTGGGAGATTAATCTGAATCCTGTTCTTTATCTGTTTTTAAAAAATCTAACAAAAAGAATCCAACTTTGTTTGGAAATGCTCAACACCAAATTAAAAACAAACCAGCATTTAAAGGGTAGAGAAATGCATTACTCTTGGAAAAACCTTAGTATTTGAGTTAGCAGTAGTTAATGGCATGGGCTCCTGGATAGTTCTATCCTAACTTTAAACTGGGCAAATGAGTCTAGTGTTTCCATGTCCTCTTTTACAAAACAGGGAAAGGGACCTGCCCGCCTATGATTGTTCTAAATAAGTAAATGAGACTACAGATGCGCAATGTCTAGCATGATGCTGGCCACCATGAATGTTAACTTGTATTCAGAAGTCTATGAAAGACATAAAGCAGCACCATAAGCAGAAACAGTAATAATGAATCAGAAAATAAGACATCCACAGAGCAAAAGTTGCATTCAACAAAGTTGTTCTCTTTAGGCTTAATAATACAAACCTATTCTGAAATGACACGACTGCTAGCGGTGGCAGCATCCATCTGGGCCCGTGAGGGAGGAGCTCTGGTGTATGCTGCATTGTCCAGCTTCTAACTCAAGAGACTGCAGTTGGCACCTTCCAATTTTCCAAATTCTATACTTTTATCTCTTCTACCCCCTTTTTTTCCTCATTTATTTACTCTTTACCTTTCTTCCCTTCTCTATGACTGGAACGTGCCAATGAGAGCTGTTTGGACCTGGACAATCGTTCTTTCCTGTCTTAACCTACACTCTAATGTCTATACAGAGTGACATTTGGTAGGACTGAACAATGATGCCCCCGCAAGAGGTGTGTTAAGTTGATGGCAGAAGCAAAGAGATCTAACAGGCAAAAAATGGAAGTCTGGGGCCTGCATCCCAAGACCACCACTTATTAATGACATGCCCTAAGTGTCAAACTTCACAAGCCTCAGTCTTTTCATCTGTAAAATGGGGATAAGAAGTATCAACTTCAAAAGGTTATTGTAAGAATCCTATCCTATATAATAAAATCCTAATATGCAAATCAACCAAACAGTGGAACACTATGACACGCACTGACCACTGGGGGCAGACGCTCAATGTAGGAGCTGCCCCTGGTGGTCAGTGCACTCCCACAGGGGAAGCACCACTCAGCCAGAAGCCTGGTTCACAGCTGGCAAGAGCCTCTCCCGCCTTTGCTGCAGTCGGGTGGTAAGGAGTGAGGGGTCCCGGACTGCGAGAGGGATGTCTGACTGCAGGCCTAAACTGGCAGGTGGACATCCCCCGAGGGGTCCTGGATTGCAAGAGGGCGCAGGCAGGGCTGAGGGACAACCCCCCTGCAGTGCACGAATTTCGTGCACTGGGCCTCTAGTATACTGAATAACATATGTGAGAACCCTTTATAAACTTAAGTTTATTGGGGAAATAAAAACCAATTCCTGACAGTGACTTTTACCAACTGTTATTTGTGTTGATTGATTCTTGTTCAAAAACATAAAGGCTAATGGACAAAGTCAAGTCAAAATACTGTTAGCAGCTCAAATTCTAATCATCCTGAATAAGCCCACGATAGGTACTAAAACTCCTTATTCTTCATTCCATTTTGGGCAACCTACATGTAAGTGGGCGCTTTCCTTAGATACAAACTAGAGTGCCTTAGTCAACAAGCTGAAATCTGGGGAGGCCAAAGTAGAAGAGCATTAGCCTCTAGTGAGAAAAGCAGGCATGCTTTAAGTTTTAAATTCAACTCACAGGTAGCAAAGCAGTTAACAACTGGCAAGGGGGATGCTGAGAATGAACAGTGACTACAGAGGGCATATTTCATCTCAGCAGGGTGTGGTGCCCTTTTTTCTCACTGCCATCTGTGCCCCTGTGACTGTGCCCCTCAGTTGCTCTGGGTCTTGGCCATTTCCATAAACTGTTTCTAGTTTCAAAAGAATCAGTAAATATTGATTGTCATGACAACAGTGTGACCTCTCTGAATATCTTCCTATTTCTTCATTTCCTTTTTGCCCCATAGCTTGAGAGGCCTGCTCCTTCTTCCCCAGGTTGTGTGCACCCTCCTTCTTCATGTCACTGCGTTTTTTATTTACATCTGCCCTGATCTACACTGCCCCTCCCTGCTAGGCCTCACAGAGAGGCAGTGAGCTCATTAGTTCAAGCCCCACTTCTGTAACAACAGCTAAGACAGAGAGAAGAACATGCTTCTGATCCCACTGCCAGGTCATGAAACCCAAGAATGATGATCCTGACACTTCCAACACCTGCTTTCCTTCACCTCCACTTCTCTCCTTATTAAATTCTGCCTAAGGTCAGACATTAGGCGATTCTAGTCTATTATCAGAAAAAAGACATCAATTCTGCAGCCACTGATGACCTGCATTTGGCAAACACACAACTGGCCAAAAGGCAAAAAGAACTGGAGTGTGTTACACCCAGAATGGCCACAGTTCGAGAGGAACATGGCTATATTCTACATGACTCCTTCAACCAAGTTAAAGTACCAACTAAACTGCTTTGTAAATACCCCCAAAATAGGATAACTCTGAAGAAATCAAACTTCAAACAAAAGACCCCCTCTGTGGCAGAGAGATTCTAGATGGCCTCCTGGTACTCACACCCTTGGGATCCACTCCTCTCAAGTGCAGGTGCACCTGTGACTGGTGTCTAACCAATGGAATGTGGTGATGGTGACTGGATGTCACTTTTGTGAATTGGGAGTAAGGTTCTAACGTCCATCTGCTAGAAGAGTGTCTATGGACGCTCTCCTCACTGGTTTTGATGAACAAGCTGCCATGTTGTAAGCCCCCGTGGGGAGAATCCCACGCGGCAAAGAACGGATGGCGGTTAGGGTGGACAGTCAGCAAGGAACCGAGCCCTCGTCCAGCTGCCTGCAAGGAACTCAAGCCGACAACAGCCATGTGAGCGTGGACGTGGGTCCATCCCTCAGGTTTCCCGGTGAGACCTGGCTGACACCTTGGTGGCAGCTTCATGAGAGACCCTGAAGCAGAGGCCTCAGCTAGCTGTGCCTTCATTCCTGACCCGCAGAACTGGGAGACAGTAAGTGTATTGTTTAAGCTGCTACATTTATAGTCATTTGTTACACAGCAATAGATAACTAATACACCATCCAAGCCAAGATGGTAAACATTTAAATTTTTACAATAGAATATTACTCAGCAATAAAAAAGAATGAAATGTTGCCATTTGAAACAACATGGATGGACCTAGAAAGTATTATGGTAAGTGGCATAGTCAGAGAAAGACAAATACCGTATGATTTCACTTATATATGCAATCTAAAAAGAAAGCCAATAACAAATGAATAAATTAAACAAAACAGCTTAGATATAGAAATAAGCTGATGTTTGCCAAAGGGGAGAGTGTTGAGGGGATGGATGAAATTAAAACAAAAAGTTTAAATAAGAACAAATACATTTTCCCTTATTAAAATACAAACAATTTTTCATTTTGGGAATTTGCTAGTTTAAAAAGATGATAATTTATTTATAAGGCATTATTTCCTCTCCCAGATCTCTCCTTTTAACCTTATACCTTAGTTCTATTGCATTAAGATTTCATCAGAAGCCTGAAACTTTTCTTCCCTTTTACTTAACAAACCATAAATACTCAAAATTTCAAAACTTACGTCTTGAGTTTAATCCCATCCAACCAAAAACTGAAAAACGTAGACTTAAAAAAACAAATTGGTATTTCCAAGTGAACTCCCTTATTTTCCCTCACCCCTGAATTCTATGCAGACCCTTTAGCTAAATATTCATTCATATTTTCAGATACGTAAGTCAGTTTTTTAGACCCCTGCAAATAATTCTTTTCTACATTGAAAGTTTCAGTTGTTACAGTCCTGAAAAACTGCAAATTGTTTTTACTTACATCTGGAAGTCTGTACAGCTTCATTGTTCTCTGTAAAGTCATATTTCTACTCAAGTGAGAAAATTTCACTTCTACCAATTTTCTGGGGTTTAGTGACCGATGCCAGTATCTGGAATACAATAAAGTTTGAAAGTCGGACTGATTTCTGACTCTCCAAATTTTTACTCTGTCTAGCTCAGCTGTGGTAGAACATTTAATGAATACTTACGTTATGCCTGGCACAATGCTGGATGCGGTCCCTCTTCCAATGCAATTATTTTATCAGTCATTTTTTACCTCTACAGTATGCATCCCTAGTTATGTTCCTCTGTAGTTTGTGATCTTTCATCTCTTTCAGTATAGAGGAATCTTAAAATTGTAACAGTCTTATTAATAATGACCAGTTTGGCCCTGACCGGTTTGGCTCGGTGGATAGAGCGTCAGCCTGCGGACTCAAGGGTCCCAGGTTCGATTCCAGTCAAGGGCATGTATCTTTGTTGTGGGCACATGCCCAGTAGGAGGTGTGCAAGAGGCAGCTGATCGATGTTTCTCTCTCATCGATGTTTCTAACTCTCTATCCCTTTCCCTTCCTCTCTGTAAAAAAATCAATAAAATACATTTTAAAAAAATAATAATGACCAGTTTGCAAGTATTTCATAACCATCCCTGATTCTATAGAAAGCAACCCAAAAGTTTAAAAACTTGAAAATATTCCCCTTAAATTAGTAGAGCCTTCATATTTATCTAACAAACAACCAATAAAACAACTTTTTCTCTCTCTATTTTTTTTTAAAAAAGTTGGTTTCAGAGAGGGAAGAAGAGGGAGGGAGAGAGAGAAGCACTGATCAGTTGTCTCCTATACACACCCTGATGGGGGACCAAACCTGCAACCTGGGCATGTGCTCCAACTGGGAATCAAACTGGCGACCTTTGGTGCACAGGACAACACCCAACCAAATTGAGCCACACCAACCAGGGCAAGAAAACAACTTTTCAAGAAACTACCTTGAATTTCTTAAGTGATCCCAGTATAGGTATTGGGCTAAATGTACCTATAAGTATTAACATGTACCTATAAGTACCAAGCGCTACCCGATTGCGCCACAAGAGCTCCAATATGCACCTGTGAAGTCTTATTTACCCTATTTATTTATGAATAATTTCATAGGACATAGTAATTTTATGGCTTAATTTTTTTTATACTATGTTTGCCTAAAGTTTCATTTTATTTGAATAAATGAAAATAGTGGAGGGAGAGAAACTGATTCTTCAGAAACAGGTTAGTCAAGTGACAATCCGACACTCAATTTTCTCCCTGGATTAACCACTGAAAGCTTGGTAAGAGCAGACTGAATCATAGGGTTTTTTACCAGACATTTGGAATAGCACTGCAGAGCATGGTATAAGACTGAGTGTTAGAGGAGAAAAGGAAGTGGTACCACCCTGGATATTTCCACATCACGATGCCCAGGGGTTCTCTATGTGTTTTTCCTGTAATGTATACAATTATGGCATAACTGGGTCACCCATATGCAGAATCTGATAAGATGTTGCTCTGTATATAATGCAATCCCCAGGACCCCTGAGAGGTGCCTCAAGCAGACCAGACCTTCCAGTCTTTCAAATGGAAGAGACACTGAAATACAGCTCCAGATCACTGGCATACAAGTAGCTGTATGGTAACTGGAAAGAAGACTGGATTAAGTGGTTCTTGCTTCCAGTCTCCATCTCTGCTATCAACCAACTACATAATCACGGGTCAGCCAAAATCCCTCTGAGCTATATAACTCACAACAAGTGAGAATAACACTTCTAGCAACAGGGTGGGAAGGCTCAGTGCTTAGGTACAGGTAAGATGCAAGGTAAGGGTGTTGCTATTACCTGCAAGTGGCCACTGGCTTCGGAAGAACCACGCCAGCAGTATAAACGGCCTGGAAAATCCCTTCCAGATTCACCCTCCTAGTTATTTCTCGAATTAACACTGGGGCTACCCGTTTTGATCTCAATTTTTTATGAACACAAAGAAAGTTGATTTCGACCATCTTCTTCACACTAAGAAATAGAGAAAATCAGAGCAAACATAAGATGAACATGTTTTTTAAAATAAGACAACACCCATAAAATTTCAAAGAATAAAAACTGAAAGACCTCCTTATATTTAATATTAAAGAAATATCTTTCCTCTAGACATTTCACAAATTCAGATCGATATACTATTTCCCATATACCCCTACTTTATAACTCTAGACTACAGAGATGCAAACCTCTTATTCTAAATAAATTTTAGAACTTTGGTCTTTTATAAGTTTTTGGTTTAGAAATTGAACCTGAGGTGCCTCAAAGTTTCTCTATGTGTTTTTTCCTGTAATGTATACAATTATGGCATCACTGGTCACCCACACGCAGAATCTGACAAGATGTTGCTCTGGATATAATGCAATCCCGGGACCCTGAAAGGTGCCTCGACCAGACCAGACCTAGTGCTATTCTGGGCTACACTAAACCCTCTAGATCTTCAAAGCCTGTTCCGGGGCATGCAGGTATGCAGGCCTTTCATCCAGCACACAGTATTCCTTGGAAGCAAATGTTTTTTAGCAATAAACAACGCATTGTATTGAAAGGTAAAACGATCTATTATGCACTAGATCTTTGACTTTCAAGAGCTGGTCTTTGACTTTCTACACTGAAGACCCAGAGCAAAAATGCAACACACACTTATCCTATGAAAGAGAAAGACTTTTAAAAACCTCTCCTAAAACTTTCTAAAGTAATTTCCCCAGAAATAAATCTAAAATACCTATTTATAGCTTTATTTATTTCGCTACGTAAATATACACATGGACATGTATATTCATGTATGTACACAAAACATATCTGTGTGTGTGCATGTATGAGACTGAGAGGCAGAGGGAGAAAAAGAGAGTTGTCCTTTTCGTTGTTCACAGACCAATGTTAAAAAATTAATAGACTTCATTTTTTAGAGCAGTTTTAAGTTCCAGACTGAGCAGAATGTGCAGAGTTCCCACATACTCCTGTCTCCCCTACCCCCCCAAACACACACACACACAACCTCCCCATCTATCACTAGCCTGGATTAAGTCGCTTTTTAAAGTCTCTTATAATTGCAATCCTTGAAAAAGCAACACATCAAAACTGACATGGGCAAGCTTTCATAGGTACCTGTCATAAATCCGAATGTTTGCTGGGATGGCACTTATGAACCCTACCAGTTTTCTGTTCGAAGACACTCTGACTCCACAGTGCCACTGAAGAAGCCAGCCAGGGGGACGCAGAGCCCTGAAGTCAACGTAGGCAAGAAAAACAGGCGCCAGTTAGTGTCCAAGAATACAGGGGCAGACAGAGACGCGCCAGCCCACCGCCCCACCACAGCCAGTGAGACCAGCAAGACTCACCACAGCAGGAACTCGGGCGAATAGTCAAACCGGAACATGTTGTCATCGTCCTCTACGTAATTCTCATTTAACAAGGTGTACAACTCCTTGAGCTGCGAGACCAAACAGGTGTGGGTTCATGGTGCTCAGAACCCACCCAGAAGCAATCCGCATGAACGCGAGTGTTGAGTTTAAGAGCTTTACTCACCACTTCAGCATTACCCAAATCTAAAGTGTCCCACACAAAGCCCTGTGGCAAGGAGTACGGTTCTTGACGCACGTGGTCTTTATCTGCTTCGATTGCACCATGAGATGTTATCACTTCATCTGAAGAGGAGAGAATAGAAGACAAAGAGAGAGAATATTCAGTTACAAAGCATTCTGATGATCCAAAATGGTCCGTTACATAAAATAAAATCATATTTAGGGCCCTTGGGCTAATATAATCATTAATGTACTATTATTTCAGCTGCTTCTAGAGTGAAAAAGGGTGGCTAGGTAGTGGTGGAGAATAACAGCTATTTCACCACTAAAAGGAAAAATCCTCTGTCATACAATGACAAAGAGTACAATGAAATGATGGCAATTTCTCAGTCTCGACCCCGAGATTACAGATAAATTGTACAGCACCATGGGAGATAACAGAGGTTTGATAACAGACTTTTATTCTGCACTTCAAATAACTGGGGGAGAGGGGAATGGGGACGGAGTGAGGGGAGAAGGCTGCAGAGACTTCTGACCACTTCCAGCAAAATCTAAAATTAATTTAATGTCTCTCCACCTAGATTGCTGGCAGCACAGTTCAAGTCATCAACGTCTTAGCAATTTCCACAAAGGCGCCCTTTTCCAATTTCTTCCCTGCAGCTTCCCAGTGTGGCTGGGATAAAACCCAGACTCCGACCATGTCGCTGCCTGCCTGGCCACCCTGGGACTCCCACCGGCCCAGCTCCCAGGCTTAGCCACACTGCCTGCCCTCATGCGGGCCCCAGCTCAGAGCCCTCGCAAGGCCCTCGCCATGCTCTTCACTCGGCTGGCCACTTAAATTTTTTCAGATATAAGTTTACACATAGCTTTCTCACAGCATCCCTTCCTGACTAAAGCTTTTTCCTACCTGGAGCATATCCTCCCCCCAACCCCTACTTGGGCACCACTTACCCTACTTTCACGCCACTATGTACCCAGTGCCTGGCGTTTAATAACAAACACACAACAAATATCTGCTAAATATAATTCAGCCATAAAAAAATAAGGAAATCTTGCTATTTGGACAACATGGATGGACCTTGAAGGTGTTATGCTAAGTGAAAAAAGTCAGAGAAAGACAAATTACCATATGATCTCACTTATATGTGGAATCTAAAAAAATAGGAAAACCGAAGGACTTGTATGCATGCATATAAACACAATCAATGGACACAAGACACTGGGGCGTGGCGGTGGTGGGGGGGAGATGACAGGGGATAGGGGAGGCTGGGGGGAGATCAATGGGGAAAAAAAGGAGATATATGTACTACTATATGTAATACTTTAAACAAAAAATAAAATTTAAAAAAATATAGGAAAACCAAAACAAACTCATGGATACAGAAAACAGATTGGTGGTTGTCAGAGGCAGGAGATGGAGGGTGGAGAAGTGGGTAAAGGGGGTCAAAAGGTACAAACTTTCAGTTATAAGATAAATAAGCCCTTTAATGTATAGCATGGTGACTATAGTTCATAATATATTATATATTTGAAAGTTTGCTAAGAGAATAAATCTTAAAAGTTCTCATTACAAAAACAATTCTGTAACCGTGTGTGGTGATGGATATTAACTTTAAGAAGAAAAGTATTACTTTTGTATAAATTTCTAATCTGTGGTATGAAACAAGTTATATAAGTGAAATAAAGCCTCTTTTGTGTTTTTTAATTGTTATTAACCCAGCTTTGTTCTGGGGAGGGCGGAGGAGAAATGCAGAAAGCTTACTTAGTTTGGGTACCGGCTGTGTGTCCCAAAACTGGTATCTGTGTTTGGCAGCCTCACCGATGTTCCTGGTGGGGCCCTGGCACGCCGACAACAGCTCCATTGCTCTCTGGATGTCCTGCAACTTCTGCATTGGGATGGCAGGATTCTGCAACAGCAAAGACAGACAGACACAGACTGTGAGGAAGCTGCCACCACTCCAATACCTGGAGCAGAGACACGTGCATCTGCCTTGGAGACTACACCCCGAAAAATGAGTAGTCTTCCTCTAAACCTGGTCAGGGCCTTGGGCTCATGTATGCTAACACATTAAAATTTAAGCAATATTACGTTAAAGATAACCACTATAGTTTTACTGGGGCTCTGACAGTTTGGGAAATCTACAGTAAATAGAACTACCCTTCACTCTAGTTTCCCACCCATCTGCAAATGGTCTGGACCACTACTCATCTGAGCGCAGCAGCAAAAAGGGGTGACATGCAACGCATGCATTACTGTCATTCGCCAGCCAGCCACTAGCCTTGCTTTCATTGTCAGGGTTAATGCTCTGCAGGAGCAATGTGGGCACAAAGGAAATAACTTCCAGGATGGAAACTAGGCAGACAAGTTCATTAAGAAGAAGAAAGAACAAAATCTGAATTTAGTACGAGCTGGGAAGAAAGTGAATCAGGAAAGGAAACCTCTAGGGATGCCTTCCTCCTGGACCACACCTCCCTCTCCTCACCCTGACACCCCTCCAGAAACAAACCTTCCAACAAGGACCAGCCATGTCCTCTAGGAATTCAAATCAGGGGCCATCCTAGCCTGTTCAAAACTAAACTCCTTTTTATAAGGTAAAACATATTTTCAGACTATAAAGTTGACAATACCTTCAAATTCTAAAGTTCCTTCCTCAAAGCCAATATTTCTGTCATCTGAAGATTCCCCAGCTCTTTTTTTGGAAAATCCCTCAACTAATGTCATACTACCTGCAAAACGAAACTATTCTCGAAATTAGAGAATGAATACTGTGTAGGACTGAATGTGGGTATCGGGTTTGTCAGATGCTCGAGGCCACCCACAGAATGCTAGCTCTTCACTGCAGTTCAGAAGTGGTTGTAAGAGTTTCAGAGTCCTGAGGCTGCCTGTATGTCAACACACCGTGGACACCAAGGAAAGGGACCACTGACCCTCAGTGGTGTAGAAACAGAGGCCCCTGCTCAACTTTGACCCTCATGTGTGTGGTCTGAAGCAAATCTTCTAACCTGGACGCTTATTTGTTTGACCAGGTACAAAACAGGGTTTATTTAATACAGACTGTCCTGTGTTGCTTGACTCACTGGATTCCCTTAAGATTCTTGCCACTAAAATGATTCAAGGAAACAAAGTGTAGGAGTCTAACCAGAGGTAGGCTATAGTCTTAACACCTTCCCTTATAAGCCTAACAGCATCAGCCAGGACTGCCAGGAGTTTTGTAAGTTGTTTATCTTATATTTTGATTAAAGTCTAAATCATAAGGGACATACCTCAATTACACATACTAATTTAACAAAATACTTTTGCTGTTGTAAAAAGGCTAGTGCATGTCTTAATTTCTCATTTGCATCTCTTTGGAACCTCCAACATAAAGTAACTGGTTTCTAGCAAAGTGAAATCTATAGTCAAATGGACCACCAGCAGCACGGCCTGTTAGGAGACCTATGCCTCAAACAGGAACTAAGAGCATAGCACGTGAGCTAATAGTGCTTGAACACGCACCCATTTATCTTTAAAAAGGCAGAGTAGAACCCACTCTTTCAGAATAGACCTCTAGGGTCTTCCCTGAACTTGTCATGGTAGTTCTTCCTCCCTGATGCAAGTTAAATCCCCTAACACTAACACAGCAAACTGCAACTATTTTATAACAAACATGAGTCAGCATCTTGTGCCAAAGGAGCCAAGTGATATCCCAACTCCATTAAGAGGCACTCAGAGTGCTTTCTACTCCACCTAATTAGCCTCAACGGTTGAACAGTAGTGTTTACATGAAATCACCATTTATGAATTTACATTCCATTGGGATTAATTTATATCCCAATAGCATATGATTTATTTAAATGCTTTCTAAAAGTAGATTAAAGTAAGCACAATTTTCAAATCCATGGTGACAAAGCAGTAAGGAAAACTCAGCTATGATAAATTCTTAAACCTATCCATCCACCTTCAGGAGTAGCACCACCTGGGGAGGAATGAATTGGTGTTAGGAAACGTGGGAATGTATACCACCCGCATTAGCTTCCCACTAAATATTCTTAAGAGTCAGGCAGGCCTCTTTCCTCCTTATCTGCTCCTGTGATATAAGCACATCAACTGTTCTCTTCATCTGTTATTTTCCAAATTTAATACTTTGAAAATCTACAAGAACCCAGACAAATATTTCATTCTGGTTCTTGAGTGTACACCAGAATATTCTCTAGGCAGGGTCCACTGCAATTTACGGTGTTATCTAGAGCTGGCATCAGCTTAAAAGAAATGAGCCTAACTTCTAAAAAATGCTATGGAGAACAGCCCACATTTAAACAATTTTAACTTATACTTAACTTTAAAGAGAAAAGAATTTCTCTACCATATAATGCTAACAGTTCCTCCAGCCTTGGCTGGCTCTAGTTTCTTATAAATGACCAGAAATAGGAGGAGGGCTCAAAATCACTAGGTTTCAGAGATGAGAAGCTGATGGTGATGACAGAAGCAATAAGGAAATGGTCACAAATGCAAATATGTGACACCGTGTTTATCTGATGAAGCAACGTTTAGAAATGTGAAAAAAAATCTTGCAAGCTTACGGTATATCTTACATGAGTTACCTTGGAAATTATGTCTGGTAGATAGAATATTTATTACCTGAGAACCAAGGTGAAAAGCTAGGGAGGAAGACTCCATTTTCTTCTCACCCCACAAAGGCAATCAGGGGAAAATTGGGGCAAGTAATTTTCCTTCTCAGTGATTCCTGGTCCTTAAGTGTAAAACAGGCAACAACAAAACTACCTGCAAGATTCACTTCACACAATACAATGCAAACAAACTTTGTATAAGAATAAAAATTTTAACCCCACAAAACTTGCATAGTGGTTTACAACAGCCAGGTAAACAGAGTGCTTTATAATGTAAATATCATTTAATAAAAATGATCCTATCTAATAAAATAGTGATATGCAAATTGACCATCACTCCAACACACAAGATGGCCTGCAGGGGAGGGCAGTTGTGGGTGATCAAGCCAGCAGGGGAGGGCAGTTAGGGGTGACTAGGACTGCAAGGGAGGGCAGTTGGGGGCGATCAGGCCTGCAGGGGAGGGCAGTTTGGGGGGACCAGGCCTGCAGGGGAGGACAGTTTGGGGGGGACCAGGCCTGCAGGGGAGGACAGTTTGGGGGGGACCAGGCCTGCAGGGGAGGACAGTTGGGGGCGACCAGGCCTGCAGGGGAGGGCAGTTGGGGGGAACCAGGCCGGCAGGGGAGGGCAATAAGAGGTGACCAGGCTGGCAAGGGAGGGCAGTTAGGGGTTACCGGGCCAGCAGGGCAGGGCAGTTAGGGGCGACCAGGACGGCAGGGGAGGGCAGTTAGGGGCAATCGGGCCGGCAGGGGAGCAGTTAGGCGTTGATCAGTCTGGCAGGGGAGTGGTTAAGGGGTGATAGGCTGGCAGGCAGAAGCAGTTAGGGACAATCAGGCAGGCAGGCAGGTGAGCAGTTGGGAGCCAGCAGTCCTGGATTGTGAGAAGGATGTCCGACTGCCCGGGATGGGTCCTAAACGGGGAGTCGGACATCCCTCGAGGGGTCCCAGATTGGAGAGGGTGCAGGCTGGGCTGAGGGACACACACCTCTGTGCATGAATTTCGTGCACCAGGCCTCCAGTCTAATTATAACTTCATAACAACCCTGTGAATTGGGGAGAAGGCATCATCCCCATTTTGCAGATGAGGAAATGGGCTTAAGGAGGGGCAGAACGCTGTGCAAAGGCCAAGCTTGAGCACCATGGGTCAGGACAGAGCCCGGGTTCCCCATGGCACCTCCTGAGTCCCTCCCATGACACACACTACAGGCATCAAAATAACTCTATTTCATTATACTTCTAATTCTACCCCTTTTTGCTGAGAATTTCTTGCATCAAGAAGGCTCTGTGCTTCGCTGGGCCCAGCACACAAGGCCTGTGTTCACAGCTAGACTGACTGGGGTTGGCCCTCCAGAAAGGGTGCCTGCCATCTGCACCACCAGATGTACCAATATGCCGGCACAGTGCCCAGGCAGATAACTTCTGGTTTGGTTTAAATGGGTGCTTCTTCAGGGAAAACATTAGGCACTATTTCCCACCCGTGGCAATGAAATTAAGAATGGCCACTGAAGACTGTTCTGATTCAAAGTCAACATAAGACTTACCCGTGGCTGCTCCCGCTGAAATCTGCTGCCAGATGATGTTGTGCTATTCAGATAATTAGACAGACACCCAGAAAAATTAAAATGTGAATATCTTCTGAACTAATAGTTATCAAATATTAAGTGTAACTTTAAAAAAACACAGCCTAATAGCTCACACTGAGACTTTGTTCCATGATTATAATCTATATACTAATTTGCTGAGAAATATGCAGGTGGTATCCTAGTACACACAAAAGCACAAAATGTCCTTCTCTGTTATCTGGCTGCAGACGTCAGACTTAAGAAGGCTCTAAGTACCCTGTGGTTACTGTCACAGTACAGTCACAGCAAAACCCTCACTACATCTCTGATCCAACAGGGGCTGAGCTGCACAGACCTGCTCTCAAATGCATGAGGAACCACACAGATTAAAATAAAACAGGGCTCTCACTTTTGAAGGCTGTTGAATCTTAATCTCCTGGGAATCAGATGCAGAGTCTGACTTGGTGCCTCCGGAATTTGGTTTCTCCTTTTTTCTCTTCTGTTTCTTCTTTTTCTTTTTGGCCCCCAAGTCCCCTCTGGAACTTCTGTTTGGAAATTCACAGAGGGTAAAATAATAGCAAATCATTATATAAAATCAATCATTTAGAACAATATATGTCATAATAGAGAAAAACTATGTTAGGATGTATGATATTGTGATTTATAATAAATAAATAAATGTACACACACACACAAACACACACACACACACACTTTAACAGCAGATAAATCACTTAATTTTCACTCCTTTTCAGTTAATAAACACTAACTTTATAATCATTTGAAGTGCATATTCATTTTTTGAGACACCCTATATATATACATATATATATATTTGGTCATATATATTTGGTTTTCGTTGATGGTTCCCGGCCTACAGTCCTAAAACCCTTGGAATTTCCTAGGTGATGAGCGCTTAAAGATGCCTCTTATGTTAATGAGGTGACTTTTGGAAAGCACCTAAGTAAGGGCTGGTTGCTAGTAGAGTCAATCATGTGATTGAAACTTTCAGTGCCAACCCCCAACCTCCAGGGATGAGAGAGGGGCAAGAGAATAGCAGATGATTGAATGGTCATGCCTATGTAATGAAACCTTCATAAAAACCTTTAGGGACAGGGTTTAAAGAGCTTCCAGGTTGGTGGAGATGCTGGGAGAGTGGTGCGCCTGGAGAGAAAATGGAAGCTCTATACCTTTCCCCAGGCCTTACTCTATGCATCTCTTCCATCTGGATGTTCCTGAGTTATATCTATAATAATAAAAGCATAATATGCTAATTAGACCAGATGTCCTTCCAGATGAGTTTCCGGACGAAGCCGGGGCTGCGAGGGAAGCCCAGGTCCCCGGTGCCAGAGGGAAGCCAGTGTCAGCAGCGGGGGAAGGAAGGCTTACTCTTGCACAAATTTCGTGCATCGGGCCTCTAGTTCTTTTATAAAACCAGTGATCTGTTAAGTAAAATATTTCAGAGTTGTGTGAGCCACTCTAGAAAATTTATCAAACTCAAGGATGGAGTCTTGGGAACCTCTGATTTATAGCTGGTCAAAAGTACACGTAAAAATCTGGACATGTTACTTGTGCCTGAAAGTGGGGGCTTGAGGCGGGGAGGCAGTCTTGTAGGACTGAGTGCTTAACCTGTGGGATCTGAGGCTGCCTCTGAGTAGAGAGCATCAGAATTGAGCTGAATTCTGAGAATTGCTTGTTGTGTGGGAATCTCCCCAACTACACACATGTTGGGATTGGGTCCAGGAACCCAAAATAGGATGTAAATAGGAAATGAAATTTAGTCAGACTAGGAAGTTAACAGGATAAGGAACTCAGAAGTCTACACTCATTCATACTGCAGAACGCTCAGATATCATTCCAGTGGGAAAACTGTAAACATAAACCATCCTATCTAATAAAGGGGGAATATGCTGATTGACCGTCACGCCCTAACAAAATGGCAGCACCCACAGCCAATAAGAAGGGAATATGCTAATTGACTGTCACGCCCTCAAAGATGGCAGTGCCCACAGCCACAAGATTGTAGTGCCCAGTCCCTCAGCCCTGCCGGGGTGCCTGCCTCCCAAGTCCCCCAGTCCCCTCATCCCCCAAGCTTCCCAGGGCCAGCCTGAGGCGCAGGAAAGCCTTGGATGGCAGCTGCCCAGCCTCCTAGGGCCGCCCGAGGCTCAGGTAACCAGGGCCAGCCGAGACTTGCGCTGCCAGCAGTGGCAGTAGCAGAGGTGTGATGGGGGCGTTGCCTTCCCCTGATCGCCGGGTCACCTCCCGCCCCTGAGGGCTCCCAGACTGTGAGAGGGGGCAGGCCAGGCTGAGGGAACCCCCTCCAGTGCATGAATTTTCATGCACCAGGCCTCTAGTACTTTATAACAGAAGTCAAACAGTTTTCACAGTTATCACTGCTCCACTAATCTAATTCTTAGTCAGCTTTTTAAATTGATCTTTTAAAAATATTTTTTATTGATTTTTAGAGAGAGCAAGGGAGAGGGAGAGAGAAAAACTTTGATGTGAGAGAGAAACATCAATCCCGGTTGCCCCCTACACGTCCCCACTGGAAGTTGAACCTGTAACCCGGGCATGTGCCCCAATGGGGAATTGAAGCGGCAGCCCTTTGGTGCACAGGACAACACCCAACCAACCGAGCCACACTGGCCAGGACAATGCAGCTTTTTAAAGGGAGAGATACATGTTGTCAAAATTCCATTATAAACATCTCTTGGGTACAACAAACCACTAATCTTTACACACAGAACCAAAGAAACTGCTTCTCAGCAGAGGGGGAAATTTTTCTTGATAAAAATCTTTACTAAAAGGGTTAACAATAAAAAAACAACAACTCTACATGAAAACATTCACTGGTAAAACACTTCTGTTTGGAACCCTTGTCATCTATGGCTGCTTCTGAAGAACAAAAGAGACACAAGGAGATTTAAAATTTCTATTTATTTGGGCCTATCCTTACCTATTTTCAGAAGGTAAATTAAAATTTAGAGTCAGAGATTATTACTGCACTTTTGCCTTGATGTAGGAAAAAGTGATGGAAACAATTAGTTCTGTTCCATTGTTCTCAATTAGCTCTATCGGTCCCCACCAATTTTCTTTCTCGAATTTTTACCTAATTTTAAAATACATATTCACTATAGAAAACACAAATGTCATTAATTTGTTAACATCCTTCTTATAACATTTGTTCCTAAAGACAACCAACAGTTTTTCTGATATGTATTCTTCCAAAATTTTCTTTTCTAAGCATGCCTTCATTTTTACTTTGACTAAGTTTTAAACAAAAATTGAATCTTAAACATAACATTATGAAACTTCCCTTTTTTTCTCCTTTCACTTCATAATATGTCTTGGACTTCTTTCCATGTCAGGATATACTGAGCTACATCATTTCTTTTTAGTTCCTGGATAGCATTCTATTGTATAAATATACTAGTATCATATTTCATTCCTATATTAAAAATACTGCTGCCAAAAAATATTCTGGTGCCAAAAAATATTCTGGTACTTACATTTTTGTTCCTCATACTAGTATGTCCAAAGGTGGAAATGCTAGGACAAGGGGCATGCACAGCTGCAGTTTTAGTAGATAATTAAGACTGCTTTAATAAATGCTATACCCATTTCCACTCCACCAATAGCAAATTGGGCAGTTTCTGGTTCTGCATGTAAGGAGCTTAGAAGTCATTACTGCATCCTAACAAACTGAAAAATCAACAAGTTTTCTTAAATCCACTGGGATTGACCAAGTGCTGGAGGCTACATGTGGACAAGCCTGAGAGTTAGAAACTCCAGGGGACCCAGTTGTAGGGGTCTCTCACATTTTTGTGAGTTTTACCTCCAGGAGCCCAAGCAGGCTCCCACAATAAATAACGGAGAGAAGTCCCCTTGTGCTTCCACCAGGGGTGAGAGAAAATCTTGAAAAACCCAGAGCACTCTGCTCTTCCTAACAAGGTCTGCCCTGAGGAGAGACTAGTCAGCTACAGCCTAACCTGCTGGGAGATGACCAGAGCTTAACTGACCTGGGGAAGGGAGATACCCAACTCTGACCCACACTAGCCATTCTGTTCCACCTACGGGGGATGGATAAAACCGAAATACTTGTGAGTTCACAGTCCAGAGGCACAGGCTCACTAAGACTGGGACCTGATTATAGGGCTATAGAGCACTTCCCCTCCCCCCACACCTCACCACCACTAAAAACCTCTTTATAGCAGTTCCTTTTATCCAGTATATCATGTCCAGCTAACAAGAAAAAATTACAAGGCATACTAAAAGACCAAAAACACAATTGGAAAAGACAAGCATAAGAATTTAGACGAAGCAAAGATGTTGCAATGATGAGTCTAGGAATTTAAAACATCTATGATTAATATGCTAAGGGCTCACGTGGACAAAGTAAAAAGCATAAAAGAAGAGGTGGGCAAGATGAACACAGAGATGGAAATTCCAAAAAAAGAACCAAAGAGAAATGCTAGAGATCAAACACACTGTAACCAAAATGAAGAATGCCTTTAATGGGGTTGTTAGCAGACTGGGCACAGCTGAGGAAATAATTTGAGTTAAAGGATATAGCAATGGAGACCTTCATAGAAACCTCCCAAACTGAAAAAATCTTTAAATAAGCCGGAGGGATACCAGAGAGGGTTAAAAAAACACCTTGTCTATAAAGGAACAAAGAACAGTAAATAAGAATGTCAATTTCCCTACTTCTGATGGCAAAGAAGTAGGGAAATTGACATTCTTATTTACTGTTCTTTCTTCCTTCCCCCACAAGTCTTATAGGTACAAGGAAAACTCATTGTAGATTTAATTTTCTTTGTTTAAACAGGAGTGAAGCTACATGTTTATTGACCATTTACATTTTTTCACAAATTGCTCATTCATATGCTTTTTTTGTTAGTCATATTTTAAAAAATTGATTTGTAGGTGTTCTTTATCGAAAGTATGGATAGAAACAACACTTAGGTATTTTTACTTTTTTTTTTTACATTTAATCCTCTCAACAGCCCTATGAGATACTACTTTTTGCCTATATTACATGGCCTAGTTTGTTGTCTATTATGTAGATTACAAATACTTTGACCAGTTTATATTTTTGCTTTCAGTTTTAGTTATGGTATCTTTTCCTGTACAGACATTCAAATTTTTATGGAGTTTAATATTTAAATATTTTCCCTTGTGGGTTCTTGGCTTTTAAATCTTGCTAAGAAAGGTCTTCCCCATTACCGAAATTACATAGACATCCTTCTATACTTTCCTTTCTGTATAAGTTTTAGGAAAAAAAATTAGCTTCATAATTCATTTGGAATAAAGGCTTATAATGTGAAGTATAGTGTTCTTATTTTTTTTAAATATGTTTTTATTGATTTTAGAGAGAAAGATAGGGAGAGGGAGAGAGAAAAACAATGATGAGAGACAGAAACACTGACTGGCTACCTCCTGCGTGCCCCTACTGGGGATTGAGCCTGCAACCCAGGCATGTGGCCTGACAAGGAATAGAACCAATGACCTCTTGGTGCATTGAATGGTGCCTAACCAACGAAGCAACCCCAACCAGGGCATTGTGTCCTTATTTTTAAAAACTACATTATAAATACAAAAAGCCCCATTATAACATAACTCGTTATTAATGGGGTAACACTGTAGTGCCCAAAGACTAACAAGCATATATACTAAGAGAGGCAAACATGCCTACTTCTTGGATGCAATTTCATAGTGAGTTCTCTTTTTGCCAGACAGTGCTCCAGGTGCAAGCAGTTTCAAAACAAGTCCAAAAATTCTTTGATACTTCTCCCATTAAGAGGTGGGTTCTCTTCCCCTCCCGTAAATATAGACAGGCTTGTCACTTTGCTCTTAACACAGAAATGACATTATGTGATTCTAAGGCTAGGTCACAAAACACACAGTTTCTACCTGGCTCCTTTGGGATGAGGCAGCCAGGAGTAATATAAGAAATCTGACTGCCCTAACAACCAGGCTGATGATAGTGCAGCTGAACTTCCAGGCAGCAGCTGGCACCAACTAGCAACCGTGGGAGGGAGCACTCTTGGACGATCAGCTTGGTCAGTCTGCAGAAGATTCCTTAAGGAAACATCTGACTGCACCTATGCAAGATGCCCCAAGTGAGAAGTTGCCTTTTCCAACTTCCTTACCCATAGAACCTACGAGCATGATAAAATAATTGTTCTTTTAAGTGACTAGATTGGTAATAAAAACCAGAACAAAAAATTGAAACCTGAAAATGGAGGGCTACTCTAACAAAAACCTAAAACACAAGGCGCACTGGCACGAAGACCAGGTGGAAAGACTCTGAGAAGACTGTTAGCAGAAGTCTATGGCTTCAAGGAGGCTGTTGGTGAGGGCTCCAAGAAAATATTTCATGCAACGATTATTTCAATAATTTCTTCATATTCAAATAGAAGATTGAGGAAAAGATACCCTTGTTATGTAGTAGAGGAGAATTTATAAAACTGTTGCCAGCAATAATGTGGAAAGTAGAAAATGTTCCTCATTAACTTGATTATCTAACTAAAAAGATTTCTGGGCTGAGGGCTGAAAGTGCTGGCTTCTCCCAGCTGTCTATAACAAAATGAGAGAGGAGAGATTAAAGGATGAGCTACTCGGTTTTTGACTGGAAGTTAGAGAATACGTAAACCCAGTCATACTTTCTAGATTAAAAAATAAAACTGTTCCTCATCTCTAGCATCTCCTGAAGCAAAAGAATTTGCATATTAAGAAATGGCCTCAGGGGGAGAAACCAAGATGGTGACATAAGTAAACACCTGAACTTACTGCCTCGCACAACCACTTCAAAACTACAACTAAAAGACAAAACAGACATCATCCAGAATCACAGGAAGGCTGGCTGAGTGGAAATTCTACAACTAGAAGGAAAGAGAAAAGCACACTGAGACTCGGAGGAGCTGCGGAAGTAAAGTGCAGAGGTATGAAGGCACGCGTGAGGAAAGGGCTGGCAACTGAGTACGCGGCTGGCTTTTTCAATCCACAGGGAGACACAAGCTCCCGACTGCTCTGAACTCCAGTTCTGGGCAAGACTCTGGGGACCCAGACTCATACGGGGAGAAACTGGACTGTCTGGCATAAGGTGGAACTTGAGGGCAGCTTTCTCTCAGAGGTGCTTGCAGCGATTACCAAGGGACACTGAGACCCGGGGACCTCTTAGGCCAGGGCTGATGGGAAGCCATTGCTGTTTGTTCGGCCCTTAGATCCTGCCCCACCCAAGCTGTGGCAGAGGCTTTTGCATATGAATAGCCTGGTCCTTTGAATTCTAAACTTACCTAACAAACTGCAGCTGAGTCAGAAAGACCCAGAACATCCAAAACAAGGCCCAAGGCCCCACATTGCTTGCATTGCTTCACAGCTGGGCCTCATCTGGACACCTCCAAAACCCAAACAAAGAAGAGGAATCTGCAGATCTCTCCGTAGCTCCTGCTGGGTGGCCTCAGGCAGAGGCTAAATTAGCACCTCCTTGGAGATCCAAGAGCCAGTGTGCCCAGGGGTCAGAGTGGGACCATCCAGATTACAACTCCTCAGATCCATAAGAGACACACTCAGGGGGCAGACTCAGTGAACACCAAAGCCCCACTGAAGCAAGTCTTGTCTCATAAGGGTGCATCCAGCACAGAAGTTCTCCCAGCGTAAACACAGCTGATCCTCACAGCCAATTAGCCTGGAGGTCAATTCCCCCCAGTGATACCAACAGCAATCAAGGCTTAACTACAACAACACTGCACACACAGCCCACAAAGGGGTGCACCAAGAGTGTCCACCTCAGGTAACTGGGGAGGCTGAGCCACTGGGCCCTATAGGACACCTTGCACACAAAGCCACTCTATCAACTCAGGGAAGCAGCCAAAATGCAGAGACAAAGAAACAGGTCACAAATGACAGAAATGGAGGATATAGAGTTCAAAACCACGGTTATAAGGTTTTTCAAGAATTTTCTAGAAACCGCCGATAAATTTAGTGAGACCCTCGAGGATATGAAAAAGGACCAACTAGAAATTAAGCATACACTGACTGAAATAAAGAATAATATACAGAGATCCAACAGCAGACTAGAGGATCACAAGAATCAAGTCAAAGATTTGAAATACAAAGAAGCAAAAAACACCCAACCAGAAAAAATTAAGGACAAAAGAATCCAAAACTATGAAGATAGTGTAAGGAGTCTCTGGGACAACTTCAAGTGTACCAACATCCGAATTTTGGGGTGCCAGAAGAAGAGAGAGAGCAAGATATTGAACACCTATTTGAAGAAATAATGACAGAAAACTTCCCCTACCTGGTGAAAGAAATAGACTTACAAGTCCAGGAAGTGCACAGAACCCCAAACGAAAGGAATCCAAAGAGGACCACACCAAGACACATCATAATGAAAATGCCAAGAGCAAAAGACAAAGAGAGAATATTAAAAGCAGCAAGAGAAAAACAGTTAGTTACCTACAAGGGAGTACCCATACAATTGTCCACTGATTTCTCAACAGAAATATGCAGGCCAGACGGGAGTGGCAAGAAATATTCAACGTGATGAATAGCAAGAACCTACAACCAAGATTACTCTACCCAGCAAACCTATCATTTAGAATTGAAGGTCAGATAAAGAGCTTCACAGATAAGAAAAAAACTAAAGGAGTTCATCACCGCCACACCAGTATTATATGAAATGTTGAAAGGTATTCTTTAAGAAGAGGAAGAAGAAGAAAAAGGTAAAGATAAAAATTATGAACAACAAATACGTATCTATCAACAAGTGAATCTAAAAATCAAGTGCATAAAAAAATCTGATGAACAGAATAAACTGGTGAATATAATAGAATCAGGGGCATAGAAAGGGAGTGGACTGACAATCCTTAGGGGAAAAGGGGTGTGGGGGGTGTGGGAAGAGACTGGACAAAAATCATACACCTATGGATGAGGACAGTGAAGAGGGGGGCGGTAAGAGCATGGGGTGGGGTGGGAACCGGGTGGAGGGGAGCTATGGGGGGAAAAAAAGAGGAACAACTGTAATAATCTGAACAATAAAGATTTATTAAAAATAAAAATAAAAATGAAATGGCGTCAGGATAGACAAACAAATCCAGGGTGGCCCTTTTAGACCCTTCCTTAGGACCCTGGAAAGGTATAAGGTGCTACCTTGTTGACCATTCCAAACAAAAGGACTTGTATGTTTCTGAAGGATACACCTTGTATATCCACTCTAAACACTATGGCTTCTAAGAATTTTTGCTCCACAGTAGCCTCATCAGGAGTCCAAGGAAGAAAGAAGCTTATCTGGAAGAGATCTGTGGCTAACTTTTGTCTAAAGGAGTGGATTAAAAACTGAAAGGCAGGAAGCCCATGATATTTTTATTTTTTAAAAATATATTTTTATTGATTTCAAAGAGGAAGGGGGAGGGAGAGAAAGATAGAAACATCAAAGATGAGAGAGAATCACTGATTGGCTGCCTCCTGCACACCCCACAGGCATGTGCCCTGACCAGGAATGGACCTCCTGGTTCAGAGGTTGACACTCAACCACTGAGTACACCAGCCAGGCACCCAGGATAGATATTTTTTAAATTACATCAACTTGAAAGAGACAGAGCAGAACAAAATGAAAAAAGGCCTTTGGATCCTCAGCCTTTTATAAGCAGGAAGCAGACAGAGAAGGTAACTCACTCAGATGCAAAGTCAGTTTTCTTTGGGAAGAATGTCTTAAAGGGCACAACGCAGAGGCCCCAGCCAAGGAGAACAGCTCCCAAAGAATAGGGGTGAACTCAAGTTAAGGAACTGGCAACACATTACTAAACAGATTTCAGAACTGTTATGGACAAGACTGGGGTATGCTCTCTATTTTCCCCTTTTTGAATGAAAGTATCTACATTGGCTCTCCTACTTCTGTCCACCATTTCACGAGGGATATGTGGAGAGCAGACAATGTATCGGCTCAGTTCATGGGTATTCAGATTGACTGGGCAGGGAGGGGTCATCCACACCTGGACTTGGTTTAGATGATGAGATCCTGGACTTCAAGCCTGAGCCTAATAGATAAGTTAAAACACAATAGGATTTTGGAGAGGGAATTAGGGAGGGTAAATATATATACATACGGGAGAATGTAAATAATTTTGGCCAGAAGATAGACTGTGGTAGTTTTCAACATGTCCTCAAAATTTTTAAGACTCCTCCCAATGAAAGATGGAATCTAGTTCCCTTCCCCTTGAATGTGCACAGGCTTATGACTCACAGTCAGTCATTTACAACAAATGTGTCAATATATGATTTTCCTGTCTAGGTGAGAAAAGCCCATGCAGCTGCAACCCACTTCTCATAAAATGTTCTTTCCATCAGACAACCCTAAGATTTGCCATGCTGGTGAGACCACAGGTAGCCACACTGGGGTAAGAAACAAGCTGATCTCTGGCCAACAGCCAATACTGACAGCAAGCCATGTGAGTGAGCCACCTGGGATGTCCAGTCCAGTGCAGCCTTCAGCTGACAGCAGCCCAGCCAAAATCTAACTGCCACCACATGAGCTACCCCTTCTAACTGTGCCCTTTCAAAATTCCTAACCCACAGGATCTGTAAGTGTGATAAAATAGTTGTTGGTTTGCTATACAGCAATAGTTACTGGAACATAAAGATACAACAATGAACAAAATAAAGTCCTATTCTATGAAACATATATTCTTAGGCAACAGACAATATACAAATGGGAGGCCTGGGGGAAATTAATGAGATAGGGCCTATAAGTGTATGGCCTAATGGCTGGCATGGAGTAAGTAATTCAATAAATAATAGGGACTGTTATTATTACACATTTAAACATGTTGCTGCCCCTGCTAGGACACCATTCTCCCCCTCATTTCCTGGCAAATCGCTTGTCATTCAAGATGCAGGCCAAAAATCCCCTTTTCTGAGAAAGGTCCCTCCTTCCCGAATCTGAATCAGGCACCCCTAACTCAATGACACTCCTGCCATCTGAGCATCGTCTCATCTAGCACTCGAAATCTGGTGTTCTTATCTGCTTTTCTCACTAGACTATAAGCTCCTTCAGAACACAGTATCTCCCATTGCTCTATTAAAAAAAAAAAAAAAAGGGCATATTGGTCTTTCCCCCAGTTCTTGGCACAGACTCCTAAAACCCTTGTAATTTTCTGGGTGAAAAGAATAGTCTTTTGTTTTACTGAGGTGACCTGATGGCTTCCTGGATGGGAGCTGGTCACCAGAAAGACCAAGCACCACGGTTAGAAGCTTGTTATTTTCGCCCCTACCCTCCCATTCTCCATAGCGGGGAGAGGGACTGGAAATGGAGTTAATGATGGGTCATGAAGCCTCCGTAAAAATCCCTAAAGTACAGGGTTCAGAGAACTTCCGGTTGATGAACATGTGGAGGTCTTGGGATGGTGGCATGGCTGCAGAGGGCACAGAAGCTCTGCACCTCTTCCCACATTCCTTGCCCTATGCATCTCTTCCATCTAGGTATCCATCGGTATCCTTTATCATAGCCTTTTATTTTATTTTTAAATATGTTTTTATTGATTTCAGGGAAGGGAGAGGGAGAGAGAGAAAGGTTGATTGGCTGCCTCCTGCATTCGTCCTACTCTGGGGAACGAGACCACAACCCAGGTATGTGCCCTGACTGAGAATCGAACCAGCGACCTTTGGGTGCATGGGACAATACTCAGCCAAGTGAGCCACACCAGCCAGGGCTATCATATCCTTTTTTTTAAAAAAAATTCTTGATTGTTGAAAGTATTACATATATCCTCTTTCCCCCCCATTATCCTCTTCCAGCCTGTCCCCACCCCCCAGCACTGGCCTTCACCACCACCCCCCATTGTCTGTGTCCACTGGTTATGCTTATATGCATACAAGTTATTTGGTTGATCTCTTATCACCACCTCCCTACCCACTGACCCTCCTCTGCCTTTCCTCTGAGGTTTTATGGTCTGTTCAATGATTCTGTGTCTCTGGATATATTTTTGTTCATCAGTTTATGTTGGTCATTATATTCCACAAATGAATGCGATCATGATACTTATCTTTCTCTGACTGGCTTATTTTGCTTAGCATAATGCTCTCCAGGTCCATACATGCTGTTACAAATGGTAAAAGTTGTTTCTTTTTTTATAGCAGTGTAGTATTCCACTGTGTAGATGTGCCACCGTTTTTTAATCCACTCATCTGCTGATGGGCATTTAGGCTGTTTCCAAATCTTGGCTATTGTAAATTGTGCTGCTATGAACACTGGGATGCATATGTTCTTTCTGATTGGTGTTTCTGATTTTTTTGGCTATATTCCTAGGAGTGGGATTACTAGTAGGGTCAAATGAGAGTTCCATTTTTAACTTTTTGAGGACACTCCATTCTGTTTTCCACAGTGGCTGCACCAGTCTGCATTTCCACCAGCAGTACACAAGAGTTCCTTTTCTCCACATCCTCGCCAGCACTTGTTGTTTGCTGATGATAGCCATTCTGACAGGTGTGAGATGGTACCTCATTTTTGTTTTGATTTGCATCTCTCAGATGATTAGTGACTCTGAGCACTTTTTCATATGTCTTTTGGCCTTCTGTATGTTCACTTTTGAAAAGTGTCTATTTAGGTCCTTTGCCCATTTTTTTATTGGATTTTTTATCTTCTTTTTATTAAGCTGTATGAGTTCCCTGTAAATTTTGGAGATTAAACCCTTATCTGAAATAGCATTGGCAAATATCTTCTCCCATGCAGTGGACTTTCTTGTTGTTTTGTTGATGGTTTCTTTTGCTGTGCAGAAACTTTTCATTTTGATGTAGTCCCATTTGATTATTTTCTCCTTCGTTTCCATTGTCCTAGAAAATGTCAGTAAACATATTGCTATTACCTATATCTGATATTTTGCTACCTATGGATTCTTCTAAGATTTTTATAATTTCCCGTCTTATGTTTAAGTCTTTTATCCATTTTGAGTTTATTTTTGTGTGGGGGTAAGTTGGTGGCCAAATTTCATTTTTTTGCAAAATGCCTGTCCAATTTTTCCAACACCATTTATTGAAGAGACTGTCTTGACTCCATTGTATGCTCTTGTCTTCTTTGTCAAATATTAATTGAGCATAATGATTTGGATCAATTTCTGGGTTCTCTGTTCTGTTCCATTGGTCTATGTGTCTGTTCTTGCGCCAGTACCATGCTGTTTTGAGAACAGGGGCTTTGTAATATAACTTCAATGTCTGGTATTGTGATCCCTCCAACTTTGTTCTTTTATTTTAGGATTGCTATAGCTATTTGGGATCTTTTTTAATTCCATATAAATTTTTGGAGAGTTTGTTCCAGGTCTGTGAAATATGCCATTGGTATTTTAATGAGAATTGCATTGAATCTATAGATTGCTTTGGGTAGTATGGACATTTTAATGATGTTGATTCTACCAATCCATGAACATGGTATATTCTTCCACATGTTTTCTAGGTGTACTGGTTAATAATGTGGGTTTTTTTCAATAGATGGAGTTACACATATGTTGATATATGCGATTTGATATGTATGCTATTTTGTATTGACAACAAGCTTCAAAACTTCGTATGTCAAGTTTTGTTGAAGGTGTTAACATCACAGATATTTTTACACTTAAAAATGTCAAATTTCGTGCCAAAAAAAGAGCACTGCAGGAAGTTATAATTCATTATTTTGAAGAAAAGTGCTGATGAATATATCAGGAAGCTTATGTTGAATATGCTCCATCTCAAGATACTTGTGAACGCTGGTTTAAACACTTTAAAAGTTATGATTTCAATGTAAAAGACAAAGAATGTCCAGGTCAACCGAAAAAGATTGAAGACCAACAATGACAAGCATTGGATGAAGATGAGTGTCAAACTCAAAAACAACTTGCAGAAAGATTAGACGTTGCTCAGCAAACAATTTCCGATCATTTACAAGCAATGGGAAAGATTTTAAAGGAAGGAAAATAGGTGCCACATCAACTGAACAAAAGACAAATGGAAAACTGAAAAGTCATCAGTAAAATGTTGCTTCAACGGCATGAAAGTCTTTTTTTTTTTGCATGGAATTGTGACTGGTGATGAAAAGTGGATTTATTTTGAGAATCCCAAATACACAAAATCATGAGTTGATCCAGGTCAACCATCAACATCAACTGCAAGGCCAAATCACTTCGGAAAGAAGACAATGCTCTGCGTTTGGTGGGATCAGGAAGGTGTGGTGTTTTGAGCTTCTAAAACCAGGTGAAACCGTTATTACTGATGCTACCAACAACAAATAATCAATTTGAACCACGCTTTGATCGTGAAACTACCAGAATGTTCCAGGAGACACAGCAAAGTAATTTTGCTTCATGATGACGCACCATCACACACTTCAAAACCAGTTAAAGACACGTTAAAAGATATTGCCTGGGAAGCATTAACCCACCCGCTGTATTCACCAGACCTGCTCCTTCAGATTACCACTTGTTCCAATCAATGGCATACACACTTTCTGAGCAGCACTTCAAAACATACGAAGAAGTGGAAAATTTGGTCTTCGAATGGTTTGCCTCAAAACAAGACAAGTTCTATGGGGACGGTATCCACAAATTACCTGAAAGATGGGGAAATGTGTAGCTAGCAATGGGTATTACTTTGAATAAAGCACTTTTGATGTTTCTCTTGAAATTATCATGTTTTCTTTGATTACAAAATCTGCATTATTAACCGGTACAGCTGGTATACCTTCCTCTATCTCTTTTTTCAGCATCCTGTAGTTTTCTGAGAACAGGTCTTTTATCTCCTTAGTTAAGTTTATTCCTAGGTATCTTAATTTTTTTGTTGTAATGGTAAATGGGATTGTTTTTTTAGTTTCTCTTTCTGTAAGTTCATTATTGGTGTATAAAAATGCCATAGATTTTTGGGTGTTAATTTTGTATCCTGCTACGTTGCCAAATTCATTTATTAAATCAAGTATTTTTTGATGGAGTCTTTAGGGTTTCCTATGTACAGTATCATGTCAGCTGTGAATAATGACAGTTTTACTTCTTTTCCAATTCAAATGCCTTTTATTTCTTCTTCTTGTCTGATCACTATGGCTAGCACTTCCAGTACTATGTTGAACAGGGTTGGTAAAAGTGGGCATCCTTGCTCTAGCTGGTTTGGACAATGGATAGAGCGTTGGCCTGCAGACTGAAGGGTTCCAGTTCAATTCCATTCAAGGGCACATGCCCAGGTGCAGGCTACATCCCCAGTAGGGGGTGTGCAGGAGGCAGCAAATCAATGATTCTCTTTCATCATTGATGTTTCTATCTCTCTCTTCTCCCTATCTGAAATCAATAAAAATATTTTTTAAAGTGGGTATCCCTGACTTGTTCCTGTTCTTAGGGGAAATGGTTTTAAATATTGGCTGTAGGTTTATCATATAAGGGTTTTATTATGTTGAGGTATGACCCCTCTATTCCCACTTTGCTGAGAATTTTTATCAAGAAACGGTGTTGGATTTTGTTGAATGCTTTTTCTGCATTGATTGATATGATCATGTGATTTTTGTCCTTAATTTATGTGATGTATAATGTTTATTGATTTGCGGATATGTTTATTGATTTGCGGATAAAATCCCATTTGGTCATGGTTTATGAACTTTTTAATGTAATGCTGGATCCGATTTGCTATACTTTTATTGAGGATTTTAGCATCTATGTTCATCAGGGATATTGGCCTGTAATTTTCTTTCTAGTGTCTTTATCTCGTTTTGAGATTAGGGTAATGTTGGCTTCATAGAAAGAGCTGGGAAGTGTTCCTTCCTCTTGAATTTTTTGAATAGTCTGAGGAGGGTAGGTTTTAGTTCTTTGAATGTTTGGTAAAATTCCCCTGTGAAGCCATCCAGACCAGGGCTTTTGTTGGCTGCAAGTTTTTATTATTACTGCTTCAATTTCCTCCATAGTTATCAGCCTATTCAGATTTTTTAATTCTTCCTGACTGAGTTTTGGAAGATTGTATTTTTCTAGAATATGTCCATTTCATAGGTTGTCCAGTTTGTTGGAATAGAATTGTTCGTAATTTTTTTTATAATCCTTTGTATTTCTGTGCTGTCAATTGTTACTTCACCTCTTTCATTTCTGGTTTTGCTTATTTGGAGAGCCTGGCTAGAGGTTCATCAATCTTGTTTATCCTTTCAAAGAACTAGCTCTTGGTTCTATTGATATTTTGTACTGTGGGTTTTTTTCCCCTCTATGTCATTTATTTCCACTCTGATCTTTACTATTTCCTTCATTCTGCTTACTTTGGGCTTTTCTTGTTGCACTCTTTCTAATTCTTTAAGTTGTAGGGTTAGATAATTTATTACCCATTTTTCTTGTGTTGTTGTTGTTGTTTTCTTGGAAGGCCTATTAGTGCTACGAACTTCCCTCTCAGGACTGCTTTCATTGTGTCCCATAGACTTTGGATTGTTGTGTTTTCATTGTTATTTGATTCTAGGATATTTTTATTTCTTCTTTGATCTCTTTAATAACCCAATCATTGTTTAATAGTGTTCTATTTAGTCTCCAAGTGTTTGACTTTTTAAATTGTTTTTATTGTAGTTGATTTCTAATATTATGCCATTGTGATCTGAGAAGATGCCTGATATATTTCAATCTTCTTGAATCTGAAGAGACTTTGCCTGTGTCCTAATATGTGCTCTATCTTTGTAAATGTCCCAGGTGCACTTGAGAAGAATATATATTCCATAGCTTTGGAATGTAATGTTCTGAAGATGTCAATTAGCTCCATCTGATCTAGTGAGACATTTAGGATTGCTGTTTGTTGATTTTTTGTCTAGAAGATTTATCCAGTGATGTCAATAGGATATTAACCCTTTGCACTCGCTTGCTTTTTTCTCGAGCTGCTACCGATGCTAACCGTGTCGAGTCACACTCGACACCCAAGTGCAAAAGGTTAAAGTCCCCTACTATGATTGTATTGCTGTCCATCTTACCCTTGATATTTTCCAGAAGTTTTTTTATTTATTTGGATACTCCTGTATTGGGTGCATATATGTTTACCAGAGTTATATCCTCTTGTTGTATAAATCCCTTTAGTATTATGAAGTGGCCTTCCTTATCTCTTGTTATGGCCTTCACTTTGAGATCTATTTTGTCAGCTATAAATATTGCTACCCCAGCTTTTTTAAAATTTCCGTTTGCCTAAAAAAAATTTCCCCATCTTTTCACTTTCAGTCGTGTGAGTCTCTTGTTCTGAGGTGGGTCTCTTGTATGGGTCATGTTTTCTTATCCCAACAGCCACTTGATGTCTTTTGATTGGATCATTTAATCCATTTATATTTAAGGTTATTATTGATAGGTACTTATTTGTAGCCATTTTTATCCTTTATGCCTGTGTTTCTTGTTCCCTTTCTATTTCTTCTTTTTACAACAGTCTCTTTAGCATTTCTTGCATTGCTGGCTTGGTGGTAATAAATTCCCTTAGCCTTTTTCTGTCTGCAAGCTCCTGATTTCTCCTTCAATTTTGAATGATAGCCTTGCTGGATAGAGTAGTCTTGGATTCAGTCCCTTGCTTTGTATATTTCATTCCATTCCCTTCTGACCTGATATGTTTCTGTTGAGAAATCATTTGATAGTCTAATGGGACATCCCTAGTAGGTAACTTTCTGTCTCTCTCTTGCAGCCCTTAAGATTCTCTCTTTACCATTAACGTTTACCACTGTAATTACGACGTGTCTTCGTGTGGGTCTTTTTGAGTTCATCTTGTTTGGGATTCTCTGTGCTTGGGTGACTTTTTTCTTTCCCAAGTCAGGGAAGTTGTCTGTCATTTTTTCTTCAAATAGGTTTTCTAATCTTTGCTCCTATTCTTGTTCTTCTGACACCCGATATCCTATGGATGTTGCTTTGTTTCATGTTGTCCCAAAGCTCCCTTAACCCTTTGCACTCGCTTGCTTTTTTCTCGATTCCTTTATTCTACTCGGGATTTGATTTTTTAAATACCCCAGATTTTACAAAGCACGGCAGTAGAATAAAAAACTGGAGTTTCTTTTCACACAAACTTATTTATTTGGATTTTTTTATATTTCAAATTATTGATACATTCAATACAATTCGACAAACGAGCTGCTACCGATGCTAACCATGTCGAGTCACACTCGACACCCGAGTGCAAAACGTTAAACTCTCCTCCTGCTTTCTAATCTCCAATTGCTGTTGAAATTGGGTGTTTTTTCTACCCTGTCTTCTAACTTGCTGATTCGGTCTCCTGCTTCTTCTAGTCTACTGTTGAAACCTTCAATTGTGTTCTTTATGGCAGCTATATTATTCTTCATTTCCTCTTGATTCTTACGTATGTTGGTGAGTTTTTCATCCAGATGGTTTAGCATCTTGATGACCAATACTCTGAATCCTGTCTCTGACATATTGTTTGCCTCCATTTCAGTTAGTCCCTTTTCTGGTGATTCCTCCTTTTCCTTCCTTTGGGAATTGTTTCTTTGACTCCCCATTTTTGCTGTCTTTTTCTGGCCCTGGGTACCCTGCTTGGGGTCTAAGAGGTTGAAGCCCATAGCGGTCCAGGACTCACTAGCCAGGAGGCTGGGTCTGCCTTGAGTTTCACACCTTTATTGTCTCTGCTCTGAGTTGTACCTCCTTCTCCCATGGCTCTGGTCCCTCAGTTGTTCGCTTTAGATACTCGGGGTTGGCAGGGGCATGTGCACAGTTGCTCTGGTGTGCGACTCCCTGAGGGTCCAGAGCCCTCTGGCTTGCAATTCACTGTGCAGCCCCAGCACCCAACGCAAGATGGTGCTCTAGGTCCCTCTGGCAGCACACTTGCAGCATAGTCCTGTAATCTGTGGCTGGGCACACCAGGTCACACCAGCAGCTCTGAACTGGGGCTGCGGATGAAGTGCACACCTGGTGGCCACTCTGTCCTGTGTCAGGGGTGGAGCGCATGCCTGCCAACAGTCTGTTTGGGCCAGGGGTGGAACATGCACCTCATATCGTTTTATAATGAACCGATAAACAATAAGTAAACGGTTTTCCTAAATTCTGTGAATTTAAATTGATCAAACCTGAGGATCTATCTGGTCAGTTAGTCAGAAGCACAAGTGAAAACGTAGACTTGCAATTGTCATTTGAATTAGGAAGGAGGCAATCATGCAGGACTGAGCCATCAACCTCTGAGATCTAAAGCTGTCTCCAAGTAAACAGTGTCAGAATTGAGTGGAATGTGAGACACTGGCTGGTGTAGGAAAACCTGCCTCACATCTGTGTGTGTGACAGTAGAGAAACACAGGAGGAGAACTGGGGTTTTCCTACTCACATGTGTGGTAAACGTCATTATTGCTCACCAGTATTTTTCCTGCAAGCAGTTGAAAGTATGTCACATATGCTTCCAGCCTCTTGAATTGAGGCACTGGTGGGCAGTTTGTTTAGCCAATGGAAAAGGAGTAAACGTAACAGGTGCTCCTTCCTGTGAAAGCCTGGAGAGCCATTAGTCTTGTCTCTCTGCTGAATTCCCCTTCCAGCCAAGTCCTGCACAACCTTATCAGGATAATGGCATCAGGAGATGATGGTGCCTGCTTTGGCCTATGCCTGTGAGTCCTGCCAAGGAGGCAGGGGGTCCAGCCTACACGCATGCAGTATAGGTGGGAGACAAACTTTTCCTGACTTATTCAATGGAGTTGTAGTGTTGTTTTTACCACATCGTAACTTGGAGTAGCCTAACCAATACAAAGTGCTAGCCTCATCACTCAATATCTAGGTCATAAAGGGGATTTTCTTTCTGTCAGTTATTCATTATTAAAATCATACCCTTTTAAAATTTAAAATGGATTCATTTTTTCCTCTGCAATGTCAAAATATGAAAGGTATGTTCAATAGTGAGAAAACTGTTTAAGAGACAAGCATTTGAACTATTTCCCTCTTCCAAATCCTAGAATAAAAAGTAGAACTCAATTTTAGAGATAGATTGAGACTCCACCAAATGGCACCCTGGTGGTCTAAAATTAGCAATGCATTCCCACCCCAAAATGCACAGTTTATTTTCCTCAGTAGAATTAAATCTGTACTATTGTGGTATTTATATTTAAAGTCATCTGGTAGCTAAGGACTCCCATAAATATCTGACTAGATTCCAGGCTTTCCTCCTTCAATGTTTCCATAGCTGACACCTTGTAAACTAGTGAACTTGCTGTATTGTGAATATGTGATTTATGTATGCATTGGGCAGGGGGTAGGGGAGGATGAGTACAAAAGAAAACTATATTTGTATCCCTAAGGTCTCTAATGCTCCCATGCCCAACACAAGTAGATTTTTATAACAAAGGCTTGTTGAATAAATGAGTGAGTAATTCTGGCTCTTGAGTTGGCTCCAATTCTATATTGTCAGGTGGTAAAATACCTTAGAAAGCTAAAATTCTCCCCACCTGGATGGTAAAGTCTATCACAGACATATTCATTGAGCATCTACTATATGCTCAGCATTGCATCAGGGGGATGGTAGTAATTGAAGTCATCCAGGACATGGCCGTGGCTTCACAACCCAGAGAATTATCCCTCTCCTGCCTCAATCCTTTAATTGCTGTTGGCTATGGCTTTTCTAGAGGCTACTAGCATCCCAGGATCTCACAGCTTTTCTGTCTAATATACCCAGTTTAAAATATCTCTAAATTTCCCAGAAGGTTTCACCCAAAGGGATACAGACTGAGAACTTAGAACTGGTATGGATGCCTATCCAACTGGATGGAAATATCTCCACCAATGAAAAATCCAGGAATGTTTGTCCTGAGTGTGAATCAATTTTTTTCTAAAACAGATCAATTAGACTCATGGAAACTGGTGAGGATATAGAGACATAAAAGATAAAAATAGATTATTTCACCAAAAATTTCTTAAATATGTTTATATCACTTATTTTATAACTTATAAGACACTTGTGCAAAGAAGTTTTCCTCTAGGCTACATTTTGGTAGTTAATTGGGAGTACACACCAACTGTATTGTTTAAATTGTACTATCTTATTTTGGTGTGATGGAGAAGCTATAATTCTTTTTGTTAACTCTAGTTTATCAAAATTTTATTTTTCCCTCTCAAATATAAATTGATAGGGACCAAAAGAAATTGCACTAAATTAGCCATCCCCTCCTCCAAACTCCCAGATGTATCTGATAGTATTCCTATAGTGATGAGAAGCAAAGCTGCCCAATCCTTGAGTAAGTTAGAGCTACTTTCCATTCCCTAGAAGCCTGAAGGAGAATAGAACTGCAGATGAGAGCTGAGAGGTGCAGCAACTCATCAGAATAACTATAATCAAAAGAGGTAATGACCATTTTTGTTGGCGAAGATGTAGAGAAATCATACCCTGCTGATGGGAATGTAAAATGATGTAAGAGCTAAATAAATAAAGTAAAATAAAATAAAATGGTGCAAGAGCTTTGGAAAAGCAGTCTGGCAAATTTCAAGTGTAAATTATATCTCAACATGTCAAAAAAACTAGTTACCATATGACCCAGCAATTCCAAAAAAACAGGAATATATACCCAAGAGAAATGAACGTATGTCCACATAGAAATCTGTACATGCATATTCACAGTAGCATTATTCTAATAGCCAAAAAGTGGAAACGACCTAAATGTCCATCAACTGGTGAATAAATAAAGAAAATATGGTATATCCATACAACATAATATTACTCAGCAATAAAAATAAAGTACTGGCCTAGCTGGTTTGATTCAGTGGTTGGAGCGTCAGCCTGCAGACTGAAGGGTCGAGGGTTCAATTTCAGTCAAGTGCATGTACCTTGAATGCAGGCTTGATGATCCCCAGCCCCAGTCGGGGCATGTGTGGGAGGCAACCAATCAATGTGTCTTCCTATCTCTCCCCATCCCTTCCACACTCTCTTGCTATAAAAAAAAAAAAAAAAGAAAGAAAGAAAGAAAAGAGAAAATCAATGGGAAAATAAATATCCTTGGGTGCAGAATAAAAAAAAAAGAAATGAAGTACTGACACATGCAACAGCATGGTTGAACTTTGAAAACATGCTAAATTAAAGAAGCCAGTCACAAAGGACACACAGTGTATTATTCTATTCTATAAAAATTCCAGAACAGGTAAATCTACAGAGATAGAAAATAGATTAATGGTTGTAAAGGGCTGGGACAATGAGGGGGGTTGGAAGGTGTCAGATAAGGGATGCGGGATTTCTTTTGGAGATGATAAAAATATCCTAAAGTTGATTGTGGTGATGGCTGTACAACTCAGTGAATATATTAAATACTAATGGATTGTACATTTTAAATGGATGAATTGTAGGGTGTGTAAATTATATCTCAACAAAACTGTTAAAAAATTTGGCAGTGAGCCCTAACCAGTGGATAGAGCGTCGGCCTGCAGACTGAAAGGTCCCAGGTTCAATACTGGTCAAGGGCATGTACCTTGGTTGCAGGCACATCCCGAGTAGGAGGTGTGCAGGAGGCAGCTGATCAATGTTTCTCTCTCATTGATGTTTCTAACTCTCTATCCCTCTCCCTTCCTCTCTGTAAAAAAAGCAATAAAGTATATTTTTAAAAATTTGGGAAGTGAAATTCCTGTCCCTGGCGGTGGTTATGATGTTGCTAAGGCTTCAGGAAAATACCTACTTGAGAAGATTCTTCTCAGAAATGCTACAAAGAAAAACGGACTCAGAACTCCAGTACTTAAGGTTGATTACTGCATCACAGAAGTTTATCCATGGATATTATGCAGCCCTTTTATAGATTTCTCTCGGATCTTTAAACACAAAAGTTCCATTTCCTGCTTCCCCAAGAATCCATATGAATAATCCACAATGAAAGCCTCTCAATTTTGCTATCCCAGGAAAGACAACAGATACTTCTGTCTATGTTAGAGAGAATCTTTGGCATATTCAAATTTCAAGTATAAATGAATAAATTCCTTCTTAACCACGTAGATGTCAAATATTTAATAAACACATCCAGCAAATCCCTTGAAAGTAGTCAAGGATTCTACAGAAATAGCTTAATGGAATGAGCAAAGGAACAGATCTACACTAATAAAATAGTAGCATGTAAATTGACTGTACCTTCATGATGCCCACCAGCCAATCAGGAGTGAGTATGCAAATTAACCCAACAAAGATGGTGGGTCAATTTGCATACGCAGGCACCGCACTAGCAGCTCTGGGCCTCTGGGCAGTGTGGGAAGGCGGAAAGGCAGCTCCGGCTGGAGGAAAGGCAGTGCTGGCAGCCAGGGGAAGGAAGGCCCATTCTTGCACAAATCTTCATGCATCAGGCCTCTAGTTTTATAGTAAAGTTTTAACCTTTTGCACTCGGATGTCGAGTGTGACTCGACATGGTTAGCATTAGAATAAAGGAATCGAGAAAAAAGCAAGCGAGTGCAAAGGGTTAAACATGTTACAGTTACTCCAGAAGAAATAAGAGAGACAGAGACTGCTAGCTGCCCCCAAAAATCCATCTCACCCTCTCCCTGAGCTCATATCAAGATATTTCCCAGCTCCTTGCAGTGAGGTATGGCTATGCGAGTGAGTTCTGGGCAGTGGGGAAAGAAGTGGAAGTAGTGTCTGTCTCTTCGCTGGCCCAGAGACCCTCTTGGGCGTGCTCCTCCACACTCCTCCTTTCCTGTGCTGACTGAATGCAGGTGGAGGATGAGACACTAGAGGATGGCACAGCCATCTGATGGAGGAAGGCTAGCCTCTGACTGACAGAACAAAGGGAAGTCCCTTGGCCATCCATCTGAACACTTGACCTGTGAATAAGAAGAAAATCTCCACTGTATATAAACTTCCAATTACACGTTAGGGTCTACTTGTTATAGCCGATTAGTCTATCATAACTAATACATTAATTGTTTTTATTGTTTTTAATCCTTACCCAAGGATATTTTTGCCATTGATTTTTAGAGAGAGTGGAAGGAAAGAATGAGTGAGGAAAGAAAAAGAGAGAAACATCGATGTGAGAGAGAGACGTTGACTGGTTGCCTCCTGCATGTGTCCCAACTAGGGCTGGGGATCAAAACTACAACCAAAGTACATGCCCTTGACCAGGAATCGAACCTGAGATCCTTCGGTCCTCTGGTCAATGCTCTAACCACTGCGCAAAACAGGCCAGGACACTAATTCATCAATTTTAAGGATGACATCAAAGTAGCTCAATTTATGGCATGTGAATCTCAAAGATAAGAAACAATTTTGGATTTCATAGGATTCCAGCAGGGAAATCAATGAGCTTCCCCCACCCCCAAGAACCATTAGTAGTTTGATATTATAACTATTTTACAATTTTCCCCCTTAGTTTCCAACTTCCTGCATAGAAAATGGTGGGATTATAGTTGATTTCAATCTACATTGTATTTTAAAGCATGTTCTAAATTATCTATAATCATCACAACACCTCTAATTGCAACTAAAATATTATTAAAAATACAACAGAGCCCAAGAAGAGATAAATAGATCAGCAAAACAAAACAGATTTCCTATACGGAGAAAATTTTAATTATTTTGCCTCTTCCCACAAATGACAAAAACAAATTCCAAATGAGTTACAAACCCAAACTTGGAAAACAAAACCTTAAAACTTTAGTTAGCTCAGTTATTATTTATCCCGTGCCTAGAACAATGTCTAGCCTATAGTAGATGCTGAAGTAAATATTGAATGGGTAACTGAAAGAATAAGACAATAACTTCATAATGTCAGTGAAGGAAAGAATTCCTTAAACAAGGACCCAGAAGTACAAAACATAAGCTAAAAGGATAACCTGACTATGTCAAAGTTAAATATTTTTGTAGTAAAGTGATTATAAACCAAATTTTTAAATGACAAAATGAGGCAAGATTTTTATAAAGTACACTAGAAGCCTGGTGCATGAAATTCGTGCATGAGAGGGGGGAGAATCCCTCAGCCCGGCCTGCACCCTCTCCAATCCGGGACCCCTCAGGGGATGTCTGACTGCCAATTTGGACTGCTGGCTCCTAAGCACTCACCTGCCTGCCTGCCCCCATCACCTGCCCCCATCACCACTGCTGGCCACCGTGGCTGCCTTGCCCTCAGCCCTCGCAGCCGCTGTGGCTGCTTTGCGCCTCAGCTCTCACAGCCACCACGGCTTTGTCCTGAAGGACGTCCAGAAGACATCTGGTCTATCTGGTCTAATTAGCATATTACCCTTTTATTAGTATAGATGTTAAAGTTTTAATAGTCAGAATATATAACAAGCTCTTTGCCCTTCACATTTTACCTCCAGTGCAGTAGAGAGAGGAACGTGATATCCTGACCAAGACTGCAGGCATTAGCTAGAGTCTGACCACCTGGTTTTGAATCCTGGCTCCACTACTTCCTAGCTGTGTGACTTACAGCATATTACTTAACCTCTCTGGGCCTCTGTTTCCATATCTGTAAAAAGATGAAGTTTTCAATAAATAGTGTTATAAACACTGTGAGGATAAAATGAATTAATACATTAGTATTAATAGCTGGCACACAGAAATCACTGAGTTAGATATTATTATGAATAATCTACTTTACTTTTCTTCATATTGTATAGCTTATTGCTAGCTAAAAATGTATTATTTATTCATTTATCTTCTCTAACTAGAACAGCATTTTCCATTGTACTCTCAGCACCTAAAATAGGTTTTGACATATAAAAGGTCCTCTCTAGATATTTGCTGGAGGAATGAGAAATCAATGTAAAAATCAATAATAAGAAGACAAAAGACTGACAGAAGAATGTGCTGAGGATATGAATAAGCAACTCACAAAAGAGGAAACCCTAACAGCCAATAAACTTATAAACAGATGCTCAATCTCACCAGCAGTAAGGAAAAGGAAACAATCTCAGATTCTACTTTTTACCCACTGATTTGCCAAACATTTTGAAGTCTCTAATACTATCGGGAAAATGTGAGGAAAGGGAACATTCAGATACTGCTGGTGAAATGTAAATTGATGTAACCACTTTGGAGAACAATCTGGCATTGCTACAATCACCATCATCACTGTCATCATCACAGCAGCTAACATTAAACACACGTACTATTGTAAGGCACTGTTCTAAGCACCTTACAGACAACAATCTTGTAAACTGTCACAACTTTGTGGGCTAATTCCCTTATTATTATTTCCATTTTATAGAAGAGGAAACTGAAATATAGAGAGATTAAGTAACTTATAGAAGTCACATGGCTAATAATGGCAGAGCCAGGACTTGAATCCAGCCAGCCTGGTTTCAGAATCCATGTAATTGCTACATTATACTCTTGTTTATGCATTTCTATTGGCTGAACATTGTTTTAGATATTTATTGGCAATTTTTAGGTCTTCTTTTGTAAACTGACTGTTTAGGATCTTTGAACACTTTTTATTAGCCTAAGTGTCTTTTATTAACTTGCAGCAGATCGTTAGCCTAGCCCTGGCCAGTGTGGTTCAGTTGGTTGGGTATCATCCCGTGCACCAAAGGATTGCCGATTTAATTCCCAGTCAGGGCATATGCCCAGACTGTGGGCTCGATCCCCGGTGGGGGGTGTGCAGGAGGCAGCCAATCAATATTGTGCTCTCACATTGATGCTTCTCTCCCTTCCCTCTCTCTCTAAAAATCAATAAATTATTGTTTAAAAAAGATTTAAAACAGCAGAGGTAACTCAAAGGTGCATCACAGAAGAGAATTCACATACATACATGTGGGGATCTGGCCAAGGCACAGTCAATTTCTCCCATGTAACCGGCCACAAACCTGCCCTCATGCTGGGTCAGGGGCACCCATCTTACACAAGTTGATCATGTAGTCACCCAATTCAATAATGGATTCTACCTGCAGTTCAGGTTCTTGAAGAAATTATGAGTTTCTGTCACTGGCTCATCTTTGCAATTCCAGTAATGACTTCTTCAACTGTCTTCTCCCCAAATGTAATGCACAACCCAGAGTATGAAGCAAAGCTGCCAGCTGCCAGCATCTGGCTTCAGTACGGCCTGACCTAAAGTAAGATTTCAACTGTTTCGTAGGTTGGGTAGCTTCATCCCTTTTTCAGCATGTCCCTTCTCCTTCTGATACTGATATAGAAAACATCTGTCAGAGTCTCTTAGAAGCCACATCATCTCTGATCAAAGCAGAAAATCCTAGAAAAGCCCTTGGAAGGCTCAGAGCTCAAAGATGCCCTATAGTTTATGGCCAGTGAGGGGTGGAACCTGATAATGACCTTTATCATTATAAAGATCAGCAAGGAGGAGGTGCAGCTACTGAGGCTGAAACAATGGGCAGAGGTCATGCCAACAACTTCAATATTTACATGGATGTCAGGAGCAGAGGGTGGATGCCTCAGGGCAGCGGCTAAACCAGAAGCCCTGGATTCAATCCAGGCCTGACTGGAGTAGAACCTGGATGACTCCATTGGCTGACTTCTGATCTACACTTAGTTAACTAATCCCCCTCTGAGATACTGAGCTGTTTCCAAGTTTTCAATTCTTTCCACTCTTATCATAATCTAAATATGTGAAATGTTATATCTCATTAGACTTCTCCTTCCATGATTATTACATTACCAACAAACAAAATGATGCACCCTAAAAGCCCAATTCTAGTGAGTTAATGTTAAATCATAATAAAATGTTATCAAGACTCGTTGGCCAGAAACTAATCTAGTGTGAAGTTTAGTTTGTGAAGACCCGTCTTTGCAGATTGTCCTAGATCAAAATAAAGGAGGACATATTTTAAATGCCAGAGATTTGTTATGAATCTTTAAAATCAGCATATATAATTGAAAGACTAAATACAAATTGTTCAGCTATTTAACAAACAGATTTCTTAAAGGCTTACTTATTTGCCTCTTCGGTAAAACTGCTTCTTAAAGATGAAATGATGAACAATACAATTAGAAAAATCAATTAAAAAAATAAAAGCTTGAGGGAATTGGCAGAGTATATCCTTCATGATAGTCCAAATTAGTAAAAAATTATGTAACATGTGACCAAGAACAAAGGTCAGAAGAAAGATAGAAAACAGGCAAAGTAAAGGGTCACAGGCAAAGGTGGGGCTGTGCAGAGGGCACTTTTCAACGGCAATCTCAAAGGTGAACCTGGAGTTTTGCAAAATAAAAGGATATGACCCTGCAAATCCAGAAGGGAGTTAAAGGTCATCGTCTACTTTGGGATGGTAAAGAGACAACGACAGAAACATACCAGAACTCAGAGAAATTGGCTGATGATGCCTACAAGGGATAGCTTAAACTTGGGACAAGCCAAGAGAGAAGGCAGGACTGGGATCTTTCTTACCAACATTTATCTTTTCCCTCTTACCCCTGGGCTGTGACAGCAGAAAATTAATCCAAGAAGAGCAATGGGGCATGATGGGCACTTAAAGCACACGGTGTATGGTCCACCCATGGGCTTGTGTACGACTGTTCAACCCAGTTTCTTCCCAGCCTCTGTTATCCCTGAGGATAGGGATCAGGCCCTATAAGGACAAAGTATGTACTTATCTATATACTAGGGGCCCGGTGCACGAAATTCATGCACTGAGGAGGGGGCCTAAGCCGCAGTCTGGCCTCCCTTTGCGGGAGGCTACCAGGCTGATCAGGAGAAGGCGCCAGCCCCATCATACCACCAGCCACTGCCAGCCACCGCAGCCACCAAGGTATTTTTATCAACACGGACTCCAATCCATTCACCATGAAAAAATGACAACTTTCTTTAGGCATTTTCAAGATGTGTCTTTCATAGGATATGACATTTCTTTTTTTTTTTTTTTTATCCTCACCTGAGGATATGTTTCCATTGATTTTTTTCCCCTTCCCTCCAATCTCAGGCTCAGCCCCTGCCCCTCCGATCACAGGCTCGGCCCCTGCCCGAGGCTTTAGGCTTGAGCAGGGGGCCCCCGCCCCTCCAATCCCTGGCTCGGCCCCTGCCCAAGCCTAAAGCCTTGGCCCGAGGCTTTAGGCGTGAGCAGAGGGCCCCTGCCCCTCAGATGGCCGGCTCGGAGTGACCTGGGTGCCGAGGATGTTCCCGGGACCCAAGTACGTATGCAAATTAACCGCCATCTTTGTTGGGTTAATTTGCATACTCACTCTGATTGGCTGTGGGCGTAGCGGAGGTATGGTCAATTTACATGTTTGTCTATTATTAGGTAAGATATAAAAAGCCAGCAACCGTAATGGCCATAACGACCATAACAACCAGTCGCTATGATGCCCACTGAACTGGCCCAGTCAGGGAGTGGGGCTGGCTGGCCAACCTCGCAGCCCCTCCCCCCTGCCGGTCTGCCCCTGATCAGACACTCCCACCCCGATCAAGAGCAGGGCAGCCAGCCAAACGTCCCTTCCCTTCCTTCCCCCAACCCCACCCCAGCCCCACCTCCATCAACCAGCCCCACCTCCATCAGCCAGCCCCACCATGATAGGCCCACAGGCCCTCACCCTGGCCGCCTGCTCCTGATCGCACCCCCCCATCCCAATAGGGGGTGGGGGTGGCCAGCCTGCAGTCCCTTCCCCCACCCAGCCCCACCCCAGATCAGCCCCTCTACCCCGATCAGGGGCAGGGCCAGCTGGCCAACCACCCATGGTACCTCCCCCAGGCTGCTGGCCCCCAGTCGCCAACCCCCACCTCATTTTGGGCCAGGGATGGCCGGCCCACCACTCACAGCCCCTCCCCATGGCCAGCCCTATCCCCAATCGGCCCCCCAACCCTAATCGGGGGCGGGACCCTCCGTCCAATCACCCTTTCCCCCAACTGGCCCCTTCACCCAGCCGGCCTAGCTCTGATCGGACCCCAATCAGGGTGGGCCGGCTGGCCAACCTCCCACCATCTCCTCCTCCTAACAGGCCCAGCCCCAATCTGCCCCGATTGGGGCCGGGCCGGCCAGACCCCACCCATGCACAAATCCATGCACTGGGCCTCTTGTCTATAATAATAAAAGGGTAATATGCTAAATAGACCAGACATCATTCCAGATGTCCTTCCTGATGAAGCCAGGGCCAGAGGGAAGCCAGCCTGGGTCCTGGGTGCCTGCGGATGGCCTGAGGGAAGCCAGCCAGGGTCCCAGGTGCCTGTGGGCGGTCAGAGGAGGAAAGCAGCCCGGTTCCCGGGTACCTGCAGGCAGCCGGAGGAGGGAAGCAACCGGGTCCCAGGTGCCTGCAGGCAGCTGGAGGAGGGAAGCCCGGGTGCCAGAGGGAAGCCGGTGCCAGAAACCAGGGGAAGGAAGGCCTCCTCTTGCATGAATTTTCATGCATCGGGCCTCTAGTTAAATCATAAGACTTTGAGTGACAAACTCTTCAATTCACTAATGAAGATATATATAAAGAGAGGTTAAGTGACTATTCTAAAATCAGACTGAAGGTTAGTGGCAGAGGTTGAAATGAGCCTTACTACTCATTTCAACATATCATACTGCCTCCCTAAAACTTGTTAGCTGGAAAAGATTTTAAAATATTAAGAAACTAGAAGCCCGGTGCACAAAATTCGTGCATGTAGGGGGGGTTGTCCCTTAGCCCAGCCTGTACCCTCCCCAATCTGGGACTCCTGGAGGGAAGTCCGACTGCCCGTTTAGGCCCGATCCCCCAGGGATCGGGCCTAAACGGGCAGTTGGACATCCCTCTCACAATCCAGGACTGCTGGCTCCCAACTGCTTGCCTGCCTGCCTTCCTGATTGCCCCTAACCACTTCTGCCTGCCAGCCTGATCACCCCCTAACCACTCCGCTGCCAGCCTGGTTGATGCTGAACTGCTCCCCTGCCAGCCTGTTTGCCCCCAACTTCCCTCCTCTGCCAGCCTGGTCACCCCTAACTGCCCTCTCCTGCAGGGTTGATCACCTCCAACTGCCCTCCCTTGCAAGCCTGGTCCCTCTCAACTGCCCTCCCTTGCAGGCCATCTTGTGGTGGCCATCTTGTGTCCACATGGGGGCAGGATCTTTGACCACATGGGGGCAGCCATATTGTGTGTTGGAGTGATGGTCAATCTGCATATTACTCTTTTATTAGATAGGATAGAGGCCTGGTACAGGGGTGGGAGCCAGCTGGTTTGCCCTGAAGGGTGTCCCTGATCAGGGTGGGGGTTCCCTTGGGGCGTGGGGCGGCCTGAGCGAGGGGCCTGTGGTGGTTTGCAGGCTGGCCACGCCCCCTGGCAACCCAAGCAGAGGCCCTGGTATCTGGAATTTATTTTCCTTCTACAATTGAAATTGTAGCCTGGAGCGGAGCCAAGCCTTCTATTCCCTCCGGGGCAGCAGCCATTTCTGTGGCAGTTAATTCTCCTTCTACAATTGAAACTTTGTTGCTTTAAGCAGGTGGGCCCGGCCAGGGTGTGCGGAAAGCTTTGCTTCCCCTGTTGCCGCCAGCAACCCTGGCCTGCTCTCTCAAGCTCCGTTCTGCCCCCATTTCTGTTTGAATTTGTTTACCTTCTATAATTGAAACTTTGTAGCTTGAGTGGAGGCTTAGGCCTGCAACGGCTATGGAAAGCTTGGCTTGCTCTGTTACCTGGGAAACCTTGCTCTCTGTGGCTGTAGCTATCTTGGCTGGGGTTAATTTGCATACTCACCCTGATTGGCTGGTGGGCGTGGCTTGGCTGGTGGTGTGGCTTATGTAGTGGAGTGATGGTTAATTTGCATATTACCATTTTATTAGAGAGGATAGGCCTTGGCCGGTTGTGCTCAGTGGTTAGAGCATACAACCTCGGATCAAAGGGTCTTGGGTTCAATTCCCAGTCAAGGACACATACTTTGGTTGCAGATTTGATACCCGGCCACAATCAGGGTGCATGTGGGAGGCAACCAATGGATGTCTCTCCCTCTCTCTCCCTCCCTCTCTCCCTCTTTCCCTTCTCCCTCCACTCTCTAAAAATCAATGGAAAAAAATCCTCGGGTGAGGATTAAAAATAAATAAATAAATAAAATATTAATAAATATTCTGAAATTTAAAAAGAAATATTCTGGAGAAGTGATATAACTCATGGATATTAATTTCATCACTGTTTTATTAGCACAAAGGATTGGAAGTAACCTCATGATGTATTAACAGGGGCAGATTAAAAATAATGGTACAACTATTCAACAATATAACATGCAGCTTTAAAAAATGAGGTCTGTCTATATGGTTCGATATATAGATAGCGACTTCTAATATACAAGTGTGCTTGAACACGTGACCCTGGGTATGTAGAGAACACCCCCAGAAGACAAGCCAAAAACTGGCAAGAGTAGCTGCTTATGGGAGGGAAACTCAGTGGTGAGAGAATGAGAGTTACTGTATACTGGATACCCTTTTGTGCCTTTTGAATTTTGTACCATATGCTCATACTACCTATTCAAAAATAATTTAAAAATTAAGATGTTGATAAAGCCAAAACTAATATACAGATGCAATATTATTTAGCATACAGGTCGGGCTGTGAGTAGTAGAGTCCCAAAATAACAGCAACATCTGACACAGGAGCTCAATTTTAATTGTTTCATGAAAAAGTTTCAGCTTCCCTCATGGGGGATTCTGCAAAAAGAAGATGAGCCAGGTTCTCTCTACTTTGGTCTTGGCCATCCCCAGGATGTGGCTGGGCTCACTGGGTCCACAGTGACTTCCCAATGCATGTACACTCTAGCCAGTGGGAAGGAGGAGAAAGACACTCAATATTCCAGGGAAAAACGGGGTTGCTTTGGAGAAGGGGTCCAACAATAGCTATCTAAGCAAATGATGATACTCTCTATAGAGCCACAGATGGACTGGCCAGCAATTTCACATGATCAGAAGAGGGCTTTGCAATGCCTTGGGAAATAGTTCAAGGTATACCGAATGACAAACAGGAACTTCCAAGACAATAGGAATGGTATATCTGCAATTTTGTAAACATGTGAAAAGGGAAAATGTACATATAAATAGACCATGGCATTGTCTTTTTCCTTGAGGATACAGTCTAACACTCTATATTAAAAATGATGTGCTTTTGCAAAAAGATTTTTAAAAAAAAACTTCATTGGGAAAACAAAACAAAATTCATTCACTGGTTCTTTCTTCATCTTCCATAAAATGTTAATAAATTCCCAGAGGGCAGTGAAACACAAGTATTACTCCCACCGCACCCCATCATAAAAAAAAAAAGAAAAGAGAGAGAGAGAGAAGAAACAATGGGAAATTATCATATTAAATAAATCAACACCTTTATCTCGGAAAGTACTACAAGAACTTGAACACTGAGTGAACACAGCTGTGGGAAGAAAGGAGCCTATATTTCCCTGATGTGTGTATATGAAGCCAGTAACAGAGCCCAATGGGCTAACAAAACAGAAACTATAAAATTAAATCCCATGTCAGTAAGGGACCCCCACTGAGTGCCCTGCATTTTCTTCTGTAGCTGGAAGAGCATGACAAGCCACTAACTTACAGGGACTCAAAAGCACTCAACAATACTGTAATAACTATGTATGGTACTAGCTGGGTACTAAAATATTGGGGGGAATCACTTTGTAAATTATATAATTGTCTAACCACCATGGTGTACACCTGAAACTAATATAAAATAATACTGAATGTTAACTGTAAATGAAAAATAAAATTTTAAAAAGAAAAGCATTACCCACCCATCTCGAGTGCTAAACAGGCTGGGCATGAGGGCTGAGTACCTGCTTGCTGCACAGGTTTCCTCTAGGAGCGCTGTCATCCAGAGATGCTCAATACCACATTCCCCCACCCATTTGCTTCTTACAGGAAACTGGCACTGTAGAGGCCTACATGATTGCAGTGCTGGAGGGAGGGGACACCAGGAAAACGATGCTGATATGTATGAGGCTATACTTGGGCAGCTACTGAACCTGACCCAAAAAGGAGGTGAGACACCGGGAAAGAAAGGAGATCTCACTGTATTGATGCTATAATTAAAAGCTGTCCTTTAAGAGACCTGAAGAGACACTTAAAACAGTTCTCTAATCAAGCTGCAATATTTTTTAAAACAAGAAAATGTATTCATAATTTATTATTTTAAATTCATTGACATTAGTGTACCCATTACACTGATGAATTTTGCTCCAGAGGCACTCAAGTTGGCAATCTAGGACTTATAGGAGATAACCTTGAAACATTATCAAACCAATTACTCTATTTTATTATTTTATGGTCTATGAGACCATGTAGTATATTACAAAGGCAAGAATTTATGGTCAGTGAAAGGCCCAAGATATAAGTTTGAATCTGAGATGTGGTCTGCATAAATTATTTAAACTTGAATAAGCCTCAGTCTCCCCATCTGTTGTAATCCTATATAATAAAAGGCTAATATGCAAATTGTCCCCTCGTCTGGGAGTTCGACCAGGAGGTTGACCAGGGGGCGGGGCTGTCTCCAGCCAATCACCTGTGGCCCCTCCCCCCGGCTGGGCCTGTGCACGAATTCATACACTGGGCCTCTAGTGACTCAATAAGAAAAACTGTATACACCAAGTAGGAAGCACAAACCAGGAGTTCATAAGTTAACTATTATTTTACCATTCTGAGTCCTATACACCATAGAATATATACAACCAAAAACTCTACAGTCCAAGTAATTTCAATTAGAAAAAGAAAATCCTTTATATTCCTAATGCAACCAGGGAGAAATTTTTTAAAATTAGAAATCAATTTGTCAACAAGGACAAAGAACCCCTGGGATACATTCAACAAATCTTTATTAAGCCACCAATGTGTGCAAAGTACAAGATGCTGCAAGGGTGGGAGACTGCAGTGTACCAGCTACTGCCAAGAGAAGAGTCTCCGTGCCCACAGTCTACCTGTAAGACAGGTAGACAAACACTCATGTTCTGAGATGCCAGCCTTGTTTACTATCTCCTTCTGTGATAACTACTTTGTCTACAGACTTCACTACAGGTGTGGCCTAAGTACCCTTGTTGTACCAAATGACAGTCCCCTCCCTCCACCTTCCCGCCCTCTACCGCAGCTGACTGGACCATGCCTTGCTGTCCAGAAACCAATGAGATCCTTTCTGCAGAATGTGAACCAAGGAATAGTCTTCAGGCAATCATTAGTTAACAGAAGAAGGCTAGATAGGTAGACCCTGAATTTGTGAACTGCTGGTCCCCAATTCTAAGTCTAATACAGTTCTACCATACTTTATTTTGAGGTAAACTACTTATCCTATACTAGAGGCCCAGTGCACGAAATTCAAATTCGTGCACTTGGAGGCGGGGGTCCCTCAGCCCGGACTTCACCTTCTTGCAGTCCGGGAGCCCTCAGGGGATGTCCAACTGATGGCTTAGGCCTGCTCCCCCTAAGCCATCAGTCGGACATCCTTAGTGCTGCTGCAGAGGCGGAAGAGGCTCCCACCACTGCTGCTGTGCTAGCTAGCCATGAGTCTGGCTTCTGGCTGAGCAGCGCTCCCCCATGGGAGCACAATGACCACCAGGGGACAGCTCCTGCATTGAGCATCTGCCCCCTTGTGGTCAGTGTGTGTCATAGCGACTGGTCGTTCCGCTGTTCGGTTGATTTGCATATTAGCCTTTTATTATATAGGATAATGTGTTATTATGGGCAAGGCCTCTAATTCAATTTTTTTTAGGTAGTTAAAGGGAGGGGCAAAATTTTCACTTGAGCCTGAAGCTAAAATTGCCCTTAGCTCAAAAATCTGCATACCACTGAGACACATCTTGGTGAGCCTCATTCTGAACCCCCACACTGTTCTATTATGTGTATAAGTATTGGGAACCATCTTATCTCTTTAGTGAAAGGAACTTTTGTTATAATGACTAACTTTATCTCGTGTTTTGGCTTCAAGCCTGTATCTAGTATTCATGCAGCAACTTCAGCTCTTCTGTTCAATATTTACCTGGCATATCTTATTTTCTCTAAATCTTTCTAGATATTTATGTATTAGATAGGAATAGCCCATGGACACAGACAATAGTCTGGCAAAGGCCTGGGAGGGGTGGGTGCAGGGTGGAGGAGATCAATGGGAAGAAAAAAAAAACTAAAACGAAGGGACATCTGTACTACTTTCAACAATAAAGGTACATTTTAAATAAAGAAAATTATCTTAGTTGAAGAGTTTTATGTGAAATAATATAAGTAATTGCTCTACACTGTACTTTATATTCTCAACTCTCTCAAAAAGATATGAATTGACCCTAAGTTCACTTAATATTAATTGACCCTATGTTCAATAACTGCAGGACTGACTTCCGCCACGCCAACCCAACACTGACTGCCATGGGGGCTGCGATCAGATCCTGCTTTTCTCTCCCAGCCTGCTCCAGGCCGAGGATTCAGTCTCCGTGAAACCCGGGTCAGTCTGCATCGGGCAAGTGGAATCACTGAGGCCTATTTGAGAGTCACCAAGGCTGGGAGCGTGATCTCAGATCAGTTAAAAACACGTTCGTGAAGAGATGTTATGGGTTCTCATAAAAAAACCCACATGTGTCTGTGCTACACCAACAGGGTTGCTTTAACACGGAAGCCTCCATCCGCAAGCCCACCCGCCTCCAGGAGCTGGCGGGAGGTTGAAAGTAGCCGTGGGTAGATGAGGCCAGTGCCAGGCGACCTGGCAGGTGTCAGCAGCTCTGCTGTCTTAGTCCCAAGCACGGGGAGACAGGCTCTGATGTCACCACTGCATGGAGGATTTGACGGCAGCGGCAGCAGCTTCAGTTTGTTGCTATTTTGTTTTATTTATCTCTCCTTCTCCCTTTAAACCTCTGCAGGTTGCGTTAGTTCGAGGAGCAGCCTTTGCAGCCTCCTCGGTGGAGAGCAGGCCTTTTATCTGGGTTCACACGCAGCCGAACAGAATCCTGTTTAGAAACACGTATAGGTCTTGCATTATTTGCTCTATTACCGATAAAGAGGGTTTTAGATTCTGGCAGGTAAATATGTTTCCTGCTTATCCACGAGGGCAGGAGGCAGAGTGCAGCCACAGGTACAGCCAGTCCTTCACTCCTTCACAGGCCTCCGTCCAAGGGCGGCGATGCAGGCGCTTCAGGATGGGGAGCAGGGTCGGGCAGCCCTGCTCTTCCCAGACCTTCTGTCTCAGTCGCGATCTTCCCGCTTAGGGTCTGTAGTGTCTTCCTTTTGAGGCAGATTCAGGCGTCTGGGGGACATGATGTTTGTCACATACTGTTTTCCGTGTGGGTGGTCAGCATGGAGGTGTTCCTGAATCAGGCTTCCTTCAGCATTGCGGTGGGGGGAAGGGGGAGGACAGCATGAAGGTGCAAACACAACCCATGGGGACTCCTTGCTGAGTGCCTTCTGTATACCTGCTGCATACCTGGTGGGCGTCTCCCCTCAGAAGGGGTGCTCCTTGTGCCTACAACCAGCAGGTGGGGGAGTGGCAGATCAGGCTGGTTGGCTGCCATAGTGCCCTCATAGCCACAGTGTCAGCAGGTGGGGCAGAGTACCTGGGACCCTGGATTCCCTCTGGAGTTTGCAGAACCGCCCCCTCCCTTTGTTCTCCCATTCTCCGTGGAGGCGGCTGTTGGCAGACAGCAGGACGGATGGATCCACGATCAGACCTACTGCCCGACCTCCAGGGAGATTTCCTGACCCCTCTGCATCCCCCACTCACCTGAAGCCCCTAAAACAGTCGGGGTGCCCAGTGCTCAGAGGCTCCCATGAGCTCGTGGAGGTGGGCCCTTGGTCATCAGTTTTTATTTTCTTACTACATTTTTTCTATGTGCAGTGATCACACTTGGTCTGGAGCGGAACGGGCTCAAGCGACCTTGTGGAGCATCCAAGGAGGGGAAGCGGCCACAGTGCCCGAGGCCAAGTTCCAGGAAGCTGGCAGCACTGTCGGGATCAAGCCGGCAGCGCTGGTCCTTTGGTGCCTGGCCTGTCCTCTGGAGATTGAACCTAGAGGACAACTAAGGGAGCCAGTCCCCAGTTCCGCTCCGCCTCCACCACTGATTGATTGGAGTCTGAGGGCCGGGGGGAGGGACCAAGAGGTCTGCCTTTCAGCTGCTCACCAGTCACCGCTACCACTGATTGATCAGCTCACACTCCCTCAGCTCCCTAGCCTGGCATGGTTGAGCATTCGGTCATTGTGGATGTTAAACCCTGACTCTTTATTTTATATAGATAATAAAAGCCTAATATGCTAAGTATCCAGTCATCTGGTTGGCCATTCAACCAATAAAAGCATAATAAGCTAATGATATGCTAAGGCCACTCAACCGCCCTCTATGATGTTCACTGACCACCAGCGGGCAGATGCTCCGACCGGTAGGTTAGCTTGCTGCTGGGGTCTGGCCGATCAGGACTGAGCAAGACAGGCCAGACATGCCCTGGAGCCATCCCGTGGTCCCTCCCTGGCCCCAATCGTGCACCAGTAGGGTCCTTCAGCTTGGCCTGTGCCCTCTTGCAATCCATGACCCCTTGGGGGATGTCGGAGAGCCGGTTTCTGCCTAATCTCAGAGGCCAGGCCGAGGGACCCCACTGGTGCACAAATTCGTGCACCGGGCCTCTAGTATCTATCTATATATACATATATATAATCTATATACATAATAGAGAAATATGCTAATTAACCGGGACGCCATAACCAGTCGACCGGACAGGAGAAGGCTGCGCATGCACCGTCGGGGGCAGGACGGCAGGGGCCTCCATGCACTTGCACTGGGGGAGGGCCTGGTCAGCAGCCGCCGAGGCTGCTTCAAGGGCCGGAGAGGGAGGCAGGGCCAGACAGGCAACTCCAGGGTGGGCTTGGGGGTGGGTCCAGTGGTGCAGCTTGACAGCAGACAGCACCCAGCAGGGCCTCCTTGGCTGTTGCCACGGCGACCTGGGAGCAGGCAAGTGCGGCCACAGGCAGCACCCAGCAGGACCTGATTGCCCATCACCATGGTGTGGAGCAGGCAGGCCCCACAGAGAGCAGAGAACCACAGGGAGCGGGCCTAAGCCATCAGCAGGACATCCCCTGAGGGCTCCCGGATTGGAAAGGGTACAGGTTGGGCTGAGGTACCTGCCGAGCATGAATTTCATGCACCGGGCCTCTAGTTTAAAATAAAACATCTTGCCCTGGTTGATGTCACTCAGTGGTTCAAGAGTCGGCCCGAGCACCAAAGGGTCTAGGGTTCGATTCTTGGTCAAGGGCATGTACCTGGGTCTCTCCCACATCAATGATTCTCACTTCCCCCCTTTCTTCCTCTGTGGGGGAAAAATCCTCGAGTGAGGATTAACCCCCCAAAAAAAAATATTAAAAAAGAAATAAAATAAAACCTTCTTTAATTTGAGTCCATTTGTAGATGATGTTACACACACACATTAAATAACAGTCACACAAAAAAACTCTGTTGCCCGCTTACCAGCCATGTGACCCTGGACAAATCACTTAGCTCTATGAGTCACAGATTTTTTTTTCAGTAAGACAATGATCTGCCTTAGAAGATGACTGGGGAGATGGGGGCAGGGGGACGTGACTGGTGGAAAGGTGCCACGTGAAGGATACATTCAGTAAAGGCGAGAGGACCTTGGGTCATAATGACCATGAAAGTTTTCATAAAAGAAATGACAGTGGAGCTGGACCCTGAATTTGGAAAAGAGGTGGAGAAGAATTTCTCACAGTCAATCTCAACAATGCACAGAAGTAACAATGTACTGCACAGGAAATCACTTCAAATTTTTTGTGGTTTTTTTTTTTTGAGAAAAGAGCAGTGGAGGTAGACAATTAATTTTGGACAATTAAGAGACTGCTCTCAGAGGGAGAAAGGACTTCCCAGAACACTGCAGGAAAAGATGGCCCACAGGGGGCAGTAATAAATTCCCTTTGGTGGACGATGATGTCTGACGTTGAATTTGAAGTTGTTTTCTGCCTATGCCAGTGGTCGGCAAACTCATTAGTCAACAGAGCCAAATATCAACAGTACAACGATTGAAATTTCTTTTGAGAGCCAAATTTTTTAAACTTAAACTTCTTCTAATGCCACTTCTTCAAAATAGACTCGCCCAGGCCGTGGTATTTTGTGGAAGAGCCACACTCAAGGGGCCAAAGAGCCGCATGTGGCTCGCGAGCCGCAGTTTGCCGACCACGGGCCTATGCTATAATCAAACCTTCCCCCTCATTTACAAAACCATCAGTAAATGATGTCCAAAAACAAGTGGCTTATATTAGTAATTCTTGGGGTGGGGTAGGAATGAAAGAGAGCTAACTGTATTTAGACAGGGTAATGTCTAAGGAGAAATACTAAAAGGGCCCAAAACATGGAGCTAGTGATGGGGGAGCTGGCAGTAGCATGGATGTGCTAGAGAACCAAGAAAACCTCAGTCCCCAAGAAATCCCCACCAATATGTATGACCCCGAGCCATTATGTTTACTTACTAAGAAAAAGAGCGATCCTAGAAGGTAAAAGGGTGTGGAAACCCTTGGGTTATAGAAAGAGAAAATCCTAGAGGCTTCTAGACTTAAACACAAATCAAAACAAAGAAAAAGAATAAGGTTTCCTATATAAGAAAGAGAAGCAGATTGGCAGAGAAACAACATCTGTGCCACTAAAGGCTAGAAAATAACAGAACAATGTTTATGGAGATTGAAGGAAAATTATTATCACAGAATTACATACACACCATGTAATTCGTGAGAGCAAAACAAAGGCATCTTCAAACATACAAGAATTCAGAAAATAAATCATCTGCACATTCTAATAAAAAAAATTTGCTTTACTGTTTTTTGTTTTAATCCTCACCCGAGGATGTTTTTTCCATGTCTTTTTAGAGAGAATGGAAGACAAAGGGAAAGACAGAGAGAAACACTGATGTGAGAGAAACACATCGATTGGGTGCCTCCTGCATCGTGAATATTGAGGGAGAAGCTCTGTGCATGGAAAGAAGAGGAAAAACATCAATGTGTCTGGAAATGCACATTCTGAAAGTCAGTGTTGGTAAAGCAAGGAGAGAGTTTTGGTTTTGTTGCCAACTTAAATGCTAATTTTTATTTGGGGCCAACTGTATGACCCTGTCCCAACACTGGGCAATAAGTATGTTTAATGTGGGATGGTAGGCTGAATAAGAGATAATGACCATGGCCCAATGTATTTGACAAATGGAGAAGATGCATATCAATGGTGCAAGGACAAGGAAGATAATTGAAGTTAATTTTTACCTATAGAAAGTCCTTGCTAAGGAAATAACAGTATTTTAAACAAGATTACCTTAGAACTTTTACTTTGATTGAAAGTTTTCAAGTTCCCTCATGACCTTTACAAAGACCTATTTACTTCCCCTAGTTGTAAATTATTTGTTAAAGCAAGTTACTTAAAGAATCTTTCTAGGTACCCTTCTGTTAGTCTAGTTTTAATTGCTGCATATTATTTGAAAATAATAAAACTACACTTCTTCAGCTATAGATAGTCTATTTAAAATGAACAATTCCTCCCCTTCCCCATGATTTTTAGAATTTCATGGAATTTTTATAGTGATATGCCACTTTTGTACTTGGATGGGCCAAAAAACTAAACAAAGAACACATTTTTCATGGAAAGTAAGATATAAAAAGAGTGAGATGCAAGTATATTATAATACACAAGTCATTGCTTTTAATTGAACATAAATCATATTTTATTCCTGAACTTCCACCATTACCCACAAAATGAAATAATCTTTTTAATTCATAAAGAAAATCCTATGAAAATGAAAGGAAAAGCATATACAGTAATATGTATATTGGGAACAAAATAATCTAATGTGATAATTTCCTTTTTATCTGAGGCTCTAGTTTTAACTCAATATGTCTGAAACAACTAGTAAATATATTATATTCAATTGTGGGGGTAAATTAATTGTTTCAGGCCACAAGAGTACTAATTAGTAAATCACCGCTTTGTGTACTGACCTATACCTAGAGGTAAAACCTATTCATTTCGCCAAAGGCTCTTTATTTGTCACTTAATTTAAATTGGTGGAGAATAAAGAAGCCAAGAATAGAAAAAGATAGTCTCAAATTTTTGTATTTATAAATGTGAGCTATTTTTAAAAAAATCTGTTTCTATTGAGCCATATCATCAATGCACAAGCCAAAAAAAAACCATAATTACTCCCCCAAATTTGGCAGATATTATCTAAATTTAAAAAAACAGCCCAACAAGCACAGCAACTTGGATTTTTATTAATCTCCTTATAATCTTAATAAACTATAAACCCATGATATCAATCTCTCCTGATAGGAGCTATGTTATCTGCTCTGGGTTAAAACATTTCAGTCCACTGGGCGTTCCTAAATTCTGAGTCAGCATGCTAACATATATTTAATGAGCTAATGTACAAAACTAAAAACTGAAGAGGGCATGGAGATGATTTTGGGTATTAACTTGGGAACTTCACAGAGCCTACAGCAAGGCTGCCAGGGACAGGCCCCATTCAACAGGCACAGAGATGAATAATTCTTTGTACTGTGGATATTTTTGACTGTGTAATAATCAACGAAGTAGTAACCAAACTTTCAAAGAAAAAGAATAAGCAGAAATTATAGGGGAGAAGGGAAAGTCCTAGGTTTACTCCAGAAAGATAATGGACAGGTGCTGAAGTTTTGGGGTAATCTACCACATTTGCATCTGGGCCCATTTCTGGCCATTGCGGTTGTTTCAAAAACATGTCTACACTTAGATAGCTATCATAGGCAAATTTCTATCACTGTGTAAACAAAACTCAGTCTCAGATGTCTGTAGAATTTCCTTTCCTCTCTTTTAAAAAAGCATTCTAGACTTGAATTATAGCATAGGGTACTTGCAGCTGCCACTGAAGTATTCACTGCAAATATAACAAGTAAAAAAAAAAAAAAAAAGCAACTCGCAAATGGTATATATAGCTAGTCAGCTTTTCTTTTTGTTGATCTCTTTTAGTATTTTATAACACATTAAAGCTCAGTAAAAGTTCCTGTCTTAAATAAATCTTCAAGCAGACGTTAAATAGGATGCAAATGCTTTACACTTTAAATCACCAATCATTTAAAGAATCCTCTGCATGAACTGAATAAATAAGCCATCTGTGACTACGGGCTCCCATATCATGGTTTTAAGCTGACCCACTTCTTCATCCGTCACCAGTTTACAAAATCTTACCAGGGGCAGCAGGAAGTGTTCTGTGCCTGCGCATAGTTTGAATCCAACAGGCAAAGGGTAGTGCAAACCCCACCTTCAAGGACGCCAGTCTTTATTTAAAATGATCCCCCGCCGCGAAAAGGAGACCTTCAATACCACCCTTAACCGGAAGCAACCTCTTCTCCAACGCAGAGCAAATCGAGTCTGCGGGGGAGAAAGGGGGCCCTGCGAAAGGGCAGGAGAAACCCGAGCAGGTGTGAAAACGCACTGTGCATTTGGCCTTGAAGATCAAAAGCTGTCCCTCCAAGCTGGGTCTGATGAGGGCTGCGAGAACTGACCCCAAGGCCGGCAATAATTCAGGGGGTAGACCTGCTCCAGAGAGCTTAGCAGACAGGGACTGCGGACGCGCTCGGCGAGGCCACCCTGCGGGTCGCCAGGGGCGGCCAGGCCGGGACCCCACGGGTGCCCCCTGCCCGGCTGGGCGCGAGGCGAGAGCCTCAGGGGAGACAACTTCCTGCAGCCCCCGCCAGGGAGCAGGGGCAGATCCCCACCACTCGCTTGCCAGCAGCCCCTCTTTTATTTCTGGCGGTGGCGGTCGCTGGAGGAGGGGTGGGAGGGTCTGGAGGGACTTCGGGAGAGGATACGGAACGAAGAGGGAACGACGACGACTCCCGGCAACCGGACCGCCGTAAAGGGAAGCGGGCCGCGCCTCCCTCGGTCCCATCCAGACACACACGGGTCGGGCCGGCGGCGGGAATGCGCGAGGGCCGGTGGGCCGCGTGGCAGGTGACAGCGGCGTCGCCGGTCCCCGCACCGGGCCCCGGCCTCCCCGCCCACCACGGGGCCTCGCTTCCCCCGCGCCACTGCGCCGCCAGCCGCGCGACCCGCCCTCAACCCTGTCTCGGGCCGGGCGCACCCACGCGGGGACCCCCGCCCCCTCGGAGCGGCGGCGGGCGCCACCCGCGCCCCAAGAAGACCCGCGTCCGAGCAGAGCCCGGACTCCCGCGCGCCTACCCTTTGGCGTGCTCGGTCTCCTCCTCATTGTCCCCGTCTATCCCGCAAGTGTCCTGGTCGTCCAGCTCCAGGCTCTGCTGGCTGGCTGCAGACTCGCTGTCCTCCGCCATCGCGGCGGCGCGGGCTGCGGAGGCGGCGCCAGGGGCCGCGAGCGTGGGGGCCAGCGCGGCGGCCACGGCGGCGCGAGCAGCTCCCTCTAGTGCCGCCCGCTGTCCGCTCAGAGCCCGAGCCCAGGCGCGCGCGCGCCCCGCCCCGCCCCGCCCCGCCCGGCCTGGGCCCGCCCACCGCGCCGGGGGCGGGACTGGGGTTCGCGCGCAGCTCCCGGCCAACCCGGGGCGGGGGCGGGGAGGGCGGGTGCCTGGGAGATCGGCGGGCTGTGGGATGTGAATCCGAGGCGGGGCGCCAGGGGCGAGCCCTGGAACCCAAGCCAGTCCCGCACCTCCGCCCCGTGTTGGTCTTTGAATGCCGCAACCTGCAGATGTCAAATCCTGTGAGCCTTCATTTTTTTTGGATCACAGGCCACGCGATTTTACATCGCTACATGTTGGCGAGCGCTTTTAACCACTGCAGAGATTTCTGACTCAGGAGCAGGCGTGCCAAGAGATTTTCAGAAGCATTCCCCGCACCACCCACCATGCACACTTTTTAAAAATTCCGTGTATCTATAGCTGAATTTCCAATACGGTAGCAGATCAAAGTCAAAGTCAAAACAGGGCTTCCAGCCTTTCCACCTGTTCCAATCAGGCTCGAAACCCTTAAACTCTTGACAGAAAAACTCTGGAGCGGCCCCTGTTTTCGCTGGACGCAGGCTGTTGGCTCAGACCACAACAACCCTGTTGGGGGGAAATGGAGATGTTGTCCAGACGCTGGGGAGTTATGCTAGGGGATTGGGCAGTTTCAAGCAGACCGCTGGGGCTTCCCCAAGTGAAGGTCATGACCAAGACCTCCAAGCAAAAGTCGGTGGCATTTTAGGTTAAAATGATCTCTTCCCATAAATGGAGGAGGGGAAACAGGTGCTCCATGGATTGCCACGTAAGAGGCAAGTGAAGTTCAGATTCCTATTTGTTGTTGCCATCTGTACCCAGCAGCCCTTCCTTTGCTTTCCTGTACTGAGTGGTGGTCAAGGTCTCGCCAGGCCACAGAATGTTTTACAGAGGCAATGGAAAGATAATTATCAGAAACTACTCCATGAGGGAAATAAGACTTCTAAAAACCACCTGACATTTTTTTGCAGAAGGTATTAGGAACATTTGGTGATGTTTCCCCCGACAAGGGAGGCTATGCCCTTAAAATGCAATGCAATAGAAGTAGCTAAAGACAAAAATTACAGAGCGATTTCAAAGTCCATCAGCCTTTTATGACTGACCGATGTTAAGCCAGTTGAGGTTCCGAACATAAGAAGTGCAAAATGGGGCCAAAACCTGAAGGAATACAATACTGCTTTTCACAATTGCTACTATTTCTGAGGTAGAAAGTTGCATGTGGCCTCTGGCTTCAAACTTTAGGATAAAGGCAAATATAGATCACTGAATTTCCTTCAGCTTATTTCTGTAAACATGAAGAGTTGGGTTAACAGTAACCTGGTTGAGTAGCCAGTAGGGTGCTGACTGAGTCTATTAGGTCAGTCACTATAGCCTACCTGAAGGGGTCTCTAAAAGATATCTAAAATGCAACCCTGGCTGGTGTGGCTCAGTTGGTTGGGCATTGTCCTGTGCACCCAAAGGTTGCCCATTCGATTTCTGGTCAGGGCACATGCCTGGGTTTCAGGCTTAATTCCCAGTAGGAGAGTGCAGGAGGTAGTAGATAGGTGTTTTGCTAACATCAATACTTTTCTTTCTCTCTTCCTCTTCCTCTCTCTATAAATATAAATAAAAATATTTTTAAAATAAAAGATTTCTAAAATACAAAGCAAAGGAAACATAGCAGACATATATTTATTTGAATTTTTAAGAAACTTTGACTAAGGATATCTCAAAAACAATAAGAAAAATAATCTCAGAGAAATAAAATGAGAGCATCAAAAACCAATTAAACACTAGAAAACGAGAGAGGACATCTGTTCCCTGGAATGGAAAAGAGTTGGTCCAGATGTCTGTTCAATACTGGATTGAGGTATTATCTATATCTACACTAATAAAAGAGAAACATGCAAATTAACTATCACTCTGCTATGCCCACCAGCCAATCAGGAGGGAATAAGCAAATTAGAAGGAGAAAGATGGCAGCCTCCCAGCTGCTCCAGGCTCTGAGTGGCCAGGCAGGGCAGGACGCCTGCTATGAGAGGGAGGGCGGGGGGCGAAGAGATCTACAGGAGTGGCACTCTGGCCACAGCGAAGATGAAGACTGCAGGAGTCTGCAGCGAAGACGAAGATGGCAGACTCTGGCCGGAGCCTGCAGCAAAGACAAAGAAGGCAGACTCTGGCCGGAGTCTGCAGCAAAGGTGGCAGACTCTGGCCGGAGTCTGCAGCAAAGGTGGCAGACTCTGGCAGGAGTGAAGGCCTGGGTCCCAGGTGCCGGAGGAAAACCAGTGCTGGAAGCCAAGGGAAGGAAGGCCTATTGCACGAATCTCTTCGTGCAATGGGCCTCTAGTATGTACATAAAAGCCTAAGCAACCGACCGACCAAATGACGGAATGACCAGTCAACTGGACGCTATGATGCGCATTGACCACCAGAGGACAGAATTGGGCTCCCTCCTGTCTGGATCAGGCCTGTGGGGATCAGGCCAAAACCGGCTATCTGACATCCCCCAACGGGTCCGGGATTATGAGAAGGTGCAGGCCAGGCCGAGGGACCCCATTGGTGCACAAATATGTGCACCGGGCCTCTAGTCTATATATATATGAAAGCCAAGCGACCAGAACGACCGGAATGACTAGAAGAACCCATTGCTATGACGCGCACTGTGGCCGGCCAACTAGCCCGATCAGGGGCAGGGCCGGCCAGCCAACCTCCCACAGCCCCTCCCCCTGGCTGGCCAACCTCCCCTGTCCCATCCCCCCTGCCAGCTCCAATCAGCCCTGATCAGGGTGGGCTGGCTGGATCCCACCCATGCACGAATTTGTGCACCGGGCCTCTAGTATAATATACTAGTAAATGTTTGTCATTATTAATAGTTTGAAGGAGGACAAAGTTTGCAGGTGACCTGGAAATGACCCTAAATCCTATTGTCATGTATAGGAACTCACTATGCTTCTAAAATATTTGCTTCTTTCCCTGGTTTACTTCCAAAGTTTGGGGGATTGGAACCAAGTGGCATCTTCCAGACTCTTAGATCCAAGATTTATTTAGGGAGAGTACTGTAGAGTGGCTATCAGTGTGCTCAAAGAGCCCCTTGGGAATTTCTTATCTGCCTGACTCATCTGCTGTTACAGATATAGGACCATAGTTGTATAATTGATCTTGTTTTATTTAGGCTATTATAATTTTTGCTTTCTAAAAAGTGACGGTAAAATACACATAAAATTTACCATCTTAACCATTTCTAAGTCTGTAACTCAGTAGTGTTAAATATTCACGTTGTCATGTAACCAATCTTTACAGTTTTTTCATCTTGAAAAACTGAAACTAGCCCGTCCAGCATGGCTTAGGGGATAGAGCTTCAGCCTGCAGACTGAAGGGTCCCAGGTTCGATTCCAGTCAAGGGCACATGCCTGGGTTGCAGGCCTGATCCCCAATGTGGGGTGTGCAGGAGGTGGCCAATCAGTGATTCTCTCTCATCGTTGATGTTTCTCTCTCTCTCCCTTCCCCTTCCTCTCTGAAATAAATAAAAATATATTTAAAAATAAATGATTTAAAAAAAAAGAAAAACGGAAACTATATGGATAAACAACTCCTATTTTCCCTTCCCCCCAGCCCCAGGAAATCACCATTCTACTTTCTGTCCCTATTCATTTTGACTACTCTAAGTACTTTATATAAATTTAATCATATAGTATTTGTCCTTTTGTGACTGGTTTATTTCACCTAGCAGCGTGTCCTCAAGGTTCATGTATGTTGTAGCATGTGTCAGAATTTTCTTCCTTTTTAAGAATGAATAATATGAATCTATTATATGTAAATACTGTATTTTGTTTATCCATTCATCCATCAATGGACACTTGGGTTGCTTCCACCTCTTGGCAATTATGAATAACTAGTAGCCCTGCGCACGAATCTGTGCGCCAGTAGCTCACCAGTAGCTCTCTGCCACCCTCCAGTAGCTCTCGGCCCGCTGCCCCGCCCTCCTGTAGCTCTCCCCGTCCCCCTTCTCCCCGCTCCCACCTCATAGCTTGCTGCCCTGCCCCCTTCTGTAGCTCTCTGCCGCCTGCTTGTAGCTCACTGCCCCATCCTCCTGCTGATCCGTGATCCAATCGTTATGTGGTTCGTCGTTACACTTCATGGCGTAACGATCATTTATTATATAGGATTCTGCCATGAACATAGTTGTATAAATACCTGTCCATAACCCTGCTTTCAATTATTTTCGGTATATACACAGAAGTGACATTGCTGGTCATGTGGTAATTATATTTTTAATATTTTTAGGAACTGCCATAATGTTTTCCATAGCAGCTGCACCATTTACATTCCCATCAACAGTGCTCAAGGCGGAGGTGAACCAAATTTTTAATAATGGGAAGTAAATGTGTCTGAAGAGGGACACCATCTCTCTCTTCCAAGGCTGTTTGCTATATAATTATCCTTGTAAAGGTAACAAAGAACAGACAGTGCCTTGCTTTCAAGACATGGAGAAATGTAAGTGACCCCCATAGAATTGTCTCTGAACAGTATGCCTTATCTCAACCCCATCACAATCTTCTTGAAGCCAGCAACCATGTTGTACCATTTCCATAATTCACATCTGAGGGGAGTTGATAGTAGTCTCCAAAAGATATGTCTATGTTCTATCCCCCTGTAAATGTGCCCTTATTTGGAAAAAAAAATCTCTGCAGATACAATTAACTTCAGGATCTCAAGATGAGATCATCCTGGATTACTCAGGTGAGCTGTAAATCCAATGAAAGGTCCTTCTAAGCGTGAAGCAGAGGGAGATTAGAGAGACAGAAGAGGAGAACAGCAAGTATTTGGGAGTGCTACTCACTCCCAGTGGGAGGTCAAAGGCATTCAAGACTCAGCCCCTACTAGCTATGTGGCCTTAACCCTATGGAGTGTCAGTTATCTTAGCTATAAAATGGGACAATATTAGCTACCCTACCCATACCATGTGGTTGCTATAAGGCTGCCCAGCTCATACGGGAAGTGGTGCCAAAGAAGTACTTCAGAGATTGTCAAGCACAACCCAGATGTATAGACAACACAGTATAGGAATGATATCTAGCATGGCAGCGCTTACCTTCCAGTGGACTGTCACTTTGTCACAGTCCATTGGTTTTGTTTTTAGCCCTGTTGAAGACTAAACGTTGAAGTGGTCTTGTTTAGTGGGACAAATATGATGTAACAGCATTGCTGGTATGAGTTTCCTGGAGGAGGTGGGCTTTGAGATGAATTTGGAATAAAAGGATGATTTCTTGGATCCCGTTTGAGAGAGCAGGTGTCTCTGATGGCATGTCAGAAGAGGAAGAAGGAAACCTAATGTCTCTTGCATAATTGGCAGGGAACAGATCCATGAGTACAACCGGGAGGGGATGTAATGAGGATAATTTGATAGTCTCAAAATCAAATGTGAAGAAATTGGATCCAGTGAAGAAGTACCCACCGATTATGTTGTCAAGAATGCAGGTGGGAGAAATGAATTTAACTACAGTGTTTGAACCTCTCATAAGAAACAGTCTGGATGCAAAACTGCCATTTAGTGTAATCTATTTCATGTGAGAAATGGCTTCAGGCTGTCCCAGAGACTTAACAGTAGAGGAAAAAAACAACACACACACACACACACACACACACACACACACACACACTTTAAAAACAACAAAAATCCCTTAACATTTAGCAATGAGCCAGTTTAGAGGAAGGAATGGGAGATATTCAGAGGTTCTGTGCCTGAGGGTACATGTGTTGGATGCGTAAATGTAGTTACTAAGCTTTCTTGTCAATACAATAAGGCATGATTGCATTTTAAGCTAATTCCTAGCATGCCAGCCTTTCCGTTTTTAATGTTTACTTTTATTTTCCATGTCAAATGGATTTTTAAAAAATACATATATAATAAAATTCAAGAGGATGTGTTCAAGATAAGCATTATTTTATTAACAAGTATGTATTTTCTCTACAGGTGATGGGGAAGATGAAACAAATGCGTATGGTGGGTATCAAAATAGAGACTTCTAAATATATCATTTCATATTAATCTCTACAGAAGCTCTGTGATGTAGGTATTATTCTTATTTTCCATTTTGGAATCTGAGCCTCAAAGAGGTTATGTAATTTATCCAAAATAGTGTCTCAGTAAATTCTTGCAGCCCCGCAGCACAATGTGGCAGTTGCCTGCTTTCTTGTTAGAGCAGACACTTGTCTACGCAATGTGCCACCTGCATCAGAACCCACTGGCTCCTGTGGACATGGCAAATGCCAACTACTCACTCTTGTCGCCTCTCTCCCACTCCGAGGTGGCACTTAGATTCAGTTTTTCTTTTTCTTTCTTTCTTTTTTTTTTTAGGTCCTGTTTGTTAGTGGCACTAAAGGTGTCCCCTGGGGGCTATCAGGGGAATTTTAAGATGTTCTTCATTGACCTGGGGCAATACAGTCCAAACATTTGGCAGAGGGGACTTATGTGAACAGCCTGGTCCTCAGGGGTCACAAAGCCTCTGAGCTGTAGAACTGCCACCTGTTGGCTTCTTTTGTGGGAGAAAGAGAATCTTCTAGTGTTTTGGTTCCTTGTGTTTGGATACTGTCTTACTTGCAGCTGAGAGCATTCCACCCACAGAGGCAGGGAGGCTTGCCTGGGAGCCTCAATTCTCACCACTGGCTTGGAGGCAGGAGTCACTGCCAGGGAGACCAAGGGCAGCCTGCCTACAGCTGCAGGGCCATCAAGTCACCCTGCATGAAAGCATCTCCCAAAAGAAGGTTTGAAGACCAAATTAGGTTCTCTTTTGGGGGAATTTGAATTGGAGATATAAGGAATGGTTGTTCATTCAGCAGAGGAGGGAGTAATAAAAACAAAATAAAAATAAAAAAACAGAGGCTAAGCGAAAAGCTGAATCATGTCAAGGCAGAGCAGTCCACTCCAATGAATACCAGTCATAAACCCCTGATGCTCAGGGGAGGACGGATAACCAGAGGGGAGGGATCGCAGTGGGCCAGTTACCCCTGTTCACTCCATGTTCTGTGATGTTAAGGCCAGTACTCCCCCAGGTCAGGGACTCCTATGTCTTCCTCTCCACCATCAGCACCTTGTTGTTTCCTTGCCAAATCTCTAAACAGACCAGCACATTCTTTTTTTTTTTTTTTTTACAGAGAGGAAGGGAGAGAGATAGAGAGTTAGAAACATCGATGAGAGAGAAACATCGATCAGCTGCCTCCTGCACACCTCCTACTGGGGATGTGCCCACAACCAAAGTACATGCCCTTGAATGGAATCGAACCTGGGACCCTTCAGTCTGCAGGCCGACACTCTTTCCACCGAGCCAAACCAATCAGGGCCAGACCAGCACATTCTTAATTAGCTTCTCACTTCCATGTCATGCATCATCCCAATCAGCCCCTCAACCTGTACACAGATGCTACCAGGGTCCTGGACCCAGAACAGTGGCCCAGTTCCTCAGCTGTCTCTGTGAGGCCTGGAGGTAAGGCTTATTTTTTCTGGCTTCTTGCTTGCTTCTCTGTCACCAGGAGCTATAAGGGAAGCCCACCAACCTGATGTAGGCTGGGATGTGTCCTGCACACAAACAGTCTGCCTAACAACTTGTCTTCCCTTTCTACTAAACCCCCATCTCCTTATATATTAGTCTGCTCGGGCTGCCATAACAGGAGAAGTGGCTTAAACAACTGAAATTTATTTTTCCATGGTTATGGAGACTGGAAATCCAAGATCAAAGTGCCATCAGGGTTAGTTTCTGGTGAGAGCTCTTTTCCTGACTTGTAGGTGGTCCCCTTCTTGCTTTGACCTCACATGGCCTTTCTTCGGTGGGCAGGAGCATGAGTGAGCTCCCTTATCTCTGCTGGATCAGGGTCCCACCTTTATGATCTCATTTAACCTTAATTTCTTTCTTAGAGCCACCATCTCCAAACACAGTCATATTGGGTGTTAGGGCTTCAATATATAAATTGATGGGGGACATAATTTCGTCTGTAGTTCCTTGAAAGTGGTAGCCATACCTGATTCATCTTATAGCCTCCCATCAGAGCATAGTCCTGACATACATCGGTGCCCAATAAATGCTAGTTCAGGGAAGTCATGAATGAAATGACAGAGCTGGGATTTTAACTCAGGTCTTCCAACCAAGTCAAATGCTGGAGTTGCAGAAAGAATAAAACATGGTTTGCCCTCTGGGAGCTTAATCTTGTTATGGTGACAGGCCAAATAATTGAGATAAGTTATATTACAAAGTATCATGCCATGGTGGGCAGGCCCACTGGGAAGCACAGAAGGAAGTTCTGGAAGGGGTAGGACAGGAGCTGGCCCTAAGAGACTGGTTTGCTTTGGGACTTTGGGGAGGAAAAGGAAGGGCAATCGAGCCAGAAAACCTTGGGATTTGAGATCTGAGATGGAGGTCTGAGATTTAGCATGTGGTCCCAGATGCAGTGAGGAGACCAGCTGGGCTGGACATCAGTGCAACATGGAGTGAGAGTTCAAGAATAAACGGGGCAGCCCTGGCCGGAGTATCCTCCCAATATGCCAAGGTTACCAGTTGGATCCCCAGTCAGGGCACATACAAGAATCAACCAATGAATGCATGAATAAGTGGAACAACATCTCTCATCCTCTCTCTCTCTCTCTCTCTCTCTCTCTCTCTCTCTCTCTCTCTCTCTAAGTAAATAAATAAAAAATTAATAATAATAATAATAATGGAGGCAGGACCAGATAGCAGGTCAAAGATCTAGAGTGTTTTGGAAGATTCTGAATGTGAAGATGACATCTTAAAGTCTAAAGTAACCTTTTCAGTCAGACCAATAGTTCTGACATTTTAACCAACCATTTAAAAGTTGCTTGAAAGTGTAGTCCTTTTTTCAGTAAAAGGAATTATTTCATGGCTATGATAATCAACGGTGAATAACGTAGGAAAGATTTTTGATCATATGGATTATTGATGTGGTAGTATAGAAGGTGCTATGGTTTTTTGTTATTGTTTTAATTTTAGAGAGGGAGGAAGGGTGAGAGAGAGAAACATCAATGTGAGAGAGACACATTGATCAGTTGCCTTTGTCTGTGCTCTGACCAGGGATCAAACCTGCAACGAGGTATGTACCCTGATCAGGAATCGAACCCAGACCTTGCAGTGCATGGGATGGTGCTCCAACCAACTGATCCACTCCTGCTAGGGCATTAGTGCTATGATTTTAAAGTTATAAGTGCATTCAATATTCATGATGAAATTTTAAGTAAATTCTTTATACAACTAAGCGTAACTTTACACACATATTTTTCAACCAGTATACTGGATTGTATAATACCCATGTCATGCCTTATGCTGTAACTTGATTTATTCTTTTTTTAAGAAATATATTTTTATTGATTTCAGAGAAGAAGGGAGAAAAGGTAGAGAGAGATATAAACATAAATGATAAGAGAGAATCATTGATCGGCTGCCTCCTGCACATCCCACACTTTGGATCGAGCCTGCAACCCACACATGTGCCCTGACCTGGAATCGAACCACGACCTCCTAGTTCATAGGTCGACGCTCAACTACTGAGCCATGCCGGCCAGGAGCTTTTTTGTTCATGTAAAATTATTTATTATTTGTAAAAAGTGAACTCACAAAAGTATATTTCAGAGAGCAAGACTGATTCCAGAATTTTCATCTAACCTAATAATAGACAAACATGCAAATTGACTGCACCTCCGCTATGCCCACAGCCAATCAGAGCGAACAAGATGGCGGTTAATTTGCATATGTGGGCGCTGAGCAGCCTGGGTCCCATAAACATCCTCCGGACCCAGGCCACTCAGAGCCTGTAGGCCCACGCTTAGGTCCTGAGCGGCAGGGTCCCAGAACACCCCCTGGCCACTGGGAGCCTTGGCGGGGTGGGAACATTCCCGCGTCGCTGACAAGGGAATGTTCCCGCCCCCAAACACTTGCAGAGGTCTGGGGTCTGGGAAACATCCTCCAGACCCAAGCCGCTCAGAGCCTGTAGGCCCACACTTAGGTCCTGAGCAGCAGGGTCCCAGAACGTCCCCTGGCCACTTTGAGCCTATAGGTGCAGGCGCCAAGGGGCTGGGGGCAGGGCGGGGCGGGAACATCCCGTGTCACCATAGTGCCCCCAGCCGCTTGGGAATGCTCCAGCACCAAGAGGCAGTTTGGGTCCATGCCCCCAGCCTGGCGCACATGATGGGGGGCTGGCTGCTGGCCTCTGGGGTATGTGGAGACCCCCGGTGGCCACTGCTGCATGCAGCCCAGGGGTCCCTGCATGCCCCCCAGCCTGGCGCCCATGGTCAGGGCTCATGCAGGAGGCAACCAATCAAAGTGTCCCTCTCACATTGATGTTTCTCTCTGTCTCTCCCTCTCTCTTCCACACACTCTAAAAATCAATGGGAACATACCTCAGGTGAGGATTAAAAAAAAAAAAATGCATATCCTATGAAAGACAGATCTTGAAAATGCCTAAAGAAAGTTGTCATTTTTTCTTGTTGAAGGGACTGGAGTCTGTGTTGATGAAAACACCTTGGTGGCTGTGGTGACTGGCAGTGGCTGCAGCAGCAGGGTGATGGGGCTGGTGCCTTCCCCTGATCAGTCCGGTTGCCTCCCACAAAGGAGCGTGAGGAGCGGGCCTAAGCCATCAGTAGGTCATCCCCTGAGGGCACCCAGTAGGGGGCAGGTTGGGCTGAGGGACCCCCCCAACCCTAGTGCACGAATTTCATGCACCGGGCCCCTAGTATATATATATATTTCAGGAGAAAACTCTAAGAACATTATGTTTTCCAAAAGAGAATAACATGAAAGACTGCATGTTTAGCTACACACAATTCCTTAGGAAAACTATTGAAACCCACACCTACTCTTGGGGAAACATTCAGATAGAGTGATAAAATAAACTGCTCGCTAAATGTGAAGAAATTCAAAGCTTGAAGGGCACTCCACTCCATTTTCTGCTGACTACAGTGTGTCATCATATCGTCCCCCAACACCCACCAAGGATCTGTCCATAGAGCCAGTGATGTTTGAAAATTATTGTGAGATATTTTGAGTTTTTAATACAAATTTAAGTAAGTTAGAAGCTTTTAGGAAGTGTAGGTATTTAAGAGAGCTCCTTCCTGTGTAGGTATGTGTATGTCTGTGACTCTTAATGGCGTAGCATTAAAAGAAATTAGCTTGATCGATGTTTCTCTCTCATCGATGTTTCTAACTCTCTATCCTCTCTCTCTTCCTCTCTGTAAAAAATCAATAAAGATTTGACTGAGGATCAAATTTAAAAAAAAAAAAAAGAAGTTAGCTTTTTAATTCTTACATTGCTTTAAGAGAGGATCTTTTTTGATGATGTCACACAACTTTCTATATTTAGTTGGTACATTGGTTCTATTATTCTTTCAACCAATTCCCAGAACTCCTGAATGCATACCATTACCCTACCCTTGTGCATATTTGGGTCTTAGGAGAATAGCTAATTGGGGCTATAAGAATTAAGCTAAATGCCCCTTCAGTGTTAGGCTTAACAATCAATTTTAGATCTAATGGTCTACACCCCATTATTTCACATAAAGCCCTTTCTTACTTTCACTTTTTCCTCATTCAAATCAGCATGTAGTTGCCCTGCCAGTTTCTGCTCATAGCCTTCCCCTTCTTTCTCTCCCTTTGAATAATGTAAAAAGAAATGATGACAGGTGTCATTCTACTTTTGGAATTCTTCAGGAACCAGACCTACCTATCATACAGTATACTAGATAGTGAAGGTCAAGTTGACTATGTGAAGCTCGGGCTTTTGTTTGGCTATCCTATGGGTCCTTCTACTGTAGCCCAGAGCCTTTGATTGCTGCAGCTTTAGCAGAGAAGAACAGCCTGGTACTGACAAGTCCTTCTGGTGCTTTCAACCCAGATCAGCCTGAAGGAAGGGACAAAGAGAGCATGTGTGGATTTCGGGGAAGCTGAATTTCCAGTTCTTTCAAACTTCTGGTGAGCCATCCTTCATTCTTGGATAAGTATAAGTAAGGACACTGAGCAGCTTGGGGTAGACAAAAATGCTGGTTCCCGCCCTAGCTGGTTTGGCTCAGTGGATAGAGCGTCAGCCAGTGGACTAAAGGGTCCCGGGTTCCATTCTGGTCAGGGGCACATGCCCAAGTTGCGGGCTTGTTCCCCAGTGGGGGGCATGCAGTAGGAGAGAGCCAATCGATGATTCTCTCTTATCATTGATGTTTCTCTCTCTCTCCCTCTCCCTTCCTCTCTGAAATCAATAAAAATATATTTGTTTAAAATGCTGATTCCCACTTACCATCTGTCTTCCCCCTGAGCATCCACAGTTCCTAACCAGGCCCTGGCTCTGACGTGACACCTTGAATTTGGATTGTTCAGTCAGGGTCATTTAATCCTGGCTCTGAACTGCCTGCTTCTTAGCTTACCCTTGTCTGGCGTCTTACTGCTAGCTTTGATCCTGGATTTCAGAACCTGATACTGCTTCCTTCCTGCTGATCTTCTAGCCTAGATTTATTTCCCTACTGTTCTGGATTCTCAACCTTGGTTTCTGACAGGACGGGACTGGGAATCATAACCAGGTCTTTGGTGAGCATGTGCGTCCTTGGCTCACTGTGCAATCGACCATTTGGACACAACCATGCAGATGCATTTTGGCTCTTCGGTTCCAGTCTCCTCAGATCCTTCAGTCCAGTCACCCCATAAGTGGCCGCAGTTGGTCCCAGCTGTACAAGGTCTCAAATGAGCCCCTGGTGGGGATTTGAAGGGCCAACATTATTGGCAAAAGCCTGGTCAGACAGACAGTGTCATGGAGGCAGCAGAATGCCTGCCGCGAGCCTGGTGGCATCAGCTGTGAAGGCCACCTTTCTGCTTCCAGACTGTGGCCGGGAGCTGTAAACAATGGCACCCCAAGCCGGGTCCCTGGCCTTAGGCCTGCGCAAACAAAGTAGGGACGGCTTGAGCCCGCATTGGCCCCTTCCTACTCCTGGCATTTGAATTTTCATCTTTGAATTCCATCAAGACAGCATGCCATCCCACCCACTTTGTTTCTAGAGTCCCGTAAGACTTTCATTTCAACTCAGCTTTACAAAATAATGACAGGGCCCCAGAGTGTTCCCATGCTCCGTGTCCACCCCACATGACATGATAAACAGGAAAAGGTCTAACCTGTCCCTCTCTCTAAGCCCTTCTGTTCCCCACTCTGGCTAGGAATCTCGGGCCCCGGACTCGCCAGCCCCACCCCATCTTGCTGAAAGGGTGTTCAGACATGGAGCTGGAGAAGGTTTCAACATCACCTAGAACAGTGGTCGGCAAACTCATTAGTCAACAGAGCCAAATATCAACAGTACAACGATTGAAATTTCTTTTGAGAGCCAAATTTTTTAAACTTAAACTTCTTCTAATGCCACTTCTTCAAAATAGACTCGCCCAGGCCGTGGTATTTTGTGGAAGCCACACTCAAGGGGCCGAAGAGCCGCATGTGGCTCGGTGAGCTGCAGTTTGCTGACCACGGACCTAGAAGGTGGTTACTTCAGAAAAGTCCTCTCTGCTCCCACAGGTGCATTGAGGGAATTCTGTTCTCCACCCCTGGTATTGACAGGAATGGTCTACATTTCAGGCTCTCCTGGACAACCCCATTCCCTGGGTTGTCAGCCTGCCCCCAGGAAAGGTTCTGCCACTTCATGGACAGAACCACTCCTGCCTTGATTTCCCCTTCTGACCCAGAGCAGTGGCCTACTCACTGGTCTCATTTCTTTCAATTCTTATGGTCATTTTATTCAGAGATCTTTCAGACCTTTATTGCTTTGTGGGCTCTTTCCTCCCATAAACCCCAGGCCCCTCCACAGGTCTCCTGAACTTGAACTTCTGCAGAAAAGGGAAGTTATGAGTCAGCCAAATGTCACTAAGCACCTTCAGTAGGTAGGGCCACTCCCCAGGAAGACAATTTTGCCAAGACAAAGACAAAAGATCCTACTAGACCTTCCTCCCAGGCCAGTGGCTGCTACTTGCCTTACCTTTATACAACTTCAATGAGTCTTCCAAGAATTAAAAAGGTCTAGCCAGGTCTCTACCTCTAGTCATTGTGAGGAAAAAGGAAATTTAAATAGCAGCTTCTGCCTGTATAAAAATGTGGGTATAATACCTTTCTTTCTGTTGAAAGGATATCAGAGTCTTACCTCCAGCATCCATGAGCCATATATGCCTGTCTTATTTTTTATTCCTTTCTCTTTTATAAGGTAGAGAGTGTTCTCTATGTCTGCCTGTGAGTAGAGTAAACCCTTTGTGTGGTGGGTAATTAGAGATGAGGAAAGAAGGTTTACTTTCATCAAATATTCTAAATTACCTGTTGTACTGATAGCTCCAATCACACTTGCTTCTTTTTAAATAACTGTGACAGCGCGAGCTATCACATAGCACATTCTGCACTCCTCTATTGTGGCATTTCGCAGAGTTGTAATGCATTAGAGGTGACTTCTGGGAACTTGTGTGAATAATCCACAGACATTCCACTTCACTTCTCTCTTGTACACCAAGTGGCTGACTCAAATGCAGTATTCTTTATCACCAAGCTCTAGGAAAATAAAAAGCCTATTATGAGGATGTGAACAAAAGGAAAAGAAAAGTACCCCGGTATTGCAAATGACAAGCATTGGCCCAACTCTAATTTCATAACCCTGGCTCCACAGGTGAAGGTTCTCAGAGGCTAGACATTTCTCCTCGGGAAAGATTTGGTGGGAGAAGAAAGCAATAATGGCAATGACTTTCTTATGCCAGAGTTGGCTGCCCTTGGCTTCCACTCCTTGATACTTTTTCTGTTCTTATGGAAGGTTGGGAAGGGCCAAGTAGGCTCTCAAGATATCATCTGAATAAGCAAGATGTTGCTGCAACAACCCCTGCATGGGCTCAGCCCTCTCATAGATCTCTTCTCCCAGCCAGGATCTTCAGAGCATCCTCCTGGCCCTTCTTCCCTAAGGCAATTACAGGGCATGGGAATAGCTTGTCCTTTGTCATCCCATTTATTTTTACATAGAGGTACAATATCTATTAATACCAGAGCTCAATACATCTCTGTACATCTTGTGCTAACCACTATGTTCCACAGAGTGTCTTGAAACCTTTTCAGATGAACCATGAACATCAGTGTGGCCATACCAACTTACATGAACAGCCCACACACAGGAACACTGCTTTCCCTTTCATGGTTCTAACAGGGTGGGTGAATCATAAACAGAACTTGAGAAGCATCCCTTACACTTGATGCTATGACTGCTTGCATGTGTGAGCTTTGCAGACAGAAACCTGTCACATTTGTCTCCGATTCCCAGGACTTTGTTTAGTACTTATCACATAATTGGAACTTGATAAATAACTTCCAAATATTGAATGACACTGCATGGACTAAAACAACATACACTGTTATTAAGAATTTATTCTCTAGTACTTCAGCCTTTAAGGATGTAGATATGTGCAAGAGGAACCATTAGAAAAACTGGAAAGAGCCCTGGCCGGTGTGGCTCAGTTGGTTGGACCAAAAGGTTGCCAGTTTCATTCCCCAGCTGAGGCACATGCCTGGGTTTCAGGCTCAATCCCCAGCGGTGGCATGCAAGAGGCAACCAATCCATGTTTTGCTCTTGCATTGATGTTTCTCTTTCTCTCCCCGACTCCCTTTCTCTCTCTCTCTCTCTCTCTCTCTCTCTCTCTCTCTCTCTCTCTCTCAAAATCAATAAAAAATATTTAAAAAACTGGAAAGATAAAGATGGATCAAATCTAACTCTTATCCAACAGAAAATTATTGCTTAGTAGAATTCATCCACCTTCTCCAATGAAGAAGAGAATAGGGACTAGTTAATGCAAATTCAAATTAAAAATAGCAACATAGATATACATTATTTTTTCAGTGCTCACAGCTCCCCAAATACATTTGGTAGTGAATGCTTTAGACAGATTATGCCAGGGAATCCATATGTGGGGCAAATAGCATGGGAAACATTTCACCAGCTATCTCAAGTTCCTGATGTATTGTTTTTGAAGGTCCTCAAATAATTCTATCTTTAGCGTAGAAAATCTGTTTTTAAAGGGCTCGAACTTGGGCTGGTTGCCCACTACTGTTGTTCACAGCTGTATATATGGAAAGTGAAACCAGACTCTGCCTAACCTTTCATTAAATCTGCAACTGAGGAAGTTGGACCAGGTGATATCATCATTCCATGATGACAGGAAACCATCAGACTAGATATGACAGCAGAGTGCGTGTTCGTGTGTGTGTGCATGCGTGTGTGCATGCGTGTGTATGTCTTTCTTTGCATGTTTTTTCCCCATTTCTCAGTCTCAGCTTTGAGGGCAGTTGCTGAGGTTAATTTTAAAATCCCTTAAGTGGCTCAATTTTAGTAACTCCTGTTCTCCCTAATCCTTACCTGGGAGCCAATGTGCAGATCTTGCTGCTACCCCAGAAGACAGCGAGTGGATGCAGACTCCCCACATCTTTTCTCCTTCTGGATGTGAGCCCCATTCTACGTGCAGCAAAATACCCTACTTTACGGTTACCCTCCACTTCCCCTCTCTACCCAGTTGTCTCTTTTTTAAAAAAAAAATTTTTAAATTGATTTTTAGAGATAGAGGAGGGGAGAGGGAGAGGGAGAGGGAGAGGGAGAGAGAGAGAGAGAGAGAGAGAGAGAGAGAGAGAGAGAGAGAGAGAGAGAGAGAGAGAGAGAGAGAGAGAGAGAGAGAGAGAGAGAGAGAGAGAGAGAGAGAGAGAGAGAGAGAGAGACATCAACATAGATCGCTGCCTCCTGCATGCCCTCTCACGGGGATCTAGCCCACAACTTTGGCATGTACCCTGATGGGGAATCGAACAGGCAACCTCTCAGTGCACAGGATGACACCCAACCAACTGAGCCACACCAGCCAGGGCCCCAGTTCTCTCCTTCTGATACTTTTTTAAAAAGCATAACAGTACAATCGCTAGCTAAGAACAAATCCTATTGCTGCTGCCTAGGACAACTGTCTTCAAACATTTTTTAAAAAATGAAGTAATTTTAGAAAAAGCCATCACACAAGGCCTCTATATAAGTCAGTAAGGATTGTAAGATCATGTCCTGACTTCCTATCTCACAGAACCCCAGAACACTTCGGAATAATTTCAACAGCAATTGCTTAGGATACTGAAGAAACAGAAATGATGGAAAAATTAAGCATCAGGGAAGAAACTCTTCTTGCTCCCTTAGCTCTTACAAATGTATGGTAAAGGAAATAAGACTAATTTAGGCCTACTTTTTTTTTTTTTTTCCAATTTTTTTATTAAGGTATTATATGTGTACATATCTTACCATTGCCCCCCCTAGGCCTACTTTTAAGAGAGTTTTCTTTGAGTTCTTTCATTTACCCATTTATATTTATGGAAGCATCATGACCTGGGTCAACCAAATAAAGAACAAAAAAGGAGTAGAAGCCAAAAACTGTGAGTCATATAGAACTAGATCCAATTTAAAAGAATGATGAACAGGAAATGTCCAACATCACAGCATGAGGTTGAAGTTAAAGAAACAAACTCTACCAGAGCGTAACAAGGATAGAGTCAATGTCATGGGCTTGTAACCAAAGCCAGAGAAAATGTCTAGCACAGTCTTTCAATCTGGAACTTTCTTTCAGCTAGCTTCCTTTATCCATTCCTAGATCTAAGTTAATGGTCATGCTTCCATCTCGGCTTCTGCCACAGGGGAATTCAAAATAATGACTTGGGATGGGAAGGCCAGGTGCTCTGTCCCTTGCTCCCACCATTCCTGCAACCAGACCCACTATCTCTGCGTTTAGCAGGAGAATCATGCCTCCCTCAAATCTCCCGCAAGATTTCCTCTGCTGATCTGAAGTAAAAATTTGGCTTTTCCAACCATATCAGATCCCAGATTTTGATACTCTCAGATATATATTTTTTGATGTTCAATGACCTCTGACAACTTTATTGGCCTCCTGCCCCGCCGAGGGGTGCCCCATGTCTGCTGCCTTTAACGCCTCAGAACTTCGGTGTCATTGACCTCAGACACCATTTTGCTGTTCACCATCCTGCAGGTGGTGGTCTTTTGGATGGATTGTATGGAGTGGTTCTTGTCCAAGGCAGCACCAAGACAGAAGTCCTCCCCTTCTTCTAACAGGTGGAGGTAGGAGGCAATCTCAGCCTCCAGCTTGACCTTGATGTTCAGCAGGGCCTGCAGCTGCTCCTCTGCCCAGATCTGGGCCAGCTCTGACTCCAGCCGTAGCAGGCTCTCACTGAGCTCTTCCATCTGCATGGCAATCTATAGATTCCATGCACATCTCCACCTCCCTCAGGCTGTTCTACAAATTGGCCTTCAGATTTCTCATCGAGTCCAGGTCAATCTCCAAGGACTGGACCATATGTCTCAGCTCTGTATCATCTCAGCAGCTTCTATTTCAGCAGTCTGTGTGGTGACCCCTGTGGTGCTCTCCGTAAACTACTGGGACCAGTACTTGTCTAGATCCTCTCAGTTCTTCAGAGCCAGTTCCTTATAGTGGGCCTGGATCTCCACCAGGATCTTGCTGAGGTCCTGAGATTTGGGGGCATCCCGCTCCATGGTCAAATGGTAAGAGTTCTTTCTTTTTATAGCTGTGTAGCATTCTGTTGTGTAAATGTACCACAGCTTTATTATCCTCTCATCTGCTGATGGGCACATAGGCTGTTTCCAAATCTTAGCTATTGTAAATTGTGCTGCTATTACATAGGGTGCATACATTCTTTCTGATTGGTGTTTCTGATTTCTTAGGATATATTCATAGAAATGGGATCACTGGTCAAGTGGCAGTTCCATTTTTAATTTTTTTAGGAAACTCCATACTGTTTTCCATAATGGCTGCATGAGTCTGCATTCCCATCAGCAGTGTACTAAGATTCCCTTTTCTTTACCTCCTTGCCACACCTGTCATTTGTTGATTTGCTTATGATGACCATTCTGGTAGGTGTGAGGTAATACTTCACTGTAGTTTGAATTTGCATGTCTCAATTTTTAGTGACTTTGAGCATTTTTTCATGTCTTTTGGTCTTCTGTACACTTTGGAGAAGTGTTTATTTAGGCTTTTTGTCCATTTTTTAATAGGATTGTTTGTTTCCCTTTTGTTAAGTTGTATGAGTTCCTTAAATATTTTGGAAATTAACCCCTTATCAGATGTATCATTGGCAAAGATGTTCTCCCATGCAGTGGGCTCTCTTTTCATTTTGTTGATGGTTTCTTTTGCTAGACAGAGCTTTTTATTTTGATGTAGTCCCATTTGTTTATTTTCTCCTTAGTTTCCTTTGCCCTACACTGGTCAGCAAACTCATTAGTCAACGGAGCCAAATATCAACAGTACAATGATTGAAATTTCTTTTGAGAGCCAAATTTTTTGAACTTAAACTTCTTCTAATGCCACTTCTTCAAAATAGACTCACCTAGGCCGTGGTATTTTGTGGAAGAGCCACACTCAAGGGGCCAAAGAACTGCATGTGGCTCGTGAGCTGCAGTTTGCCAACCACAGCCCTAGAAGATGTATCTGCAAATAAATGGCTACAAGAGATATCTGAGATTTTGCTGCCTATGGTTTCTTCTAAGATTTTTATGGTTTTACAACCTACATTTGAGTCTTTTATCTATATCGAGTTTATTCTTGTGTCTGTTGTAAGTTAGTGGTCTAGTTTCTTTTTTCTTTCTTTTTTGTTCCATGTACCTGTCCAATTTTCCCAATACCATTTATTGAAGAGGCTGTCTTGACTCCATTATATGCTCTTGCCTCCTTTGTCAAATATTAATTAAGTTTAATGGCTTAGGTAGATTTCTGGGTCCTCTGTTCTGTTCCATTGATCTATATGCCTGTTCTTGTGCCAGTACCCGGGAGTTTTGAGTACAGTGGCTTTGTAATATAACTTAATGTCTGGTATTGTGATTCCTTCAACTTTGTTCTTCTTTCTCAAGATTGCTACAGCAATTTGGGGTCTTTTTTGGTTCCATATAAATTTTGGAGTGTTTGTTCTAGGTCTGTGAAATATGCCATTGGTATTTTATTTTATTTTTTTCTGATTTCCTTAGTTTTGCTTTTTTAAAAATAAATCTTTATTGTTCAGATTATTACAATTGTTCCTCTTTTTTCCCCCCATAGCTCCCCTCCACCCAGTTCCCACCCCACCCCATGCCCTTACCGTCCCCCCACTGTCCTCATCCATAGGTGTATGATTATTGTCCAGTCTCTTCCCGCACCCCCAAACTCCTTTCCCCCCAAGAATTGTCCACTCCCTTTCTATGCCCCTGATTCTATTATATTCACCAGTTTATTCTGTTCAGCAGATTTTTTATACACTTGATTTTTAGATTCACTTGATAGATATGTATTTGTTGTTCATAATTTTTATCTTTATCTTTTTCTTCTTCTTCTTCCTCTTCTTAACGAACACCTTTCAGCATTTCATATAATACTGGTTTGGTGGTGATGAACTCCTTTAGCTTTTTCTTATCTGTGAAGCTCTTTATCTGACCTTCAATTCTGAATGATAGCTTTGCTGGGTAGAGTAATCTTGGTTGTAGGTTCTTGCTATTCATCACTTTGAATATTTCTTGCCACTCCCATCTGGCCTGCATAGTTTCTGTTGAGAAATCAGCTGACAATCGTATGGGTGCTCCCTTGTAGGTAACTAACTGTTTTTCTCTTGCTGCTTCTAATATTCTCCTTGGTCTTTTGCTCTTGGCATTTTAATTATGATGTGTCTTGGTGTGGTCCTCTTTGGATTCCTTTTGTTTGGGGTTCTGTGTGCTTCCTGGACTTGTAAGTCTATTTCTTTCACCAGGTGAGGGGAGTTTTCTGTCATTATTTCTTCAAATAGGTTTTCAGTATCTTGATCTCTCTCTTCTTCTTCTGGCACCCCCATAATTCTGACGTTGGTACACTTGAAGTTGTCCCAGAGGCTCCTTACACTATCTTCATATTTTTTGGATTCTTTTTTCTTTTTGCTTTTCCGGTTGGGTGTTTTTTGCTTCTTTGTATTTCAAATCTTTGACTTGATTCTTGTGATCCTCTAGTCTGCTGTTGGATCTCTATATATTATTTTTTATTTCAGTCAGTGTATGCTTAATTTCTAGTTGGTCCTTTTTCATATCCTCGAGGGTCTCACTAAATTTATTGGCGGTTTCTAGAAAATTCTTGAAAAATCTTATAACCGTGGTTTTGAACTCTATAGCCCATAGTTTGCTTTCCTCCATTTCTGTCATTTGTCACCTGTTTCTTTGTCTCCACAATTTGGCTGCTTCCCTGAGTTGATAGAGTGGCTTTGTGTGCCAGGTGTCCTATAGGGCCCAGTGGCTCAGCCTCCCCAGTTACCTGAGGTGGACACTCTTGGTGCACCACTTTGTGGGCTGTGTGCACAGTCTTGTTGTAGTTAAGCCTTGATGTTGTTGGTATCACTGGGAGGAATTGACCTCCAGGCCAATTGGCTGTGAGGATCAGCTGTGTCTATGCTGGGAGAACTTCTGTGCTGGAGACAACCTTATGAGGCAAGACTTGCTTTAGTGGGGCTTTGGTGCTCACTGAGTCTGCCCCCTGAGTGTGTCCCTTATGGACCTGAGGAGTTGTAATCTGGATGGTCCCACTCTGATCCCTGGGTACACTGGCTCTTGGGTCTTCAAGGAGGTGCTAATTTAGCCTCTGCCTGATCTCATTATTCGAAGATGACATGCTATTGTATCTCGGAAACCCTAAAGACCCCATCAGAAACCTAGATTTAATAAATGAATTCAGCAATATAGCAGGTTACAAAATTAACACCCAGAAATCTATGACATTTTTACCCACCAGTAATGAACTCTCAGAAAGAAAAATGAAAACAAAACGAAACAAAACAAAACGAAGATGACAATGCCTCTATGGAGAGATCTGCAGATTCCTCTTCTTTGTTTGGGGTTTGGAGGTGCCCAGATGAGGCCCAGCTGTGAAGCAATGCAAGCTGCTGTGGAGCCTTGGGCCTTCTTTTGGATGTTCTGGGTCTCTCTGACTCAGCTGCAGTTTGTTAGGTAAGTTTAGATTTCAAAGTACCAGGCTATTCATATGCCAAAGCCTCTGTGCACAGCTTGGATGGGGCGGAGTCTCAGGGCAGAGCAAACAGCAATGGCTTCCCATCAGCCCTGCCCTAAGAGGCCCCCAGGTCTCAGTGTCCCTTGGTAATCGCTGCAAGCACCTCTGAGAGAAAGCTGCCCTCGAGTTCCGCCCACTGCCAGACAGTCCAGTTTCTCCCCATATAAGTCTGGGTCCCCAGAGTCTCGCCTGGAACTGGAGTTCAGAGCAGTTGGGAGCTTGTGTCTTTCTCTGGATTGAAAAAAGCCAGCCACATACTCAGTTGCCAGCCCTCTTCGTGTGAGCCTCCGTACCTCTGCCTTTACTTCTGCAGCTCCTCCGAGTCTCAGTGTGCTTTTCTCTTTCCTTCTAGTTGTAGAATTTCCACTCAGCCAGCCTTCCTGTGGTTCTGGATGATGTCCATTTTGTCTTTTAGTTGCAGTTTTGAAGTTGTGCGAGGCAGCAAGTTCAGGTGTTTACCTATGCCACCATATTGGTTTCTCCTGCAATTGGTATTTTAATAGAGATTGCAATGAATCTATAGATTGCTTTGGGTAGTATGGACATTTTAATGATGTTGATTCTACCAATCCATGAACATGGTATATTCTTCCATTTGTTTATATCTTCCTCTATCTCTTTTTTCAATGTCCTGTAGTTTTCTAAGTACAGGTCTTTTACCTCGTAGGTTAAATTTATTCCTAAGTATCTGATTTTTTTGTTGTAATAGTAAATAAGATTGTTTTGTTTTGTTTTGATTTTTCTTTCTGAGAGTTTATTACTGGTGGGTAAAAATGTCATAGATTTCTGGGTGTTAATTTTGTAACCTGCTATATTGCTGAATTCATTTATTAAATCTAGGTTTTTGATGGGGTCTTTAGGGTTTCCTAGATACAACAGCATGTCATCTTCAAATAATGAGAGTTTTTCTTCCTCCTTTCCAATTTGGATTCTTTATTTTTTCTTCTTGTCTGATCGCTATGGGTAGGACTTCAGTACTATGTTGAACAAGAGTGGTAAAAGCAGACATCCCTGTCTTATTCCAGTTCTTAGGGGAAATGGTTTTTGTTTTTGCCCATTGAGTATGATGTGGGCTATAGTTTTGTGATATATGGCCTTTATTATATTGAGGTATGATCCCTCTATTCCCATTATCTTTTGTTATGGCCTTCACTTTGAAGTCTATTTTGTTAAATATGAGTATTGCTACTCCAGCTTTTTTTTTTTCCATTTCCATTTGCCTTTACAAATTTTTTCTATCCCTTCACTTTCATTCTGTGTGAGTCTTTTGTTCTGGGGTGGTTCTCTTGTAGATAGCATATATATGGATCATGTTTTCTTACCCATTTAGCTACCCTTTTCTTTTGATTGGAGCATTTAAGCCATTTACATTTATGGTTATTATTGATAGGTACTTATTTATTGCCATTCTTATACTTTATGACTATATTCTTCTCTTTCTCTCTAGTTTTTCTTACAACAGTCCTTTCATCTTTTCTTGCAGTGCTGGTTTGGTAGTGATAAACTCTTTTATCCTTTTTGTGTGTGTGTGTGTGTGTGTGTGTGTGTGTGTGTGTGTGTGTGTGTGAAGCTCTTTATTTCACTTTCAATTTTGAATGATAGCCTTGCTGGATGTAGTCTTGGGTTTAGTCCTTTGGTTTTCATTACTTTGTATACTATATGCCATTCCCTTCTGGCCTGAAGTGCTTCTATTGAGAAGTCAACTAATAGTCTAATGGGAGCTTCCTTGAAGGTAACTTTCTGTCTCTCTCTTGCAGCCTTTAAGATTCTTTCTTTGTCTTTAATGTTTGCCATTTTAATTACTATGTGCCTAGGTGTGGGTTTTTTTGGGGTTCATCTTGATTGGGACTCTCTGTGTTTCCTTAACTTGAATTACTTTTGAACAAAAGAGTGTTTAATTTCATTCTGATTAGACCAACTTAGACCACATGCACATTCCTCAACTAATCACTGGGCAAGTAAGGTGAACTTATGTTTATTTCTTTGGCCAAATCAGGGCCCACGTATCCAGTCAATCCTACCCGAGCTTCACAGCTGCTACGTGATGGGACTGGGTAGAATGGAAGCAGGAAATCCACCAATCATGTACACCTACCCCTTAGAGAATCTGTGGACTAATCACCAGCAGGGGATAGTGCTGTGTGCTACATATGTGGCTGCCAGTAGCCCACTCCCTTGACCTTTCAATATGATGCTATGGGAGAGCAATTTCCAAGAGGGTGGCCAGGCAGGCAACCCCAGGGGTGTCCAGGACACCAAGAGAAATACACATTCCCCTGCTTCATCTACTAGTCAAGGACACCTTAAAATACCATGACTGTCAACACAATGTTCTGGGGGAAAAATAATTTTTAAATAGTACAAAAAACTAAATCTTGGTACTTAAAAATCATAATTTGGTGAATATCTCAGTCTGTTGCTTGTCTCGTGATCATTTCTTTGATTGCCCATCAAGTCTTAAGATTTCCTAGATGGGTATGGATCTCAGCTTACAAAGTTATAGAAAGGACATCCATTTCTTTATTTTCAAAGGCACCTAGATGTGACTCTGAGACCCAGGCCCTTGGATTAATCTGTGCCTGACCTTCCTGACATCTCTGGGCTCTGCCCCATATGGCTGCAGAATTATTTAGCAAGAGGTGTCCCTCCTATGTCCCTTCCACACACAAGCAGCTGGCGTTCCAGGTTAAGCAATCCCATGGCATCCTTTTCTCTAACAGTCAGAATTTGTCTTTCAAAGATGCTCATTCTGTAAGATGCACAACTGCAAGCTCTTGGAAAACTCTAAAAAAGAAGCACTCGCACAGTCTTCCAGGGGTCCAGGGCTTCCATCCTAAGTGAAACCTATACTGCTCTTTCCCTTTAGTTTTTCCATGGGAATTAACCTAAATTCAGTCACCCTTCAGTATGGGACAGTTTCATATGTAGACATCAAAGTCATACATCCTGTCTACTTGCACTGTTAATATCTCAAATATGTACATTTGTGTCCCCAGCGAACTTGTAAATTATTAGGAGAAGGGAGCATGAGAGCTCTGCCTTCTGGAGGCCACAGTAGTTTTATGGGTAAAGTGATTGGAGCACCTTCCCCAGAATCAAATGCTGTGGCTACAGGACTTGGGGGACCTTGGACTACTCAGCCTGAAGTAAGAATGTGAATTTCCTATTCATAATCATTTAAACAACTTAAACACTACTTTGGGGCTGATTATGCTTGGACCAGTGGAGCCAGATGGAGTCAGCACTCTGTTACCATCTCAGTCATCAGCGCAGGAGCATCTGAAGAGATGAAAGAGTGCACTGGCAGGATTTTCATCTGCAGATCCACACACTGAAGCAATCAGGAGTGACTCTATCAAAGGAAACTGATAATGAATAATCATGCTCTGAGTAATCTCATTGAGAATGTGGTGACCTAATCCACCAAGGGTTTCTGGAATCCTGAATGCCTAGGGAAGGTCAATGTTACAGGCCTCGATGGACAGGGAGAAAAAATATTAAGTCATACTGAGGCATTTTTCTAATTATCCCAGTTATTCTCAAATGAAAAAATATATAGTTACTATGGTGTTCCTGAAAACCAAGAGGTCCCAACTCTTCACAGATGCATTGTCCAATAGTTAACGTCTCCAAGAACAAATTTAGAACTCTTTTTGGTGAAAGGATTCCTACCATTTACTTAATTAACACATCCATCACCTTATCTTTTTTTTTGACTCCCTGGTGGGGGTTGGGAGGCATACAACTCCCAGCCAGGATAGGATGTCCTTTCTTTAACCAGAATAAGGCAATCGGTTAACAGAGCATGATTAATATTTCCCATAACCATAACTAGTCCCCAGTATTCTGTTTTTGCCCCTAACAAAAGAAATGCAATTTGGGAATTGAAGCTAAGACCTGGCAAATAGATTGAAAGCCAACCTCATCCTAGCCTTGGTTCCTATCTTCCTTTCCTCTGTTCTTCTGGAAAGTCCCAGGCTCTCCTTACCACCTTAGCCTTTATCTATTTTGTCTTTCTCTATTCTTAAAATGAGAGCTGTGATTGACATTGACATAGAAGTTTGGGTCAAGTATATTGGTCGTATATTTATTTTCTGTCCTTTGGGCTTATTATATGGTGCATGTTAAGGCAACATGCAATCATAAAACCAGTTACAAATGGATTTAGCCCTAGGCAAGTTTATGGATATACCTGCCAAGGTGCATAGAAGGTTTCGAAAATATATATATTTTTTATTGACTTCAGAGAGGAAGGGAGAGGGAGAGATAGAAACATCAATGATGAGAGAGAATCACTGATTGGCTGCCTCTTGCACTCCCCTTACTGGGGATCGAGCCCATAACTGAGGCATGTGCCCTTGACTGGAATCAAACCCGGGACCCTTCAATCTGCAGGCTGACACTCTATCCACTGAGCCAAACCAGCTAGGGCACATAGAAGTTTTAATGTAGGGCTTAAAAGAAGCAAAGAAGCTGAGTTAAAAAAAAAAAAAAAGGCGGGGGGAGGGAAGAGAAAAAAATTGATATTAATAGACAATCCTATATAATAAAACCCTAATATGCAAATCGACTGAACGGCAGAATGACCAGTCGCTATGACGTGCACTGACCACCTGGGGGCAGATGCTCAATGCAGGGGGCAGCTCTTTTGTTGAGCGTCTGCCCCCCGAGAGGGAGGCAACCAGCGGCGGCAATCGGGGAGCAGGGCCGGCCAGTGGGTGGCACCAGGCCACCAGCAAAGGAGGATGCCAGCGGTCCCCCCTTATCCCCACCCCTCCACCCCACCCGCATCGCTCTGCCTGCCAGTCAACCCACAGATTGGCCCTGATCACTGGCCAGGCCTAGAGACCCTACCCTATATATTGAAAACAGTCTCTTAGATTTAAAAATTAAAACCTGGCAAGGCTACTCTAACACTGAAAAGACAGGATGATGCAGCGATGACATGCATGGACTCTGGCTTGCACATTTTGTGGTCAGCCCTGATTCTGACACTTATAACTGTGTGACAAAGCCAATTACTTAACTTCTCTCTGCTTCAGTTTTTCCACCTATAAGATGGGGAGAATGGTACTACTGCCTCAGAAGGATCATGTTATGTACTACTTTTTATAATTAGGGCAAAAAAATGTAGCTGCCCATACAACAGCAAGATGCCTTTCTCCTGTATGAAAAGTATGGTCACTGGTGCATGCAGTGTCCCAGATTGTGAGAGGGATGTCTAAATGCCAATTTAAACCGGCAGTCGGACATCCCCCGAAGACGCAGGCTGGGCTGAGGGACACCGCCCCCCCACCATGAATTTCGTGCACTGAGCCTCTAGTTACTAGTAAGTCAATAAAAACATGAGATTTAAAAGACAAGAAAATTAATTAAAAAACTCACTTTCTGTTAATCAGATAATTTATGTGTCTTAGCTTTGATGGAAATCTTCTTTCTTTCTCCTTCCCTCCTTAATATCAAGAGCAGAGACTATGTTTTTGTGAAGCAAATAAGAGAATGATTTTGATTACCACTCACAAAATTCCTTTTCTGTATCCATCCTGGAAAAATACTATAATTCCAAGGCAGAGGAAGTCAAGAATGCTCTTTAGTTCTCATTTATAGAATGGAGAGCATCTACAATCCAGTAAAATGAGAACTGTTGTTCTGTGGTGGTGACTGATTGCTATTATGGTGACTTGTGAATGTAATCATTGGGTAGCATGAGTGATTTAGAATTTTATAATGAGAATTTCCATATACTTCCATAGAAGTCAAGTTAAAAACTTCTAGAAGTATATATTCCAGTGTATTTACCTTAAGCACAAAAATGCCTTCAAATGTCTACCATGTGATGCATTTGCATAATTTAATGCAAACAGACATCCCATTTTCACTGACTAGGAAGAGCTGAACTGCCAGGTATGGAGGCACTCAATTAAGACCACAAGCTAAACTGAAAATAAGTCAAGTCTTTAATCACTTATTGCAATAGTATAAGCAAGAGGCTGGACAGGGAAAGTGCCAGCTCCCCGTGTTCCGTTTTCCCCATGGAATGGCACGAGGGGAAAGTTGAGCTGTCAGCAGTGACATGGGGATGATCTTAATACAGAGGGTCTTGCCATTTCATGGGCCCAGGGGCACAGGGAAGAGCAGGGCAACAAGTCTGGTGTGGGGAGAACAGATGCCCCCATGAGGTGAGGCCTGTCGGGGAAAGCTTTGCCTATGGTTGGACCTGACAAATCACAGTGGTTTTTAACTAGTGAAATGGAATTTTTGGACTGGAACACGTGGTATTCCCCTGGGCAGATTGGTTCCCAGGCTCTTTGTCTGTGGGAATCAAAGAATGAATCCACAGACGGAAGGTGGAATAGCAAAGGTGGAAATTTTATTGAAGAACAAGTACAGACTCCCACATGGGGAAAGGGAAAGATTCTCACAGCACAGACTCCCACGTGGGGAGGGGGAAAGAGTCCCACTGAGTTCCTTTTCCCTACGGCTTATAAAGGCTGCAGATCTTGGTGCCTTGATATCCCCTCTGATTGGTCACTATTTCCTTGGATTGGTTACTATAGTAACTTCTGAGCTCAAAGGTCGAACCTCACATGGGACATGTGAAGTTCTCCCCACTCCTTCCTTACTGTTTTCCTATTCCTTTGGGCTGTCTTATTCTCCTTCTGGATGAAGGGCTTCCTTCTCTTTATTTTGTAAATATAGACCTTGTGCTGTTCCCAGCTCCCTCATTCTATGGAAATGTACCTGTTGCAGCTTTTCAGCTCCCCTATTCTATGGAAATATACCTTCTGCTGCTCTGCAGCCCTATGCTTCCTCCATGGTCCCCTTAATTTCCAAAATTTCTCAAATTTCCTAAATCTGTCTTTTTCACCCTTAAAAATTCCTGTTTCACTAGGAGGAGGACTTCTCAGTTTGTTGGGCTACTTCTGGCCTGTAGGATGTTTTATATCTAGGTTCTATTAAGTACTAATGACAGAGAAGCTTGAACTACCTGAAAACAAAGGGAAATATTTTGGGACATTCTAAATAATGGAAGGAAGGGGCTGAATAATAAAATGATGGGAATGACAGTGATACAGTTGAGCTTTGGAATCAATCAGAACTTGAGTCTTGAACCTCTCCAGGACTCTCCTCTCAGCTCTTCTCTGTGTGTTAGTTTATTTTTTCTTATTGTGGCCTAATGGCCTTAGGCAAATGGAAACTTCAGTGAAAAGTTGCTGGGGTGGTTCAAATAATGAAAGGAATATGACTAATAATAACAACATTCGAGTTTCATATATTGTACATTTAGCCCTATCTTTCCTAGTTCTAGTTAAAGAATAAAAACAGCAACTCTGATTGGCCCCTATCTGGATCAATCACTGTGGATGTGGACCAATCACTCTGCTCCCATAGGAGAGACCTGGCCAAAGGACCCCACCCTGACTATTGGGCATCATCCTTAGAGAAGAAGGAATTATTAGCCAGAAAGAGGTATGTGTCTTTAAACACATGAGAAGAAATGTCATTTTGGTACTGTATCTAAAATTGCAAAGGAAGAAGGATTATTGAGAACATTAGGCAAATAGCTTTTCATCTGCCAAAATACTTTTTTATAAATAGAGGAAACACCAAAAATCACTACATGGTTCACTAACTTTGTTTTTATAATTCTTAGTAAATTCATTTGCCAGCCAGTGGATTTTTTTTTTTAGCTCTTACAATCTCTCTCTTCCTCTTTACACACACACACACACACACACACACACACACACACGTACCACTCTGCAAGTCTCAGGATACAAAATAAAAGGTGAGCCCTAGCCCGTTTGGTTCAGTGGATAAAGCGTCAGTCTGTGGATCAGAGGTCCTGGGTTTGATTCCAGTCAAGGGTATGTACTTGGTTGTAGGCTCCTCACTGGCCTGGGTCCTGGTGGGGGCTCATGCAGGCAATTAATTGATGTGTTTCTCTCACATTGATGTTTCTGTCTTTCCCTCTTTCTTCCACTCTCCCAAAAAATCAATGGAAAAATATCCTTGGGTTGAGGATTAAAAAAAAGCGTGATATTTCTGTTTTTAGAAGTATGGATAAAAGGGAGCCACATGTGAGAAGGCTAACCCCTATTTTGTAAAACTACTGTTTGGAATTCTCTGCTATTTTTTAGACGGCCTCTTATTCTAAAAAAAATAATAACTTTGTTTTCCAGCCTGCTTTAGCTTGCTTGACTAATGAGGAAGATAAACTTAGCTGTCTGACCTTGTAGGCCAGAGACTAGATACGCCCATACTCTCAATGCCATGCCAGGTGTATTTTTTAATTGGATAGAACTGTGTTGTTTTCAAGGCCAGCAGCGAGATAACCACTAAGCGCACATAGGGCTGGCTCTTTAATAAAAAGGGAAGTTCTGCTTGTAGCTTTGTTTAGAATTTAAATTCATTTTCTCTGAGCCCACCTCGGTGATTAAAGTGTGACTCCAAACTCTCCGAGCATTGCTTGATTTATTCCGGTTTCCTGTAATGCATGCAAACCTAACAAGCCTGTGTGGCAGCCTTGCAAACTCAGAGACCTAAAGTAACCACAAAGGATAATCTGAAATTAAAACTTTAACTAAAAGCAGTTTATCGTGTGTAGTCATGTCTTAGGTGGGTATCTTCCCTGACAAAGATAAACTTTGAGCTTAACTGAGCCTATAGTCTTTTAGCATCTATGATAACATACCTGTGGAATGTCAGGGTAACTTGTAATTTCCCTTTTTCTGGACCCCTCAGGGCACAACAAATTCACCAGGGAGGAGAGCACAAATTTCCTCATTGTTATTGTTAGCGTGTTAATTGTTGACTGTTAACTATCCCGTACCCACCTACATAAAAGAAGCATGTGTCAGAACCAAGATGGCCACGTAGGTAAACACCAGTACTCGCCACCTCCCATAACTACATGAAAATTACAACTAAAATACAGAACAACCATCATTCAGACCATCTGAAATCTGGCTGAATGGAAGTCCTTCAACTAGAGAAGTACAGAAGAAAGTACATCGAGACTGGTAGGAGGGGCAGAGGCACAGAACAGACTGGTCTAACAGCCACGTGTGGGGTGTTTTTCAATCCGAAGGGATATTGTTATGGAACTGGCACAGAAGAGGCAGTTGAACACTTGGAGGTTCAGGGAAGGAAGCCTTTATTCAAAGCAGTGCTGCTGTTTCAGGGGACTCAAAGATCTAGATCCTGAACAACTTAGACAATGAGATTTTTCTCCTTATATATTTCTGAGTTTCTTTGTTTCCTAACTACCAAGCTTCTGTGGTGGATTTTCACAGTCCCTCCTGAGCCAGTTAGAATGGTTAATTTAGATTGTATCTAATGTCCATCCTGGATGGTGCCAGTGACCTCCCTCTAGTTAAGCTGTTACATCCGTGATTTATGGCCCCTTGTAGATTGGGAGTATTTATGTAAATAGGTCTTGCAAGACCAGATAATTAAGGAAGGGGCAGTGACTTGATTATGGGCTAACAGGAATGTGTATTAGGGATACTGATTAACTAGGTACAGAGTCAGGCTGCTAGCCTCCTACAGTCTTTCACAAATGGAGTTAATTATTGGCTAGCAAGAGTGTGCGTTAGAAGGCAGGTTACTGGCACAGATTCAGATTGCTACCCCCCAAAAATATGTCTTATGTTCCCCATCAATATCTCCGCTGCTTCATGTGAGGAACAAGGGGTCCCAGTCCCGTAACTTAGGGCTGTAAAAACCAGCAGAGACAGACAGTGGCTGAGTGACATGGAGGCTGCTGGAGTCCCAGGCAGTTCCTCTTTAAAAGGCCAGCACACAAACTTACACAGTCCTGCTCCCTCTGAGCTCCAGCAATGGGAGGCAGCTCTTGGGAAACCAGGGACATACAAGGAGGACCTGGATTGTCTAGCATCAGGGCAGGAACTCAGGTGTGGCTTTCTCCCAGATGAAGCTGCTCTCAGGGGTCATTGTTCCTATGCTGGGACCTCCCCCAGTTGCAGAGCTGACTGGCAGCCATATCTGAGTTTCCATCACATTATTCACTCAGTCCTGGTGATTCCCTGAGGTCATGCCCCACCCAAATTGCAGCCCCACCCAAGCTGTTTGCAGCAGTTTTTCCATATAATGGCCTGTCCTGGCTCAAGCTTCAGATTCTGCAAAAATATGAAGCTGGTCCAGGGAGTCCCAAAGCTATCAATAAGAGGTCCAAAACCTTGCACTAGCACCAGCCTGCCTTGCTTCACAGCTTGACCTCACATGGGCACCTCCAAGCCCAATTCTAAAAAGCAGCCATCTGCAAATCTCTCTGTAGCTCCTGCCAGGTGGCCCCAAGCAGTGACTGACTTTGTACCTCCCAGGAGGTAGACAGCTTCAGACCATACCAGATTACAACTCTATACATCCACAAGTGACACCTGCAAGGGGCAGACTCAGTGAGTACCAAAGCCCCACAGAAGCAAGTCTTGCTCCATAGGGGTGTTTCCTGCACAGCAAGTCTTGTACTGTAGTCACAGATGGTCCTTACAGACAATTGGTGTCAACTTCTCTCAGTTACACCAATAGCAATCAAGGCTCAATTACAACAAGACTGGGCACACAGCCCACACAGGGATGCATTTAGAGTGCCCAACTCAGGTGACTAGGGAGGCTAAACTACTGGGTCCTACAGAACACCTACTACACAATGCCATTCTACCATTTCCAGGAGACATAGCAGCTCTACCTAGTGTATAGAAACAAACACAAGGAAGCATCCAAAATGCCGAGACAAAGAAACATGTCAAATGAAAGAACGGAAGAGGGAGAGGGAAGATGGTGACTGGCAGGAAGGTAGGGAGGGTGAGTGTGTGATCGAGTGAAGGAGTGATAGAGGTGTGTGTGGACGTGTGTGGCTGTGTGTGTGAGTGAAATAGGGACAGTTAGACCCTGCAGTTCTTCCAGGGGGCATCCAATCCAGGCAGTCTTGGTTGGCAAAACCCTGCGGCCGCTGCAAACACTCCGGGGAGGACACCAGTGGCACAGAGACCCCGCCATCTTTAAGAACGGAACTGCTAGAGACTAGAATCCTAACCTTACCACCACCCAGTCTGGTCTTGGAAGCAAACCTGGTCACTACAGCCACTCTGGTAGAAGACCTGCCACCCCAGCTGCAGATGCGCGAACCCTGAGACCTCCACCTCCAAGAGTGTGCCGCTGAAAGCAGTAAGTACAAACTCCCCCTCCCCAGCGCCTGAACTCAGGATTCGCCGTCCCCAGCCCATAGGCACCCAGGCCCTCCACTACCCAGTCAGTGCTTGGGAACCACTGAGAGGCCCTGAGGGGATAATTCTGCACAGTCAAGGGTGTGCGGCCCTGCAGTAGAATCTCTGAACTGCCTCTTCCTAAATAACTGCCCATGGACACCCCTGAGGTGCAACTTCAGTGCCAGGGTGCATCAGAGCTTTGCGCCGGGGGGCATGCCACTAGTTTGCGCACACTCAAGGGCGGGCAAACTCACAGCCACAGCAAGGGAAGGCGCCCTGAGCCCATATATCCACAGGGTCCTCTGGGGAGCTGCTTTGAGCCCCTGCTGGGTGTGATTCTTTACAGCCAAGGACGCACTGCCCCACAGCAGAAACTCTGAACTGCTTTCTCCTGAATACCTTCCCATATACACCCTAGCTGTTTAACTTCAGTGCCAGGGTCCCTCAAAGTGCATCAAGAGCTGTGCGCCAGCAGGCGCGCCACCAGTTCACGCACACTCAAGGGCGGGCAAACTCACGGCCACAGCAAGGGAAGGCGCCCTGAGCCCATATATCCACAGGGTCCTCTGGGGAGCTGCTTTGAGCCCCTTCTGGGTGTGATTCTGTACAGCCAAGGATGCGCTGTCCCACAGCAGAAACTCTGAACTCGTTTCTCCTGAATAACTTCCCACATACACCCTAGCTGTTTAACTTCAGTGCCAGGGCCCCTTAGAGTGCATCAGAGCTCTGTGCCTGCAAACACACCTGCACAGAAGCGAATTTACAACAGGCAGGCACCCTGAGCCCATCTACACACAGGGTGCTAGTGGGAGCCACTGGGAGCTCTCCCAACAGATGGTTCCTGGGTGCCACTGTGAGTTCCCACTGGACGCGCGATTTCAACTAAGGGTGCAAGACAGCAAAAACTGGGACGCTCCACTCCATAGCTGCTGACTTTTAGACACCACAGTTGTGCCTCTCAAGCTTCCAGGCCTACATCAAGAGAACCCAAGTAGCTCAAGTAGGGAGCTACACTAGATTACTAAACCCAGGAGAACAGAGAGATTATACCAGAGCACCATTCCCAAAAGAACCTGGGTAGCAGAGCAAGCGGATCTACATTTAAAACATTACAGGAAAACATGGGGAGAAAAAAAAGGAAATTCCCAAAGGGAGGAAAAAGAGGAATCACCAGAAAGGGAGTTAAATGAACTTGAGGCTAGCAGCTTAACAGAGAAAGAATTCAGAGTATTCATTATAAGGATGTTTAAACGGATGGATGACAAATACACACAACTCAATGAGAACTATAAGGAGCTGAATGAAAATGTCACCAACATGAAAAGAAACCAAGAGGAGATGAGGAATGACATAGCTGCAATAAAGAACACAATGGAAGGCTTAAAGAGTAGAGTAGAAGAGGCTGAGGACCACATCAGCGAATTAGAAGACGAGGTAGGAAAAAACACACAAACACAGCAGCAATTGGAAAGAAGACTTAAGGGAGCTTCAGGATAACACAAAACGAAACAACCTTCGAATAATAGGGATAAAAGAAGGAGAGGAAGAGAAGCAAGGAATAGAAAACCTGTTAGAAGAAATAATGACAGAAAACTTCCCTGATATTGGCAAGAAAAAAACTATCCAAGTCCAAGAAGTACACAGAGTCCCAAACAAGTTGAACCCCAAAAGACCAACACCAAGACACATCATAATTAAATTGACGAACACCAATGACAAAGCAAGAATCTTAAAGGCTGCCAGAGAGAAACAGAAAGTTACCTACAAGGGATCTCCTATCAGAATATCAACTGATTTCTCAACAGAAACATACCAGGCAATAAGGGAATGGAATGAAATATACAAAGTGATGCAAAACAAGACGGAGACCACGCCATCTTGAGAAACAGATCTGCCTGAGACTCGGATCCTGGCTTCTGACACAAACCAGGACCCTGCAGCCACTGGGGACAGAGAACTGCTATCACAGCTTCAGTGGAAGAAACAACAAGAATCCAGACTTCCCGGCAGATTCCCGTGAGTCAAAGAGCCTATCCCCCTCCCCGCAGGCGCACGCGGATAGCGCCATAGTAACTAATAGACACGCCCCTCGCTCAAGCTCCAGAGCTTTGCGCAGGGACGCGCTCCGCCTTAGGGAATTTGGCGCACAGGACAGAAGCAGCTCACCTTCGGGGAAATCTGTCAGTGCGCACAGAGGGCTCCCCTTCGGGGAATTGGGGGGAATTTGGCTTGCGGGTCACAGCTCCCCTTCGGGGAATCTTAGAGCGTGCACAGAGGGGCTTCCCTTTGGGGAGTTTGGCGCACAGGACGGACTCCGCCCCTCTTCGGGGATTCTGGGAGAGTGCACAAAGGCAGCTCACCTTCAGGGATTTGAGAGTGTGCGCCCTAGCCGGTTTGGCTCAGTAGAGAGAGCACACACAGGACACAGCTCCACTTCAGGGAATTTGGCACGCCGGACACAGCTGCCTGGGATCCCTGACTCACAGCGCATTCACACTAAGAGCCAACGACTCCAATTGTTGGTGCATACACACACAGGGACCCTGATTCTCAACGAGAAACTGCACAAGGCAACAGAGACTCTGACACTCAATTCTTGGTGCAGATACAGGGAAACTCTGACTCCTGGCACATGCTAAGGATCTCATTTTCAGCACATACCAACAGTGTGGTGCTGACAGGGCCCCTGATTCTAAGTGTGCACACGAGACCACACGGAACACTGGGGACACTGACCCTGGGCAAGTCTGGTTCCCACCAACCAAAGGCAGCCACACGTCCTAGTGTCAGAGCACTTCAGTGAAACTCGGGTGGAGCGAAGTCCCCACAGCGCACAGCCGAGGTCCACACAAACGGAAGCTTGAGCTTTCTGGTGATAGCCAGAATGGGGAAACGAAATAACTCACAGAGGAAAGAAAACGTGGAGTCGCCAAGAAAAGAAATTAGTGAAACTGAAGCTTGCAACATGACCGAAAAGGAGTTCAGAGCAATGGTCGTGGAATTTATACATCGGATGGATGAGAAAATCAACAACTTATGCAAGAATCAGGAAGAAATGAAAAGTGATATAGCTACAATCAAAAACACCATGGAAAGTTTCAACAGTAGACTACAAGAAGCAGAGGACCGAATTAGTGAGTTAGAAGGTCAGGTACAGAAACAAGCTCAATCTGAACAGCAATTGGAGAAAAAAATTAAAAAGCAGGAGGAAAGCCTAAGGGAGCTTCGGGACAACATGAAGCGAAGTAACATGCGTATAATAGGGCTGCCAGAAGGACAAGAAGAGCAGCAGGGATTAGAAAATCTATTTGAAGAAATAATGACAGAAAACTTCCCGGATATGGGAAAGATAAAAGTTACGCAAGTACAGAGAGTCCCAAGCAGGATCAACCCCAAAAGACCCACACCAAGACATGTCATAATCTCAATGGCAAATATAAATGATAAAGAGAGAATCTTAAAGGCAGCAAGAGAGAGACAGAGAGTTACCTACAAAGGAACACCCATCAGATTGTCAAATGATTACTCAACAGAAACACAACAAGCTAGGAGTGAATGGAAGGAGGTATACAAAGTGTTGCAAAGCAAAGGACTGAATCCAAGAATACTATATCCAGCAAGACTATCAATCAAAATTGAAGGGGAAATCAGGAGCTTCGCAGACAAAAAAAGACTCAGGGAGTTTATCACCACCAAACCAGCAATGCAAGAATTGCTAAAGGGAATACTTTAAAAAGAAGAAATAAACAGGTAAGAAGGAATACAGAAACAAAAATAGATATGACTACAAACAAATACCTTTCAGTAATAACTTTAAATGTAAATGGACTAAATGCTCCAATCAAAAGACATCGAGTGGCTGAATGGATAAAAAAGCATGACCCATATATATGCTGTCTACAAGAGACCCACCTCAGAACAAGAGACTCACACAGATTGAAAGTGAAGGGATGGAAAAATATCTTCCAGGCAAATGGAAATGAAAAAAAATCTGGGGTAGCAATACTTATATCTGACAAATTAGACCTCAAAGTAAATGCCATAACAAGAGATAAGGAAGGCCACTTCATAATACTAAAGGGAGAAATCCAACAAGAAGAAATAATTCTGGTAAACATATACGCTCCCAATATAGGAGCACCCAAATACATAAAAAAACTCCTGGAAGATATCAAGGGAGAGATTAATAGCAATACAATCATAGTAGGAGACTTTAATACCCCACTATCACCATTGGACAAATCCTCTAAACAAAAAATCAGCAAAGAAACAGCAATCCTAAATGACTCACTAGACCAGATGGAATTAATTGACATCTTCAGAACATTTCACCCCAAAGCCACAGAATATACATTCTTCTCAAGTTCACATGGGTCATTTTCAAAGATAGACCATATGCTGGGTCACAGGCAAAGTCTCTTCAAATTCAAGAAGATAGAAATTATATCAAGCATCTTCTCAGATCACAGTGGCATAAAACTGGAAATCAACTACAATAAATACAATCCAAAGAAATCAAACACATGGAGACTAAACAGCATGCTATTAAACAAGGACTGGGTCACCAGAGAGATCAAGGAAGAAATAAAAAACATCATGGCAACAAATGACAATGAAAACACAACAATCCAAAATCTATGGGACACAGCGAAAGCAGTCTTGAGAGGGAAGTTCATAGCTCTACAAGCCTATTGCAAAAAACAAGAAACAATGGTAATAAATCACCTAACCCTACAACTCAAAGAGCTAGAAAAAGAGCAGCAAGAAAAGCCCAGTGTAACCAGAAGGAAGAAAATAACAAAGATCAGAGCGGAGATAAATGACATAGAGACCAAAGAAACAATACAAAAGATCAACAAAACCAAGAGCTGGTTCTTTGAAAAGATAAACAAGATTGATGGACCTCTAGCCAGGCTCACCAAGAAGCAAAGAGAGAGGTCCCAAATAAACAAAATCAGAAATGAAAGAGGTGAAATAACAACAGACCCCGCTGAGATACAAAGGATTGTTACAAAATACTACGAACAGCTCTATTCCAACAAACTGGACAACCTGGAGGAAATGGACATATTCCTAGAAAAATACAACCTTCCAAAAATCAATCAAGAAGAATCTCAACAGCTCAATAGGCCAATAACTATGGACGAAATTGAAGAAGTCATCAAAAAGCTTCCGGCAAACAAAAGCCCGGGGCCTGACGGCTTCACAGGAGAGTTCTACCAAACATTCAAGGAAGAACTAAAACCTATACTCCTCAGACTATTCCAAAAAATTCAAGAGGAAGGATCACTTCCAAGCTCCTTCTATGAAGCCAGCATCACCCTAATACCAAAACCAGATAAAGACAACACAATGAAAGAGAATTACAGACCAATATCCCTCATGAACATAGATGCCAAAATCCTCAACAAAATTCTAGCAAATCGGCTCCAGCAGTACATCAGAAAGATCATACACCATGACCAAGTAGGATTTATCCCAGGAATGCAAGGATGGTACAATATCTGCAAATCAATAAACGTGATACATCACATAAACAAATTGAGAGATAAAAATCACATAGTCATATCAATTGATGCAGAAAAAGCATTTGACAAAATCCAACACCCTTTCTTGATAAAAACTCTCAACAAGGTGGGAATGGAAGGCTCATACCTCAACATAATAAAAGCTATATATGATAAACCCACAGCAAACATCATACTCAATGGACAAAAGCTAAAAACATTTCCCCTAAGAACAGGAACAAGACAGGGATGCCCACTCTCACCACTCCTGTTTGACATAGTACTGGAAGTATTAGCTATTGCAATTAGACAAGAAGAAGAAATAAAAGGCATCCAAATTGGAAAAGAACAAGTAAAGCTGTCTTTATTTGCAGACGACATGATATTGTACATAAAAAATCCGAAAGACTCTGTCAAAAAACTAATAGACTTAATAAATGAATTTGGCAATGTAGCAGGATACAAAATTAACGCCAAGAAATCTATGGCCTTTCTATACACCAATAGTGAACTTACAGACAGAGAGACTAAAAAGGCAATCCCATTTACCATCGCACCAAAAAAATTAAGATACCTAGGAATAAACTTAACTAAGGAGGTAAAAGACCTATACACGGAAAACTACAGGATACTGAAAAAGAGAGATAGAGGAAGATGTAAACAGATGGAAGAACATACCATGTTCATGGATTGGTAGAATCAACATCATTAAAATGTCCATACTACCCAAAGCAATCTATAGATTCAATGCACTCCCCATTAAAATACCAACGGCATATTTCACAGACCTTGAAAGAACTCTCCAAAAATTCATCTGGAATAAAAAAAGACCCCGAATAGCCACAGCAATCCTGAGAAAGAAGAATAAAGTAGGAGGGATCTCAATACCAGATTTCAAGCTGTATTACAAAGCCACTATTCTCAAAACAGCCTGGTACTGGCACAAGAACAGACATATAGATCAATGGAACAGAATAGAGAATCCAGATATTGATCCAAACCACTATGCTCAATTAATATTTGACAAAGGAGGCATGAACATACAATGGAATAAAGACAGTCTCTTCAATAAATGGTGTTGGGAAAATTGGACAGACACATGCAAAAAAATGAAGCTAGATCACCAACTTACACCATACACAAAAATAAACTCAAAATGGATACAGGACTTAAACATAAGACGGGAAACCATAAAAATACTAGAGGAATCCACAGGCAGCAAAATCTCAGACATATGTCAAAAGAACTTCTTCACCGATACTGCCCCTAGGGCAATGGAAGCTAAAGAGAAAATAAACAAATGGGACTACATCAAAATAAAAAGCTTTTTTACAGCAAAAGAAACTATCAACAAAACAACAAGAAAGCCCACTGCATGGGAGAACATATTTGCAAATGGCATCACTGATAAAGGTTTAATCTCCAACATCTACAGGCAGCTTATACAACTTAATAAAAGGAAGATAAATGATCCAATAAAAAAATGGGCAACGGACCTAAATAGAATCTTTTCCAAAGAAGACAGAAGGAAGGCCAAGAGACACATGAAAACATGCTCAAGGTCACTAATTATCCGAGAGATGCAAATCAAAACAACAATGCGCTATCATCTCACACCTGTCAGAATGGCTATCATCAACAAATCAACAAACGACAAGTGTTGGCGAGGATGCGGAGAAAAAGGAACCCTCGTGCACTGCTGGTGGGAATGCAGACTGGTGCAGCCACTGTGGAGAACAGTATGGAGTTTCCTCAAAAAACTGAAAATGGAACTCCCATTTGACCCAGTAATCCCACTCCTAGGAATATATCCTAAGAAACTGGGAACACCAATAAGAAAGGAAATATGCACCCCTATGTTCATAGCAGCACAATTTACAATAGCTAAGATCTGGAAACAGCCTAGGTGCCCATCAGCAGATGACTGGATCAGAAAGCTATGGTACATCTACACAATGGAATATTATGCTGCCATAAAAAAGAAGGAATTCTTACCATTTGCAGCAACCTGGATGGAATTGGAGAACATTATGTTAAGTGAAATAAGCAAGTCAATGAAAGAAAAATACCACATGATCTCACTCATTTATGGATAATAAAGGACATTAAAAACTTGAACAAAGAGATAGATACAGAGGCAGTAAAGCATCAAACAGTCTGTCAAATTACAGCAGGAAGGTTAGGGAGAGGTGGGGAAGATAAGAGATCAATCAAAGGACTTGTATGCATGCATATAAGCATAACCAATGGACGCAAAACTCTGGGGGGTGAGGGCATATTTGGGGTGGGGGGTGGGGGGGGCAATGGTAAGATATGTACACATATAATACCTTAATAAAAAAATTGGAAAAAAAAAAAACAAAAAAACAAAATGATGCAAAACAAGGGACTGAATCCAAGAATACTATACCCAGCAAGGCTATCATTCAAAATTGAAGGTGGAATCAGAAGCTTCACAGACAAAAAAGGGCTAAGAGAGTTCATCACTACCAAACCAGCAATGCAAGAAATGCTAAAGGGGCTGCTGTAAAAAGAAGAAAGAGAAAGGCAAGAAGAAACACAAACACTAAGGAAAAATATGTCAACAAACAGGTACTTATCAATAATAACATTAAACGTAAATGGATTAAATGCACCAATCAAAAGACATAGGGTAGCTGAATGGATAAGAAAACATGACCCATATATTTGCTGTCTACAAGAGACCCACCTTAGAGCAAAAGATTCACACAGACTGAGAGTGAAGGGATGGAAAAACATTTTTCAGGCAAATGGAAATGAGAAAAAAGCTGGGGTCGCGATACTTACATCAGATAAAATAGACCTCAAAGTAAAGGCTATAACAAGAGATAAGGAAGGCCACTAATTAATACGAAAGGGAGAAATCCAGCAAGAAGATATAACTCTGGTAAACGTATATGCACCCAACGCAGGAGCGCCCAAATACATAAAAAATCTGCTGGAAGATATCAAGGGAGAGATCGACATCAATACAATCATAGTAGGGGACTTTAATACACCACTGACATCAATGGATAAATCCTCTGGACAAAAAATCAGCAAAGAAACAGCAATTCTAAATGACACACTAGATCAGATGGACCTAATTGACATCTTCAGAGTATTTCACCCCAAAGCCATGGAATATACGTTCTTCTCAAGTGCACATGGGACATTCTCAAAAATAGACCATATATTGGGTAACAAGCAAAGTCTCCCAAATTCAAAAAGATTGAAATCATATCAAGCATCTACTCAGACCACAATGGCATAATATTAGAAATAAACTACAATAAAAACATTCCAAAAAATTCAAACACTTGGAAACTGAATAGCATGCTACTAAACAATGATTGGGTTATCAATGAGATCAAAGAAGAAATTAAAAACATCCTGGAGACTAATGACAATAAAAACACAACATTGCAAATCCTATGGGACACAATGAAAGCAGTCCTGAGAGGGAAATGTATAGCTCTACAGGCCTACCTCAAAAAACAAGAAAAAATGGTAATAGATCATCTAAGTCAACAACTCAAAGAATTAGAGAGGGAGCAACAAGAAAAGCCCACAGTGAGCAGAAGAAAGGAAATAATAAAGATCAGAGCAGAAATGAATGACATAGAGACCAAAAAAACAATACACAAGATCAACAAAACCAAGAGCTGGTTCTTTGAAAGGATAAACAAGATTGATGAATCTCTAGCCAGGCTCACCAAGAAGCCAAGAGAGAGGACCCAAAAAAACAAAATCAGAAATGAAAGAGGTGAAATAACAACAGACCCCACAGAAATACAAAGGATTGTCAAAAAATACTATGAACAACTCTACTCCAACAAACTAGACAACCTGGAGGAAATGGACACACTCCTAGAAAAACACAACCTTCCAACACTTACTCAGGAAGAGACTAAAAATCTCAATAGGCTGATAACTATGGAAGAAATTGAAGCAGTCATCAAAAAGCTTCCAGCAAACAAAAGCCCGGGGCCAGACGGCTTTCACGGGGGAGTGTTATAAAACATTCAAGGAAGAGCTAAAACCTATCCTCCTCAGACTATTCCAGAAAATTCAAGAAGAAGGAACACTTCCAAGCTCCTTCTATGAAGCCAGCATCACCCTAATACCAAAACCAGATAAAGATAACACAATGAAAGAGAATTACAGACCAATATCCCTCATGAACATAGATGCCAAAATCCTCAACAAAAATTCTAGCAAATCAAATCCAGCAATACATCAGAAAGATCATACACCACGACCAAGTAGGATTTATCCCTGGGATGCAAGGATGGTATAATATTTGCATATCAATAAACGTGATACATCACATAAACAAATTGAGACATAAAAACCATATAGTCATATCAATTGATGCAGAAAAAGCATTTGACAAAATCCAACACCCTTTCTTGATAAAAACTCTCAGCAAGCTGGGAATAGAAGGATCATACCTCAACATAATAAAAGCCATATATGACAAACCCACAGCCAACATCATACTCAATGGGCAAAAACTAAAACCATTTCCCCTAAGAACAGGAACAAGACAGGGATGCCCACTCTCACCACTCCTGTTCAACATAGTGTTGGAAATACTAGCCATTGCAATCAGACAAGAAGAAGAAATAAAAGGCATCCAAATTGTAAAAGAAGAAGTAAAACTGTCCTTATTTGCAGATGACATGATACTGTACATAGAAAACGCTAAAGACTCCATCAAAAAATTACCAGACTTAATAAATGAATTCAGCAGAGTAGCAGGATACAAAATAAATGCTAAGAAATCTATGGCATTTCTATACACCAATAATGAACTTACAGAAAGAGAGACTAAAAAAGCAATCCCACTTACCATCACACCAAAAAAATTAAGATATCTAGGAATAAACTTAACTAAGGAGGTAAAAGACCTATACGCGGAAAACTACACAACACTGAAAAAAGAGATAGAGGAAGACATCAACAGATGGAAGAACATACCATGTTCATGGATTGGTGGAATCAACATCATCAAGGAAGGCCACTTCATAATACTAAAGGGAGAAATCCAACAAGAAGAAATAATTCTGGTAAAACATATACGCTCCCAATATAGGAGCACCCAAATACATAAAAAAAACTCCTGGAAGATATCAAGGGAGAGATTAATAGCAATACAATCATAGGAGGAGACTTTAATACCCCACTATCACCATTGGACAAATCCTCTAAACAAAAAATCAGCAAAGAAACAGCAATCCTAAATGACTCACTAGACCAGATGGAATTAATTGACATCTTCAGAACATTTCACCCCAAAGCCACAGAATATACATTCTTCTCAAGTGCACATGGGTCATTTTCAAAGATAGACCATATGCTGGGTCACAGGCAAAGTCTCTTCAAATTCAAGAAGATAGAAATTATATCAAGCATCTTCTCAGATCACAGTGGCATAAAACTGGAAATCAACTACAATAAATACAATCCAAAGAAATCAAACACATGGAGACTAAACAGCATGCTATTAAACTCACCAGAGACATCAAGGAAGAAATAAAAAATATCATGGCAACAAATGACAATGAAAACACAACAATCCAAAATCTATGGGACACAGCGAAAGCAGTCTTGAGAGGGAAGTTCATAGCTCTACAAGCCTATTGCAAAAAACAAGAAACAATGGTAATAAATTACCTAACCCTACAACTCAAAGAGCTAGAAAAAGAGCAGCAAGAAAAGCCCAGTGTAACCAGAAGGAAGAAAATAACAAAGATCAGAGCGGAGATAAATGACATAGAGACCAAAGAAACAATACAAAAGATCAACAAAACCAAGAGCTGGTTCTTTGAAAAGATAAACAAGATTGATGGACCTCTAGCCAGGCTCACCAAGAAGCAAAGAGAGAGGTCCCAAATAAACAAAATCAGAAATGAAAGAGGTGAAATAACAACAGACCCCGCTGAGATACAAAGGATTGTTACAAAATACTACGAACAGCTCTATTCCAACAAACTGGACAATGGAGGAAATGGACATATTCCTAGAAAAATACAACCTTCCAAAAATCAATCAAGAAGAATCTCAACAGCTCAATAGGCCAATAACTATGGACGAAATTGAAGAAGTCATCAAAAAGCTTCCGGCAAACAAAAGCCCGGGGCCTGACGGCTTCACAGGAGAGTTCTACCAAACATTCAAGGAAGAACTAAAACCTATACTCCTCAGACTATTCCAAAAAATTCAAGAGGAAGGATCACTTCCAAGCTCCTTCTATGAAGCCAGCATCACCCTAATACCAAAACCAGATAAAGACAACACAATGAAAGAGAATTACAGACCAATATCCCTCATGAACATAGATGCCAAAATCCTCAACAAAATTCTAGCAAATCGGCTCCAGCAGTACATCAGAAAGATCATACACCATGACCAAGTAGGATTTATCCCAGGAATGCAAGGATGGTACAATATCCGCAAATCAATAAACGTGATACATCACATAAACAAATTGAGAGATAAAAAATCACATAGTCATATCAATTGATGCAGAAAAAGCATTTGACAAAATCCAACACCCTTTCTTGATAAAAAACTCTCAACAAGGTGGGAATGGAAGGCTCATACCTCAACATAATAAAAGCTATATATGATAAACCCACAGCAAACATCATACTCAATGGACAAAAGCTAAAAACATTTCCCCTAAGAACAGGAACAAGACAGGGATGCCCACTCTCACCACTCCTGTTTGACATAGTACTGGAAGTATTAGCTATTGCAATTAGACAAGAAGAAGAAATAAAAGGAATCCAAATTGGAAAAGAACAAGTAAAGCTGTCTTTATTTGCAGACGACATGATATTGTACATAAAAAATCCGAAAGACTCTGTCAAAAAACTAATAGACTTAATAAATGAATTTGGCAATGTAGCAGGATACAAAATTAACGCCAAGAAATCTATGGCCTTTCTATACACCAATAGTGAACTTACAGACAGAGAGACTAAAAAGGCAATCCCATTTACCATCGCACCAAAAAAAATTAAGATACCTAGGAATAAACTTAACTAAGGAGGTAAAAGACCTATACACGGAAAACTACAGGATACTGAAAAGAGAGATAGAGGAAGATGTAAACAGATGGAAGAACATACCATGTTCATGGATTGGTAGAATCAACATCATTAAAATGTCCATACTACCCAAAGCAATCTATAGATTCAATGCACTCCCCATTAAAATACCAACGGCATATTTCACAGACCTTGAAAGAACTCTCCAAAAATTCATCTGGAATAAAAAAAGACCCCGAATAGCCACAGCAATCCTGAGAAAGAAGAATAAAGTAGGAGGGATCTCAATACCAGATTTCAAGCTGTATTACAAAGCCACTATTCTCAAAACAGCCTGGTACTGGCACAAGAACAGACATATAGATCAATGGAACAGAATAGAGAATCCAGATATTGATCCAAACCACTATGCTCAATTAATATTTGACAAAGGAGGCATGAACATACAATGGAATAAAGACAGTCTCTTCAATAAATGGTGTTGGGAAAATTGGACAGACACATGCAAAAAAATGAAGCTAGATCACCAACTTACACCATACACAAAAATAAACTCAAAATGGATACAGGACTTAAACATAAGACGGGAAACCATAAAAATACTAGAGGAATCCACAGGCAGCAAAATCTCAGACATATGTCAAAAGAACTTCTTCACCGATACTGCCCCTAGGGCAATGGAAGCTAAAGAGAAAATAAACAAATGGGACTACATCAAAATAAAAAGCTTTTTTACAGCAAAAGAAACTATCAACAAAACAACAAGAAAGCCCACTGCATGGGAGAACATATTTGCAAATGGCATCACTGATAAAGGTTTAATCTCCAACATCTACAGGCAGCTTATACAACTTAATAAAAGGAAGATAAATGATCCAATAAAAAAATGGGCAACGGACCTAAATAGAATCTTTTCCAAAGAAGACAGAAGGAAGGCCAAGAGACACATGAAAACATGCTCAAGGTCACTAATTATCCGAGAGATGCAAATCAAAACAACAATGCGCTATCATCTCACACCTGTCAGAATGGCTATCATCAACAAATCAACAAACGACAAGTGTTGGCGAGGATGCGGAGAAAAAGGAACCCTCGTGCACTGCTGGTGGGAATGCAGACTGGTGCAGCCACTGTGGAGAACAGTATGGAGTTTCCTCAAAAAACTGAAAATGGAACTCCCATTTGACCCAGTAATCCCACTCCTAGGAATATATCCTAAGAAACTGGGAACACCAATAAGAAAGGAAATATGCACCCCTATGTTCATAGCAGCACAATTTACAATAGCTAAGATCTGGAAACAGCCTAGGTGCCCATCAGCAGATGACTGGATCAGAAAGCTATGGTACATCTACACAATGGAATATTATGCTGCCATAAAAAAGAAGGAATTCTTACCATTTGCAGCAACCTGGATGGAATTGGAGAACATTATGTTAAGTGAAATAAGCAAGTCAATGAAAGAAAAATACCACATGATCTCACTCATTTATGGATAATAAAGGACATTAAAAACTTGAACAAAGAGATAGATACAGAGGCAGTAAAGCATCAAACAGTCTGTCAAATTACAGCAGGAAGGTTAGGGAGAGGTGGGGAAGATAAGAGATCAATCAAAGGACTTGTATGCATGCATATAAGCATAACCAATGGACGCAAAACTCTGGGGGGTGAGGGCATATATGGGAGTGGGGTGGGGGGGGCAATGGTAAGATATGTACACATATAATACCTTAATAAAAAAATTGGAAAAAAAAAAAAAAAAAAACAAAATGATGCAAAACAAGGGACTGAATCCAAGAATACTATACCCAGCAAGGCTATCATTCAAAATTGAAGGTGGAATCAGAAGCTTCACAGACAAAAAAGGGCTAAGAGAGTTCATCACTACCAAACCAGCAATGCAAGAAATGCTAAAGGGGCTGCTGTAAAAAGAAGAAAGAGAAAGGCAAGAAGAAACACAAACACTAAGGAAAAATATGTCAACAAACAGGTACTTATCAATAATAACATTAAACGTAAATGGATTAAATGCACCAATCAAAAGACATAGGGTAGCTGAATGGATAAGAAAACATGACCCATATATTTGCTGTCTACAAGAGACCCACCTTAGAGCAAAAGATTCACACAGACTGAGAGCGAAGGGATGGAAAAACATTTTTCAGGCAAATGGAAATGAGAAAAAAGCTGGGGTCGCGATACTTACATCAGATAAAATAGACCTCAAAGTAAAGGCTATAACAAGAGATAAGGAAGGCCACTAATTAATACGAAAGGGAGCAATCCAGCAAGAAGATATAACTCTGGTAAACGTATATGCACCCAACGCAGGAGCGCCCAAATACATAAAAAATCTGCTGGAAGATATCAAGGGAGAGATCGACATCAATACAATCATAGTAGGGGACTTTAATACACCACTGACATCAATGGATAAATCCTCTGGACAAAAAATCAGCAAAGAAACAGCAATTCTAAATGACACACTAGATCAGATGGACCTAATTGACATCTTCAGAGTATTTCACCCCAAAGCCATGGAATATACGTTCTTCTCAAGTGCACATGGGACATTCTCAAAAATAGACCATATATTGGGTAACAAGCAAAGTCTCCCAAATTCAAAAAGATTGAAATCATATCAAGCATCTACTCAGACCACAATGGCATAATATTAGAAATAAACTACAATAAAAAACATTCCAAAAAATTCAAACACTTGGAAACTGAATAGCATGCTACTAAACAATGATTGGGTTATCAATGAGATCAAAGAAGAAATTAAAAACATCCTGGAGACTAATGACAATAAAAACACAACATTGCAAATCCTATGGGACACAATGAAAGCAGTCCTGAGAGGGAAATGTATAGCTCTACAGGCCTACCTCAAAAAACAAGAAAAAATGGTAATAGATCATCTAACTCAACAACTCAAAGAATTAGAGAGGGAGCAACAAGAAAAGCCCACAGTGAGCAGAAGAAAGGAAATAATAAAGATCAGAGCAGAAATGAATGACATAGAGACCAAAAAAACAATACACAAGATCAACAAAACCAAGAGCTGGTTCTTTGAAAGGATAAACAAGATTGATGAATCTCTAGCCAGGCTCACCAAGAAGCCAAGAGAGAGGACCCAAAAAAACAAAATCAGAAATGAAAGAGGTGAAATAACAACAGACCCCACAGAAATACAAAGGATTGTCAAAAAATACTATGAACAACTCTACTCCAACAAACTAGACAACCTGGAGGAAATGGACACACTCCTAGAAAAACACAACCTTCCAACACTTACTCAGGAAGAGACTAAAAATCTCAATAGGCTGATAACTATGGAAGAAATTGAAGCAGTCATCAAAAAGCTTCCAGCAAACAAAAGCCCGGGGCCAGACGGCTTCACAGGGGAGTGTTATAAAACATTCAAGGAAGAGCTAAAACCTATCCTCCTCAGACTATTCCAGAAAATTCAAGAAGAAGGAACACTTCCAAGCTCCTTCTATGAAGCCAGCATCACCCTAATACCAAAACCAGATAAAGATAACACAATGAAAGAGAATTACAGACCAATATCCCTCATGAACATAGATGCCAAAATCCTCAACAAAATTCTAGCAAATCAAATCCAGCAATACATCAGAAAGATCATACACCACGACCAAGTAGGATTTATCCCTGGGATGCAAGGATGGTATAATATTTGCAAATCAATAAACGTGATACATCACATAAACAAATTGAGACATAAAAACCATATAGTCATATCAATTGATGCAGAAAAAGCATTTGACAAAATCCAACACCCTTTCTTGATAAAAACTCTCAGCAAGCTGGGAATAGAAGGATCATACCTCAACATAATAAAAGCCATATATGACAAACCCACAGCCAACATCATACTCAATGGGCAAAAACTAAAACCATTTCCCCTAAGAACAGGAACAAGACAGGGATGCCCACTCTCACCACTCCTGTTCAACATAGTGTTGGAAATACTAGCCATTGCAATCAGACAAGAAGAAGAAATAAAAGGCATCCAAATTGTAAAAGAAGAAGTAAAACTGTCCTTATTTGCAGATGACATGATACTGTACATAGAAAACGCTAAAGATTCCATCAAAAAATTACCAGACTTAATAAATGAATTCAGCAGAGTAGCAGGATACAAAATAAATGCTAAGAAATCTATGGCATTTCTATACACCAATAATGAACTTACAGAAAGAGAGACTAAAAAAGCAATCCCATTTACCATCACACCAAAAAAATTAAGATACCTAGGAATAAACTTAACTAAGGAGGTAAAAGACCTATACGCGGAAAACTACACAACACTGAAAAAAGAGATAGAGGAAGACATCAACAGATGGAAGAACATACCATGTTCATGGATTGGTGGAATCAACATCATCAAAATGTCCATACTACCCAAAGCAATCTATAATTTCAATGCACTTCCCATTAAAATACCAATGGCATACTTCACAGACCTAGAACAAACTTTCCAAAAATTCATCTGGAATAAAAAAAGACCCCGAATAGCCACAGCAATCCTGAGAAAGAAGAACAAAGTAGGTGGGATCTCCATACCAGATTTCAAGCTGTATTACAAAGCCACTGTTCTCAAAACTGCCTGGTATTGGCACAAGAACAGACATATAGATCAATGGAATAGAATAGAGAACCCAGAAATCGATCCAAATCACTATGCTCAATTAATATTTGACAAAGGAGGCACGAACATACAGTGGAGTCAAGACAGTCTCTTCAACAAATGGTGTTGGGAAAATTGGACAGATACATGCAAAATAATGAAACTAGACCACCATCTTACACCATACACAAAAATAAACTCAAAATGGATCAAGGATTTAAACATAAGACAGGAAACCATAAAAATACTAGAGGAATCTACAGGCAGAAAAATCTCTGACATATGCCAAAAGAACTTCTTTGCTGATACTGCTCCTAGGGCAATGGAAGCTAAAGAGAAAATACAAATGGGACTACATCAAAATAAAAAGCTTTTGCACAGCAAAGGAAACCATCAATAAAACAACAAGAAAGCCCACTACATGGGAGAACATATTTGCCAATGATGTCAACGATAAGGGTTTAATCTCCAACATTTACAGGGAACTCATGCAGCTTAACAAAAAGAAGATAAACAACCCAGTCAAAAAATGGGCAACTGATCTAAATAGACACTTTTTGAAAGGAGACAGAAGGAAGGCCAAGAGACATATGAAAACCTGCTCTAAATCACTAATCATTAGAGAGATGCAAGTCAAAACAACCATGCGGTACTATCTCACACCTGTCAGAATGGCCATTATCAACAAATCAACAAAGACAAGTGCTGGCGATGTGGAGAAAAAGGAACCCTCATGCACTGCTGGTGGGAATGCAGACTGGTGCAGCCACTGTGGAGAACAGTATGGAGTTTCCTTAAAAAACTAAAAATAGAACTCCCATTTGACCCAGTGATCCCACTTCTAGGAATATATCCCAAGAAACTGGAAACATCAATTAGAAAGGATATATGCACCCCTATGTTCATAGCAGCACAATTCACCATAGCTAAGATTTGGAAACAGCCTAAGTGCCCATCAGCAGATGAGTGGATTAAAAAACTGTGGTACATCTACACAATGGAATACTACGCTGCAGTAAAAGAGAAGGAGCTCTTACCATTTGCAACAATATGGATGGAGATGGAGAACATTATGCTTAGTGAAATAAGCCAGGCAGAAAAAGATAAATATCACATGATCTCACTCATTTGTGGAATATAATGAACAACATAAACTGATGGGGGGAAAAATAGATCCAGAAACAGAGAAACATCAATCGGAATGTCAAACCTCAGGGAAGAAATTGTGAGGTAATCAGAAACCCAAGAATGCCTGAGAACGCCTTTCTAGCCATGGTAGCAATCATCATATGTACGGTAATTTTACCTGGGACAAGAGGGTAAGTATTTTGGTCTTATGCTCCTGACCCTTCATGGGTAAGACCCCTTACGTGGGCTGATCCCCTGACTAATGTAGTTACCAATAATACCAAACACCCTGGTCATCCAGGAGGTCCATGGGTGGGGCAAGAAAGTATAAATACACAGGGGTCTCCACCCAGCTTCCCTTTTGTATGACATGAAATCAAAACAATGCCCCTTTGTGTGTACAATTAAAGAGAGGTTTCTGGCTTGTGTGGACACCAAAGAAAGGGTGTCACTACTATCACTACGTGCCCCCGGTAGAGGTGCAGAAATGTAACTAAGGCCTTGTCTATATAAAAAGAAATGGACAGCCAGTTTGAAAGGGAATTTCCATGGACCAGAACAAAGAATATCCTTACATGATATTATTCTACACTATCATTAAAATTTTTCCCAGATTTGGATCACCCCCAGTACTTATAATAGTTCCTCGCACCCTTGGGGATAAAAAAAAATCATCTGTTTGGTGCTTGGAGACAAACTTAACACATCTCTTGATACTTTAGAATTACAACAGCATAATATACAATTATCCCAAGCAAATGTACAAACTAATTCTTTGAATGTCTGGCAGCAATTTAAAAAGGACATGTAAGGATTTAATCCTTTTCATTGCGTAGAGGGCCTCCTGGGAAGGCACCTGAGCATTCTATATTGGTCCCTCTTACCCTTTAGGCCAAGAGAGACCCTCTTCTCACAATTCAATTGCTCACAGCTGTTGCATGAGCTCTCTGTTCATGTCGAGGTTGAAGTCTCGTGATGACTGGTGCCATGGATCTGTCTCTCACCCAGTGGGGCGAACTGAGCCCTCCCTGGAGAAGAAACCCGGGTTCCACAAGATATGTGATCAGTGCTGGGGCCCCGCCAGCAGGCGAGGGGATCCCAAGGCAGGTGCTGGGCATGGAGGTCACGGGGGCACAGGCTACCAAGGAGACAAAATTGAACCTCATGTCACCCTGCTTGGCCCCGGAGGATGGCTGGTTAGCCAGAGATGGGTAAGATTCCTCAAGGAAGGAACAACCTAAGACAGGCACAGTCGCAGAGGGGCCATCAGGAGAGAATTTGGGGATCAACAGAGGTGGGGCACAGACCCTCACCCCCCCAACATTGCAGGGGCCTGAACCCTAGCCCCTTCTGAGGGAGGTCTCCTGCCCCCATGGCTGCTTCGTGCTTCCCATGCCCAGCTCAGATCAGGACCCAGGTAACCGACAGAGACTTGGCCGACAGCAGCTGCCCTCTCACTCCAACAAGAATTGTTTGAGTTGTCTTGTACCCATGGTGTGGGGAAGTGGGTTTACAATATCTAAATCCAGCCTACCACCAGGAATGCTCAGGACCTACTCAAGAAGGCAAATAATCCCTTCCACCAATATTTACAGGGTAAAATAAGATTGTTGTTAGAGTAATAAATTTGACAGTAAAATAGTAGTCAAGTTTTCAGGCAAATTTAAATTGGCTAGCTGAAACAAGCGAATAGTCTAGAAAAATTAATTGTACTGGACAAAAAGTTGTTCCTAAAGTGTTAACTAAAATTTTTATTGGTACTTCATCTCATGATAAAATTGTGCACCATGTAATGAACCTAAAACAGTAATATTATAGTGCAAAAAATTAAAATTTAAAAGCCATCAAGACTACATTACAAAATTTTCAAAAGCCTCCTAACATTTAAATCAAAAAAGGAGGGGATAGTAAGAGGAATATCATGTAAGGAAAAATATTCTGTAAGTAAATTACATCTAGAAAATTAATACTTTAGAAAATTAATTGTAAGGCTAAAAGCAAGACACCCATGACAAACACAAGAGGTGACAAAACAAGCCAGAGGAAAATCATTTGGGCAAAAAATGAAATAGGATCCCAAGTCAAATTTATAGAAAATATTCCTTTATTAACTTTTGGTCGAGAATATGTTTGTATATTTTCAGAAAACAACTCCGAGACCATGTGGATTCCAGTAACAGAGAGGAATCGACAGGACTACTCCAGCCATGAAGACAGAAGAGAAGCAGTCCAGAGACGGAAGACGCTGATGTGGCCTTCCCATACTAGCAGTTAGCAGCTGTGCATCACTGCAGGTTGCCCAGGACCAAACCAGAGAGAGTCAGACCTGCATTACCACCATTTGTCCACCATCCAGAACTGTAATGTCAATGCTGACATGTACACATAAGGAACTGTTGGACATTGAAATTGGGTCTCAAAAGAACTGTTGGCCCAGAAAGAAACTCACTACAGACTGATTCATTTGCCTGTCACCATAACCATTATTGCTTGTCTCATTTTCGGTTCTTATAAGTGTATTTCTAATAGCACATGATCTCACTCATCTAGGGGAAATAATGAACACCCAGTGCACAAATTCATGCACCAGTGGGGTCTCTCAGCCTGGCCTGCAGGATCAGGCTGAAACCAGCTCTCCAACATCCCCAAGGAGTCCCAGATTGCGAGAGGGCACAGGCCAGGCCGAGGGACCCCACTGGTGCATGACTGGGGCCAGGGAGAGATGCGGGAGGTTGGCCAGCCTGGGAGGGACCGTGGAGTGCTCCAGGGCATGTCCAGCCCATCTAACTCAGTCCCAATCTGCTGGACCCCAACAGCAAGCTAACCTACAGGTTGGAACGTCTGCCCCCTAGTGATCAGTACACATCATAGTGAGCGGTAGAGCGGCCTTAGCATATATCATTAGCATATTATGCTTTGATTGGTTGAACGGCTGACTGGACGACTGGACATGTAGCATATTAGGCTTTTATTATACAGGATAATCTTTTAAAAAACAACAATCTTTCATATGAACCTGTCTAAGTGTTATGTGGCCATGAATCATTTCTGCTATGTTGTTCCCTTTCTGAAGATGCTGCTCTCCAGATTTCTTTTACTCTCCAATCCAGAAAAAGGCAAACCTCCTCCCTGAGAAATACCTTTCCTCTTCTCTCACACAAGAAAATGAAAACCTGTCTCTCTGGCCTCTTTCAATGTAAAATGTAGTTGATCTCCAATGCAATTTGAGCTATTCTCTGTTTCCAAGTAGTTCTTTTATATTCGTCATCATTTATTCCCCTTTTGTGTGTCTCCTGATATCAAATGTGAAAATTTCCACTACTGGACATTTGAGCTCACATTAACCTACTTTCCTGCCTTCTCTGGGCTTTAAAGTCTGACTAACATCATAGTACTTGAAAATATCCCACCTTGGGGAGTAGGTATCGAGTTATCTGTCTAAGGCTCACAGGATCACTTAGGACCTCAGTTACTATCTCCAGTTTTCTTGAAGGAATTTATAATTTTGTTATACTATTTATCAAATCGTCAGCATTCTGGGAAACACAGTTTTAGCTGTCCATATGAAAATACCATTATTTCATATGGATTTCAGAGTGGCAGAGAGCATAGGAAAGTTACACTGCCTCTAGTTTCCTTGTCTGTGAAATGACAGAAGGACTGATCTCACAGGTTATGGTGAGGATTAAATGAGTTGATCCATGGGAAATGCTTAGAAAACTGCTAGAAATCCATCGGAAGTGCTCACTGCTATCTGTTGTTATCCTGACTGGAAATAATCTCTGTGAGGCAGGGTGCAGTGGGGACAATACCAAACTTCTGGGCAAAGAATCTGGGTTTTTGTTTAAATCTGGGTCTTTAGCACTGTTTGGGCAAATACACTCAATTTTAGTGTCTTTGGATGCAAAAGTAGAATAACAGCACCTGCTTTAGTTGTGAGACTCAAAACAACATAACACATATGAAAAGTCTGTAAACAAAACCCTTCGTGGGGTTATTATTATACTCTGTCTTTTGCAGTTCTGTTCTCTTACCCAATTCTTACTCAACACACGAGCTGTGGGTTTTCCAATACCACCAAGCAATTCTCCAACACCAGTTGGGCCCTATGGTTTAACTCAATTCCAACATTACCTACCTGGAAATAGTATCAGATCTCACAGGTTAAGGGCTGGGTTCCATAAGACTGCCCCCACTACAGATGCCAATCGCAAGTCCAGGTTGTTACCTGTGCTTCTGACCAACTGGCTATAAATCTGAGGCTTTATACCACCTCCTTGGGTTCCATTAATTTGCTAAATGGCTCACTGAGCTCAGAGGAACATTTTACTTACTAGATCACTGATTTATTATAAAAGGATATAACTCAAAAACAGCCAGATGGAAGAGAGGGGTAGGGCATGGCATAGGGAAAAGGGTGAGGGAACTCCGTGCTTGCCCCAGAACACAACTCTCCCCAAATCTCCACGTGTTCATCAACCCAGAAGTTCTCCAAACCCCATCCTTTTGGGTTTTTATGGAGCCTTCATTCATAGATATGATTAAATCATTGGCCAATGGCCACCGATTCACCCTCCGTTACCTCTGCTGTCTCCTGAGGTCAGAGGAGTGGAATTGAAAGTTCCAACTCTCCAATCTCATGGTTGGCTCCCCTGGCAACCAGCCCCACCCGCAGTTGCCTTCCAAAAGTCACCTCATTAACATAAACTCTGGTGTGGCTTAAAGGGGTTTGTTGTGAATATCAAGAGACCTTAATCACACTCCCTCATTGATGAGGAAAATAAGACTTTTTTTTTTTTTTTTTTGGGAGGGGTGGGGGCGCAGAGACCAGCAGCCTGACTCTGTACCTAGTTAATCAATATCCCTAATGCACATTCCTGTTAGCCTACAGTCTAGTCACTGCCCCTTCCTTAATTATCTGGTCTTGCAAGACCTATTTACCTAAATACTCACATTTTACAGAGACCATAAACCATGAACCATACACAACCCCCGGAGGGTGTTATCAGTGCTGGTGCCAGGCCAGACCTTTAGGTGTGGTCTCACAGCCCTCATCCCAACACATGGGGCTTTTTGCTAAGCCAGAGAAAGGTCTGGAAGTCTGATCCTTATTTGGGGACAAAAACACCAAAGGGTATAAAGAGAAAGCTTCCTCCATATTGGTTTGCTCAGGATTTGGAAACAGGCTCCCCTTAGTCACGGTACTAGTACAACTGGAAATAAATGGGTTTTTCCTGTATCTCTGGGTACTCCTGTGTATTTTTCGGTCGCCTGGTAAATTCTGTAATACCATCACTTAGGAAATTTCAAGGGCTTAGGAGCTCTGTACCAGTGTTACAGAAAACCAAAGAAGAACAAAGCAATACTTAGAGAGATGGAGTTACATTTATTACACGTGGTTCCAGAGGAAAATGTCTCTCAAATTCTGGGCCCCAACATGCAGGAATTTTCCCAATTTATATGTTTTTACCTTCTTTGTCTTCCAAATATGGAGTGTTTCCGGCCCCTTTTGCAAGTTCTTAAAGAGCCTGAATGTACTGGGGCCTTGAGACCACAACCAGAGGCCTGGCCTGGTGCCAGCACTGATAACCTTGTCTGGGGAAGGTTTAATGGCCTCTCTGAAGTGGGAGTAGTCTTAGCAAGCAAGAATTTACAGAAGCCAAATAGCAGGGTTAAAATTTCAAACAGCAGTTTTTATATAAGATGGATGCTTCACCAGGAACAGGAATGAAGACCAAATATATTTCTTATTATAAATCACAATATCGCATCTTGTTTCACCTGCCTCCCAAATCTCCCTTAATGATTAAGTACCTCTTTTAATTCATGCTAGTTCAAGTTTGGTTTCTGTCATTTGCAACCACAAGAACATTGTCAAATGCAAATAGTGATATGATTGGTTGGAACATCATACTTGTGCGTGGGTTTGGATGATGGGACTGAGGTGGGAGACAGTGAGGGGCTATTACAGCAGTGCCTCTTAGAAATGGGGTGGGGACAGGAGGAACAGATCCAGGAGGTAGTTAGCATTTGGTAAGTCTTTATTTGAGTATTTATTTAATATATTTTTATTTATTTCCGAGAGGAAAGGAGAGGGATAGAGAGATAGAAACATCCAACGATGGGAGAGCATCATTGATCGGCTGCCTCCTGAGCACCCCACACTGGGAACCGAGCCCACAATCCAGGCATGTGCCCTGACCAGAAATCGAACCGTGAGTTCCTGGTTCATAAACCGACACTCAACCACTGAGCCATGCCCACCGGGCTTGTGAGTATTTATTTTACCCTACAGCAAACATAAGTTTCTAGATCCGAAGCAGATTGATATTTACGTACAAACTGTCTTTACATTATCCCAACCCCACTTCACCCCTTGCAAATGCAAGGTCATGTAATGAAGGTAGATGTTATTTTGCACATATAATAGGCATACTAGCTACAGGACAGGAAACCCCACTTTATGAAACTTGGAGCCAGCATAGTAACTACTGCACAGCTGTCCTTCCCAAGCTGAGGGAGAGAAACTAACTTTCTAAAGGAAACAAATGCTCTAGGGCAGGGGTCCTCAAACTTTTTAAACAGGGGGCCAGTTCACTGTACCTCAGACCGTTGGAGGGCCAGACTATAGTTTAAAAAAACTATGAACAAATTCCTATACACATTGCACATATCTTATTTTGAAGTGAAAAAAACAAAACGGCAAAAACACCCGCATGTGGCCTGCAGGCCGTAGTTTGAGGACGCCTGCTCTAGGGGATGGTGGTTCCTGTTCATTACAATGACTGTAAATGAGGATAAAGGAATGGCAAGTGAATGGCTCCAGGGCAGGTAAACCTGCTAATCTCCCTGGAGTAATCACTAGCTGTCTTCCCATGAACTAATCCTTAAACCTAGACTGCCAGTAAATTTTGCTCAGATAGCCCTGGCCAGCTAGACACAGGAAACATTCACCGTGTTTCCTGACAGCAGGTGGGACTGGTAGGACTTGGTGGTGAGGTTGACACTGGTTTCTAGGGTGACCTGAGGCTCCTGGCCAGGGAAAATGTGCCGAGCGAACTTGTGTATGGCGAGGCTGTTTACTGGGGTAGCAGATGTGGGAGAAAACTAGAATTGGGCTTGGAGGGGCAGGGAGGTCCACAGGATGATGTGCGACGACTCCATCGTGGGACAAACTTGAGTCAGAGGTACTAGATGGTTATGTGGGTGGAGATACAGTCAGCAGCGGGAAACACGAGTCTGAATTTCAAGAGCAGATCTGGGCTGCAGACACAGCCCTGGGAGTCCTTCACAGGCTGTGGGTGTGATACGAGGGGAATGTGTGGCACGTTCAGAACACAGGACAGCATGCTTAACAGGTGGTGTGAACAGAGCAGAGGAGAGCCCTGGCCACATCTGTCAGGCATATGCCGCCCGGCTTGGGGGTCTGCTACTGAATCTCGTGCTCTCCCCAGCTGAAAATCTAGGGCAGTGCAACCCACCCTGGAAACAAAGGGGAAATCCACCGTCAGCTGGGGAGTGTTTCCTAAAAAATTCCCAGTGACAGGTTCCAATTGCAAAAATTCAGATTCTGACGGGTCTGTGGGGGTGCCCAATGAGTTGGGTATTTTTGGAGTTCTCCAGACAATGCTAATGTGCATCTGGGGCTGAGCACGGAGGTTCTAAAGGTACAAGCCTGTCATGGTGATCTTCCTCCAAGAGTAACTCAATAAGCAATGAAGAGGCCACTGCTGTGTTTTACAAACACATTTATCTTTGTGGTTAGTAGCAAGTAGATTATGATTACTGGGCTCCTGCCATAACGTTACAGCTTTTGTAAGCAGTGTCCTTATACAGGTTTCTAGACCAGTATATAAGGCTGCACCTTCTCCGAGCCTCCTGCTTAATGCTCTACCCTTGGCAAACATCCTGCCTGCACAAAGGAAGAGAAACTGGTAGAAGGAAATAAGCATGGGAAATAGAGATCCTGGTGTTTTGTCTACTATTTTCCAGAGAAGCTGCTCAGAAGCAGCTGGTATAACGAAAGATGATCATTGTTACACTGTGGCAACAGGATTAGGGAACTACAAGACACAAGAATGATTAAGAGGCCTTAGCCAGTTTGGCTCAGTGGATAGTGTGTCAGTGTGCGGACTGAAAGGTTCTGGGTTCGATTCCAGTCAAGGGCACATGCTCAGGTTGCGCGGAGGTCATCTCAACACCTTGGACTTCAGGACCCTCCTGAGTGAGATCAAGGCTCTTTCATGTTCCAGGTTCTCAGGCTCTCAGATTAATGGTTGTGCTGAATGATGAGCCATTTCACAGCCACCAGATCATCAGCATGGCACAGGTCACAATCACTGTGAAGAATAACACAAAGTTTACCAGGGACTTTGGTGTGTATTTATATCCACAGCTTTGAAAATACAGTGTGTGTGTGTGTGTGTGTGTGTGTGTGTGTGTGTGTTTGGTGGGGGAAAGGCTTGCAATATCTACTTCCCCTAACGAGCCTATTGGAGCTCTCCCACACCAGTCATGTCCTTCTCCATCGCCTGCCTTTTCTTACTCTATGAACATGACCACATCGTGCCCACTTCAACAGGCTCCATGATGTTGAAGGCTGTCACAAAGGTCCCAAAACATAACTGCAACTTGCTTTAATTATGGTGTCAAAATAGCAAACAAGAAGTCATTGGAATACAAGATAGCTGAAAAATTCCCCCGCATTTCTGTCACTGCACTCATTTTTATCTTCCCGTCTTCCAATTACAGAGGTCTGCAAAATGTAAAATCTAAAAAGGATGAACACAGAAAGCACATGGAATTTAACATACTTGTGGCCTGATTATTTTTAGCTTTCATAGTCTATTTCCTTTTTGGTTTTGGTCTCATTTTCTTGAGTGCTTTGCTTCACTGTTTTAGCATTGACTTTGTTACTTTATAGTAAGTAAAATCCCCAAAACACAAGGTCTTTATCATCTAAACGAGGTTGCCTACCTCCTATCATGGTTTATGGCACACTCTCCCTTAAGTTCTTCCCAATCCTGCAGCCAGACCAGAACCACAAGAAGGTAGGTGGTTCTTTTCCCCATGAATGGTGCCACCTTGGACCCTGAGCTACACTAATGCCTGGTGAGCAATTTCTCCTAGACTTTTCTGTTTTAATTAGATGTCTCCAAGTGTAGCTTCAGAAAACAAGAGACCAGGCTTTGGAGTCAGGCAGACTTTGCTCAGATGCCGCTACCTTGTTGCTAGTGGTCTGCCAGAGCAGACTTAGGAAAGATGGCTGGAATGTCAGAAATTGTGCAAGCCAGTTGTTAAAAAAGAGGTTATTAAAAATTAAACTTTTCAAGCCTATGACCAAATAATTACATTAAAAACAAAGGCAATTATTGCTTAAAACTCATCAGTTCCTAATTAGTTACTATACCTGATTCTTCTTATTTATGTTGGTTATCCTATCTAATAAAAGAGAAATATGCAAATTCACTCCGCTACACCCACAAGCCACGCCCACCAGCCAATCAGGAGCGAATATGCAAATAAACACAACCAAGATGGCTACCGCCACAGAGAGCAGTAGGGAGGCTTGGGTTTCCCCGGCAATGGAGGAAGCCAAGCTTTCCGCCTGCCCTAGCCAGCCTAGACCTCCACTCAAGGCTACAAAGTTTCAATGATAGAAGATACATAAATCCAAACAGAAATGGCAGCAGCCATGGAGCTGTAAAGAGCAGGAGGTTAGGGTTGCCCCTGGCAATGGAGGAAGCCAAGCTTTCTGCACACCCTGGTCGGCCCAGGCCTCCACTTAAGGCTACAAAGTTTCAATTATAGAAGATACATAAGTCCCAACAGAAATGGCTGCCACCATGGAGCAAGCAGAAGGCTTGGCTCCGCTCTAGGCTACAAAGTTTCAATTGTAGAAGATAAATAAACCCCAGATACCAGGGCCTCTGGTTGGGTCACCAGGGGGCGTGGCCAGCCTGCAAACCACCACAGGCCCCTCACCCAGGCTGCCCCACGCCCCAAGGGAACCCCCACCCTGATCTGGAACACCCTTCAGGGCAAACCAGCCATGCACCAGGCCTCTATCCTATCTAATAAAAGAGTAATATGCAGATTGACCATCACTCCAACACACAAGATGACTGCCCCCATGTGGACACAAGATGGCCACCACAAGATGGCCAGCAAGGGAGGGCAGTTGGGAGGGACCAGTCCTGCAAGGGAGGGCAGTTGGGGGCGATCAAGCCTGCAGGGGAGGGCAGTTATGGGTGTCCAAGCCAGGAGAGGAGGGAAGTTGGGGGCAACGAGGCCTGCAGGGAAGGGCAGTTGGGAAGGACCCAGGCCTGCAGGGGACAGCAGTTGGGGGGGGGGACCAGGCCTGCAGGGGAGGGCAGTTAGGGGTGACCAGGCCTGTAGGGGAGGTCAGTTAGGGGCAAACAGGCTGGCAGGGGAGCAGTTAGGCATCAATCAGGCTGGCAGGGGAGTGGTTAGGGGGTGATCAGGCTGGCAGGCAGAAGTGGTTAGGGGCAATCAGGAAGGCAGGCAGGCAAGCAGTTGGGAGCTAGCAGTCCTGGATTGTGAGAGGGATGTTTGACTGCCCATTTAAATGCTTAAACAGGCAGTCGGACATCCCTCAAGGGGTCCCAGATTGGAGAGGGTGCAGGCTGGGCTGAGGGAACCCCCCCTGTGCACGAATTTTGTGCACCGGGCCTCTAGTATATATTTATATAATGCAAATTAGGCTGGGATGCCATAACGGGTCATGACTGGACAGGAGGTGGTTGTGCACACAGGTGAGGCCCTGAGCGGACATGGACAGGGACAGGGGGGCTGGCCCACAGCCTCTGCGGAGGAGTGCAGGCTGGGAGAAGAGAGGACAAGCCCACTCACAGCCTCCGTAGCTGATAGGTGGCCCTGAGAGGCAAGGGTGGGCCTGCCCACAGCCTCCCGGGCCGATCGCGGGTCTGGAGTAAAACCTTGACAGCAAGTCCTCTCAGTATAATTGGGGCATTAGAGGCCCACAGAATGATCATTTCCTTTTCTATGAAACACATAACTCTGACACACTATTTACAATTAAATAAGTTCCATGTATTTTGACATTTTACAGCCCTGGAAAGTTACATATAATGATCAGCAAAGTGAGAAGATGAAAAGAATTTTTAGGCTTTTAAAGATGTAACTAATTTCTGTCTAGAAGACACACCAATTCAAAAAGTGATAGTTTTATTGTCCCTTAGGACATTAGCCAGATTGTATCTAATTTAGCAGTTTTACTTCAGGCTTTCATCTTTGGCAATCTCCTTTGAACAGCATTATCATCCTGCCAGTCCCTTCACTGAGTTAAACAGAACTTGTGCATCTGCTATTATGTATTTGAATAAGAATTATGTATTTAACACAGGCAAAATTTTGTTTTGACACAATAAAACAAAAGATCATTTGATTCTTCCCTGGAACACAGAAAAGCACAAACTTGAATTATTGGTGTGGCTTAGGCTAATTTTATAAATATTGTTAATAAAATTCATGTAGGGATCTTCACAGAGCCAAGAATTCTCTTTCAGGCCTACATATTCAGCATCTCCAAGGAGGAGGCCTATTATTCTGTGTTTTGTTTTGTTTTTTAATACTCACCAGAGGATATTTTTTCACTGCTTTTTAGAGAGAGTGGACCGGAGGGAGAGGGAGAGGGAGAAGGAGAGGAAGAGGTCCTGCTCGTGGCTGAGGGTAGGTGCTTGCCAGCAGTCCCGCCTCTGTGCGTGAGCTGCAGAGGAAACACCTTTTCTGACTGCTCATTGGCTAAGCTCCCTGTATGCCACTCGCAGTGTTGTTGGTAACTTGCCTAATAAGCATCCAAAAAGGTGATCTAGGGTTTTTCCACCTCACTTCAGGAGGAAAAAACGAAGGTCCGCTGCTGGAGGGCTAAGAAATGTCATATCCTGCCCTAGCTGGTTTGGCTCAGTGGATAGAGCCTCGGCCTGCTGACCGCAGGGTCTGGGTTCGATTCTGGTCAAGGGTATGTACCTAGGTTGCAGGCTCCTCCCTGGCCAGGGCCCAGGTCAGGGCTCATGCAGGAGGCAACCAATTGCAGTGTCCCTCTCACATTGATGTTTCTCTCTGTCTTTCCCTCTCTCTCTCACATTCTCTAAAAATCAATGGGAAAATATCCTCATGTGAGGATAAAAAAAAAAAAAAAAAGAAAGAAAGAAATGTCATATCCTATGAAAGAGACATCCTGAAAATGTCTAAAGAAAGCTGTCATTTTTTCGTGGTGAAGGGACTGGAGTCTGTGCTGATGAAAACACCTTGGTGGCTGCGGTGGCTGGCAGTGGCAGCCACAGCAGGGTGATGGGGGTGGCACCTTCCCCTGATCAGCCAGATTGCCTCCTGCAGAGGGAGGCCTACTGATGGCTTAGACCCACAGGGAGTAGGCCTAAGCCATCAGTAGGACATCCCCTGAGGGCTCCAGGACTGTGAGAGGGGGCAGGGTGGGATCATCACTGATGTTTCTCTCTCATCATTGATGTTTCTCTCTCATCATTGATGCTTCTCTCTCTCTCCCCATCTCCTTTCCTCTCTGAAATTTTGTGCACCAGGCCTCTAGTGTTCTATAAATTGCTATGAATACTGAATTAGGGAATACGATGCTAAAATCACTGTTCCTGGGGGGAAATATAGGGTTAGGAGTTGGCAAGCCTCTGTTCATATTTTAATCAACTGATCAATATATAATCTTATTTCGTGTGTTGATGCCGTAACACTGAACTCATGGCCAATGGACTATAACTCATGCCTGAATGAAGCTTATCTAACACATGTATTTTCTCCACCAGGTGCATCACAAGCCCTCTTGACCTTAGGAGTACTTTAAGCAGTGAAATCACCAACAAAAGCATAAAAATGCAGAAAGTGTGGCAATAAACAGACTTCAAAAAAGGGACATTTGTTCACAGTGAGAGCTATAACAAGAAGGCGGAGCATTGCTGGTTAACCTTAGCTGGGAAAATGGGCATGGGGAAGCTCACATTTTTCATTGCTCCACACACACCCATGAATGACTGAAAAAATGGCAATGATTGATCTTGTGGTTACAAATAAATTTTAGCAAGTAGACAGATTCATAAACAATGGATCTGCAAACAATGAGGATCAACTATATATCTGACTATGCTCTTGGGGTTATTTACCTCTATTGTTACCTGGTGGAAATATAACTGTATGCTACAGGACATCTCTTCCCAACTTTTGAGTGTAGTGATGTCACTCTATTTGCTTGAATCTGGCCACATGGGAGTATTTACACCATGGAAATGGGCAATGCCACAAATCAATGCTTGATTTGTTGACTGTCTAGATTTAAGAAAGCGATGAAGAAAATGTTAATAATACAGATTAAACTTAAAACTGTATTATATCTAGCCCAGCCGACATGGCTCAGTGATTAAGCATCGATCTATGAACCAGGAGGTCATGGTTTGATTCCTGGTCAGGGCATATGCCCTGGTTGCAGGCTTGATCCCCAGTATGGGACATGCAGGAGGCAGCCAATCAATGATTCTCTCTCATCATTGATGTTTCTCTCTCCCCCCCTCTCCTTTCCTCTCTGAAATCAATAAAAATATATTTAAAAAAACAAACAAAAACGGTATCATGTCTAGACCCATTACATTGCAACTAGCACAGGAAGTTGAGGAAATAGTCTTCCAGTATTAAAAAACCAAATATTTTTCCGGTATTCAGCAACCATGACCTGACTCAGCTGAAGACATGCTATGCTGGATAAACGAGTGACGTTCTGACATGAGTCTTTGTTGTTTCAGTTTCATCTTAATCATTCATGTAAAAAAAAATCCGTTAATGTTCATGTCAGAGCTATATCCTTTGTCAACTGCCACAACAGACGTGACAAAAATCGATGAAAGTATTCTGTGAGAGTACCTGTCAAATGGAATTTACAATTATGTATTTTGCTAGGATTTGCCCTATACGTCCTTTAATCAGAAACATGTATAACCTAAATGCATTTGTTTCCAGAGAGCTGGTTGTTTACACAGCTTCTAGACAAGTGGCCTCAATTACTTAACCTCCAAGCCCCAATTTAGTTAGGTGTAAAACGGATAAATAAAAATATCTTCCTAATACAGTTTTGAGAATGGAATGCATTATTGTTAGAATAGAATGCATTATTGTTCTCAGCATATCGTTTCCAAGTCAGAGACGGAACAGATGTCAGTCCCAACTCATTACCTGGAGCACAGAAGCAGGTCCAAGTCACCCCATGGGCACTCCCACCCTTGTCTTCCCAGAGCGGGCCCTGGACCCGTTTATTCAGATTGAAGTCTTCTTAATTAATAGGCCAGTGAACCTCACCACTAGGTGGCATAAGCATGATGCCTTTGATGGGTTTGGTCCTTCAGGCAATATAATTGGCTGGAACACTGACATTTTACCCTAACAGGCTAGAGAGAAGATAAATGTTTACAGTTCCCAGTCACAGTGCTCTGTGCAGACAATGAGTCTTGTGACCAGTGTTGACACCCTGAGCAAAAATGTTAACTTGTAAGTGAAGATTAGTTAAGCTCCATCTTTGGCAAACAGTGTCTTCTCACCACTGCTGGCTGCTCCACACTTTCTATACTCATGTCAGACCCAGGTTATGTCTAGCCTAATGCGAAGTCAGAAACCCGCGCCCCACCCCCCTCCGTGTCCCCAGTCTTCCTGCCAGATCTCCCATAATTCTTCTGAAAACTAATGCTTTAAGGTGACTGCCCTGGCAGCAACCTTAGGAAGAGCTACAAAGGGCTGGGATCTCCCAGCATTCCCCCAGTCACCTAGGTCTCACCCTGGGTATTTTTGTTTTAATATGTTTTTTTAGTTGATTTTTAAAAAATATATATATTTTATTGATTTTTTACAGACAGGAAGAGAGAGGGAGAGTTAGAAACATCCATGAGAGAGAAACATCGATCAGCTTCCTCCTGCACACCTCCCACTAGGGATGTGCCCGCAACCAAGGTACAAGCCCTTGACTGGAATCGAACCAGGAACCCTTCAGTCTGCAGGCTGATGCTCTATCCACTGAGCCAGACCGGCTAGGGCTTAATTGATTTTTTAGTGAGTGTGTTTGGTTAATTCTCACCCGAGGGTATTTTCCCATTGATTTTAAGGAGAGTGGAAGGGAAGGGGGAGAGACAGAGAGAGAGAAGCATCGATGTGAGAGACACAGATCGAGCCCGCAACAGAGGTACGTGCCCCTGACCGGAATCGAAACCTGGATTCTTTGGTCCACGGGCTAATGCTCTATCCACTGAGCCAAATCAGCCAGGGCAACAGTGGTATTTTTATTTTTAAAGAGAGAGAGAGAGGGAGAGGGAGAGGGAGAGAGAAACATGTATATGAGAGAGACATCAACCAGTTGCCTCCAGCAAGAACCCCCAACCAGGGATTGAACCCGAAACCTGGGAAATACCCTGACTGGGAATCAAACTAGTGACCTTTTGGTGTACGATGCACGGGACAACACTCAACCAACTGAACCACACTGGCCAGGGCACCCTAGGAATTCTTGGGAGAGGCCACTTACCTTGTCTCTGGAGGGTAGTTGACAAAGGGCTTCTCCCTGGAGTGTCAGTGGAGTGTGCAAGGACTCACCTGCCACCTATCCGTGAGAATGTTCACTCCCAAAGGTCTGCTCACTTGTTACACCACAGACTCCCACTCAGATGTCCTTCACTGTGGGGAACCTCTCAACAGGTTTCCCTCTTAAAAGCAAAATACTAAACATTTACTCTTTAGAATTAAAATAACAAAAATCAGCCTGATTAGTTTTCTGCCTGCCTGGAATTCACCAATAAAGATTTTGTAAGGAAGCTGTTCCTATAAACACAGTTAGCGTAATTTACTTCCGCCAATCTCTTCTATGTTCCAGTGTTTCCATTAATGATTCCGAGGAACAGTCTTACACATCTGGGATGGTTCTGGTGATTTTAATAAGGCCTTTTGGAAGTGAAGTGAATCAATATTGAACATAAAACCTCAGGTTCTTGGAAAGTGCAGATCTCTCTCCCCACATGAAACACCACACAATGTTACTTTGTATTCTTGGATGAAACCAAACGCAAAGGTGGATTTTAAGGACTTTAACTATAATCTAAATTCATGGTGGTCTTTGAATATAAGTCCAACAAACTGGCATTTAGACTGCCAAGAAATGAACCGCAATTTCTTCATAATGACTTTGAAACAAATAATGGCTCAGAATGAATGAAAATGACTATAAGATAGTTTTTTATTCTTTCCTTCAGAGTTTACTTTGAACTTTCATTTTTGGATAACCAAGCAGCTCTTTAAGGAGAATGCACAGAAGAGTCATTCTGGCACTTTTGGATAGCACATAAGATTTTTTTTTTTTTCAATAGTCACATTCAGTTCACTTGCTCAGTCCATACTGATGTTGGGAGAGCAAGATCAGCCCATAGAATTCCAGCGCTAATATGTAACCATATATACAAACAGCCAATAAAACCATAATGGTGGCTAGTGGCCAAAGGGATGGAGTGGCGGGTGGGGGTAGGGGGAGTCTTTAGGGTGTCCTCTAGTTTATCTTAGCTAAACAGAATCCACATCACACAGGAGAACTGGAGAGTACACTGCGTGGAAATCGGAATTCTGTGCACAAATGGGCACTTGGCAGCATGCAGTTCAAAGGAAAGGGGTATCGTTTAATAACTTTATAAAATCCAGGCAGTTCCATTACAGGAGTTAAGAAAAACAAAGAGGATGAGTGAGGGACTGTCTGTTGTCACTGTAAAAAAGGCACTTGGAGTTAATGGGACCAGAATTGAAGGATTCTCAGCCGATAAAAAATTTCAGTACGATTTCATTAAAAAGGCTTGGATGTTAAGAGATGACAGGAGTTCCTGAATGGAGACATGGAAATAAACCACCAAAAACCAGAACAGATCAAAATGAAGGAATAAAATCTTGACAACCAAACTGGGCTTATAAAAAAAGCAAACCCGAAACAAAACCCACACAAAGCAAAAACCTAGGCAAAGTAAGAGCACGAAGCAGCAATGCATAGCTTTCCTCCGAGGTAATGAATACCTCGAGGCACTAAGTGCCAAGCTAATTTCTAACTTCACAGGAGCGTTATCGTGATAAAATGGACTCAGGCGATGAAGAGCTTCATCTGTTCCCGGAATCTGAGGGAGAACTGAGGTTATCATCAGAACCAGCAACATCACTGTGGTTTCTCAGTGTCCTCGGGGGACACGGCAAGCCCGTGGAAGGACACTCAGACGCGACGTTCGGCCACCTCCCTGGCGGCGAGGCATCCCTCACCGCCCTCCTTCCTTCTGAGTCATCACTGTAATGCCTTCCGAACATTTACACAACCGGAAATGGAAATGTCCCCAGGCCACGGTTGCCGTTGTTCAACTTCCTCCACAAACGTAAAAGCACTTCCATAAGTAAGAATTTTTTGGCAATTCTGTTAGATTGGGTGACTCTGCAGTCGCTCATTTAATGTTAAACGCCATCAGGGGTCTCTCTTCCCGCTTCTGCCAAGGGCTCTTCTTGTCCTCTCCTTGGTCATCCTCGTCGTCTTCTTCATCGTCCTCGTGAGCAGACCCTCTCTGATCGGGGCTGGCCAGAGGCTCGGGGGGGACGTCCGCAGTCCGTTTGGTCGTCTCCTCCTGCAGGCTGGGCAGCTGGCTGCCGCTTCTCCGGCTGGAGCCGTCCAGCAAGCACCGCAGGGCGCTGTCATCGGGGGTGCAGACGGTGGTGCCACACTCGCTGCCGCTTTGGTCCATGTCATCCAGGTACACAAGCTGCGTGTAGGCGGTGCTGTCTGCCACCCTCGGCTCCTTCTGAGGGTGCTCCTGGACAGGTGGGTGGTTCTGTGGGAGAGACAAAGGGTCTCCTCTTCCCTTCCGGGCAGATTTTGGTTCATTCATATCCACGCCGGAGTCCAGACTGGCATCATTACTTCCGTTCCTCCCAGCTCTTTGGAGATCGATGTACGAATGTCTAACGTGTGCATTGGACCTGCCATCCAGGGAGACGAACCAGGCCCGGGGGTGCGGGAGTGGCTTCCCGCCGCCAAGTTCCATCAGAGCCTTTTCGGTCAGGAGCTGGACCTCGCTGTTCATCTGGGCCAAGGCCGCGTCGTTCAGGGATGCTGGGATGGACAGAGACTCCGACAAGGACGCGTTCTGCGGGCTCCACTCCCGGCTGCCTGCATCCTGCAAGTGCTGCTGGGAGATGGCCTGGCACGACAAGGGCTGGGCCTGGATCTGCGAGGAGGGGTGCGGGAAGATCCCCGCGTGGGGGCTGGAGAGCTCGGCCTGCAGTCTTTCGATCTCAAGCTGCTGGTCCGCTGGAACGACGAGTGGCTGGCCCACGTAGGAGTGGTCCCCAGGCAGTTTCATATAGTGAGCGGGGATGACCAAGGCAGGCAGCACTTTGCTGTAAATGCTGTCGTTGACCTGGTCCACGGAGCTGCAGCAGATCAACTGGCCGGGCCGCGAGAAAGGCGTGGGTCTTTCCAGGTGGTCTACGGATCGTGACATCATACATTCAGTAGGTCTGCGGTCCAGCAGCTGCTCTTTTTCGGGAGAGGAAGGCGCGGGGTACATGTGTTCCTGAATGGTGAGCTTACTTCCTGTGGAAATATGGTTGATGGAGGCCTGACTGTCTCGGTCTTGCTTCTCAAATAAAGGCTGTGACAGCATGGCATTGTAGCTCCTCCTGTAATCACTGCGGCCAGGGGACTCGTAGCCTTCTCTCTCCATAGACTTCCTGGACTTTAAGGGGAAAATCTCCACAGATTTATGGTAGTCCTTTCCCAACGTCCCACTCGGTGTTAGGTTATCAAAGGAGATTTGGCTTTTATCCTCCTCCTTATGAGACAGGAGTTCCTCCCGAGAGCTGAACTCTTGGGAGGTGCTGTAGGACAGCTTCAGCATGGGGGTGTGCAGGTCCACTTCTCCGCTGGAAGACATCATTTCTAAATGGACCCCACTCATCAGCTCCTTGGTGCCCGGGGCGTCCGGGCGGCTGTGGCTGGTGACAGAGAGTGGGCCTGGGAATTCCGACTCCCGATGGGCAAACAGCAGGTTGATGTGAGACATGGAGGTGGACTGATCTCTTTTGGAACTCTCCAGGGCGGCAGGGAGCTGCAGTTTCCTATGGTGCTGACGAGGTTTCAAGCACTTCCGCCTACAATCAAGAGACAACAATCCAAACCCAAAGATTAAAGATTCTCGTCATGGTTGCGTTTCAGGTAAAATCCTAACTCGCAATTTCCACAGAAAGAAACAAGCCAGAAGCCTGCTCACCACACACACACCCTCAGCCTCATTTTGCTTCAGAGATGCAGAGTCCACACATTTCACCTGCAGGCTCTTATAAGTGCACCTGAGTCATTCATTCAAAAGCGGTTACCCCAAGAATCGACAATCAGCATTCTCGCAAACAGAACAGACAAGGCACCGCAATAAAAATAGTTCTGCTTTGTCCTTGAGAATATCACACCTTGATCAGCGTTTAGGAATATTCTAAACCAATCATAGGACAACGGTAAATGGGTTCTATAACTGCCCTTCTAAGTAATGTTATATATTATACACAGTGTGCCTCTTATGTCCTTCATTCGTTTGCAAGTCAGATGACAAATATTCAGTGTGTAGGTATTTTTTCTACCTATAAAAAGAGACCTCGATTCAGAAGAAAAAAAAAAAAAGACCTCCATATCATGCTTGCACAAGCCATTCCAAATGAAAAAGAGATATTGCCAAAATGGTAAAACATTACCTGCAATAATATAAAAGGAGACACAGCAAAACCAAAAGTATGAAAGCCATTCCTCCTAAAATGGCCAAAAGAAACACCGTGTGATACGTGGTAATGTCCTGTGTGACAACGGGACCTAGAAGGTCAGAAAAGGACACTTTAGATTTGTGGAAACCTTTAAATACACAGAAGAATAAAGAACACAAATGTCATGTGTTTTTTGATTTTGTTAATCCTCACCCAAGGATATTTTTCCAATGATTTTTAGAGAGAGTGGAAGGGGGAGAAACAGGAAGAGAGAAACATCAATGTGAGAGAGACACATCTATTGGTTGCCTTCTGCACACACCCCAATGGGGGTGGGGGATCGAGTCTACAACCCAGGTACATGCCCTTGACCAGAATCGAACCTGGGACCCTTCAATCTGAGGGCTGATGCTCTATCCACTGAGCCAAACCGGCTAGAGCAAATGTCATGTTTTTATTACTCTTACTGGCTGGGTTCTGGAGCAGGGCAGATGCAAACACCCTTCAGCTGATACCAGGATGTCATCAATGAGGAGGGATGACCAGCCCCATTACTGAAGCAGCTGTGGCCAGCAGCTCTGAATATGCACATACTACATGCTCCTTAGCTGAGAGCCACATGCGTTCAGCATTCTAAACACATGATTTTTAATAAAAGCAAATGGATGCATGATAATACAATGAGTGGGACTCTTATGCTCAGAGAGATGGCCTGAATATCAGGAGATTTTATACTGCAGGAGAAAAAAAAATCACAAGATTTTATTCTCACTTTCACTTGGCAGTCATTGTGACTGTGTGAAGAGCCCTTTGCCTAAATAAATTAGTTGAGATGTATGAAGGAAATGTACTATGACTTAAAAAACATCCATATAGGGGGTTGGGGGAGCAACAGAGGGATAAGGGCACATATGTAATACCTTAATCAATAAAGATAGAAAAAAACCCTATCCATACAGGGTGTCAAGTGTTTCTAAAATGCCTTCCATTCTTTAAAATTAAATGTTCCTCTACAATAACTTTCAAAATGATTAACCTGATGTGGCCACAGTCCTCTCCAGAACTCACAGACCAGGTCATCAGAGGTAAACAGACTCTCGTTTACATTGTAAAGAATCTCAAGAAGTACTTAACTTAGACTCTCCATGCTCAGCATCTATAAGAATGTATCTTAATGTCACTGACAACAGGTGGTCAGCAACAACAAAAACCTCCCCAAATTACGATCTTTGTCCAGGTATCCTGGCAGTGCAGCAAAGGTGGGAAGGAAGAAATGTGGTTTTATATTGTTTCACCCAGTTACCTACTGATTTTTTTATATTCTAAGGGATAGATTTATTAAAAAACCTTCTGAAGGAGACAAATCTCTTCAGAGCTTGATAAGCCCAACGAGTTTTAATAGCTTTTGAAAATAGTGACATTACTTACATTCAAAAGACAACATTATTCACTTCAATGGGGTGGAGTTAATATTTACAAAAGTTGGAAAAATATCTGACAACCATATCCTGCCTTAATCATTCAGAGAAACAATTTTTTTTTTTACACAAAGACAGCCTCCCCGGGCACCGTGGCACAGCAGTGCCTTGGCAGGCGTATTGGGTGTACATAGAAGTCATTTCCAAGTAACCGAAGTTCAATTCCTTTAAGTACTTAAAATGTTATTACTTTAACTTCTGCCAATGTAAACCTTTATAAAACTCACAGGCATACTTCATTTCCTTCTTAACCAGGGAATTAAAGAGGAAAACCCTAATTATTTTCTTGTTGGTTTTGGGCTCAGGAAGACACAGCATCACAGTAATTTGTTTTAATAACAGTGATGGTTGTGAGGTTACCAACACATGTTTCTACATTAAATGCCACCAGGGACTGTGCTATGTATGCTTTTTGTAGCTGCTTTTCCTCTCCCTTTACTACTGGGAAGCTTCAGAGGACCTACATCCAGCAGTTCTTTCTCCCCTCTTTACGGAAGTATCCGTTAATCTGTTCATGATGGGAAAACTTATAGCCAAGGTTGTTTGAAACAGGTCTAAAATGAAAGTCAACTTTAACGCCTGGGATTTGTGGCCTCTGCTTTGGTACGTAAGGCATTTCTTTCCTTACTCTTCATCATCTCCTAGATATTTCAGACTTGGAGATAGGTTCATGCCTATATTGCTGCAGGAGCAATATCATAAAGGGAAACACATACTCTGCAAACACAGATGTGAAGTGTGCACATTTTCTGAGGATGGAAATATAAAGTAAGTGGTGACAGACTATACCCATCTTGGAATGGCCCCTATAAATTAGTTACTTTGGGAGTCTCAGTGTTCCTTCCAGTGATAATTACACTGCCGAAACACGGTGGACTACCATTTTGGAACTGCCTTCATGGCTAATTTACAAGAGACACTCTTCAATCATAGTGCCTTCTGACCTAGGCTCAGTCACCCACTGTACTCACCAGACTGGGACACGCACGGCTTTCAGCTGTACCTCTGAGCATCAAGATCTGCTGCCAGGAAGCATCTCACTAATGGAGGCAGTCCACGTGACACATTCAAAAGGTGCTTTGCACATCATTGGAAATAATTCTCCTAACGTGACTATTTTGAAAAACAAGTCTGGAATACTCACTGGGATAAGTTGGGGCACATAGGTTAAAAAAAATAAACTTTTAGTCACACTTTAAAAAAATACAAGTTCATTTACATTTCCTAAATGGAAATGAATATTCTTCTGGGTACAAAGCCACTGGTTGGCTTTGAAAACCTTTTGGAAATGCCGTATAGAGCTTTCTGCCCCAACAAGTCACCCGTGATGACTTTCTGTGAGTCCCGCCATTGAATGCCTTTCCCTACATGTTCTCTCACTCTGGCCACAGGCTGTTTCAGGAATTAGGGAGGAGGTCTGAGCTGCCTCTGTGGGCTTTAGATTAAGAATTTCCTATGGCAGCTGTCTACGAGAAACAGAGACACGAGACAAGATGATTTTCCATGCATTATTCTTATCCTAGGTGGGAGAGTTCCAACTAGAACTCCCCATCCCATGAAGTACCTTCGTTTCATCATTTGATTTTTCAGACTCTCAACCATTTTTAAGATGTGATGCCCCTGTTGAAGTTATTTTCAAAAGTGTACTCAACCTGACCCCTCAGGACATCATTCCCCATGCCTGCGGGTGCTGCCTTCGTGTTACCTGGGTTGGGGGGAGACATGGCTGCCACCCAGTACCCCAGCTGAGGGGCAATGTACGTCCACGTCAGCTGGCTGCCCTCCTGGTGCACGAGGCCGAGGCCACTCTTCAGCCACGTTCCTGTGGGTGCAGAAAACAACTTCAGCTCTAGGCATGCTACACTCCTATTTAAGGCTCCGGCATCTGGTACAAGTCACCTTAAATGTCACGTTTATAACCATTAGGGAGCCAAAATGGGCAGCTAGGGGCTGCACACAGCTTTCCTGGAGATGCTTTTCAACTCGCTTCACTTTCGTTTGTTTTTGACTTCCTTATTAAATTCCCTCCAGCCACTTCACCAAACATCCCTGCTTCCAAACACAGGTGACTTTAGCAGAAGCCGTTGGAGTTCAGAAGGAGAATAAAAGCAGCGTGACAGGGTTGGCAGGAGTGGGAAGTAGGAGGAATCCAGCGGTGCTACGCTCTATCCTCAAACAAGTGAGTCAATTTCCTACCTGGAGTCACAGGCTGGCTCCATCGAAATGACCCTGGGAAGGTTTTTGTTTTATTTTTTAATATATAGATTCCTTGGTCCCATCTTTGCAAATACTGACCCAGAAAGCCTGACGTAGGTATTTCTAAAAACTTCCAGTTGGCCCTGATGCCGGGAAACACGGAGTAAGTCCAGGTCTGTGTTCCGTCTTTCAGTTGTTACTCTGACCAGCATTTAACATTTAACATTAACGAGCTCCTACTATGGACTGGCTAGTCATAGCAGATGTGCTTTCTATACAGTCATCCCTCAGTATACGCAGGGGACTGACTGGTCTAGGACCCCCACAGATACCAAAATCCGAGGATGCACAAGTCTCTTATATAAAATGTCATAGAACAATGCATATGGCTGGCCCTCCGCATCTGCAGACTCCCAACCGTGAAATGAAAATACATATACTGTTTTTGATCGGTGGTTGGTTGAATCCGCAGACACAAAACCCATGGAGACGAAGGGCTGACAGTACATTATCTATAATTCTCACTACAACCCTACAAAGTTGGACTTATTTTCCTTTTTGAATGAGGACACTGAAGACAGGTGAGCTACGTAAGGCCTCGAGGACTCCCAGGGTCGGGAGCAGAGCAGGGGCACCTAGGTCGGTCTGTCCATCCAAGGCCAGTGCCCTTTCTCCCGCTCTCCCGTGCTGCCATCTCCCCCGTAAACCTTCCCTGAATTTGATGACTTTTTCACTTTGTAGGGTTTCTAGCAGCAGGCTCATTGCCCAGGGTCATTTAGCTGTCACCTGTCTCACCTGCAGAGAGCCTTACTTTGAGGACCATGATGGAAGCTGGCAGCAAGGGCAAGGGAGTGTGCTGGCCAGGCCCCCAAGGGCATGCAAACACTCACCCCACCCATCAGCAAAGACGAGGTCACTTATCACTGACGCAGGGCTCCTGCTTTGCTTCAGTGCCCAGTGCTCCTGCCCAGCTCAGCTCACTCCTGCAATCAGCCACCACCTCAAATGGCCACACGCATAGCCCTGTCCACTCGAGAACTACACGCACCAACTGTGCACCAAATATTCTACCCTCTGGGCTCCAAATCCTTGCCTTGTCTGGATACACACATCACTGAGGTGGCAATCGCGGATGTTTTCTTCCCCTTGAAGAAAGAAACAATAGTTGGGGCTGCTTCTAGGGCTTATCAGTTGCCATAGCAACATTCAAATGCAGCAGGCGGAAAGGTGCCTTGGTAATGCCTCCCAGCTAGCACACCTCCTCTGCTGACTGCAGCTGAACAAAGAAGGCTGGAGAGGCCAGGCATCAAGCATCAGCAAGCGCCTACAGCCTGCACCGTCTGACCCGCCCATGCAACAGGCTGAATCATGGCTCCAGAGAAAATACAAGCTGGAAGGTTTCTAAAGTGATTATGAGAACAAGGATGCCTAATTCCAATGTGTTCGCTAAACATCAACCGAGAGATGATTGCGCCACACACAGCATCACTTACTTCTTTTTAAAAAAATATATTATTATTGATTTCAGGAAGGAAGGGAGAGGAAGAGAGAGATGGAAACATCAATGATGAGAGAGAATCACTGACTGGCTGCCTCCTGCACGCCCCCCACAACCCAGGCATGTGCCCTTGACCGGAATCGAACCCGGGACCTTTCAGTCCACAGGCTGACGCTATCTCCAATGAGCCAAACCAGCCAGGGCAGCATCACTTACTTCTCCAAGGCTACTAAGGAAACAGAGAGAACATTTAATACAGGAAGCAAAAGGGTTTCTATGTTTGGTACAAACATTTCCCTGAAGGTAGGTAAGAGATTGCTTGCAACTGCTTCCAGTGTTCTCCCTGCCCTCCAGGACCCCGTACTGTTTAGCTCATGACACATACCTCACCCCTCTCCCACACACTCTCCCACAATAGCAAGCCTGCCAGGATCTCTGTATCAGCAGGAAGTGGCTGCACATTCTTTGGTTTACAGTTTTCCTCAGATTAGAGTCCTGAGTCACTGCTTTTCGAATGGAGCGGATACTGGGATAGGCTAAAGGACCCAGAGGGAAAGAGCTGGAAGATCAGAATCCTAACTCCTGTTCGCTCAAGGGCAAACCACCTAACTGGAATCGCTAAATTGCCTCTGCCTTCTACTAGTAAACACAATGCAGAAACTGGAAACACTTAAAAATACCTCCCAGTTACACTGGGGGCAAGCCAAGCAGGTGGACGCCCACACTCTACCCAGCTAAAAGGTCCCCAAAGGAGGGCCTCTGTCCAGCGGTGGTGGTGGTGATGCTGGTGGGAGCCAGAAAGGCCAGTGACTGAGGACACACAGCTGCTTTGGGAGCGCAGGGAGGAAAGAATGCCACCTGGTGTGGGCAGAGAGAAAGAGGAGGGAGTTGCATGCAATAGGGCTTTCGAGATGCAGGGGGTGGGATAGAGGTGCAGGGTGGGTGGGAGGGGGCTGTCGGACGGTGGCTGGAAAGGAGGTTAGTGCCTGCCAATGGCTGGGCTGGGCAGGGCTTCCAATGCCATCAGCAACAGGAGGTCACTGGGACCTGTAAGTGGAGGCCCAGCTGGTCACAGCCTTACCCCCCCCCCCCCCCCCCCCCCCCAGCTAAATCCCCTCAGTTCTTCCAGGTCCCTCCTTATCATGCCGAGTCTGTGACTTGGCAAACAACTGTTGCTTCAACATGAGTCTCTCTCCAAAAAATCTACCTATCTTTCAAGTCATGCCATGAGTTTTCCCCGAGTTCCTCCAGCACCCAAGAACTCCTGCATCTGGGCACTCCTAGAGCATGTGTCCCAGCACCGCTGATTTTCCAGAAACATGTCACCCGTTGTCCACTCTGCAAGAGTGGGCGGGTCTTCTCAGCACACAGACATGCCCTTGGTGTAGGAGCTCAGCAGTACTTAACTGAGCGGAAGCCAGCCTTGCAACCGCAAAGTAACACCAGGCGACCTTCTGAGAAAAGCTGTGGGTGGCCAGCAGGAGAGATCTCCCGACGAAACTGGGGTTCAGGTCGAGATGCTGCCCTTTCCAACAAAAGGGAGCAGAGTCAGCTGAGAAAAAGGCATTACTCCAGGCCCACGTTTTCTGTAAAATGTACCCATCTCCAGGAAATAGAGGGTGTAACACTGTTTTGGGATTCAACGATCATGCTTTATTGGCAAAAGCCATTTCCAAGTGTTCCGTTCGTAGGAAGAGATAAGCTACAGGGAAATGAGTGGATTAATTGTGAACTAGAAACACGCTTTTCCTGACGCTGCAGGAAGCGGACGCTTTCCCCGCATCAGAGGAGCTCCCTGTACTCAGGCTGGGGACACCTGCTGGAACCTTCCCTGCTGCTACGGACAGCAGGGCACAGGCCTCTGCACAGTCTTTGGCTCGATGACGTTATGTGACTGCTGGACCTTTGGCCAGGGTGCTAAGTGGGGACTCTCTCATCCTCGTGGGGGGCCCAGGCACAGTTCAGAGCAGGAGAGGGACCAAGGAAAGCTCCAGCTGCGAGGTCTCCGCTGTTCTCCTTGTTTGCCCGCCCCGTCGGCTGGACGGGGCAGCCACGGGATGCTCCTTGGTCAGAACAACTGCCCAAGGGCTGTCCTGAGTGAGTGTATCCTCTGTGGTCCAGACACAACAGCCCAGCAGAGGCTTCCTCCGTTCACTTCGCTCCTGTGCTTCTCCTTCTCCCTGCTCCGAGCTAGTCCCTTCCAGCCTCTTCCCACCGCTCCCTTCTGAGGGCTCGCTACTGACTCACCCAGGGTCCTCTTCCTGGGCACAAGCTGAGTGTCCAGGCGGGTCACCTGGTGAAGATGTGCAGGCAGGACCCTGTGCCTCCTCATGCTCTGTCCCACAGGCCTGGCTGCCACCTTCTTCATATACAGCTGCTCCTGCAGAGCGGCGGTGGCCAACTGCTGGGAGCAGGCTGGTGGCCACAACAAGCACCTCTGCTCTGTGCAAAGCTGCTGGCATGTCTATTACTGGGACTGCATGTGTGAAGGTTATATAGCAATCTCTCGGCATCATCAAGGAGTGAAACTCTGCATTACAGAAATTTCTAGAATGGTGGCTTTCAAATAGTTTAAAAAGCATCTGATCTTTCTAATGCTGCTGCTTTTAAGTGTGTCTCTAAGCAGAAAACTTTCCCCCCAAAATATATTTTTATTGATTTCAGAGAGGAAGGGAAAGGGAGAAAGATATGGAAACATAAATGATGAGAGAGAATCATTGATTGGCTGTCTCCTTCATGTCCCCTACTGGGGATCGAGCCTGCAAACCAGGCATGTGCCCTTGACCAAAACTGAATCAGGGACCCTTCAGTCTGCAGGCCAACGCTCTATCCACTGGGGTGGGGAGGGGGTTCCCTCAACCTGCCTGCACCCTCTCCAATCTGGGATCCCTCTTGTAATCTGGGACCACTAGCTCCTAACTGCTCATCTGCCTGCCTGATCACCCCTAACTGCTCTCCTCTGCTGGCCTGATCGCCCCTAACCACCTCTGCCTCAGCCCCTGCCACCATGACTTTGTCCGGAAGGACATCCGATCTAATTAGCATATTACCCTTTTATTAGTATTATTATTATCATTATTGCTAATTTTAGTCATAGGGCCGCTCCAGATCCCTGAATATGCAGAATTCCTCTAGAAACCAGATGCCTTACTTTTCTGGCTTTCATCTGTGTTACCTTAAACTATAACCTCTATCATACTTTTCTACCAGATGTACATATAGAATATCAAGGTCTAAGTCTATTTTATGTTGCTTTAACAAAAATGGGACAAGATCACTCACTAAAATCAGAATATAAGAATCCATCCCCTCCATCAGCGTAGCAGAAATGGTGTCACTTTCTACGTTTATGATATTGTGGAGCAGCCTTCGTTTTTGCCAAATTAAAGTCTATGTTTTTGAATGGCTATATTTCCTTCTTTAGAATTATTTCCCCATGAAATCTGTGGGGAAGAAACATTCCTTGTTCATTACATAGCAAAGCATTTACCTGGTGGTCAATTTTCTGATCTTTCTTGTTGAAAGCAATCAAACTGAAGAGTAAAGTTATATATAGATAGCTGGATTCTTATGGCTTCGGGCAGAAACATTTTGGGACTGGTTTAAACAAGAATAACATTAAGGGCAACTTGCCATATAACCAACATCCTTCTGTTCAAAGCATAAAAATCACAGATATGTTGAATTCTTAAGACATTAAAACAAGAAAGGAATCTGTATTCAGCTACAACATGTTCCCTGGTATTTTTAGGATAATTTTTTAAAAACAGATTCTTACAAAATAAATGTAATCTAAGCAACTGGTTCTTCCCTTTGCGCCCCCCTCCCCTTTAAGCTTTAGCTGAGTTATCAGAAGACTTACTGAAACAAGTTTTAGGAGAGCAGTAATGAGAAACCATAATGATTCTGGCAGAGTTATAGAAAGCTTGTGCCTTAAATAGGTAGCCAGAAGTAGTAGAATACATAAGAGCATTAATAAAATTTAATGAGAGCATTTTGAATTTACAGTAGGTATATATAAATTTTCAAGAAAGTAGTTCGTCAGACTACAGGCTAATAGGCCCATATGGAGAGAAATTTTGTTCATTACCCGTAAATCCAATATTCATCTTGTAATTAAACCTCAGAAAGTATCAGATGGGTTAGCAGAACAGGATTCCAGGAGGCACAGCCACTGATCCCCAGCATTTAAAAACTTGCTCAAAATGAGGGAGAGTGTGCCCTAGCCAGTTGCTCCATAGTTAGAGCGTCAGCCCTCGGACCAAAGGTTGCAGGTTTGATTCCATGGCAAGGGCAGGTATCTAGTTGCAGGCTTGATGCTCACCCCCATCAGGCGTGTGCAGGAGGCAACCAATTCATGTGTCTTTCTCACATCGGTGATTCTTTCTCTCTCTATTCCCCCCCTTCCACTCTCTCTAAAAAAATCAATTGAAAAATATCTCCAGGTGAGGATTGAAATAGGAAACAGGGCTAGTTCAAAAGAGAAATTTACAGACATCTGAACAAATGTGATAAGATGTTCTAAACCAGTGCTTTGGTTACAACGGCAATCTGGTTAAAAAGCAGATTGTCACTCTGGCCAGTGTGGCTCAGTTGGTTGGAGTGTCGTCCAGTACACCAAAAGGTTTGGGGTTTGATTGCGGGTTCAGGGCACATATCTAGGTTGCCATTCGATCCCTGGTCAGGTTGCATATGGGAGGCAACTAATCGATGTTTCTCTCTTTCTCCCTCCCTCCGTCCTTCCCCCTCTCTCTGTCCCACTTTCTCTCTCTTAAAAAAAAAAAAAAAAACACACCCAAAACAAACCATCAACCAAAAAAAAAAAAAAAAAAAAAACACCAAAAAAAGAAAAAGAAAGCATTCAGGGGGTCTAGAGTAGAGCAGGAGAGTCTGCAGTTCTAAGAGACTCCCCATCGGCAGACCACACTTTGAGCAGCGCTTCCATTTATTTGCACTTCCGTGGGTGTGGGGATTCCCTCAGAAAACCCTAAGGCCATTTCTCACCATGTGCCCTGGTGTATCAACTGCGCAACCAGTGCTCGAAGCACCTTCAGAAATATTTCTAATACATTTATATTTAGGAACTTGTCAGACCACAGGCCAGGAGTTGGCAAACCAGATATAGCAGGTCCTCGAATAATGTCGTTTTGCTATAAAGTTGATGATGAGATAGATGTGTTGGGAACTTAACTCGTGTTCATGTCAACAGGCCGATGGTACAATTGGTTGTTGTCCTCCAGTCGCTTAAAGTTGCAGTTTCCAAGAACCTACTGAGGACGATGCTAAGGGAGGACTTACTGCACCTCCAGATGCTGTTGTGCCCTAAGGAGCAGGGCTGCTTAGTGAACGCTGTGTGGTGTGTGGCCAGACTGGTTCTAACCTTAACACCTTTGTGTTGACAGGTTTTGTTTTGCTTTTTGCCCAGAACATTCTGCCCCCATGACATTTATGTGTTAGGCTCCTACTTTAGGATCTCAGCTCCAGGCACCTCTCCCAAGGGTCTGCCCACCCAGGTGTTCCCTCTGACATCACTCTGCCTCATTGCCTCACAGCATTCATGCATCTGGAGTAAACTGTTCTCCTGTCTCCGTTTAGAACAAAAGCTTTATAATTACAGGAACCTTCCCTGACTCGTTTTGTCATTGCTTTATCCTAAGAGCCTAGAACAGAGACATGTCGGACACAGAGAGGATATTCAGTAAATATTTGCTGAATTGCTCGATTTTATTTAAAAAGAGAAGCCAAGAATAGTAGTCCATGGCAAATCTTTCAACTTTTAAATGTTGGCAGGAAATTAAAATACAACAAACAAAAATGCGCCCAAATCAACCACGTGGGCCAAACGGAACACATCTGGGAATGGGTTGTTGTTTTAGTGCTCCCAGTTTTTAGTCTATTATTGTAGTAAGTCACCTTAAGTCTTGGCACAGAGGCAGGAATGCACAAACACCTGACCTGCTAGAGAAGGAAGGGGAGTTGAATTCTGAAGGAAAAATCTGGTTTGAGCCTTCCCTTCTCCACTCCCTACATTCCGATCCGTGTGTGCAAACAAGCACCTCACTGGGCTGAGCTTCAGCTTCTTTCTCATTCACAAAGACTGTGTCCCCTACTTCCCGGGGCTGTGTTGCAAACGGTGATGAAAACTGTTGTTTGATAGTAACACCTGTTTTGCTAAAAGATAAGCTCAGCTGCAAATGAGTCGACAAAAAAAAAAAAAAAAAAAAGGTTTTCCCCGCCAAATGATCCCATCCACATTCACTACAATTCAGACACACTTCAAAGTGCACATTTGAAATGGCTGGGTCACCACATACTACATATCCATGTGATGTATTATTACAGAGCAAGCAAGGATGCTTGTGCAGAGACCTAGCATGAAGCTCTCTGTGCAGGCTGGGTGTGTAATGTGTGTGCTCTGTGCATACGTGTGCCTGTGTGTGATCCATGGGAAGGGGTGATTCAAGGGAGGAGGCAAAAAGAAGCAAGATATTAAGAACTTAAACATGCCTGGCAATGTGCTGAGTGTAGTCTTACACATCCTTGAAAGGTAGGTATTCCATGTCTTGTTTCTGAGGCTAGAAACATGAGGGGCAGAGAAGTCACTGATTTGCCCAAGGATAGACCCTCCCCTAATATTGGCAAAACTCAAGGCAAGAGTATACACGAAGGGCCACATACAATATATAAATATTTAAGTTATAAACCAAGGGATCACATGGCTAAGTAAATGTGTCGCCTCCTCCCACCACAAACTTATAGTAACTTAAGGGCCAGGGCCTAGTGTAGAATTCTTAGATTCCTCGAGTGCATGCGAAAGGGGAGTTAGCTTGTGACCTACCCCCTTCTCACGTGTCCAAGCTAACTTCCCAGCCAGTAGTCACCCTTCCCAAAGTTTCTGGCCTGGGGTGTGCACACGGCATGTGTATACGAGCAGACAAGCGCACCCTTGGGAGACGGACCTGGGAGAGAGCCTGTAAGCCAGGGAATTCTGGTGTCTTGGGTGCCAGGAGGGTGCTCTGGAAAGGGAAGCTCAGCTTCCAGGTGGCCACATCCCTTCGGCTCAGTGGACATTTTATCCCACGGGGAAAGGGTGCAGCTAGATGAGGACCAGCACGAGGCCCTCTAAAGTGGGGGGCTTAGGTGGGCGTCCCCTTGTTCTGTCCAGATAGCAGAGCTACTAAGAGGTAAAATTTTATTCCAAAATACTTCTGTAAAAGGTTTTCCCAGTGATGTATATTTTTGCAAGATTAAATCTTAAGTGTTGATGAAACTTGATCTAAAGGAGGTATCAGTCGAGGACTATCTTTCAAACCAATGATTTCTAGACCTGATTAACATACAAGACTAGTTTTAAAAGAAAAAAAAATATTGTCATACAATGTGTTGATCTTATTTAAAAAACCATAATGTGCCAGGGCTGGCATGGCTCAGTGGTTGAGCGCTGACCTATGAACCAGGAGGTCACAGTTCAATCTCCAGTCAGGGGCATGAAAGAGAGCCTCTATCACTCTCTCCCTCTCTGAAATCAGTATAAAAATATTAAAAAAATCATAATGTGTTAAATATGTCCTAATATAAAAGACATATATACAAAAGACATAACTCATACAAAAGTATAAACCAAAACAAATTTGTAAAAAACAGAAACAGGCTGTAAAGTTGCAAAATAAAATTCCAATTAGAAACATCCATATACTGTAGTACTTGATGACATGTTACTGAAGGGAACTTGTCGCCTGTAACATAAACACGGACATGGATGGCCAGGTGAGGTTTCTTTTGAGCTTGGTGTACCCATAATTCCATTTTCCTACCACTTTTCTATAGGTGAACTTACCATGACATTTTCCTCTTTTAACATACTTTGATTTTGTTTCTTGTTAATATGGTGGGGCTCTGTCCTTCATGTAGGACCTATCTCTGTTCAGTTCTCATTAGTCTTATTCCATCAAATAGTCTATTCATAAGTGCAAATAAGGCAATACAAGTATCTGATGGTTTTAAATTCTGTATTGAGAGGGTGGGGAGAACGGGAATGGAGCAAAGTTGTCAAAAGAAACAAACTTCCAGTTATAAGGTAAGTAAGTACTAGGATGTAATGTACAGCATGATGACTCTAGTTAACACTGCTGCACGGTATATGAACGTTGTTAAGTCCGTAGCCAAAGAACACATACGCATAGCCCATAGACACAGACAACAGTGTGGTGATGTCCAGAGGGAAGCGGGGGACTGGGTGGAGGTGGGCAAAGGGCGGGGGAATGGGGTATCTGTAATAGTGCCAAAAATAAAAATAAAGAAGAAAAAAAAAGAGAAGGTCCTAAGTGTTTTTATCCCAAGAAAAAAAATTTTTTTGTGTGTCTATATGAGATGATGGATGTTAAGTAAAGCTACTGTGTTAATCATTTCACAATATATGTAAGTCCAATCTTATTCTGTACACCTTGAACTTACACAGTGCTATCTGTCAAATAGGGTTTCAAAACAAAAAGGGCCCTGAACCACAACTATAATATAGCAAATGTGATGGTTTATTCTCTAAAAATTCTCATGTGGTGGTGGTGGTGGGGTGCAGCTACAAACACAAAAGGCTTGACAATTCTTAGGAATGGACTGACATTACAAGATTATTTTTTGAGTTGCTAAGCAACATCGAAAAACAAATGTCCATGTTCTGAGATCACTCTGCATTCATCCTCCCCACGGGCACTCGTGTGTTCCCCGCCTCCCTCCACTCTTCTTGGACAACAGGGGCGGAACATCCCAACTGTGATGCTAATGGTCCATTGTTGTGGCAAAAAGATACAATCTGTGTCTCAAAAATAAACCACAATCTGTGGTCACCTGACAGCCAAGATCTCAGACAAGTTGATGTTTTCACTGGATTGTCATTTACACCCAAATTAAGTCCTATGCCTTCTGTGTTCTTTTCTGTTCTATCACTTCAATCAGTTTTCTCTGCCTGTCAGTTACCTTTCCCCCTCCTACATATCTATTCGGAGCCTGATTCGCTTTTATGGGCAATTTTCACATCTGGGAAAAAGTAGAGACTTTTCATGAGAGTGATTTCTTTGTTTCTAAGACATAGCCTTCACTGCAAGAAGACCTACTTCAGACCATCCTCCTTAAGGCTGCATTGACATTACACTTAGGCAAGTCTGCTTCCTTCTTTGTTAATACCCTTACCTGTCAAGTCTCTTCTTTTTGAAAAAATTAAAGATGATGCATCTGGTTCTAAAATTAATATCACACATGTAAATACATACTTAATATTACAGAAATGAACTCCTTTCTTTTGTTCTAACTTTTGCCCACCCAATATAACATAGTTCATCCTTGTAACTCAATCACTGCACCTCAGTATTGCAGTATGTCTGTCCCCTTCCATCTGGACACATGGCTCATGATAGATAGAGAAAAAGGTAAGCCAACAATAATTTTCTTAAAGTTAAAAACATAATTTAGTGCTTTAAGAACTTCCACCCCTTCCTCCCCGCAAAACAATAAAGTGGAACAAAATCTTAGATCTATAGTTTAACTCAAGCTCCACCTCCAAGGGCAGGCTGGCCAATACTTACCTAAAAGGACTAGTTCAATGAGCCCAGCATCAGCAGTAATATCCACCATCTGAAGCAGAGACAAATCCACGACAGGCCAATTATGAGTGGGTATCCCTAGTGCCTGATACATATGCGCCATATGTGATAAGACGCTGGTTCAGTAACCACCATTTCTATAGCAACCCACACACACTCTGCAGGCTGTGTTTCAGGAAGGCAGTTAAAACTGGATTCTACAATGCAACTTCATTTAGAACACGCTTTGATTTCTGTCATCTCATTAGAATTAGAGTATTCAAATACGTTAGCGTTAAATGCAGAAATTTGTCACATAAATAATTGTAATTCTTGATTTCTCTGCCACTCAATGTCTGCTGGTCACTTTAAATTTGAACCACTGACCTGATTTGCTTGTACATAAGGGACCATTCCCCAGGGCAACAAGTCAGATTACAGTCTGACAACTCGGACAGCCATCTGCTGTCCCAGTTGCAGGCGAGAGAGTAAATGCTTAGGAAAGCAAGCTGAAACATCACCTCTTACTGCCCAGAATGCCTCAGCTAAGATGTGTTCACCATGACCAACAGAACTTCATTTGGGCCAATCTGGTCTCTGCACAGTATTGGTTAGAAGGTGTGTATGTCCCAGCCCCTAAGACACATCTGGACACCATGGACACAGGCACTGGCATTGTACCACTTTCCAAAGGAGAGAGTACCAGTAGAAGATGATAAATTAAAGACATCGGCTAATGCCTCAAAGGAAAAGACTTAGACCCTTGCACTATAAATCAAGTGGCATTTTAACACGATTGTTTCAGTACTGCATGTAAATGCAGCAAAAGTTTCAATTCTAGTGTAAGCAAGTTGCGCTTTAAAAAATCATTTTTCCTAGCGGTACACATAACAATTAGCTAATTCATACTGTTGTACTATACTAGACAGAACCCAGCTTTATGTTCTAAGATAGTGTTAATCTAATAGGACACCCTCCAATAAACATGGGCGTTGAAATATGGAGATGCTAAATTTTATAATGGGAAATTCTCTGTTTTTTGCAAAAGAAAAAATTAAAAGACAACTTAGCCATTAAAAAAAAAAAAAAAAAGACAACCACATCAACGGTAATGTCAAATATTGACTCTATTCTAAAGGGTGTCTGGAATGGAGCACCCCTAAGCTTCTCTCCTAAGAGTAAATGTTCAGTCCTGGCTGGTGTTTCTCAGTGGTTACAGCATTGTCCCAAGCACCAAACAAAACAAAGGGTCTCAGGTTTGATCCCTGGCCCTGGTCGGGGCTTGTGGGGGAGGCAGCCAATCGATGTGCGTTTTTCACATTGATGGTTTTTTTCTCTCGCTCTCTCCCCCTCCCTTCCACTCTTTCTAAAAAGCAATGGAAAAAATATCCTCAAGTGAGGATAAAAAAAAAAAAAAAAAGAGTAAATGTTCATTTATCCAGCAATCATGAATTGAAGTATTTGAGTTAGTGTTTAAATATGAATTTATTTTTCAAACAGAAGTCCCAGGGAACTAAAAATGAATTTCATCTTTCGTTATAGAGTCTGAAATCTTGCCCTATAAAGAGGGTGTTATCACTCTGAGCATCATTAATCACTCCCAGCAAAATGCTGGAGGGTTACCAGGATAATAAAGTAGGAACTATGACTGAATCAGGGACCCAGTTTAGCCCTACAGAGTGCAGAGTATATTTGCATTTGTATACTGGAATGGTAAGGGTTTCCCTGTTGAATGTATTTTAGATCAGGGATCACAAAATTTTCTGTAATAGGCCAGATAGTACATATTTTCAATTTGTGGGGACTTACAGTCTGTCACAACCGCTCAACTCCATGGATGAAGTGAGAAAGCACTCATAGAGCCCATACACAAACGAATGGGTATGGTTGTGTTCCAACGTCTTAGTCTGCTCAGGCTACTCTAAAAAAAAGTACCATTGACTGGCTTATAAACAACAGAAATTCATTTCTCACGGTTCTGGAGGCTGCAAGTCCAAGGTCAAGGTGCTATCAGATTTCTTGTCTGGCGAGGACCTACTCCTTGGTTCATGGATGACAGATACAAACCTTCTCCCTGCGTCCTCATGTCGAAAGGGGCCAGGAATCTCTCTGGGGACCCTTTTATGAGGGCACTAATCCCATTCATGGGAGCAGTAACCTCACAACTTAATCACCCCCAAAGGTCCCACATTGGGAGTTAGGTTTCAACATATGAATTTGGGGCGGGGGGGATACAAAATTCAGTCCATAGCACCCAATAAAACTTTATTTACGTAAGCTTACATTTGAATTTTATATAATTTTTATGTGTCATGAGATACTATTTTTCTTTGGATTCTTTCTTTCACCATTTAAAAATGTAAAAACCACTCTTAGCTCTTGGGCCACAGTTTGCTGATACTTTTTTTTTTTAAATATATTTTTATTGATTTCAGAGAGGAAGGGAGAGGTGAGAGAGAGATAGAAACATCAATGATGAAAGAGAATCATTGATTGGCTGCCTTCTGCACGCCCCCTACTGGGGATCGAGCTGGCAACCCCGGGCATGTGCCCTTGGCCGGAATCGAACCTGGGACTCTTCAGTCTATAGGCTGATGTTCTATCCACTGAGCGCTGAAAACCAGCTAGGGCGCTGATACTTATTTAGGTGAAAAAATTTTAATGGATTCACAAATTGTTATATCTGGCTGTTAAGCACTTTGGAATTGTAATGACTTACACTTACCTCAAAAGTAGATAATTTAAAGTGTTAAATTAGTTTGAAGTGATTAGCATACTTGAATGAATCATAAGTAGCAGTTAATCATTAAATAGTGTTATATGCAGAAGATGTATTCCTATTTTTTTTCCTAATCTGATAATATCACCTTGGAACTTTTTATTTAACTGAAATAATTTAATTATTATACTTAAATAATATTATTGATTAAATGTAATAATAGTAAAAAAAAGCCTTATGAAATATGTAGGCTTCTATTGAATTTAGTAAGTTAATGAACATATGGTTTCTTTGAAATGTCCATCCAATCTTAAAGTTTTCAGAAAACACATTTTAATGCATTTGATTATTTTCGAATGACTATCCAAACGTTGGCTCTTTCTTTCCATGCAATCTGTTATAGCCAGAAATTTGGCAGTTAGAAGTAGATGCTAAGTCAAAAAGACCATTTAAATGGAAACAGATCAACTACACAATGAAGATTCCCAATGAAAAAAGGCTCAATGCCATGGGGATTCCTTCCAGAGAGGAAATGCTAAATCAGGTCACTTCAGAGGCTTCGCTGATTTTTACTTTGTGTTAGTTTTCTATTGTTGCTATAATAAATTACCACAAATTAATTCTCTTATAGGTCTGGAGGTCAGAAGTCCAGCTCCTTCCAGAGGCTGGGAAGGGAGAACCTGGTTCCTTGCCTTTTTCAGCGTCTCGTGGCTGCCTATTCCCTGAAACTGTGGCCACTTTCTCCATTTTCAAAGTGCACCACTCCAGTTTCTGCGTCACTGCCATTTCATCGTCACATCACAATGTCATCTCCCCTGATTCTGACCCCCCCCACCCCCACGTCCATCCGAAGGACCGCTGTGATCACAGTGGGCCCACCTGCATAATCCAGGAGAATGTCCTCACCCCAAGCCTGCTCACTTAACCACACCGCACAGTCCCTTTTCCATGTAAAGTAATGTTCACAGGGTCCCAAGGACGACGACGCAGAGATCTCGGTGAGGCCATTATTCAGCCTGCCACACAGATAACATTTTTAAAAAATAAACTTTCGTTGTGAGCTGTATACAAAACTAATGTGAGCAAGGATGGTGCTTCTATAGACCTGTGCCATATTGTTATGACATGTATGTGTATAAATCCCGAGAGAAAACTTCATTGTACAGTTGACCCTGGAACAATGCAGGGGTAAGGGACCCTGATCCCCTGTGCAGTAAAAAATGCTTGTATAACTTTAAAAAATATGCTTTATTGATTTTTTTAAAGAGAGAGGAAGGGGTGGGAGAAAGAGATAGAGATAAACATCGATGTGAGAGAGACATCCATAGGCTGCCTCCTGTATGCATCCCGACTGGGAACTGAACCCTCAACCTGGTCATGTGCTCCGGCCGGGAATCAAACCAGCACGCTTTCGGTGCACGGGACGATGCTCAACCAACTGAGCCACACCAACCAGGGCACTTGTATAGCTTTCGTCTCTCCTGCAACTTAGTTGTCCTTTGGATCTGCAGGGGGATTGGTTCCAGGATGCCCCCATGGTTACAAAAGTTCTCAGACACTCAGGTCCCTTATATAAAATGGTGCAGAACAATGCCTATAGGAGCCCTCTGCATTCGTAGATTCCCAACCATAGTCTGAAAATACTGTTTTCGACTTGTTGTTGGTTGAATCTGTGGTGGGCCAATGGTATATTTACGGGGGGGAAAATCAGGGTATAAGTGAACCCATGCAGTTCAAACCCATGTTGTTGAAAGGCCAACTGTATTAGGCACATAACCTTTTATACTCCCAGTCCTACTCATCCATATTCAAACATAGTCCTTCAAAAAAGGACTATGGGGGTAGGAAGAAACAGAATAACAGCTCTCTAAATAAGAGCTCAAAGCATCATCTTGTCCTATCTAATAATAGACAAATATGCAAATTGACCATACCTCTGACACACCCACAAGCCACGCCCACCATCCAATCAGAGCGAGTATGCAAATTAACCCAAGCCAAGATGGCTACAGCCACAGAGAGTAAGGTTTCCTAGGTAACAGAGGAAGCCAAGCTTTCCACCTGCCCTGGCCAGGCCTAAGCCTCCACTCAAGCTACAAAGTTTCAATTATAGAAGGTAAACAAATTCAAACAAATGGCGGCAGAATGGAGCTTGAGAGAGCAGGCCAGGGTTGCCGCCGGCAACAGGGGAAGCAAAGCTTTCCGCACACCCTGGCTGGGCCCACCCGCTTAAGGCAATAAAGTTTCAATTATAACCCCAACACAAATGGCTGCCGGTGGAGGGAGCCCCAGGCTTGGCTCCGCCCCAGGCTACAAAGTTTCAATTGTAGACGGAAAATAAATTCCAGATACCAGGGCCTCTGCTTGGGTTGCCAGGGGGCGTGGCCAGCCTGCAAACCACCATAGGCCCCTCGCTCAGTCTGCCCCACACCCCAAGGGAACCCCCACCTGATCCGGGACACCCTTCAGGGCAAACCAGCTGGCCCCCACCCCTGTACCAGGCCTCTATCCTATCTAATAAAAGAGTAATATGCAGATTGATCATCACTGCAACACACAATATAGCTGCCCCTATGTGGTCAAAGATCCTGCCCCCATGTGGACACAAGATGGCCACCACAAGATGGCCAGCAGGAGAGGGCAGTTGGGAGGCACCCGGCCTGCAAGGGAGGGTAGTTAAGAGGGACCAGGCCTGCAAGGGAGGGCAGTTGGAGGTGATCAACCCTGCAGGAGAGGGCAGTTAGGGGTGACCAGGCTGGCAGAGGAGGGAAGTTGGAGGCAAACAGGCTGGCAGCAGAGTGGTTAGGGGGTGATCAGGCTGGCAGGCAGAAGCAGTTAGGGGCAATCAGGAAGGCAGGCAGGCAAGCAGTTGGGAGCCAGCAGTCCTGGATTGTGAGAGAGATGTGGCAGTCGGACATCCCTCGAGCGGTCCCAGATTGGAGAGGGTACAGGCTGGGCTGAGGGACAACCCCCCTCCGTGCACGAATTTCGTGCACCGGGCCTCTAGTTAAACATACACGCACATAAACAAGTAAAGGTAAATTTTATCAATATAGTTATTTAAGTGCACACACACACACACACATTACATCAATGTTACAGTGTCATATCTTAAACTATCCTGACTTTAAAAACATCTAAATGATCCTCATCTGATTCAATCATTCAGCATTTCAGTTGGGTACCTAGTATGTGCCAGGAATAGTTTTTGATTATAAGCGTTCAAAGATAAGACTCAGTGAGGACACAGATATTACCTAAGAAACTGCAAAGCTTATATGATTCCAGTATCACCACAATATGTACAATGTGCCTAAATTACTATTTAAGGGATGGAGAAAGGGATTTGAGAGGAGAGATCCTGCTCACACAGAGTGACAAGCTATGAGGGAGACCTTAGCATCCCCGGGAAGGGTCAGCGTCTGGTGTGGCAGCAACAGGGGGTGTGCAGAAGACAGTGGCTGGAAATGAGGTGAAGACACAGGCAGGGCCGGCTCTGAAGAGCTAGGGGCCGTGTAAGGGGGTGCGGACTGCCTCACAAAGAGTTGCTCTAAGACAGTGGTCGGCAAACTCATTAGTCAACAGAGCCAAATATCAACAGTACAACGACTGAAATTTCTTTTGAGAGCCAAATTTTTTAAACTTAAACTTCTTCTAATGCCACTTCTTCAAAATAGACTCGCCCATGCCGTGGTATTTTGTGGAAGAGCCACATTCAGGGGGCCAAAGAGCCGCATGTGGCTCGCGAGCCACAGTTTGCTGACCACGGCTCTAGGACACCCAGAAAGAGATGTCTAATAGACAGTGAGACACCCAGAGCAGAGAATTAGACGTGGGTGCACGGGTAGCTGTGGGAGTGTAAGAAGCGGTCCGATGCCCCAGCAACTGCAGAGACAGTAAGTTAGAAGCTGGGTGCAGGGCAGAGCCCAGGGACTGGCAGATGACGAGGATCCGGGGGATTTGAGACAGAAAGCCAAGGAAGGAGGGCCCTCTGCGGGGACGGAAAACCATCCAATGCCGTGGAGAATCCGCGAGGAGGAGGAGGTCACCTGATTTCCCACTCACGCAGCTGCTGTGCACTCAGTGACATTGTTTCAGGAGAACGGGACAGTAGAAGCAGGACTGAAGTGTGTAGAGAAATGGGGAGGCAGCACATGGGGAGCAATCCTTGAGACACCTGGGCCCAGGGTAATCCGGGAAGGCGGTGTGGATGGCACGGTATAGGACACGCTCTACAGAATGGGGAGACCTTTGTTTACTTAATAAACTCTTACGGCATACATGTTATGTACACCAGGCGCTATACTAAGCTTCTTATAAATATTAACTTATTTACTCCTTGGCGTGGTTGATTTTATGTGTCAACTTGGCTAGGCCAGTTCCCAGATATCTGTTCAAATATGTCTGCATGTTGCTGTGAAGGTATTTAAAATGAGAATAACTTTTAAAACAGTAGACTTGGGGCCCAGCCAGAGTGGCTCAGTTGGTTGAGCATCGTCCATGCACCAAAGGGTTGCCGGTTCAATTCCCAGTCAGGGTACATACCTGGGTTGCAGGTTTGATCCTAGTGGGGAGCAAATGAAAGGCAGCTGATTGATGTCTTCTCGCCCCCTCTCCCTCCCTCCCTCACTCTAAGCATGTCCTTGGGTGAAGACTGAAAACAAAAACAAAACACTGAAAACGCTTGGATTATTTTTCTAATGAACTTAAAAAAAAACCACACCTTAAAACATCCTATCTAATAAAAGAGTAATATGCAAATTAACCATCACTCCGCTACACCCACAAGCCACACACTCCAGCCAATCAGAGAGAGTATGCAAATTAATCCCAACCAAGATGGCTGTGGCCACAGAGAACAGGAGGGAGGCTTGGGTTTCCCTGGCAATGGAGGAAGCCAAGCTTTCCACACACCCTGGCAGGCCCAGGCCTCCATTCAAGGGTACAAAGTTTCAATTATAGAAGGTAAATAAATTCCAACAGAAATGGCAGCAGCCACTGAGCTGGAAGAGCAAGAGGCTAGGGTTGCCCCGGGCAATGGAGGAAGCCAAGCTTTCCTGCACACCCTGGCCAGCCCAGGCCTTTGCTTAAGGCTACAAAGTTTCAATTATAGAAGATACATAAATTCCAACAGAAATGGCTGCCACCAGGAAGTGAGCAGGAGGTTTGACTCCGCTCCAGGCTACAAAGTTTCAATTGTAGAAGATAAATATATCCCAGATACCAGGGACTCCGCTTGGGTCGCCGAGGCATGTGGCTGGCCTGCAAACCACCACAGGCCCCTCGCCCAGGCCACCCCACACCCCAAGGGAATCCCCATCCTGATCCAGGACACCCTTCAGAGCAAACCAGCTGGCCCCCACCCATGCACCAGGCCTCTATCCTATCTAATAAAAGAGTAATATGCAGATTGACCATCACTCCAACACACAAGATGGCTGCCCCCATGTGGTCAAAGATCCTGCCCCCATGTGGACACAAGATGGCCACCACAAGATGGCCAGCAGGAGAGGGCAGTTGGGAGGCACCAGGCCTGCAAGAGAGGGCAGTTGAGAGGGACCAGGCCTGCAGGGGAGGGCAGTTAGGGGTGACCAGGCTGGCAGAGGAGGGAAGTTGGGGGCAAACAGGCTGGCAGGGGAGCAGTTAGACATCAATCAGGTTGGCATGGGAGTGGTTAGGGGGTGATTAGGCTGGCAGGCAGAAGCAGTTAGGGGCAATCAGGAAGGCAGGCAGGCGAGCAATTGGGAGCCAGCAGTCCTGTGGGATCGCGCCTGAACGGGCAGTCGGACATCCTTCAGGGGGTCTCAGATTGGAGAGGGTGCAGGCTGGGCTGAGGGACACCCCCCCCATCCACGAATTTTGTGCACTAGGCCTCTAGTAATAAATAAATCAGTACACTGGGTAAAGCATGTAACTCTTCATAATGTAGGTGGGCCTCATCTAATCAGTTGAAGGCCTTAAAAAAAAAAAAAAAAGACTTGACCTCCACAGGGAGGAGGAAATTTTGCCAGCAGACTATCTTTGGGCTCAGATTGCAATACCAGCTGTTCTCTGAATCCCCAGCCTGCTGGCCCACCCTGCAGATTTTGGACTTGGCAGCTTCTACAGCTGCATTGGACAATTCCTTAAAATTTCTCTCTCTCTCTCTCTCTCTCTCTCTCTCACACACACACACACACACACACACACACACACCTGTTTCTGTGGGGAATTCTGACTAATGCATTCTTTGTAACAGCATTAGGTACTATCATAATCCCCGTTTTACAGTTGAGGTAACTATGGCAGAGACAGGTTAAATAACTTGGCCAGGGCAACACAGCAAGCAGGTAGCAGAGCTGGATTCCAATACAGTGTGCCCCCAGGGTCCCTGCTCTTAACCACATGCTGTGCTGCTGTCCAGAGCACTGACCCAGTGCTGTTGGGGCCCACTGGGAAGGCCAGTGGAGAGAGACAGATCATACAAGGAATGAGAATCTACAAATGCAGTCTTGTACAAATGAGAAAACAGGCACAAGGGATCTGCCCAAAGTGGGACCCACAGTGGTTCAAGTAGTAGAACCCAGATTTTCAGGTTACAACATGCAGCTTTCCCCTTTCTCCTTCCTACTTTCACTCCATTCTTCTATCCACGTCCTTTCCTCCGGCCAGGATTCCCCTGCTCTTCAGAGACTCTCTCAGTCACATTCCCCTCACGCTGCTTTCTCCTGGAGGCCCAGGAATCTTTATGTTCTGACCGTGACCACATGCCTCAAATAACCACTAAGCTGTAGACAACACACGCCAGCCAGTGACAAAGTGCCCTTCTTACTGAGTGCAGCCCAATAACCCATCTAACAATGTCAAGTTCAGTATATCTAGTAAAATGGTGCATCTCACACGGATAATTATGGAGTCTGTTAGCAATTATTTGGAAAGTAAAACAAAACAAAACCACTCCCCCCAAAACCCAGGAAGCCCAATAGGCATTTGGTTCCAAATATACATTTCTATGAATTAACTACTCAAGGAATTAGGTGTCTTTGAAAATACATTTGATATAAAAAAAATCTCCCAATTATCTGAACTGGGTTATTTGAAAACTAGTCTTTTCAAGCTTGACTTTTTGGGACTGGAAACCACAGGGGTATAGGAACCAACGTGCCATCAGATCCTCAAGCACAAGCACCTACTCCCACCTCGTTATTATGAGTGTCAGTTATAAAACTTCCTGAAGAAAACTTTGAAAATACGTATTAAAGCTTTAGAATTTGTACATTTTAACCCAGCAGTTCTGCTTCTTCTAAAACTTTATCCTAAGGAAATAATCATGACTCTGCATAAAGATTCCCAATAATATACTATAAAGATACACATATCACAGCATTGGTGAGAATAGTAATGTATTTCTGGATTGCATGGGATGGAGCAACCAAATCATGACATTTCCATGTGATGGAAAACTATGCATTCATTAATATTAACCCTGCAGCATAACAGCTAATGCTATGGAAAGATGTTTCTGACATACAAATAATTTTTAAAAGCACATTATAGAACAGCACATGACACAAAACCACATTTCTGTTAAATATGTATTGTGTGGAAGGCAGTCTCTTAAGAGGGCCCCAATAATGCCTACCATTCAGTATTCACACGCCTGTGCAGTCCACCCCACACTGCACCAGTGTTGGGCTCTGTGACCCAAAGCATAGAGAAAGAAGTGATGGCATGCCACTTTGACATTAGAATATAAAAGACTGTGATTTCCATTTTGCCCACGTGTGCTTTTTTATCTTTGTTTATTATTTTTTTCTCTTGGATCACTGAGTCTGGCAGAAGCAAGCTGCTGTGCTGTGAGAAGCCCTATGCAGTCGCCCGAGAAAGAACTGAAGCTCCTGCCCAACAGCCTGTGAGTGAGATTGGAAGGTGCTGGCTGGCTGGCCCAACTGAGCCTTGCGATGAGCAGAGCCTGGCTGACAGCCTGCTTGCAACCTTGCTGGACCCTGAGCCAAGAACCACCAGGTAGGTTGTACCTGTGTTCCTGAACCTCCAAAACTGTGAGGTGACAGGTTTTTACTGTAGTCTACAGCTGCTGGTTTTGGGCCAATTTGTTACATGGCAATAGTTAACTAATACCTATGTGCATAGTGAAATGCCTGAAAGAATAGAATCCAAAATACTAGTAGTGGTTCTCTCTAGGTGGTGGAATAATAGTTTTTATTTCTCTTTTTGTACAATGTTGGCAACGTTTTCCCTTTTCATAAAACAGGAAAAGAAAACCACATATGACCAAGAAAGATCATATGACCTTCTAAAGAATCAAAGCATAAAGATTGAGACAAGTTTAGCTCTAATAACTTTTAAAGATTCTTAAAGATTCTTTTCATGTAAATTAGCTTAAATGTGCAAAAAAGGAAAGAAAAAGGAAAAAAATACTCCAAAGAACACGCCTGAACATCACTGGTGGGGTAGGTGCTACCCACCAGAAACCATGCACCACACCGAGCAGCAGCATGCAACACCTGCACGGAAAGGAGACTCGCACAAGCCTCCTGAAGGGAACACCAAACAGTAATGATGAAGTCATCTGTTAGCAGATCATCGGCACAGGTGTCTTGCTTACCGAGCTTCTGGTCAAACCGCCATGCTGCAACATAGGCATTGTGCCTCAGACTGCTCTGTGTGGCCAGGGGCACGGTGACATAGATGGGGCCATCCACCAGCACCGGCGTTCCATCACTGCTGAGCAAGTGCACGCTGACAGCTGTGACTGGGCTCAGGTCGTACCTGGTGCCGTTTCCTGGAAGCAAGAGGCATTCTCCATCACATGCACACAGAGACCTTCGTGGGGCTGTGGAAACCGTTTCCAAAAAAAATAGTAATCGCTACCAATTGCCAAGTACCATGCCTCCTATCTGCCAGGGACTGCACTAAGCACTTTGCACACATAATCCTCACCTCGACTTTCTAAGGTAGGAAAAATCCCCATTTTACACATAGAGAAACTGAGACTCAGAGAGGGTCCTACTGGGAGCTGGCCTAAGGGCATAGAACAGTGGGTGGTAAGGCTGGGATCTAAACTCGGGTTGCCCAATCTAATTACTGCGCTTTACTTTTAAAAATTGACCTCCAAAGGGAAGGACTTTTTGTCTGTAATGTGACAGGGAGGTGTGTGTGGAAATCCCCGAAACCGACTCAGTCACAAAGGGAGCCCTGTGCACACGTTAATTACTTGGCAGATCACCAAAAGGAAATCAGTATTTTCAATTAGAGACTACTTAAAAAAAAAAAAAAGGTCAATTTCTTCAAGGAGTTCTTCAAAATATTAATTTACTTCCACTAAAAGTACACTATTGAAAACTTGGGCTTGAAATATTTATGAGTTATTTTAGTTGCCATTGCTATTTTGATCTGTTTAAAAGGAATTTAAAAACACCAGTTATTCTGTATTAGAAGCCTTTTATCCAAGCCAATGCTTTAATGACTATATACTTTACAGATAAATTAGGCAATGCTTGTAGAGTGGCATTATATTTATACACGTAAGCAATGCATTTTAGAAAACCTTTTCTCAAGTGAAATATGATATCACACAAAATGTATTGTCATAACTTTAAATCTTTCATTAAACACAATGACAAAAACACAATGGTAAAACAATTTTAAGCTACACCAGAACACAATCTATAGGATTTCTTATTAAGCTATTTATATATTTACATACCCAGCAATTATCTGAGCAAATTCAAACTTCCAATGAGGACTGAATTTAAATATTTAAAGCTTACTAAACTTGACAAGCTCAGGGGAGGCCTGCAAGGCAGGCTTTACAAACTCAGAGACCCAAAGTAAAAACACAGAGTTGTCTGAAAGTAAAACTACCTAACTCAGCACGTCAAACTCGTGGCCACAGGCCGAATGCGGCCCACAATGAATATCTTTTGCGGCCCAGCCAATATAACGGTATGTAAGAAACATTTTAATAAAAACTTCATAACTTCATTTTTACAATATCCTGTTATACATAATTATTAATAACAAACTACAACGTTCGCTAATGACTGATTACTATAATCGTGTTGCATTCATTTCCCTTACGCACCTTACACGCAGGCGCTCCATTTCTCTCCACTAATACTAGCAGCGAGTATTTTAGCAGCCGATTGCCATGTCATTAGTCTTGGACTGACTTGTTTGGTGTGCACAACAGGAAATATTTTGCTTTCGGTGAACAAGAAAAATAGGTTTATTTCCGTTATGCTTATTAATTTGTGCAGTTATTCAGTGTCTGATAAGTTCATGTTCAAGAAAAAATATTAATTTTTATTAAAATGGTCTATTATTTTATGTTAACGATTACTCATTTATTTCAGCCCTTTGTATTCGGCATGCCTCGATCGAAATAAACCTGTTTCTATAAAAATTGAAGCTTTTGTTTTTTTGTGGCCCACATAAACTTAAACCTTGTTTATTTGGCCCATGTTAGCCTTTAAGTTTGACATGCTTGACTTAACTAAAAGTAAGTCATAGTAGGTAGTCATTCCTAGACAAAAGTCGATCTTTACCGTAACTGAGCCTTTCCATTGTCTTTTGCATTTAAAATAACATACCTTTGGAATGTCTGAGTAATCTTCCTTTTTCCAGACCCCTCAGGGCAAAATCTCCCACCAGAGGGCAATGAAACTCCTCATTGTTATCTTGTTCCCCTGCACACCATCTCTATGTACTATTAATGTAAACTGTTAACTATTCTACATGCACCAATATAAAAGGAGTATTTGTCTCTTCATTTTACTCTTTATCCTACCTCAGAGATTTCCCCGCTTTGCTTTCTCCCACCTCCCTAGCCTGCCACCAATGAATTTCACGTAACCTCCGCTATGCCTCCTCCTTCGATTGTAATGTATAAAATGAACCACAAAAGCTGCCATTCTCTGGAGCATTTTCTCAATCTGTTGAGATTTTGTTTCCTGGCAAAGGTAATCTGTTTGGCTCAAGTAAACTCATAAAAATTTGGATGTTTCTTAGTGAATTTTAGAGTTTCAACAAACCACAGCTAAACCCTTTATGGAGCAATTTCTATACAGCTACTGACAGCGGTACCCTTTATAATGTATACCCGTATCTGTTTTTCAATGTAGGGAAAACATGGAAATGGGGACTTGATCGAAGGTCCATGTTGGAGTCATAAATTCAGGTTCTGAAATCTTTTAGTCTGGCCATTTCATTTTACGATAAGAAAACCAAAACCCAAATTTGCCATATTTCTGGTCAAAATAGCTTGTGGACAGAGGCCGAAATGTGGGCATTGCCCAAAAGTAACACAGAAGCAAAGCCAGGTCAACAATGTGCACCTCTCCACTAGTTCTGCTAGATTCTCTGATGAGATAAAACTGGAAGAGAAATTCAGTAACTTACTATCCGCTGTATTAAACAACTCAGAGATAATGTTTTCAGTTAGGTAGTGCTGCCTCCTTCATCAAACCTGGGGCAGGAAGTCTGAAGAGGGAAGCGGTAGGCAGAGTCAGACAGCACTCCAGACAGCATCATTCTTCCTTTCCTCCCGCTCCACTCAGCCTCAGTTCCCAGATATGGCGACCGTGCCTTTTGGATTTTCCCTTCCCAGTATCTTGCACATCTCAGGCACAGGAAGCAGGGTTCCGTAGCAACTGCTTAAGTGGCCTCAGGCAAGTGACTTCACTCCTTGGGTTTGTTTTACTTATCTGCAAAACTAAGGAGGTTGGGCCCAGCTGGTGTGGCTCACTGAGCATCAACCCAGGAACCAAGAGGTCACCGTTTCGATTCTGGTCAGGGCGCATCCCTGGGTTGCGGGCTAAGAGGTGCCTGGTTCAATTCCAGGTCAGGGCACATGCCAGGGTTGTGGGTTTGATCCCCCGTGGGGGTGTGCAGGAGGCAGCTGATCGATGATGTTCCTCTCTCACTGATGTTTCTTTCTCTCTCGCTTCCTCTCCCTCCAAAAAAATCAATAAAAACATATCTGAAAAAGAAAAAGACAACTAGGACGTTGGGCTAGATGATTTCCTGTGAGTCTATGGAAAGAAACGGATTCAGCTATAAACATTCAGAAGTAAGTACAGCACTACAGAAAAGGGCACATTAATTTAATGCAATACACATAAAGTTCATGTGATTCGATGTTCTTTTAAAAGTCCTGCTTGCCCTTGCAGTGTTGCTCAATGGTTAGAGTGTTCAATTCCTAGACAAGGGTACATACCGGGGTTGCTGGTTCAATTCCTAGCACCTGGTTAGTGTGTGTTGGGAAGCAACCAATTGGTGTGTCTCTTTCACATTGATGTCTCCCCCTCTCTCTCTCTCACATCAATATCTCTCTCTCTCTCTCTCTCCTCTCCCTTCGCCTCCCTCCATTCCTCCCTTCCATTCTCTCTAAAAAAAAAAAAAAAAAAAAAAAAAAAAACACCCAAAAAACAAAATACAATCAATGGGAAAAATACCTCAGGTGAGGATTAACAACAAAAAGTCCTCTGTTTGAAGACACTGCAGGCAATTCCATCTGCTTGCTGAGGCCTCCTTTCTCAGGGCCTCACTAAATGCCTTTCACAGGGTCCTCCTTCGGTCCTCCCTCTGCCCTCCCACTTGCTTTATTCTGGAAAGATTCATACTTTGAAAGGCTAAATTGTTCCTCCTCCAGTCCCTGTTATGAGACTGTAACTCTATATGAAATACTGAGTTCTGTGTATGAGAGGTTCTTTCCTTTCTGTTCTGTTTTGATGGTACCTGACTCCTGTCATGTCCCAATAGAGAGGTGTCAGGCCAAGCAGCAGGGCCAGGCTGCACCACTACTCACTCAGAGCCCGATTCGCCCCTTGGAATAGGAGGGGCTTTGCTCATATAGCACCTAAGCTTCTGTTTGGCTTTGCACCCATTACCAGCTTTTCTGACTGCAGAACAATTTAACCCATTAGTCATTTTACTGACTCCCCTCTGTCTTCTGGGAGTTACTAGCACAAGTAGTTTCTAGAAAGCCCCTTGGGGATGTGACAGAATAGTGCTGTGCCGGCATGGTCTGTAGTTCTATGTGATGTCAGGACACTAAGGGAGCAGATGGGAGGGGATGAGCAATCGAGGACATGGCCGAAGTCTCCACGTGGCTGCGTTTCTCTATTTACAATTCCAGAAGCTTCTTCTAAACTGGACACAACTCCCCTTAGGATGCTCCAAGGAAACCAGCCTTCAGAGCACTTTCTCATCACATCTGTGGCGTCCGTTCACCTTCACTGAACTCTAGTTAGGACCTGTCATCTCACACAGGTACACGTGGTCCAGGCTCTCACGCTAAGCTGAATCTCTTAGACGTGGTTTATGAAACAGGAGGCAAACAACTCTGGGGCAGAGGAGCCACTGTGCGCACCCCCTGGAGATGGTGCCCAGCTGATGAGCTGTTGGGGCTCCTCACGGAGTCCATGTTCCCACACCTTCACAGGTACCAGTGAACACACTCAAAGAATTTTCCCTGTGTCACCTGAATTATTTCAGTGGAAAAGAAGCTGAATGTAACCTGTCAAAGACCTCTCTTTCCTCTAAAACAACAGTGATTTTTAAATGAAACAAACTACTGAAATAGTCTATGTCTTTGTGTTCTTCCCCCTTCATCTCGGATTTCATAATTTATTCAAGAGAGGTCATTTCTCCAAGTTGGGGTTTATGATTGCACACCATTTTGTCAGGGAGACTGGGTGGAGATTTCACGATGGTCTCAGATTGCACTTTATCATGTTCTTCATGAAACATGAGTTTTCTCCTAAGGCTGTACATTTAAAGTGAAAGGTAATGCTTACCCCAATAATGTTTATGTAAGATGGCTACCATGCATCTTTCCGGTTACTGACTATTAATTGCATTATCATCACATAAAAATTAAAGGAAAAAGAAAGATTTCTGAAAGCAAGTGCTGCAGAGGGAAGAAAAGCAAATGACCAAACACCAGGTCACCTTGATCTGTAACCAGTAATTTACTAATATTCTACCAAATGGATTAGATGTTGCAGGTTTAGAAGCTTTTTCAGGACAATCAGTTATGTAATCATTCTGAGGTGATACTCAATGGAAGTGTCCCTGGGAAATGCAGTAACTTACTAACCAAGCAGGATTTATTTAACCCAGAACAGCCTCTATTTTTCGGAGTTTATGTTGTGACTACAGTGTCCAGGAAAAGAAGAGGGGAGACAAGAAAACGATTCAGGACTTCAGAACCCCCACCCCTCACCCCAGTCACCAGAAGGACGAGGGACTACGGCAGCACCAAGCACCTGACGAATTATGCTCTGGCCGTGAGCAGGGGTGGAGGGCACACGTCTCCAGTCTTTACAGATAAGGATTTATTACAAATGTTCTGGCTAGTGGCTTTTACTTTCTCTGATCTTTTGGGGGTGGAGGGCACTGGTTTGCTCATCTCGGAGCAGCCCTGGAACCGCCTTCCCCCCCAGCTGTGACACGGGGTTTGGCGGATGGGGCTGTGCATCTCTGCAAGGCCAGCGAGGCAGACAGGCTGCCCCAGCAAACACACGGTCTGAGGGCAAGTGGGGCAAGGCCGAGGACAGAGGGCCAGAAAACCTCTAGCTCTGATTTTATACTTAAAAATTTTTTCCAATTTAAAAAACTTCTCTGAATTAAACATATTCATTCCACCGAAGGAGAGCTCAGAGAAGGTGCTGAAGGCAGCTGGGACCAGGAGAAAGGCTCAAGGAGACAGTCACTGAAACTGTGCAGTGGTGCAGACGAAATTCCTTAGGGAACACCTCTGAACACACTTGGACTTGGAGAAAGCGCCCTCCCCTCTGCAACTTCAGTTCTCCCACTCAGTACCAACACTTAAAGCCACACGCAAAGACTCAAACACGGAAGCCAGGATGCACGAAGAAGAGACTCAAATTACCTGTTCTGTTCCCATCTAATCCTCGCAAGTATGGGAAACTGTCGGCCTCGGCGGGGGAGCCCGCGGCCGTCAGGAAAGCGGTCAGGTCACTGTAGCTGGTGTTCTCTGGCAGCCGCAGCGCTCTCCTCTGGAAATGAACGCGAGGCTGCGGCCGGGCACCTGCGGGAATTCACCTCTGAGTTACATCCCGAGGGAGCAAGTTCTGCTTTTAGACCATGCAAAACGAGGAGTGCTTCGGTAAGGTTCCAGCAGGCTGCCCCGCCCTCAGCTCTCCCCACATCTCCTCCATCCCAATCACTCCACGCAGGACACTGAGATGTGACAACGCGCTATTATGGGGAGAGAAATAATAGCCCATTGTAGCATTTGTTTTGACACAGGATGTTTTTTAGGTTTTTCAACAAAAAGCTTTCCCCGTGCTATCTGTGAGCAGTCTGTGCACTGCACAGCATTGGCCTATGGATGGGGTAACATCTAGGGAAACAAAGTCCGTGTAAGTGAAACAAGTAGATGACAATCTCTTTACACGAACAAGGCAAGCGATACCCTTGGATTTGGCTGCAAACACATCCTTCTCTGTCTGGTAAAATCTGGTTGAACGCCACAGACCCAATCAAAGCAGAGGCAGGAATTGAATGTGCAGCCTGCCTGGACAAGAACTGCAAACAAGAGCCCAAGAGTAAGGAGCCTGTTTCCTTCTGGGGAGCTGCCACCTGGCACCCAGCCTGGCTGGTGGGGTGCATCGTATTGGTGACTGATTATGTTGCAGATTTTATGACGAGGCTCTTGGAGTAATGTGATGCTCCCCTTACCAACGCCAACTCTTCTGTGCAGAAGGACGGTTGAGGTGACAGGCCCTTCAGACAGTTGCCTTGTGACATCATCCGCTCATTGACTTTGCTCTAGATGTGTTGACTGTAAACCTGAACCTGTTTTTACCTAATGCTGAGGCGGCAGTCACAAGGCGTAAAGGTGTTAAGTCATTTTGCACAAACCCAGCAAAAACTTCAAGACAAAAGTGAAAGAAATGGGATTTGTAGCATTTACCAACATTTCGCCTCATTAAAATAAAGTGGTTCCTTAAAGACAATATTCTGTCCTGACACTCTGGTCATCATATATCCTACCCCAGCTTGAGGTGGACCATGTGGTTGGCTGGGGGCGTCCTCTCCCCACCATGGTGGTCTGGCCCAATAGCCCTGCCCAGAGTTGATGGTCTAATGCTTACTCCAGCGTTCCTTTTGCCTCCAGATCACAAACTTTTAAGGGGATATACCTATCTAGAAGTGTTCTAGAATAAGGGAGTTTTAGAGCTCGAAGGATCAACTAGCCTACGTCTCTCTTCCTACAGGCGAGGCCATGGAAGCCAATGGATTGACTGCCCACATAGACGTGTGGGGTAGGCGAAGGTGGTCACAATGCTCCCCAACCTCCTAAAAATCACTGATTAGATTTCTCAAATGGCTGGTTCTCCACTCCACAAAACAGACCAGCCTCAGGGCCCAAGAGGGCCAGATGCCCAAAGTCCTGAGAGCCCCATCTAAGTCCGGTCACACTGAAACTGAGCGGCACAAGCACCTGTCCTGTTGCAGACCATCGGTGCCCTTTCTCATCCTGAAAACAGCCTTCAGTCGTGTGCCTGGAATGGTTTATTTGTATATCTTTCCACTTTAATTTCTTCTTAGTCTGGTCTTCTTTTCCTCTGATTTCACAGAATAGTGCTGTCTTCCTGCTGTCATCGCCTCAGTCTGCATAGTTCCAATGCCACATGAACCTGCTTCCCAGGCTGGGAGCTGCTAGCTTCTCCTGCTCCCCTCCCTCCACTCCCCACATGTGCTGCTTGCCTCCTCAAACCTCCTCCCTGCTGCCCTCAGAGATGAAAAGTCAAAGTCAACCCTTTCTTTTTCACCTCCTCACCCCCAACCATATAACAGTCATTGCTTCCAATATTTTTTTCAATGATAGTGAACTTTTTGAGACTTAATTTCTCTTTCTCCATTGTTCTTCAGTCTAAAAATGGTGCTGAAGCCTGGGTTTCACGCAGTAGGGAGACAAAGAACTCACTAAGATGAAGAGTGATGTGTCTAACGTGTGATAGGCTGGTCACCCCAAAGCAGGGCAGGATATGTGCGCCCTTCCAGGTCTAGGACTAGCCCCTGTGAGATGGGTGGGATGAGATCTTCAGGAGGTCCCCTGGCTGTAAGGAACAGAAACCTACTTACACTAGACCAGGGACAAGGGAATCACACTGAACCCACGGATAACACCTCAGCCAGGCCTGAGAGGGATGGTCTAGGACCTGGAACCACAACCAAGGCTGCTCCCAGCTCTCAGGGGCCCCTGGGATCTCATTCCAATTCTGTGCCTGCCTGCCTGCCTGCCTGCCTGTCTCCCTCGTACCTTCTCTTATTCTCTAACATGTTATGTATTTTAGTGGGAGATATATTTCTCCCCTCCCCATCCCTGTTCCCTCTCTCCCTCTGCTGCCTCCCTTCCAATTCTGTTCAGGAGAAGTTGGCCCTTGGCCCAACATTTGGGTCTATCTGCTGTGGCTGGGGTGGGGGCCACAGAGGGGCCATGCTGGGGCTGGTGTACTACAAGGGGATGTGGCCTGGCTGATTTGACACACGCTGTGACCAGCAAGACCTGGATACCTGCTTGCTGAGGGACCAAACACGCACCCCACGGAGCACAGTCAAGACCTGTGCCTGTGAATGACCAAGGAGACATCTGAGGAGTGTAAGGCTCCAGGCTATTCTAAGCCACGGTGTAAGTAAACTTTACAGCGGGTATGGGTGGGGCGGAGGGAGAGTTATGTCCTTAAGCCTACCTTCATGTATTAGGTCTGCTCAGTTCCCCACCGTTCGGGAAGGGAGGTAATTGGGTGGGGATGGGACATGGAGAGTGGACAGACTGTCTGTCTTCTCTGGATGCCTCTCTCCCTCCTTCCCCACAGCAACTGTTTCAAACTTCGGGCTCCAACCACCATTCCCAAAATGCTCAGGCTCTCCTCTATGGAAAATACTGGGGCCATCACATCCTCTCTCTGCACTTTAAAATCTTGCTTCCGTCTTCTCTCTCTCCCTGCTCTCTTCCAAGGTCAACCCAAGTATCCTGACTTTTGCTTGTTTTATTGCACGACGTGGCTCAACCAATTATTTTTTGCCTTTGTCAATAATCTGCTCTACAGGCTTTTCCTCCCCAACCAACATATATACATACCCATTTCTTCCTCATCTAGAAAAATAACAATAAAACATGACTTTAACTGTTATTCCCATAAGCAAATGGCTTCTCTCCTTCCACCCAACCCCCAGTGATGTGGCTTCTACCCCCAGCACTCGCTACCCTTGGTAATGTCAACTGATGACTACATAATGTGCAAACCCTGGGACCGCTTCTCAGCCTTCATCACCCCTGACCTCTTCACAATGGTCGACACTGTTCACCGCCCCCGCCTTCTTGGCATTCATGGTCCTGAACTCTGACCTCTCCAGAGTCAGCCCACTTTTCCTTCTGCAAATACTTTCTTCCTCCTCCTACCTCCGATGAAACAGTTCCTGCCACAGTCACCTCTGCTGTTTCTGGGCTCTGTGGTGCCGACTCCCCTCCGCTGCCACAACCTCAGCTATTACCCTCCTCTCTGCCAACCTCCATGTCTCCATTTCCTCTGCCTTTTAGACACTGCAACCTGGATGCCCATTAAGCACTCGAAAATCACCCTCAACCTCTCTCCCATGTAACAACATCCCATTTCCCCCAACCTCAGGTTTGATTCCAGGTTGTCACCATCATTTTCACTTTCTGTTATTCTGCACATTTGCTCAAGTGCCAGCCCTGGCCAATCTCCCCTTAGCAACATTTCTAGCATCATCTTTTCTTCCCTTTCTGCCTCCACCATACAAAACCCTATGTTCCTTTCCTTAACAATTGCATAAGTCTCTTCACTGACCCCTTGCTTCAGACTTATTCCTTTTCATCTACTTACACACTGACTTTTATAAAATGGCATTCTGATTAAATCCTTTCCCTGCCCAGAAACCTTCAATGGAGCTACACCATTTACCAAATTAACAATGGCAGCGACAATTTAGAGACCAACTAGACCCAAACTACTACTCCACCTGTCCCGTGAGAGCTATAGTTCAGTGCTTTAAGAATTTAAAAAGTTCTTGCATACATATTATTTTATTTAATATTTACAACAATCTTGGGAAGAAGGAACTCTCCTCTCTTTATGGGTGAGAAAACTGAGGCTCAAAGAAGTTAAGTGACTTGCTCAAAGTCATTCTGTTTATAGGAGGCAGAAATGAATTCTTTTCATTCTCACCTCCATATCCCTCCCTAGTACACCAAGCCTACATCAGAAGATATGCTCTGGCCAAGTGGGACTGCACAGCTCTCTGCTTCTACACGCATGCCCATGCTCTTCTCCATGTCTGCAGCTTCTCCCATCCTCCATCTGCATGTCCTATACCTCACCCAAGACACATCTCAAATGCCGCCTCTTCGGTGTAGCCTTTCTTGATCCCACCCCATGTTCTAAACTCTACTTGTATCTCTCGTACAGCACTGATCTTTCTGTGCTCTGGGTTATGTTTATTTGAATATTTGCAAATCTCCCTGAACAGACTGGTGGTTGCCAGAAGCAGGGGGTGATGTGTGGGTGAAATGGATGAAGTGGGTAAAAAGGTACAAACTTCCAGTTATAAGTCCTGGGGATATAACACACAGCATGATGACTATAGTTAATAAAACTGTGTTGTACATATGAAAGTTGCTAATGAGACTTACTGTAGTGATCATTTCACAGCATAGACTTGTATCAAGTCATTATACTGTATACCTACAACTAATACAAGGTTGTAGGTCAATTACATTGTAATAAAACTGGGGGAAAAGGAAAACCGTTAGTTTTTTAGCTGTGAAATAATAGTAGCAAAGCTAATCAAAGGAAAATTGGAGGTCCCAAGGCCAGTGGGCTGAGGCCACGGTGTGATTCTAATGTGCTGGAAGCTGAGAACTAAGGCCTCCGTCTGCTCACTGAGGGGGAGAAAAAGATGATCACTCATGGCTTTCACTGTTTTCTCTCCCAAACTCTAGTTACATATGCTGCTGGACATACGTATCTCCTCTTCAAACCCATCTTCTAAGAGCAGATGCTACACATTCACCTGTGTGTTCTCATAGTGACTCAATGATAAAGAATGAATGAGTTCAGCTCATTTGCAGATGGCACATGAATGTGGTTAGATGAAGAATTATTAGTATAAAATGGTATTAAAATACAGACATAAATAAAAAACTAATTTGGTAAAGCATTGAAATCCAAAAAATAGCATTCTCAAGGCCCATAGTTTAGGTGGACCTCATCACAGAAATACGTTTGACACAAGTGTTATGCCCAACCCCAACTCCAACCCAAGGGGAAGTCCCTCCAGCTTTCAAGTCTTTGCAAGAGAACTTCCAGGGGTGAGGTCATGCTTGCACACATCGCTGCCCGTGGCATGGACTAAAATAGAGAGGGAAGAGCCACACTCCAGTGTTCATGAACTGTTTTCCTTTTTTTTTTTTTTAAATTTAATACATCTTTATTGTTCAGATTATTACAATAGTTTCTCCTTTTTCCCCCCATAGCTCCCCTCCACCCGGTTCCCACCCCACCCTCTGCCCTTACCTTCCCCACACTGTCCTCATCCATAGGTGTACAATTTTTGTCCAGTCTCTTCCTGCACCCCCCATACCCATTTCCCCCTGAGAATTATCAGTCCATTCCCTTTCTATGCCCCTGATTCTATTATATTCACCAGTTTATTCTATTCCTCAGATTTTTAATTCACTTGATTTTTGGGTTCACTTGTTGATAGATATGTATTTGTTGTTCATAATTTTTATCTTTACTTTTTTCTTCTTCTTCTTCTTAAAGAATACCTTTCAGCATCCTCTCTAATAAAATGGTAATATGCAAATTAACATCACTCCGCTACATAAGCCACGCCCACCAGCAGAGCCACACCCACCAGCCAATCAGGGCGAGTATGCAAATTAACTCCAGCCAAGATGGCTACAGCCACAGAGAGCAAGGTTTCCCAGGTAACAGAGCAAGCCAAGCTTTCCATAGCCGTTGCAGGCCTAAGCCTCTACTCAAGCTACAAAGTTTCAATTATAGAAGGTAAACAAAGTCAAACAAATGGCAGCAGAATGGAGCTTGAGAGAGCAGGCCAGGGTTGCCGCCGGCAACAGGGGAAGCAAAGCTTTCCGCACACCCTGGCCGGGCCCACCCGCTTAAGGCTACAAAGTTTCAATTGTAGAAGGTGAATTAACCGCCACAGAAATGGCTGCCAACCCGGAGGGAGCAGCAGGCTTGGCTCTTCTCCAGGCTGCAAAGTTTCAATTGTAGAAGGAAAATAAATTCCAGATACCAGGGCCTCTGCTTGGGTTGCCAGGGGGCGTGGCTGTCCTGCAAACCACCACAGGCCCCTCGCTCAGGCCACCCCACGCCCCAAGGGAACCCCACCCTGATCAGGGACACTGTTCAGGGCAAACCAGCTGGCCCCCACCTGTGCACCAGGCCTCTATCCTATCTAATAAGAGTTATATGCAGATTGACCATCACTCCAACACACAATATTTCTGCTCCCATGTGGTCAAAGATCCTGCCCCCATGTGGACACAAGATGGCCACCACAAGATGGCCAGCAGGGGAGGGCAGTTGGGAGGCACCAGGCCTGCAAGGGAGGGCAGGTGGGAGGCACCCGGCCTGCAAGGGAGGGCAGTTGTGAAGGACCAGGCTTGCAAGGGAGGGCAGTTGGAGGTGATCAACCCTGCAGGAGAGGGCAGTTAGGGGTGACCAGGCCGGCAGAGGAGGGAAGTTGGGGCAAAAAGGCTGGCAGGGGAGCAGTTCAGCATCAACCAGGCTGGCAGCAGAGTGGTTAGGGGGTGATCAGGCTGGCAGGCAGAAGCGGTTAGGGGCAATCAGGAAGGCAGGCAGGCAAGCAGTTGGGAGCCAGCCGTCTTGGATTGTGAGAGGGATGTCCGACTGCCCGTTTAGGCCCGATCCCTGGGGGATCGGGCCTAAACGGGCAGTCGGACATCCCTCCAGGAGTCCCAGATTGGAGAGGGTACAGGCTGGGCTGAGGGACAACCCCCTTCCGTGCACGAATTTCGTGCACCGGGATTCTAGTTTCATATAATACTGGTTTGGTGGTGATGAACTCCTTTAGCTTTTTCTTATCTGTGAAGCTCTTTATCTGACCTTCCACTCTGAATGATAGCTTTGCTGGGTAGAGTAATCTTGGTTGTAGGTTCTTGCTATTCATCACTTTGAATATTTCTTGCCACTCCCATCTGGCCTGCATAGTTTCTGTTGAGAAATCAGCTGACAGTTTTATGGGTGCTCCCTTGTAGGTAATTAGCTGTTTTTCTCTTGCTGCTTTTAATATTCTCTCTTTGTCTTTTGCCCTTGGCATTTTAATTATGATGTGTCTTGGTGTGGTCCTCTTTGGATTCCTTTTGTTTGGGGTTCTGTGCGCTTCCTGGACTTGTAAGTCTATTTCTTTCACCAGGTGGGGGAAGTTTTCTGTCATTATTTCTTCAAATAGGTTTTCAGTATCTTGCTCTCTCTCTTCTTCTGGCACCCCCATAATTCTGATGTTGGTACGCTTGAAGTTGTCCCAGAGGCTTCTTACACTATCTTCAACTTTTTGGATTCTTTTTTCTTTTTGCTTTTCCAGTTGAGTGTTTTTGCTTCTTTGTATTTCAAATCTTTGACTTGATTCTTGCATTTCCTCTAGTCTGCTGTTGGGTCTCTATATAATATTTTTTATTTCAGTCAGTATGTTTAATTTCTAGTTGGTCCTTTTTCATATCCTCGAGGGTCTGGCTAAATTTATTGGCCTTTTCTAGGAAATTCTTGAAAAACCTTATAACCGTGGTTTTGAATTCTATATCGTCGTTTATTTTCCTCCATTTCTTTCGTTTGTGATCTGTTACTTTGTCTCCGCATTTTTGCTGCTTCCCTGAGTTGGTAGGGTAGCTTTGTGTGCTAGGTGTCCTATAGGGCCCAGTGGATCGGCCTCCCCAGTTACCTGAGGTGGACACTCTTGGTGCACCACTTTGTGGTCTGTGTGTACAGCCTTGTTGTAGTTAAGTCTTTTTTTAAAAAATATATTTTATTGATTTTTTACAGAGAGGAAGAGAGAGGAATAGAGAGTTAGAAACATCGATGATAGGGAAACATCAATCAGCTGCCTCTTGTACAACCCCTACTGGGGATGTGCCCACAACCAAGGTACATGCCCTTGACTGGAATCAAACCTGTGACCTTTCAGTCTGCAGGCCGACGCTCTATCCACTGAGCCAAACCAGTTTCGGCTCTTGTAGTTAAGTCTTGATTGTTGTTGCTATCACTGGGAGGAATTGACCTCCAGGCCAATTGGCTATGTGTATCAGCTGTGTCTATGCCGGGAGACCTGTGCTAGAGATAGCCTCATAGGACCAGACTTGAAAAATTGCAAAAGCCTCTGTGCTCAGCTTGGATGGGGCAGAGTCTCAGGGCTGAGAAGACAGTCTTGGCTTCCCATCAGCCCTGCCCTTGAGCGCGCGCCTCCAGACCTCTGCCTTCCATGGCTCCCCTGAGTTTCTGCCTGACAGTCCAGATTCCCCCAGGTTCGCCCGGAACTGGGGTTCAGTGCAGTCGGAACTGGGGTTCAGTGCAGTCAGGAGCTTCCGACTCCCTTCAGCTAGGGAGAGCTAGAGGCAACCTCAGCAGTCAGTCTTCTCTGAGCGCGCTCGCTCCAGACCCCTGCCCGCCGCGGCTTCCCCGAGTCTCCGAGTTTCCATGTGCCTTTCTCTCTGACTGACAGTCCAGACTCCCCCCGTATGAGCCTGGGTCCACGGGGTTTCGCCTGGAACTGGGGTTCAGTGCAGTCGGAACTGGGGTTCAGTACAGTAGAGGGCTTCCTTCCCTCTCCCACGAGAGAACGCCAGCCAGGCACTCAGCCGCCCTTCCTCTCTGCGTGCGTCTCTGTACCTCAGTCTTTTGCAGCTCCTCTGATTCTCCATGTGCTTTCCTCTTTCCTTCTAATTGCAGAATTTCCACTCAGCCAGCTTTCCTGTGGTTCCGGATGATGTCCGTTCTGTCTTTTAGTTGTAGTTTTGAAATTGTTGTGCGAGGCAGCAGTTTAGGTGTTTACCTACGCCGCCATCTTGGTTTCTCCCTGTGTTTCCTTCTGTTTTCCTTTTTTGTTGGGGGAAGGGGGTTGTCTTTATTGTGGTAAAAATCTATAACACTGAATTTTCCATCCTAACCATTTTTAAGTGTACAGTTCAGTAGTGTTAAGCATATTTACATTTTCCTGCAACAGTTCTCTACAACCTTTTCATTTCGCAAAACTGAAACTCTGTACGTTTGAATGCTTACGATCCTTTTAAGAGTGACCCTGCCTACTGGTCAGGGAGGCCCAGGCAGGGTCCTGGCTCTGACCTCACGAGGTGAATACTCTGTCCTGTGGGGATGAGAGAGGTGTGGTCCGGATAGAGTGGTGGAGCCCCTTCTTTTCTCTCCACATCTAGCAGCTGAGCCTACTAGAAACAAGATCACAGCCAACGAACAGCTTAACCAATTCAAATGTGTTGTGCACTGACAGAGACAATGGCTGGTGTGTCTCAGCTTTGGATAAATTCACTGCTATCACCACCTGATAAGCTGTCCCTCATAAGATTTGAGTAGTCAGCCCAAAAGTTACTGTCAGTTCTCTTTTTAAATATTCAACATACCTTGAAATCCTGAGACTATTTGGACAACATCTTCATAAACCATTAGAGTAGCGGATCGTTCTGGGAGCAGGCCGAGGCTCAGGGAAGAAAACACTGCAGAAACAAAAATGGATGTAAGGGAATTCATTTACATCAAAATGCCCACTCTAACTTTTGTATTCTCTGATTTCAGGTCAATCAACAATATTGATTTTTCGCACTGTGACATAAATATTTAGTCTCTGCCCCTGGCTCCTAACCTAGAGCTCCTGAATCCCTTGTCATTTCCTGAATGCTGGGGCGGTGGGAGCACCTTTCGTTCTAATGAGGTAACTTGGGGCGGGCTCTTGGATTGGTCGCCAGAAAGATCAAGCCATGGTTAGAAACTTGGAATTTCCAGCCCCTTTCTCTACAATATCCTTTATAATAAACTGGCAAAGGTAACTTAAACTTTCCCTGAGTTCTGTGAGCCATTATAGCAGATTATTGGACCTGAGGGGGTGGTAAATGAAACACCTGGTTTTAGCTGGTCAGTCAGAAGTGCAGGAGACAACCTGGGACCTCTGTCTGAAGTGGGGGTGGTCTCATGGGACTGAGCCTTTAACCTGTGAGGTGTGTGCTAACTTCG